>CM068371.1:163083040-164283040 GCA_034769895.1 Magicicada septendecula | reverse complement strand
ATCTTCCAAATTGATCCATGACAACACATCGGCTACCACATTCTTTTTCCCCGGAATATACTCCCATTGTAAGTTGTATTCTTGTAGGGCGAGTACCCATCTAGCCCGGCCGTGACTCAATTTTCACCTACGTAGAAATGAGATGGATTTATGATCAGTGCGGACGGTAACTGGATACCCGAGAATATATGTCCGGAATTTGCTACATGCGAATACTACGCTAAGCAATTCTTTCTCGGTCACATTATAATCCTTTTCGCATTGATTCAGGGTACGACTAGCAAAGCTTATCACCAGATGATGACCCTCCTCATCTTCCTGATATAATGTTGTTCCTAAGCTGATGTCGCTAGCATCACAGTTCAAAAAGAAAGGTTTCTTAAAATCCGGGTGGCGAAGTATAACACTCTCTAAAAACTTTTCTTTAATCAGTTGGAAGGTAATATCCTGTTCTTCACCCCAGGTCCATTTGTTTTTTGCAGACAATTGTGGTTGAAACTTGGCTGTCAGCTCGGAATATTTGTGCTGAAACTTTCTGTAATAGTTACAGAGTCTGAGGAAAGATTGTAACTGTTTCCTGTTCTTTGGTTTAGGAAACTTCTGAATTGCCTCCACTTTTTCTGCTGACGGGGTAATACCTCTATCGTCTAGGTTGAAACTTAAAAACTGTACTTCTCGCGCAAGAACTTGGATTTCTCCAATTTCAGAGTTATATTATTCTGCGCTAACTTTTCAAGTACGTGTTCTACTCGATAACAGTGTTCCTCCCAGGTCTCTGAAGTAATGAGCAGATCGTCTACATAGACTGTGGTAAATTGGAGTGCTTCTTGTCCAAGTATTTGGTCCATACAGGCCACAAATATGGCTACAGAATTTTCAAGTCCGAAGGGCAATCTCTTGAACTGGTAATTGTGCCCTTCGCAAATGAACGCCATGTACTGACGACTTTGTGGATGCAACTCCACTTGCCAGTAACCACATACAGTGTCCCATGTGCTGATAAACTTGGTGCCGTGAAATCGTTTTAGGATCTCCTCTATTTCACCGGGTGATGTTCGGTCATTAACAATAGTTTTATTTAGCTCGCGCGCATCCAAACAGAGCCGGACTTGTCCATCTTTCTTGTGAACAGCAATGATTGGACTAGTGTATGGAGATTGACTAATCTCAATTATGTCACTGCTGATCATCTTATTAATTTCCGTTCTCACGGCCTCTTTTAGTGAATGCGCAATTGGGTATGACCTCCGGTTAAATTCAACGTTTTCCTTAAACTCAAGTTTACACTGGTAGTTCTTGACTTTACCCGGTTCATCTGAAAATACTGACTTGTATTTTTCGTACACCCTTATTAAACGATTTGCTTGGTGTATGGGTATTTTCTCATTGTTGGTTCCGCACTGGAAGTCTTGTATTTCTTGTATCTTCACTGACCATAAATCCTCTACTCCATTGTTATATATTATTGGTTTACGAAGGGAGCTGTTCTCTACAAAATTTATCTTACGAAGTTGTTGGTGTATTGTACTGGGAAGCATATTCGCGCCTCCTACCAAATCTGCTGTCCACGTTATTCCGTCTGGAAATAGTGATACTTTTTCTTGGTTAAGGTCGATAATGGCGGAGTACCTTCTTAAAATATCGCAACCTCCCAATATATTGAATGGTAATCCGGTGGCGATCAAAAATTCCATATCCAAAGCTATACCACGGCTAACGACATTTACGGAAACTTGTTTTCAAATAGTTTTGTTCTGGCGGCCAGTTGCACCTATTAAGACAATATTATTTACTGGTAACATAGGCAAAGTTTTACCACACTCTTTCTGGATTCTTTCCAGTTCGTTTACATTTATTATAGAGATATTCGCACCGGTATCAATCATGATTTTGGCGGGGATTCCTTCGACTTCCGCTTTTATATACAATATCTCATTGTTTTGGCTATCGAGGCTAGTTTCGTTTTCCTCCAATAGTTCCGTTCTTATGTTTTTTAAGTAGTTGTTACTTATGATGGTGATGCTTTTTAATTCGATTGCCTCTTGCAACTCGTTTTTATACCCAGGAGATAGGAGCAGTAACGGGTCGTGATGGTTTATCACTGCCTCCTCCCGTTTAAAATATTGTTGTCATCGTTGGCGTTCGGATTGACCGAGGCGTCATTTTCGAAACCTTGCGTCGGTTCCTGCCGCTCTGTATCCTGTTCGAAGGTTTGTTCTCTACTTTGCTGTCGGCCAGGATCCTCCAGGCTGGTACTCCTTCTTCTTTGTTCATACCTCGGACCGTCCCGTTCTTCGCTTCGTCGTCGGCGATCTCCATCGTGGAAACTATTCCTCCGTTGACGGTTGTATCTTCTCGGCCCTCGATCTTCGGCTCTTATAAAATTAACTCTTGGACGGGAAACTCTATTATTATTATTATAGTTACTATTGTAATTTCTATTATTCTGGTAATACCGTTCATTATTACCGGGGTAGGGGTTTCTCTGACTATATGGATTGTTAGGGGGTTGACAAAAATTATTACGGTTATTAGGGTATTGGTTATTATTTCTATTACCGTTCTGGTTGCCGTTAAAGTTATTGTTATTGTTCTGTGCCAAGTTTCGGAATAACTCGGCTATTTCCTAGTTAATTATGTGACTGTCATTGCGGGGTATGTTAATTAATTATCTGAGCAGTGTCTACTCTGTTATCTGCATGCTTGTTTGCCGATCCGCGCGCGCTCTGTGGGGAGCGCTGTGTAACGTTTTTTCTGTAACTGCGCTGGGCAGTATTCGTCAGGCAGCCGAACGCAACTCATCAACCATTCTCCCGGTGGCTACCAGTTTGAATTTTGTATGCTGATATCTACTATGCTTAGATAAACGACTACGCAACTCTCCGGGTTCCTGATCTAAGCCGATTTCCCGATTCACTCCAGCTGGTGGCCGATCGCCTGCCACCAATGGCATTAAACGAGTGATTCTCCATCTGTGCCGTCGGGAGGAAGAACTGGACAACACACCACGATTACCTCAGGTTTTGTGCCGGATTATACCAGGTGACATTTAACCCTTTTATAAATATCTTTGGCCTCTACAATGTAGAACATCTGATTCTATTCCTGGAACATCTCCAGTTAAAGTTGTTGGTGCACAAGTCCAGCAAGACAGTTAGTGCTTATAAATTTTGTCAGTTTTATTTTACAAACGCTTAAGCCCCCAGAGTAAGTGTGAACCCAGACGGGGTCATGCATCACCGAATTTTGCTGCTAAATTTTCTTTTATTGCAAAAGTGAGCGTTACTTAATGTTATTGATTTGTAGGGCTGTTAATTATGCTTGCATTACTTGACTGGGCATTTTCTTGATGGTATCCCTAGATCTATATAGGTTTTGTTTTTTTTTAAGATCATTTAAAGGTTTGGGGAGGTGCTTTAACCTGTGGACGTCACCTGTTGGTGCCGTTATCCACAGGTCCATAACATGTCATAGTTTGCTGGATCTGGTTTGGCGCATGGCCTTGCCTGAGGTCAAGCCAATTCTGTATGAACACCTCAAATGTGTTTTATTAGGGTCTGATGTTATAAAATTTTTTAAATTAAAATTGTTATTGGATATTTGATAAAATTTATGTTAACCATGTAATAATTCAGTAATAAGTGAATTTTCATCATTTTCTTTTACTGCCATAGCCAGTGTATTAATTGTTGAGTTGTTAATATGAGCACACTATTGGTTCTTACTTTTCAATCATAAACCTTATTATATATTTTATAAAATTTATGTTAACCATGTAATAATTCAGTAATAAGTGAATTTCCATCATTTTCTTTTACTGCCGTAGCCAGTGTATTAATTGTTGAGATGTTAATATGAGCACACTATTGGTTCTTACTTTTCAATTATAAACCTTATTATATATTTTATAAAATTTATGTTAACCATGTAATAATTCAGTAATAAGTGAATTTTCATCATTTTCTTTTACTGCCATAGCCAGTGTACTAATTGTTGAGTTGTTAATATGAGCACACTACCGAGTCTTACTTTCAATCATAAATTTTATTATACATTTTATAAGGCCGTGCAGCCATGTTGACCTGGCGATGGCACATTCCTGTCTGGGGGAACTTTTCTAAATTTTGCATACTTGTAATAATTTCATTGGTCGTAACTCAGTCATAATCGGACGTGTTAATGGATTTGTTTTTTTAATGAAAAGTTTTTAAAGCAGGCTGGGAACTTTACCCGTTTACAGTAGTTTGGGATGGGGGTCTTGGTCCGGATACTGGGGGTTATATTCTTCTGAGGCATGGTGAAATATATATATAGGCTGCCTGCCAGGTGAACATGTGTGTAGTATATGTGTGTGTGTGTGTATATATATATATATATATGTGCTATGTGTATTTATGTAACTATATTGATTGATGTTGTATTTATGTATATTTAGGAGAAATTATTATGATGATGTTTACATATATTATAATTATATGATGCATGTGTATATTTTCAGAAGGTTGTAATGCCAGGGAGGGGAGTAAAAGTTTGTAATGAAATTTTTCAATTCTATGAAAGTTATATTGAACACTGAGAGTTATATTTACAAAGTTACTTGAAATGGCTAAATAAAAATTGTTATTGTTGTTTAACAACCGAGTTTAATTGCAAGTCCCGTTACGCTGGACCCAGCGCATTTTTTGGCTTCTCTAGGCCCTAGGCCTAGTTTTAAATAACTAGTGGCCCCTCTTTCAAAAAAAAAAAAAAAAAAAAAAAAAAAAAATAGAAAGAGGGGTTACAGTTCAGCGGGTTATTGTTGTCGTTGTAATTATTTTGCTGGTTGCGGTTTCCTGGATAGTTATTACCATTACTGGGATACTGGTTAGTTCTCACCTCTGGTCTATCATTCCTCCTCCTACTTTGACGATAGTATTCTTCGTTTTCGTAGCTTTCCAACAACTCAGTCATGGCCTGCACTGTTTTAATCTGGCTACCTCTCCTCGCTCTGATAATATCCTCATCATAGTGATAAGATAGCTTGTTCACTAGACATTCTTCGGGTATTGCCGGCTCTAGATGTTTTGCCAGGCACACCTTCCCTAGGAAATAGGCTGTCATGGTGCCGCCTAGTTGGGCCCTGTATCGTCCATGGCAAATATTATCTCTTATCAGGTTCTGAGTTGTTTCTGACCAGTATTTAGCCTTAAACAGGTTCCTGAACTGTTGGTAGTCCGCAATCTCGCTACGGTTCCCCATCCACCAGTTATCTGTCATCTCCCTGAACGACTCGTCCAAAATCTCCCGGTTATTGTTCCATCTACTCCCTCTATGCTTGGCAAAATATTCTTCTATCCTGTCCAGGAACTCCATGGGTTTCCTCTTGTATTGCCGGAAGTTCAGCCATTCCCAGTTTTCATTTATGGGTATCCCGGTAAAATTAGTGGGTCGATTTCTCAAGGCTTCCATTTCTTCTTGGCTCTGCCGTACCTGACCCGTGATATTGGTCATAGCCTCTTCCATCCCGCCACATCTTTCCACGACTTGGCTCCATACTCTCCCGAATTCTTCCTGAGTTTCCTTCCGTTGTTCTTCCACTTTCCTTCGACTATGCTCTTCAATATTCGTAAACTTGATGTTTACCACTTCCTTGAATTCTTGTACTTCCTTTTCGGTTTGGTTACATTTTCCGTCAATTTCTCTGATTTGTTGGTTCATTATGCTGTTTTCTTCTTTCAATTTTTTATTTAGAGATTTCTTATTATCGTTGATTTCTTTGCTCATTTCTCCTCTTAACAACTCCATCCTTTCGTCTAGCTTGTCCAGATTCTCCTGATTGACCTCCCTTAATTCTTCTCTTAACATTTGGTTATCCTCTCTCAATTCTTCCAACTTCTCCCCCATCTTCTCTTCCATTTTCTTACTGTTTTCTTCAATTCTCTTATTGGTATTCTCAATTTTGTTAATCAATTCTTCCTTAGTCGATTTGAATTCTTCCTTGGTTGATTTGAATTCTTCCTTTGACAACTGGTTGTCTTCCTTCAATTCTTCTAACTTCTTCCCCATTTCTTCTTCCATCTTCTTATTTGTTTCATCGATTTTCTTACTCAGGGACTGGTTGTCTTCCTTCAAATCTTCCAACTTCTTATTTAAAGACTGGTTGTCTTCCTTTCTTTCTTTACTATTTTCTTCGTTAGTAGCATCCATTTTCTTCTCCATCTTCTTGCTATTTTCTTCCATTTGCTTACTCATTTCCTTACTTATTTCCTTCTTACTGAATTTGATTTCTTCCATCATCATCCTGAACATCTCTTGTATGTTCCCATCCTCCTTTCATGTTGGCTTTTCTAATTGTTCCTTCCGGACATTGACTTCCCCTGTTTGTGTGGGCATCTCAGGTTGTTCCTCTGGTTGTGCGGGTTGTTTAGATAATACTGGTGGTAATAACCTTTCTACTTCTTCCACCGGCGTCGTCTCTTTATTTTCCATATCGATTTCAATCTCCTTTTCGGCCTCTGCCGCCCGTTTCTTTGAGGTTGCTCGTCGTTGCATTTTTCCTTTTCTCTAACTCTATAGCTGCTGCCAAGCTCCAATTAGGAATTGGGCAAATTATAGTGGCCTGTCAATCGCTAATTAAAGCCCCTCAGTTGTGCGCCAATTTGTAACAATACTGTTACAATTTATGTAAATTGTTTAATTTAAAAATAATGTTTGTGTAAAAAAAATTTTGTTTATAAATTTTTTTTTAATATAATTAATTATGTTCTGTGGTGTTCCGAATCGTTTGTTAATTATTTTAATTGTTTTAATGACTTTTCTGTATTTTGAATTATCTCGCCACTTGATAGAATTGTCTCCAATAACAATCGATTTGTGTATTTTTCTTATTTGGAGGTTATCTTCCTTCAGGGTGGTGAGATTCTGGTAGTTTTCTTTTAAATTTAATTACTATGTTAATTATACTTTAGGAGTGAAAAGCTGTGCAATTATGAAATTTATAAGAAATTTTATTAACAATTAATTATCTTTCGACTCTTTATCGATATGTCAATCGATTCTCAGGGTGTCGTTAAATCGTACAATTATTTATATAAGGATTCTTTTAGCAGTTATTTTAGGTAAAGTCAGAGGAATAAAGGCAAAGTTTATAAAGTATAACATTACAAATATATCACCTTAAAGATTAAAATACAGATATAATAGTTAATATATAATGGTAAGTGAGCAGTTTTCAAACCATTCAGTTGTCAAGGCAGTGTTGCGTGGTATTGTGGGTAATCAGTTATGGCTGCCGCTCGTAGTCCAGACGTAAGACGAAGTCACCTCGCTATTTCAAAGTTCAATAAAAGATGCTTTCCCTCTGAATTTTCGTCCTTGTGGCTGCAATTCTTCCTTCTTGTGTTGGTGGAGTGTCTCTGGTTCAGTTTTAGTGTTGTACTTGGAAAAATAGTGTAGTAATAAGTAAATCTCACTTTTGTCTGTTAGGCCGATATTCGCACTTTTGTGTGGTTAAGTGTTTTTACTGTTTTAATGGTTTAAATGTTATATTCACTGGTGTTCTGTTCTGTGTAGTGTTAGTTGAATGTCTGTAGATCTTTATTTCACTCGGTCTCCGTTTAAAGATGTGTTTTGACCGAAACTCTCGTTTTTCACTTTAGGCTTTGAAAACGTTCGCCATTATGGTAGTAGAAATTAGGTTAAGGTTTACAGGTACACGTATCGAGTGTGCTATTCAACCTCTAATAATCAACTAATTTATTTCCTCCGTCTTCGGCTACAGTCTTAGCCAAACCAATATTATTCAATGTATTGTTCCAAATTTATTTGCATCCTGTGCATGTGAGAAAGTTACATTATATAACTGATTATATTTTTGTTATTCTTCAAATTTATTAGCTAGTAAATACTTAATCTTCTTCTTCAGTTCATTCTGCGTAATTTGATACCAAATAATGCAGTTTTATTAAGTTTTTGATTTAAAATGGTATTTTTTACTTCATTTTGTAATGGTAAGTTTTTTAAAAGCACTTCCTGTCCTTGTCTTTCAAATGAAGCCATATTATAAGTTATATTCATGATTATATTAAATTTCAGATTGTAATAAAAGGTTTATCTTCCCTTTTTTCTTGCAATTAGATTAATCGGTTATGTTTTAAAATATTATACAGTAATATATGACTCCCCTCTCTAAATTTTGAGTTTTTACATTTCCATTTTTAACAATAATTCTGTCTATAATTTTACAAAATCTTCCTTACTTATATTTCCAATTACATGACTTTATTACTGATTTACCTCATGTAAATTCCTTCAGTTTAATTGTATTTCTATACTTATTTAATCAAATTTGATGCTGTTTAGTTTTTAACATTTGGCCTAGATTTCTAACAGTTTTTACATACAAAGTTTTTTAAATAATACATATTGATTTATACCCTCTCTGACTTTCATTGCTATTGTGACATAAATTGATATTTTCTTATTTTAACAAGTTAACAATTAGTATATGGTTCATACTATTAATACATAACATATAAATCAAATTCACATTTGTCTTTGCAAATCAGACATTTTATACTTATTGATTAATAAAAAAAATACATAAGAAATATTATAAATAATGAATGTTAGATTCTGACATGTTTAAACTTAATTATTTCTAACACCTTATTCTATACAAACAAACATAATTATCTCAATCTTATACTATATTTCTTATACTAGGTTTGATTATCAGTTTTCATTTGTTTTATGGTTTTTTGGGGTAATGATACCTTGTCACTTCACTTTTATTATGGCCTGCTCTGTTTTATTTTATTCATTCTAATGAATGTTATTTAAAAAGAGTGGCAGTTATCTACAAAAAACACATGTATTATAGGTCATGATAATCCTTTCTTTACATTATTCATGAACACAAATTAAAACACTTTAAAGTTGTAATATTTCATCATCTACTCAGTTTGTGAACATCAATATTGAAACATAAGGTTTATTTTCTATAACACTAAAACTTGCACTGATTCTCTATTTATTCCTTGATTTTAATTCTAAATAGTTATATAGTTTTACTAGAATCAAGAAATCTATTTATAGAACATAATGAAGATTTGTTTTTTGGTGTTATATTATTATCTCACATTGTTTTATCTTTCAATTCTTACTCTATACACTTTTTGGCTTACATCTATTGTACATGTGGTTTTTACATTTGATATCTTGTTATACTTTTATTTATTATTATTATATTTATTTTGGGGTTTGGTTTTTTTTATAAGAGCACTCCTTCTTCTTGTGGATGCTGTCTTGTTCTTGTTTCTTCTTTGGTCCCTTCTGTTCTTCTTGTTTCTTATAAAATTATTTCCTTCATCTTCTTGTGGATGTCATCAGGTTTTGTGTTTCTTCCTCACCTACTCTTCTTGTTTCTTACAACATATTTTCTTTTCTTGTTGTGGGTTTAGTCATTTTCTGGGTTTCTTCCTTACCTACTCCTATCCTACCTGGGTATTACCTTTTTTCTCATATTTAGTTTTTAAATTGGTTTTGATGATTCATCACTCCTTGTAACATTTGTTTTACATGAACTTTTATTTTAATCAATGATTGTATTCCACGGTGGTTTTAATTAATTCTTTATATTATTTTGCTTTCTCGGATTTAACAATGTTATTATTTTATTTTTATGATCATTTTACCATTCATTTTTATGGGCTTATCTGTCATGCTACAATAAGTATTATAATTGTTTGATAAAATTTTTATTATTTATTTATTTTTTATTTGGTATAAATAAATAATTTAATTTTTTAATTATTTTTATTATTTTAGTGTTCAATTAATAAAAATACTAATTAATAATTAGGTATGATTTGGTGAAGAAATATTTGTTTCTCCGCGTTAAATAGATTGTCGTGGCCAAATCGATTGCATGCTGCTGTCCATTCAGTATCTTTATTTCTTCTTCTGCTCGTTCCTTTCTCTCAGAAGTTCTCGTTTATAAGTTAATAATTAATGTATTTTAAATTAGTTCTCAACTAATCAATAAGACGATATTTTAGAACAATAATTATATTTATTATGCTCAAAGTAATTATTCGACTTGCGTCGACTAATTCAAGTCGGAGTTGAGACTAGATCCCAGATCGATTATTACATATTCAAAAATTATTCAAATTAAATTATTATATAACAAGGATTCTTTGAACTGTCGAAATAGTCAGAAAAGGCAAGACAATTCAATACTTACAATTATAGAAACTTATTCATTAACAGACAATAGTAATAAAATATAGTATATAGAAAAATTTTAATCCGAACCAGCTGATAGTTCTGACGTCACTCGTCCCCTCCAGGTTGGATTCCGTTCGACTCAAAATGACAAGACGGCTGCCTTCATGAGTTGTTCTACGCTGAAAATCAGACTCCGAGATTTTCCTTCAAATAAAAGTTGTAACGTTACAGAATTGGGTGTAAAAAATAATAATTTAAATCAATTGTAATCCCAATGTAGTCAGTGTTCACCTGTGTGGAACTCCGATTTCATCAGCCACGCATGCAGTGTTATTACAAAACAAAACGTCTGTGTTTTGTCTCTGCACTCAGACAGGCCTGACAGATTACGCAACGACATACAGTTTGTGGTAACCGTGAATCACGGTAAAAATGACGCCAAGCCATAGATTTCACCAAGCGGCAAAATGTTGCTAAACTCGATGTCCCGCTTATAGAACACCTTTAAAAGAACCAATGGGAGCGCAGACTGGCGATCACGTGACCAGACTCACCCTCGTGAATCACTGCCTTAGCGCAGTTTAAGAGTTAGTCAACTCGTAACTCTGACCGCGCGGTCAGCTAATTAAAAACCTAAGTGCTTGAGCAAGTTAAAGTCGGCCGACTTTATATTACCATAGGTGGAGATATTCAATCAAAGCATTGAGCGTTTAATTAAAGACACAGTAAACCCAGTATAAACAGTTGCGGGAGTGCGTTCGAGCAAATAAAGCGGTCAACTTAAAAGAAAAAAAAAAACTATCAGTGCTTGACCCAAAGGTTACGTTGGTCGACACAATCATTAAATGTGAACAATATGGTTTTAGTAACCAGTAAAACTTAGTAACAGCAGAGATAAAATTACTTTAATGAGCATACATCGACTTTCGAAGTGAGGGTTAAAACACGTGAATCACCAGTTGGAGCGAAGCCACTACCAGGATGAGTACCATATTATCAATTCAGAACTTTTAACTACATTAACATTTAACTATATTGTAACATTTATATTTACAGACATTTTCCTAAACAATAGAGATCTCTAAGGGAAAAGATATAAATTACGTACTGGTTCATTAAAGTATAAAGAATTTGTCATAGGCTTGTCGAGTAAGAAATGTTTATTCTACTCATTCGTTTGATTTCCTATGTTACTAATGTGAAGATTATATTCATATACCAGAAAAGAAACTAGAACCTTAATTGTTATCAAAGTAAGACGAAGTAATCAATCTATATATATAAAAGAGAAATACCACTGACTCACTGATTCATCACGAAATCTCCGAAACTATAACACCTAGAAACTTAAAATTTGGCATGTAGGTTCCTTATGTGATGTAGGTATCCGCTAAGAAGGGATTTTTGGATTTCCGACCTTTAAAGGGGGAAAAAGGGGAGGAGTTTGCCTGACTGACTGACATAGAATCAACGTACAGCAAAAACTACTGAATGGATATCAATGAAACTTTGAACATAGCTTCATCATAGGTCTTAGGTGCTCACTAAGAAACGGTTTTAAAAACTTTCACTCCTAAGGGGCAACCCCCCCCCCATTGTATGTATGTATGTTCCACATCTCCTAAACCACCGGACCGATTTCAACCAAACTTGGCACAAATATTTTACGCAACAGGAGAACCAACCTAGGATAGGTTTTTTTTTTGATGGGGTCCTTTGGGGTCTTCCACATCTCCTCCTAAACCACTGGACCGATTTCAACCAAACTTGGCACAAATATTTTACGCAACGGGAGAATCAACATAGGATAGGTGTTTTTTTTCGATGGGGTCCTTTGGGGTCTTCCACATCTCCTCCTAAACCACTGGACCGATTTCAACCAAACTTGGCACAAATATTTTACGCAACGGGAGAACCAACATAGGATAGGTGTTTTTTTCGATACGATCCTTCGGGGGGTCCTTTGGGGTCTTCCACATCTCCTCCTAAACCACTGGACCGATTTCAACCAAACTTGGCACAAATATTTTACGCAATGGGAGAACCAACATAGGACAAGTGTTTTTTCGATACGATCCTTTGGGGGGTCCTTTGGGTCTTAAAAACTAATAGATCTGGTTACTATGGCAACCCAATAGAATAGATTCTGGTTGCCACAGCATCGGTGGAAGTCTCCCGCATAGGAAATAGCGCGGGAGTCGTCCGACAGGCCTTCCCCGGAGTTCATCCATGGAACCCGGGGAGTCTTAGGTCGGATCCCGCGAAAGACGGTGGGGCCAGAGTCCACGGTTCTTATAAATAAAGATATAGGTTATGATATCAAAGGTGGTGTATGCATCTTAAGAAACTTCTTAATAGTGTGTGAATTCAGAGTTGTTTCAGTTTGAATTTAAAAGTGGATAAGTTAAGATCGAAGTAAGTTATAAGCGAGTATAAAAAACAAAGTTTTGATAGCGAATGTATTCAGATCAGTGTTCAGACAATATAAATGCACTTGCTTCAGTTTGAATTTAAAAATTGATAAGCTGAAATCTATACAGGTATTGTATTGTTAGAATAAGTTTAGGAGACACTAATTTAACAAATGCCTTATTTCAACATTAACACAATGAATTATAAAATGACAGTTAAATACGCAGCGCGTGCAAGTACTGTAGACATTTTATTGAAAACTAATTTAGCTGTTCGCCCTCTCCCAGAGTTAGAAATCGAGCAGGAGCATCACGCGCAACAGAATTCTTCTCCAGATATAAGAATACACTTTATGACATGTTCTTAAACAGGTGCGCTACAGAGTATTCCTCCAGTGAGAATCCAAACGTAACAATATAAGGTAGATTATACAATATACAAGTAATATAAAGTTAGAACAAGAATAGGTGCCTATGAGCCTATGAATAAATTATGAACCCGAGCAACGCTGGGTAAATCGGCTAGATATAGATATCTATATAAGCCAAATACCACTGACTGACTCACTGATCACGATATCTCTGAAACCACTGAATGGATATCAATGAAACTTTGAACATAGCTTCATCATAGATCTTGGGTGCTCACTAAGAAACGGTTTTAAAAACTTTCACTCCTAAGGGGCAAAAAACCAAATACTGAAATTTATCGTGGGAATTGCATACTTTGTAAATGAAGTGGTTGACATCTCAGTTTACTGGAAACCCCGAATACATTTAGTCCTGAGTTTTTAATCATTGTTTTAAATTGAAAAAAACTTCGTTGTTTGCAGGTTCTTATAGTCGAGAAAATTTCGAAGTTCAATTAATTAATAAATGTATGTCCTTTTTTTCTCGGAAACAGCTCTAACGATTTTCTCGAAATAAATAATAAATAGCTGTTGCTATGAATGTAAATAAACAAACTAAGAGTTGAGAATTTTACAATCTATCTAATCCTATACTATTAAGCGAGCAATAATTGTACAATTACGTACAACGTGAAACTCCGTAGCGAAGCACGGGTATTTTGCTAGTTTGTCTAATAAACCAGAAGTAATTTGTTTTAATATAAACTGTGTTATTATATTTTTACCGCCCATCTCAAATAACCTTTCTGCAGCAGATTTCATCTGTAGGACTCTGGAGGAGAACCCGAAGGTAAGATAAGATATTATTGATTGAATTAAATTCAGTAGTTTCAAAGTAGTAGTTGATTAATTCCTCTTCTGTGATGCCGCTATTGGAATATCCACAAGTTGTAGTGTTTAGTTTTAGTCCTCCACTGGATTTCATTCGGTAATAGGTGAATAGTGTCGAAATGGTCTTTTCCAATCAGTTGCTTGTTGTATGAGGTTAAATTTACTATTCAAACGTGTCCATACGTAGTGACAGATAGATTTAGTGTAGTTTAATTTAGCTTTATGGTTCCAATGACCGTTTTAATCGTATTCATAAATTTACTGTCTATTCTGTATTCCTTTATAATTCCATAATATATCTTGGTTTGTGTTAGTTAAAAATTCCATTCATTTGTCTCTTAAATATATTCTGACACGTCTGTTCTGCTTGGCGTTTAACAATCAACTAACTATATTTGTTTCTTCCTATAGAAAATTCTGTAAGATTTTGGTCTCATTTTTCATTGTTCATTATCAGCTGTTTTCCTAATTACGAATTCAATTTTATAGAAATAAATGACATTTTTTATATTTTACTGGCTATAAATTATTTGTTTAGTACTTTTATCGAATTCTAATTACATAACAATATTTCTGCTTTTATTTTATACAAGTTAATATTAAACTTGACCTATTTTGGTTTGAATTAAGCTTCAGAATTACATTCCTTGAAATTTCCCTCTAGGCCTTATTATAATTCACATAATTACCCATTAAATGGTTTACAATATGTTTTATGTTACAATTTTCCTCAAATACAATTACTAATTAAATTATTGTAATTATCTTTTCCACCTGGCTATTATTCTAAACATTTAATAATTTATTTGTATTTTACTAGTACTTGCTTTACTGATTATGGCATTATTTTGTACAATCACAATTTAAGTCAATTTTACACTCTGATTCTTTTAATCACTACTATAGGTTGTTGTTATCATTATGATAAAGTATTTGTATTCTGAATGGGATAATTTAAAAATCAATTTGGTCTAGTTTCTATTAAATTATTTCCTCTGATTTGATTTACAGGGTCAAAGTTGAATTTGGCTTGATTATCAATTTTCAATTTTCCTATCAATGTTATAATCAATTCACATTACTATTATTATATTTCCTGATTCACTATTTATATAGGTCGTTTGAATTAATATTTTGCCTTTCCTTCCTTCACAAAATTCTGACATTAATTAACATTATTTAAATACAATAAACACTTATATTCTAACATCTAGTATCTACTACTATCAACATGGTCTGTATTGTATACACATATAATAATTAAATAACTAAACAAATTAAGGTCTTAGCCTAATGATTGTCTTTTATTGTCCTTTTAAAACTGGTTTGGGGTGTTACCCCCAATCACAACTATTTTATTTATACCTAATTTTACATTATCTCTGATTATTTTGTGACAGTACGAAAAGCCTGAATTCGGATTTATGGTACGAGTGGTATCAAACTATTGTATTTCATTATTTTTGCACACACATACATGGTTAGGAGTTTTTCCCTTTGTCTAAAAAGACAACAACGCAGATTTCAGCAGAGCAGAACGATTCCAAGGTCAGGAGCAGACGTGTGAAACCGAACGCATACAATGGCAGTATAAGTGAAGACAGACTCTAAATATCAATTTTCATTGATCCACAAGGCGGGACGTCATTAAAAATATAAAGATGACATAACAACAATGACATGACAACAGGGCGTGAGCCGTTCGAAACAAAAGAACAATGACGTGATGCACTCACACATACGAAAAGATGTACATTACATCCGCCCAGTCTTCATACTACAGCCGAGACGACAACACCTAGTAAAAGGTCGTCCAGCAACTAATACCAGCAACAGTGTAAATTACAAGAACATGTAACAATAATCTCAATCAGTGATCAAAATGTACAAAACAGAGTTTAAATTCAGTGTAGTAACCATCAGAACTATAAGCAATATGCAGTAAAACAAAAGAAAATACAGGCCGGCGAAGAGGAGATTCCGAAAAGGTCTACGCCGCTTCTAAAACTGGAAAGTGCACTAATTCTTTTACTAATTACAATACGTTTTGAGCTCAAACATGAAAAAATCAATTCAATTTAAATTGTCTTTATTTTAAAGAAAAACAAATGTGTGTGTGTGCGTGAACGCATGGTAGAGTGAAAGGCCGGCCTACACGGAAGACATTGGTTTGTGGAACGTACTTTTATTACCATCTGTAAATTTACAATAACGACTGACAAAAAGATATTAAGCCAAAATGAATAAGTAAATAAGAATGAAACACTGAATATTAAATATCGTTGTAAGAGCAATTGGTAGACGCCATCTTGTTTTGTAGGAAATAACGTCATCGTAATCTGTATTAAAAATTTGTAAAATTGGCTTGAGTAAAAGTAATGTTCATGTCTAAAAACGCTAATAGAGTTTTTATTTCACACTCCACTGTTTCCGCAATCTCGCCTATAACGAACCTGGACCCAATAAATAAAATAATAAGAGCAAGTGAACCATGAGTACCGGAGCAGTATACCATAATTATGTGGTAAGTACGATGATTATGTACTTGGTAAAAATAAATAATAAGTCACGGTAAGAGTAACTCTACAATTTGGTATTGTATTCTCTTACTTTGTTATTTGATTTTTCTAAATTTGTATAACTACTATAGTTTAAGTTCTTTCCTTTATGTGGTTTACTGAGATAGAGTGTTCTGTCTTTAAAGTAGGTTTTTTGGGTATCTTGAGATTTTTCCTTTTAATTAATTTGTTCTTGGCTGTAACTCCTTACTACTCCGTATCTTACTGGGTATACTAATTCCTTTACTGGGATAATAATCATACTATTTATTTATAACACATTTTGCTCTAAATTGAATGTATGTAATTTCTTTGAATCGAGATTTTTTTCTAGTTCTGTTAAGGCATTTTATTTACGATTGTGATTACTTCTTTTCTGTTACTTTTATTTAAGTTTACTTTACTCCTTCCAGATTGATTCTTCCCTTCTTTTTCTATGTGATATTAAATTATAGAATAAGGCAAAAACTTCGTTATGCTACAATGTGTACTATGCTCAGTTGAGAAGGCAACAGCATTCTGGGGAAGTAAGCAGAGTTTGAAGTAAGCATCAACAGACTAATTAGACTGGCCTATCCTGAAGCACCAGATTTTTTAATGAGGTTTGCGGTGAAAACATTTATTGATGGCGTCAGAGATTGTGAACTTCAGCAAGATTGTGTTACAAATGGCAAGACACCAAAGTAGGTAAGAAGCTCTTGTTCACGCACCTGAGTCTGAAGCTGCCAAGTCAGCATCCTGCTACATTAATGAGATTGTGTCATCACGCTGTAGTCAGAAGATCCCAGTGTCACATTGTCATTACGATGGGGCAGGAAAAACTGTTACAAGCACACAATCAAAGGGTCAAAAGCACCACAATGATTTGAACGATGGGAAAGAGACAGAAGACAAAAACAGTGGGAAAGAGACAGAGACAAAGTGTTAAACTGTGGGAAACATGGTCATCTACAAGCAGATTGTTGGGAGAATAAAATACAGAGAGAAGGGAGAAATTGCACAAATTGGAGAAATAAAGCTCCAGAACTTTACTGTGGAAACTTGATCGTTAATGGATTTGCGGAAGGTAAACCCACATCACTTACAGCTGACATGGGCATAACAGTGTCCATTGTGCACCCTGACTTAGTTAGCAACCACTAGCCTCAATTTAGCTCTTAGACTGGAACACTCCAGCTGTGACTAGAAGCCCATCAAAGTGTTAGGACAGGTAGATGTACGTGTACACCTGGGTCTCCTTGAGTTTACCCACCAAGTACTCATTGCAGACATTCTCAGTGAAGTGAATCTTAGCACAGACATTATGAATGCCTACACAGATTCATTGTGGACTCAAGAGAGAATGTCCTGAGACTTGGCCAAGAGAAGATAAAGTTTTGCATAGTTAGAATGACAGTCCACCAACCATTCAACAATAGCCGAAGAAGAAGTCAACAGGTGCAGTGAAGAGGAACCTTTGGATTTGCATGAAGAAACAGAAGAAGGGCTAGCAGAGGAAGTACCAACTTCTATGATAACAAATGACAAAAGAAGTGATTGGAAAACCAACTATGGTCATCGAGGAACAGCTCTTGCTTGTTCCTGGATTAAAGGAAGCGCCTGACGGAGAAGCTGCTGAAGGGGACGTTACGCAAGAGATTGTTGACAAGAACCAAACGCACTGGGACCAGCATATACCATTACAGCTAATGGCATGTAGGTCATCAGTAAACGACACAACCTAGTTTTGACCCCAGCAAATTATATTTGTTTGGGCGGGATATTTGTCATCCTGGGGTTTGATGTTTAGATCACCTACGACTCAGTTCCAAGAGCCATTGAAGTATTTCCTGCAATTAGAAAATCAACTGCGAGAAATGACTCACTTAATAAGAGGACAACTGAAGATAGCCAATGACAAAATGAAAACACAGTATGACATTTGCAACAATAGTGTGGGTTTCAAAGAAGGAGGTCAGGTTTGGTTGTACAACCCAAAGTGCTGCCATTGTTGCTCCGGTACACTTCAAACTAACTAGGAAAGGCCTTATACTATGAAAAAGAGAATTAACAATATTGTTTACCAGATACAACAAGGACGGCGGAAATTCAAAGTTGTCCACCTAGACTGCCTAGCCAAATATTGTTGCAAAAACGGGATGAACCAGCTTAAGGAGGAGGCATGCTACATTCGTTGAGAAGAAACACAATTATATAATGATCTTGAAAATTTAAGACTGTCATGTTTCTTGACTAGCCCAGCGTGTACAGCCGGCATCATTCAAGGTTGTTCCAGATGCAGTCTCTGTATCACGGTCGTGAACTGACTTAGTCTATAGACTGTTCATGTGCCTATAACTATGCACATTATCTCAGCACACTGCCTAGAGAAAGCCTAAAATTATTCTGGAACTTCTGCGGGGTATATATAAGCGTCAACAGTTGGCTTAGAAGTTAGTAACAGCTAGTGATTTATTCAGTGTGGATCAAGTGATTGTTGCAGATTAGTGGAAAGTGATTATTGTGTTAATTTGTGTAAAAATGTAATAAGATGACATAAATTGTTGGACAAAATGAACTTGAATTACTGTATAAGAGTGCCTTATTGATTTTTTATTATTGTTTATGACCAATTAAAGCTGGTAATTTGTGACTTTATAAGTGTCAATTATTCTGTTTCCACTGAACAACACGAATATCAGTGTGACCATCATAACAGTATTGCATGATACCTTAATCATATTACATTAGATACTTTACAACCAAAAACCATGTATGTCACTAAAAATCTGTGTTTCAGAACCCAATCTGTACTCTTTCCATTGTTTCTAATCTTCTGTTTCCCAATTTTTCGCTTGCAAAAAACTGTCTGTCTTGCTGTACATTGTTTCATTAATGTTATGAATTTTAAGAGCCTAACTGTGATGTTAGGTGAAGACTTACCACACTTGAATTAATTATGTAAATATACCAATAATGAATAAAACATAATTACCAGTTACATTTATTTTTAATCACAATTTTACCTTAAACTTTTCTTCTGCGCCATATGGATTACAATGAAAAAAAGCAATCAACTTGGATGTTGCGAACATATTATACAGGTCTCTTGCCAAAAACTGTTCATATGGATTTACCTGAAAACAAATGTATTTGGTAAGAAATTGAAACAATTTTACCAAAGAATATACTCTCCCCCCTCTCTCTCATGCTCGCATCACACGCACACAAATTACATACATCACATGCTCCTATTTTTCTTCTTTTCTTTATCTGTCCCTTCTGCCTCTCAGCACTGGGTCACAATACATATTTTCAAAGTTAATTATGGAATGTAGGTACACACTGCATGCATCAAATGATTTGTATACAAAAAGTTAATGAGACACCACAAATCAACATGGGGTTATACGAAATTCTGTTACCAATCCAGTGCTGTGGCGTGGGTACATAACACCTGTTGCCAGTTATGATAGACCTAAAACTTAACCTAAAAATTAATTTGAATTTTTTCTTGTACCAAGTGTTCTTTTTAGATTATTTTCTATCATTCGTTGGGAGAAGAAGAGGATCCCAGTTCAATGGGATTTGACTCTCATTATACTTACACAGAATAAATGAGAACACAAATAATCAAATTAAAAATAATAAAGATAAACAGAGAAACACATGACTAAACGAACAAAATACAAATAGGTACGTAGTAACTGCTGCACATTGGTTCCAAAAACGAACATAGCTCCTAACTGAGCGTTTTGCCGGTTTATACAGTGGCAACACATTGGGTGGATGAGTGTGTGTCCCTCCACAGTTTGTACAGTGACAACTACTACGAGGTCAATGTACTGTGGCAACACAAGACGGTGCAAGTGCCCAGCAGTTTGAAAGAAATGCTAAGCTTTTCTTCAAGTTTACCTACTAATATTGTTCGGATTTCAAATTATTCAATAACTAAAATATTTATTCTGTGAAATTATTTTCTCTTATTTCCAGTACTGTTGCCACCGGCAACAGCGTGGCAACAGAGGTTACATGGATGCCACGCTACTGTACCAATCATTAGAAATAATTCTTTGAACACTGAATAATATATATTTTCAAGTTTTACAATGTATTTTTATTATTATGTAAATGCAAAGCAGAACAAATTAGATTATTATACATATTTATTATTTTCTTTATTTAATAAATAACTTAAGAGTTTATACAAGAATACACTATTTTTTACACATAATATGTACCATATTTCAGTATCATCATTATATATCAGATATGATCTGACAAAGTATAACGAAACTTCAGATCCTTTAGAAGATTCCAGCAAATATATGTAATAGTTTTTCTGTTCACACCATCATAAGAAAAGAGAAAAGTCAAAATGTAGAACTGATTGAGGAATTAGGTCAAGGTTGTTTAATAGGCTGTATTGCCAGATATTGGGTTACAGAATTGAAAATAAAATAGTTCATTTGGAGGAACAAAGTGTTTAGAGTTTAGAGAAGGAAGGGCGAGCTTATTTACTGTATGAAATATGTTTTCTGTGTATGACAGTTACAGAACATTTACAGAGAATGAAGTTTAGCGACTTAGTTGTGCAAACTATTGAAAATTTCATTAAGGCATAACGAATAAAGTAACATAACATTCAAAAGTATGTGGTATATGTGCAAAAACTAGGCAGGCCAATGTATTTGAGTTCTGGGTTTAACGTCTGACTGCATTTGATTTTGTCTAACATCTTTTCCATCTTTCACTGAGTGAAGGATAAGACAGATCTCAGAGACAGGAAAGCAGACAACAAAAACCTCCAGTCGATCCAGAAGTCTCAAAACTCAATGAAAATACTGATGTTGGCAAGACTCCAAATATGCACCAAAACTTGGTGGTCAATAATAACAACGACTGCAAATTCACTGACCTACACTTTGTGTTTAGTGTAAGAACTTTCCTGCTGGCAACAAACTATTTTCATAATGTTTGTTGGAGACTGCAACATGTAAACTTTGTAGGTTGGTTCGAAATGTTTATTTCTTATCATGTTATAGCCCGAATGTTGGCTGAGGTAGGGTAGTCTTGAGTGTGTTGACTGAGGCTCAAAAAGTTCTCAGCCTAACACAAGATGGCCCCAGAAGAATCAAATAGCTATGATGAATGAAAATGTGTGATCTTGCTGATATTGTGAACATCTCAACAGGTCATTTACAATACATATTATATGAATATTTGCACATGAAAAAGTTGTCTGCATGATGGGTGCTGTGTTTGCTAGCAGTCACATCAGAAATGAATTAAAATGAACATTTCTCAGGAATGCTTGGACATGTTTAAACACAATCAAACAGAGTATCTGTGACAATTCATCAGAGCTGATGAAACATGGATTCACCACTACATGCCAAAGATGAAATAACATACAACATATTATAACATAACAAAAATACACCTCAAAGGAAAAACAAATGTACCATCAAAATTCACGGCATAAACGCAATCCATTTAAGTAATCAAAACAAAAGGAGAAATAGTATAATAACTAAATAATCGGGAAGTACAGAATGAAAACTCAGGGAGTAAATAATTTAATGACAGTGACAAACAATGACTGACGATGACCAAAATACCCCGAAGTGGAGATCAAATGACAAAAAAAATGTACATAGTGTAACAGTTCATAATATAATGTGTATGAATGTTGTTACGATACAATTAAGCCAAATCCCGTACCAGTGATAAAAAAGATAATTCTTGATATAAAAATACTTCATATAAAATAAAATGTTTCAAAATGTATAAAATATTAATATTATGACACGATGTACAACGATATTACCCAACCCAAGTGATTGATCCAACAACATAAACACAAAGAAGGAAACCACGAACCATACTCAAGAAAAAAGGTGATGGACCAAACAATTATAAACTAACAAAGGAAGATATGAACCCAGAACTAAAGAAGAATCAAAGGAAGAGAACAGATCCCTACAGTTAAACAGAAAGCAAACCAGATGAGAAGAGGAGAACCGAACCAAGATGAAGGCAATTGAAGAAGATGAAGATGACGAAGAAGAGGAAGAATGAAGAGGAGACAGGTCAAACCCAAGGGGAGACTAACACACACATAAAGGGGAAAAATAGAATACTCAAGGATAGAATATTGTAAATAAACCCCAAATAATTATTTATTGATGAAACAAATATTATTGTTATAATTGAATTAACTTATGTACCCATTTTAAAGACAATACGATTGTAAAGTAAAGTAGTGTAGGAAAAGTACACTAACACAGTTAGAAAGGTTAGATTTAACAAAAAATAACTAACCTAATATTATTAATAATAAATATTATGCCAGAAAGAAATAGTGAGAAATAATAGGAGAAAGTATAGGGATTACCCATTAAATAACACTCAATACAAACAGTGAACCAAAGTGAAGTGCCATAGTGAAGTGTAAGTACCCTAAAGATAGTGAAAGTGTATGTTAAGAATTAAATATGTAATGATAGGTAAGAAAACACTTTATAAAACATTGATGAACAAGCAATGATTGGAGTGATCTTGTACTCATTTAGATAATTAAAAACAATTAAAAATAGTATTCCAAATAAATATAAAAGAAGCATGTAAGCCCATTCAGGGAGAAAGCCCAGACAAAAGCAATTTGTGTTAACATGGTATGGAGGAGATAGTAGAATAGAAATAAAGTTTTGTTGTTAAAATTAAGACTACAATGAATAAAACACCCCATCTTGAAAGGGGAATTAACTTATCATAATTTTGCAAGAAGTGATGCTGTTTATCACTCTAGGTAGTAACAAAAGAAAGGAATCAATATTAGAACTAACAATAACTAGTAACTTATAAAAAATAGTTTGGTTCAATGTTATGAAGGGGATATGGCTGAAGGGAACCTACAGTCCATAAACCTAATTATTATATTTTAAAATATGTGTAATGAAAATGTATGTTGAATAGTAGTTAAAACACAAACAAATATGATAACTAAGTGAAGCCCATCAGGCTGAATTCAAAATGTAATTTAAAACGAAATACACCAAAAAACCATCATGGCTAATCTTGGCTATGAAAACATCTAACTGTCAAAGACACTCAAATGTAAATTGTAGCAATTTCACAAGAAACCGTACTAATCTAAGACCAGTAAATGGCCAGTAATTATATGTCAATCATTTTAAAACAGAAATGTTATTACAAAAGTTTAATTTATGTAATTTATCAAATGTCAAATATTTAGACTAAAGTTAATGTACAACAGAATATGACCTTATGAGGTATCATTGTAAACTTTGAAAGGAAAGAAAGATAATAGTGATATCATTTATTACCCCAAAGGAACTATAAAGGAATAAAACCATTAGGAAAATACTTAATAAATTTGAATAAAAATTCAAATATCTTAACAATGTCTTTGAAAGAGTAATTAACCAATCCCAGGATTGCTGTTTCCATAGTAACGATCCGTTGAAGGCTTATTTTCCGTTAAATATATGAGACTTGAAAAAACGACGCGTGGGTAAGCGGCACGCAAAATTGGAATGATTGAATTTTTAATTTAAATAGTTACAAAAAGTTTCGAAAGTGAACCAAGATGACCAAAGACGAATAGATGTCGACCTACAAGTAATTAACGATGTCCAGGAACCAAATTGAATAAATTAATTATCAAAAAACCAAGACAAAATTGAAAAAGATGTTCGAAGCTTAAAACCAGCCCAAAATTGAAGAATATCCACTACCCCGATGACTACACATCAACGCTATATGAACTGATAAGTATCGAATAAATTCCTTAATCCCAAAAAACCAAATTACCTTAAATATTTTCCAAATGACAAAATTTCTCACTATTGAACAAATATTATTTTCTTTCAAAGGTGTTAATGCATAATTTACTTACATAAAAACATTTTATTAATCAAAATATAACCTCGCTTAAGGGCACAATTTTGTAACAGAAATACGACACTACCGAACAATTTGTAAAAACACACTATACTTTCTAAGTACGTATAAGGTATGGTAGTGTACTTTTTTTAATGTAACCAACGTTTATGTCTTATTTCATAATCCAAAGAACTCCAGATTTTAAACATAGTAATTTATTGTATGTCACTGACGCCATCTCGGCAAACGAAAAGTGTTTTAAAATCAATTTTGCCAACTCTGAGATATTTGTGTTTCATGCTATAAGCCGGAGCAATCTGTTATCAAATTATTTATAATTCCTTTGTCATATTCATTAATGACCAAATTTGTATTAAAATCAAAGTACCGAGTATTACTATCTTTTTATTTCATAGGACGTTGTAGAGTATATGTGTGTTAGCAAGCTTTATTCAATAACCAACTAGCGCTCATCACGAGTGGTCGAGACGGCAACTTGTATAGCGGCGGGAACCATTCGAACGCTCCAGCTGTCCAGGCTAATTACACGTATCATCTTAGAATTTAATTATTTTAATTGTTTTAATAGAAAGAATTTGGCGCCACCCGGTATTCGCAACCCCTATGAATTAACAGGTAGGTTGTACTGGTAATTTTGACAACGCTACAGACTCCAGTAGTGACGTCGATTTATGTAACGACCGTTGTGAGGCAAACACACTACATTCACACTAATACACAAAATAAACAAGTGTGACACATTTTAACAGGTACAACCACGTTTTATTGTTACAATGTTGTTAAAAATTTGAAATAAAAAAATAATTTTATTTCAAAAAAAATAAATTTTGTTGTTTCTGAAAAATATTTTTGTGTTGTTCTTATTTGCTAATATTTAAAAAATAATCGTGTTTATTGTTTGGGGTTAATAATTTAGTGGTATTATGGTTATTAGTGTAGTATTGTCACTTTCTGTAAATTACTTTATGATAATCTGGTTAACTCCAGTACTAGTCGAAAAACGGCACTTCTTCTTCTTCGATGCTTTCTTTAAATTCGTATATACCGCCTTTCGGTTAGTCTGTGTCCTTGATCAACTTATTCTTTAAGTATATTAAAGAAAAATTAAACCCAAATTGCATAAATATAAAGTTTATTAACAAATTATAAAGTTTATCGATAAGAATCGATATATAACAGCAGTATCGACTCTACTCAGGGCCGGTCGATAAAAAACTTTACATTGATCGTATATGAAAAAATAGTTCTTTGAACGGTTATTTAAGAATAGCCAGAGAAGGGTAGGGACAAGAAAGTATAACACTTACAATTATAAATGCCTTAATACTAACAAATACAAAGTTATTAATTAATAAATGAAGTTATATAATATTTATTTCAAACCAGTGCCGTGTAGAAATTCAGTTGCTTCACAGCTGGATAGGTTGATGACAAATCAAAAATGGCCGACCGGATCATGCGCAGTGGAATGTCTAACACCTCGACGAAATATTTGTTTCAATAAAGATGTCCTTTCTCCATTTATTGGTCTCAGCAATTGTGTATAATGGTTCTGGAGTTAATTGAGTGTTACTGGTGTATTGTTTAATAGTTCACTTGGTGTAAATGTTTGTGATTATGTCTATCTCACTTTGTCACACGTGTCGGATTTAACCTTGTTCGTTCGTCTGTAAAATTTATTGTAGTAGTGTTATTTTAAGTAATCAGGCGTGTGTGGTTCTGTTTATTGGTGATGCACTGTTCATTGTTTATTTCCACCGTTTCACAAATTAAAAACTCAAAATAAAAATTTATAAAAATTTTTACCGAACTCGGTTCAATTATAAGACGCCATAGTTAAGGTTATGCAGAGCAAAAATCCCGTTTAAGTAGTCGCTTCAACGGATAATAATGAACTGTTCTCATTTCCTTCATCTCCTGAAAATCTTAGACAATTTAATACGTATTATACATTGTTTCAAATTATCTTAGCTTCCGATACATTTTATTCGAATACATTATACACGGAAAATATTTTCGTTATTAATTAACTGTATGAAATACTAAATACATATTCGGTTTCTTTATTCTATTTTGCTTATTTTGATACTAATGAATATAGTTTTATAAAGTTTTCATTTAAAAAAGTTATATTTCTTACATTTTGGAATGTAGGTTCAAATATGTGTTTCCTGTTCTTTACCAGATAATAGCCATTTTCTCTTATATAATTATTATTATATTGAATCTGAAATTGATATAATTGTCTATTTTTACTTAATTTCTTGCAATTTAGTTTGTTAATTATTATTTTTAAATATAATTCATTTATCTATGACTCTTCCTCTGAAATGTTAGTTAGTACATTCCATTTTTATTTATAATTTTACTTATCTTCTGACAATATCTTTATAAAGAATTAGTTACATTGTATTACTATATTGTGGGTTTATCTTACATAAATATTATCAGTTTAGTTGGTTTATAGGACTAGACTTGTCAATTATTAAGTAGTCTAAATTTACTATCTGGCCTAGATTTTATCTGTTGCTATTTGCATTGCTTTTACTAATATAGTCAGTTTGTACCCTTTTCTGACCTTCTATTCTAGTATAACATTTATTAACAATTTGTTCCTTCACTATTATAACATTGAATATTGATTTTAAACAATTAAAATATAACACTTATTTACTATTAAATCTGGTACTTTGAATCATACCTTTTTTGTGTACTGATTACACACAGTAACTTAATAAAAACATTTTATAATATAGGAATGGTATCTACATACAGATATTGCATTCCTAATTTAAATTACTAACAAAAATAACATTTTATAACTACAATACTGCTCAATACTAAATCTTATTTATATAGTTAATATCTGGAACTAGGAACATAACAATTTGGTTCCATTATATGTTCAACACTTCCTTAAACTATTTATTTACAATCTTATTTGTACTTCCCAATTTTAGGAATGTATTCCCCGTCACTTTGTACTAAACACAAGATATCTGTTTATATTATTCATTCTATGGAATGTTCTCATATAAACAGGGGCATTTTATTAGCAAGAGTATTCCTTGCTCCTTCACCATATTACTTTATTAACTATTATCATGATACTGTTTAAAAACACTTTAAAGTTATTTATTTGCACGGTAATTCATGTACCTCTTCAAAGTTTATTTATTATAATTTAATAAGTTGCACTTGTCCCTGGTTATTTCTTGATATTATCACTAGTCCTTTTATAGTTTTATAATATGAAATATTTAACCATGGGGAACTGTTAAGGTTTGTCTATATAAACTATACAATAATTTTTTTGGGTGCACTGTTACTTAACACTTTAAACACTTTTTGTTTTTATCAGTTTTACATAGTTATATGGTTTGTTGGGGTGTTATACTTTCTATTGTGACATTCATTTATTTTTGGGGTTTTTTGGGTTTTTCTCCCTATGGGGTTTCTATTTGGTATTGGTCGTTTTTTACTTCCTTTATCTCCACTTGTCTCTGATTATTCAGTATATTGGTTTATTTTCTATTTCTTCTTTCTTCATTCTTGGTTCTTCAGTACCATTTCGTTTTATACTCTTTTGTTTACTTTGGTCTGTTTTCTTTGTCGGCTTACTTGTTCTGGGTATCTTCATTGCCTGCTTCTATCCTACCTGGGTAATATTGTTATTTGAAATTTAGTTTTCTGGGTTTTTAATTTGTAGTATAATTATATTAGTTGCAGATTTTTTCTTTATGTTTACTTTTTCTTGTTATTATAATAATTTATAGTGCTTTTTAATTGATTTTCATTTGGATCTTTTTTGGATATTCCATATACTTGAGTTTTATTAATGATCATTTGGTAATTGATTTAAGTGGATTATCTGTCATGCTACAGATTGCTCTC
Organism: Magicicada septendecula; assembly: GCA_034769895.1. NCBI lineage: Eukaryota > Metazoa > Arthropoda > Insecta > Hemiptera > Cicadidae > Magicicada > Magicicada septendecula. Next base: position 164,254,819 of record CM068371.1, on the reverse strand, counting down.
TTCCAGAAGTGATTATTTCAGATTATACTTGGTTTGTCGGAAATAATTGCTTATGATATTTTATTATAAATTATATTTCTTTACTTCCTTCACATTTCTAAATTTTTTTCTTCTTTATTTTTGAGCTTATCTATATTTCATTATTAACTGGATTTTTATTGATAGTAATAGTCATCTGAGGTTCGTTATTTTTTATTTTTCCATTTTTTTTTCTTAACTTGGTTCTTTATCCTTGGGATATTTATTCCCTAGTATTCCCTAACACGTTAGCTGGGGCAGTTCCGAGGGGCACTGTAGGCTACACTACTCTGCTGGCCATACTACGTCATTTATTGATTACAGAGGCACATCATCTCTGCTCAATACATAATAATACTGCTGGACTTATCTACAGACAGTTATTAATAAAAATTACACACGAATAGTCCACCTTATGACTATAAAAAAAAAAATTAAATATCTTTGGATACTTCACTTCGTATTTGAACAGATCTATTAATATTTCTATTTTAGTTAATTTCTATCTCAGTTACTTTTATCAATGGTTAGCTCTGCTGGCATTTTATTTCTTCTTATGGTTGGAAGCTGGTTTAATATAATTATCACTTGTTATTCAGTGTAAAGTTTTTATTTATTTTAATTCTTTGTCATATTTTGACTGTTATTACAATCTCCTTCTGGTCATTGGTAACATGTATTTTGTATTATATTTTTGTTTTTTCTTAATTCTTATGAATCGTTCCACTAGTTTATGTTCTTGCAATTACTCCTTTAATTGTCCTTTTTATAACTGACATTTATTTTATGATCATATTTTCCTTATGGCTTTATTTATACATAGTTTTTTCTTTCTTTTTCTAAATTTTATTCTGCTCTTGCTTTTTATCCAAATGCACTCTTTAATTATTAATTCCATGTGGTTATTGTCTCTGCTTATTTTGCTTAAAAGTCTTATTAATTTCCTTTCATGATAAGTTTATTCATTTTAATTGTATCAGTGGTTTTTACTGCCATTTCTTTATTCTAAAAATTTGTTCATTATTGGTTCCATATATAATTGTTTGTAATGTGAACTTATTCTTCCTTTTGAATGTTGTGGTTATTCTCCAAAATTCTTTTTCTTTTCCTTTATATTCCATGATTTGAGTTTCATAGATGTTTGGTAGTAAGTTGTACTTATTTGGTTTTTTAAATTTGTTTGTATTTTACTAAATTCTTTCCCTTTAGTTTTTTCACAAGTAGTTTCATAAATATTAGGTAGTAAGTAGTGCTTTCATTTTAAATTCCTTTTCCTTTTTTCATTAATTCAAAAGTCGTTTCAAAAATTAGGTAGTAAGTAGTGCTTACCTTGTTTTGGAATTTAGATATTTTTACAAAATTCCTTTTCTTTTTTATTAATTCAAAAATCGTTTCATAAATATTCGTTAGTAAGTTGTGCTTACTTTCTTTTTGAATTTACTCATTTTATGCCAAATTCTTTTTCTTTTTATTTAATTCCAAAAGTTGTTTCAAATATTCGTTAGTAAGTTGTGCTTACTTTGTTTTTGAATTTATTCATTTATTATCAAATTCTTCTTCTTTTTCATTAATTCAAAAGTTGTTTCAAATATTCGTTAGTAAGTTGTGCTTACTTTCTTTTTGAATTTATTCATTTATTATCAAATTCTTCTTCTTTTTCATTAATTCAAAAGTTGTTTCAAATATTCGGTAGTAAGCAGTGATTACTTTGTTTTTGAATTTATTCATTTATTATCAAATTCTTCTTCCTTTTCATTAATTCAAAAGTTGTTTCAAATATTCGGTAGCAAGTAGTGATTACTTTGTTTTTGAATTTAGTCATTTATTATCAAATTCTTCTTCCTTTTCATTAATTCAAAAGTTGTTTCAAATATTCGTTAGTAAGTTGTGCTTACTTTCTTTTTGAATTTATTCATTTATTATCAAATTCTTCTTCTTTTTCATTAATTCAAAAGTCGTTTCAAATATTAGGTAGTAAGTTGTGCTTACTTTCTTTTTGAATTTATTCATTTTATGCCCAATTCTTTTTCTTTTTATTTAATTCCAAAAGTTGTTCCAAATATTCGTTAGTAAGTTGTGCTTACTTTCTTTTTGAATTTATTCATTTATTATCAAATTCTTCTTCTTTTTCATTAATTCAAAAGTCGTTTCAAATATTAGGTAGTAAGTTGTGCTTACTTTCTTTTTGAATTTATTCATTTTATGCCCAATTCTTTTTCTTTTTATTTAATTCCAAAAGTTGTTCCAAATATTCGTTAGTAAGTTGTGCTTACTTTGTTTTGGGATTTGGACATTTTTACAAAATTCCTTTTCTTTTTATTTAATTCATTCAAAAATCGTTTCATAAATATTCGGTAGTAAGTTGTGCTTACTTTGTTTTTGAATTTATTCATTTTTCACAATTCTTTTTCTTTTTGTTTTTTCATTAATTCAAAAGCTGTTTCAAATATTAGGTAGTAAGTTGTGCTTACTTTGTTTTTGAATTTATTTTTTCATTATTATTCACACAAAATTCAATCTTCTGTACATTCAATTACTCATAACATTTTTTCATGGAATATGGTTAACATATATTATTACCATAAATATGGTATGAACCCTCTTCTTTTCTTTACTTCAAATGTACTTCTTATTATTATTTTTCTTTTATATACCCAGGTGGAAGATTTTTATTTTTTCGCATAGTTGTTCATTTTCTTTTTCTTTGACATGGTTTTTTGCCTTCGTCGGTTATCATAACATCCGTCCCTTTTGTATGGGTGTGTAGTATTAGATTTAACCGTGGTCTGTCATTTCAGTTGCTCTCATTGTCCGGATAACCACTGTCTTCATAATCGTTCCGGTACTAGTGATCTCTCTGGCCTTTTCCTTGTATTTCATATTTCTAGCCACTATTCCTTTGTTGGCTACAAAGCTTATTCGGCTCCCTCTATCATAGTGTTTTATACACCAATACGTCTCTGGTCTATATGTAGTATTACCTGAAAAATATATGTGAGGATCTTCATCTGAGTCATCAATTATTTGCTTATCTGAAGCCCCACCAGCTGGTTCACCATCACATATCCACCCTGGAGGAATACATTTTAGTGTACGTGTACACTGGAACTGTCCTGGATAGCACACTAATGGAATACATTCTGGTGATTCATCTGTGCCATCATCACAGTCTGGTAAGATGTCACATTTCCATCTTTCTGGAATACACTGTACAGTCTTGCGCTGAAACTGATCTGGTCCACATGTTGTATTCCGTCTACCTCTGGTCCTTTCCCAGTGGTAAACTACTGTCTGCTGGTAAACCATCTCTGAGATTACCCTCAATCTACTTCCATAAATTCTGGAACTCACGATTTCTTCATGGTTGGTAATAGGGATATTATCATCATTAAATAAACCATGGTTCATCATCTCCATTTCTTCCTTTGTTTTCATTAATTTCTTTGGATGCGTTCTTCTCCTTTTCTTGGGCCCCACTTCCTTATCTTTAGTATTTTCTTTGTTTCCGTTTGTTTTCTTTTCAGGTAATACTACCACTTTTTCCTCTGTTTTTTCGTTTGGTATTTCTTCTGGTTCTGGTTTGCTATCATTTTTTATTTCTTTGGTCCTCTCATTTCTTAATTCTTCTCTTAATAATCTGTCCTCTCTCATTTTCTTAGTGTCCTCTCTTAACATTTCCCTAAACAGTTTATTATCATTACTTATATCATCCAGTTTCTTCATTATCGACTGGTGGCCCTCATCCATTTTCTTGCTTAAATTTTCCTCCATCTTCTTGTTACTTTCTTCCATTTTCTCCATCAGCTGCCTGATCATTTCTTGTGTTGTCATGTTCTCGGTTTGTGAGGGTTTCTCTAATTCCTTCATCTGGAGATTGTCCCCTTCTGTTTGTGTTGGCAATTCCAGTTGTTCCTCTGGTGGTGCAGGTTGTTTATGTCCCACTGGGGGTAATAACGTTTCTACGTCCTCCACTGGGGTCGCCTCCTTATCCTCCATACTAAATTCTTTTTCGGCCTCCGCCGCTCTTTTCTTTGATGTGGCATGACGTTGCATCTTTCCTGTTTCTCTGGCTGGATAACCGCTGCCAAGCTGAATTAGAAATTGGGCGAGTTATTACAGCCTTTCAATCCCTAATTACAGCCCTTTAGTTGGACGCCAATTTTGTAACAGTACAAAATATAATGTGTATGAATGTTGTTAAAAATTTGAAATAAAAAAATTATTATTTCAAAAAAAAAATTTTGTTGTTTCTGAAACATATTTTTGTGTCGTTCTTATTTGCTAATATTTAAAAAATAATCGTGTTTATTGTTAGGGGTTAATAATTTAGTGGTATATGGTTATTAGTGTAGTATTTTCACTTTCTGTAAATTACTTTATGATAATCTGGTTAACTCCAGTACTAGTCGAAAAACGGCACTTCTTCTTCTTCGATGCTTTCTTTAAATTCTTATATACCGCCTTTCGGTTAGTCTGTGTCCTTGATCAACTTATTCTTTAAGTATATTAAAGAAAAATTAAACCCAAATTGCATAAATATAAAGTTTATTAACAAATTATAAAGTTTATCGATAAGAATCGATATATAACAGCAGTATCGACTCTACTCAGGGCCGGTCGATAAAAAACTTTACATTGATCGAATATGAAAAAATAGTTCTTTGAACGGTTATTTAAGAATAGCCAGAGAAGGGTAGGGACAAGAAATTATAACACTTACAATTATAAATGCCTTAATACTAACAAATACAAAGTTATTAATTAATAAATGAAGTTATATAATATTTATTTCAAACCAGTGCCGTGTAGAAATTCAGTTGCTTCACAGCTGGATAGGTTGATGACAAATCAAAAATGGCCGACCGGATCATGCGCAGTGGAATGTCTAACACCTCGACGAAATATTTGTTTCAATAAAGATGTCCTTTCTCCGTTTATTGGTCTCAGCAATTGTGTATAATGGTTCTGGAGTTAATTGAGTGTTACTGGTGTATTGTTTAATAGTTCACTTGGTGTAAATGTTTGTGATTATGTCTATCTCACTTTGTCACACGTGTCGGGTTTAACCTTGTTCGTTCGTCTGTAAAATTTATTGTAGTAGTGTTATTTTAAGTAATCAGGCGTGTGTGGTTCTGTTTATTGGTGATGCACTGTTCATTGTTTATTTCCACTGTTTCACAAATTAAAAACTCAAAATAAAAATTTATAAAAATTTTTACCGAACTCGGTTCAATTATAAGACGCCATAGTTAAGGTTATGCAGAGCAAAAATCCCGTTTAAGTAGTCGCTTCAACGGATAATAATGAACTGTTCTCATTTCCTTCATCTCCTGAAAATCTTAGACAATTTAATATGTATTATACATTGTTTCAAATTATCTTAGCTTCCGATACATTTTATTCGAATACATTATACACGGAAAATATTTTCGTTATTAATTAACTGTATGAAATACTAAATACATATTCGGTTTCTTTATTCTATTTTGCTTATTTTGATACTAATGAATATAGTTTTATAAAGTTTTCATTTAAAAAAGTTATATTTCTTACATTTTGGAATGTAGGTTCAAATATGTGTTTCCTGTTCTTTACCAGATAATAGCCATTTTCTCTGATATAATTATTATTATATTGAATCTGAAATTGATATAATTGTCTATTTTTACTTAATTTCTTGCAATTTAGTTTGTTAATTATTATTTTTAAATATAATTCATTTATCTATGACTCTTCCTCTGAAATGTTAGTTAGTACATTCCATTTTTATTTATAATTTTACTTATCTTCTGACGATATCTTTATAAAGAATTAGTTACATTGTATTACTATATTGTGGGTTTATCTTACATAAATATTATCAGTTTAGTTGGTTTATAGGACTAGACTTGTCAATTATTAAGTAGTCTAAATTTACTATCTGGCCTAGATTTTATCTGTTGCTATTTGCATTGCTTTTACTAATATAGTCAGTTTGTACCCTTTTCTGACCTTCTATTCTAGTATAACATTTATTAACAATTTGTTCCTTCACTATTATAACATTGAATATTGATTTTAAACAATTAAAATATAACACTTATTTACTATTAAATCTGGTACTTTGAATCATACCTTTTTTGTGTACTGATTACACACAGTAACTTAATAAAAACATTTTATAATATAGGAATGGTATCTACATACAGATATTGCATTCCTAATTTAAATTACTAACAAAAATAACATTTTATAACTACAATACTGCTCAATACTAAATCTTATTTATATAGTTAATATCTGGAACTAGGAACATAACAATTTGGTTCCATTATATGTTCAACACTTCCTTAAACTATTTATTTACAATCTTATTTGTACTTCCCAATTTTAGGAATGTATTCCCCGTCACTTTGTACTAAACACAAGCTATCTGTTTATATTATTCATTCTATGGAATGTTCTCATATAAACAGGGGCATTTTATTAGCAAGAGTATTCCTTGCTCCTTCACCATATTACTTTATTAACTATTATCATGATACTGTTTAAAAACACTTTAAAGTTATTTATTTGCACGGTAATTAATGTACCTCTTCAAAGTTTATTTATTATAATTTAATAAGTTGCACTTGTCCCTGGTTATTTCTTGATATTATCACTAGTCCTTTTATAGTTTTATAATATGAAATATTTAACCATGGGGAACTGTTAAGGTTTGTCTATATAAACTATACAATAATTTTTTTGGGTGCACTGTTACTTAACACTTTAAACACTTTTTGTTTTTATCAGTTTTACATAGTTATATGGTTTGTTGGGGTGTTATACTTTCTATTGTGACATTCATTTATTTTTGGGGTTTTTTGGGTTTTTCTCCCTATGGGGTTTCTATTTGGTATTGGTCGTTTTTTACTTCCTTTATCTCCACTTGTCTCTGATTATTCAGTATATTGGTTTATTTTCTATTTCATCTTTCTTCATTCTTGGTTCTTCAGTACCATTTCGTTTTATACTCTTTTGTTTACTCTGGTCTGTTTTCTTTGTCGGTTTACTTGTTCTGGGTATCTTCATTGCCTGCTTCTATCCTACCTGGGTAATATTGTTATTTGAAATTTAGTTTTCTGGGTTTTTAATTTGTAGTATAATTATATTAGTTGCAGATTTTTTCTTTATGTTTACTTTTTCTTGTTATTATAATAATTTATAGGGCTTTTTAATTGATTTTCATTTGGATCTTTTTTGGATATTCCATATACTTGAGTTTTATTAATGATCATTTGGTAATTGATTTACGTGGATTATCTGTCATGCTACAATAGTAATTTATAAATAGAAATATAATACATAAATGTGTAAAACTAGAATGTAAGAAATAAGACATTGTGAATAAATCTATTTAACCTATGAGGAGGTCTGCGCACCTCAGACAGTTATTTTGCATCATGGAACTACAGAAAGTGAATAATATAAAATTTTACCAATGTAATAAGATCAAAATATAATTATAAAAGTTGTATAGTGTGATAGTGCGTGAAAGTGAGAATAACAGTGAAAATGTAAAAAGGAAAAGTGTGTATAATGAAAGTGATGAAACAATTATAATGAACACTGAAGGGGATATATAATCTATATGAACCAGTTATATAACCCATATAGTGAAATCAAACAAAGTAAAAAGTTAAAAAATAGAAAATCTTACGTTAAAAAAACTTATAATAATATATTGATGAAAAATAAATAAAGATCAACAGAATCAAGTGAATTAGAAATTGTGAAACCGAACCTGAGACCCATAACATATCATAGTCAAGGCCTTCACTGAAGTAATTAGCGTTTTGGTAAAAAGAAGGGATTGTTGTTGGAAAAAATCTAAAACAAGGCTGAACATAATAATATTATGGCTGAATATATAATGACAAATTAATAACAACTTAATACAAATTAATGACCAATGAAAGATGAGATGATCCAGGAAAACCATTCAAAAAACTAGAAGAATAATGTTATAATCGAAGGTACAAAAAATTTGAAGTCCAGGAGCGAAGAATTAAGCAATAAATGCACAAGAGAACTACCAGATTGGTGAGATTGCTCCAAAGCTAAGCCCGATATTTGAACTACATTACTACATTAATGATCGAGTTACAACCACATAATATGACCAAAACAATATATTCAAACACTATAAAAATGAAAATGTTTATTTGTACACTTGTATACGATAGTTATTAGTATTAAGAATTCTCTTTTTAATTGTTATTTTGTATGATCCAACGAACCTACCACTATTCAACAGACATTCACAACACATAATTACCAAATCTCATTCATAAATATTATAATTTATGTTATCTTTATAACTTGTACCATACTCTAACTATACTTTTACATTAACCCTGAGATTCAGATTGTTCATGTTCTACCACCTAATGAGCCACCACTGTTAGAAGAGGACTTTGAATGTCCATATGATTAATCAATGTCGAAATAAAAGGAGTAAAATAAAGAAATAATTGAGTTTGAGAAAAAACGAGAATAAGGAGTCTGACTATTTATTTAATACAGAGTTACATAGAAGTATACTAAGAAGGGTAAGTTTAAGAAGTTTAAGAGTTAAAAGCAATAGACAGAGTTATCTATTTTTACAAATTGGCGCTTACAACGTGAGGCATTATCCACTCTACACATTAAAACAAAAAAGAGATAACTTCGTTTAGTTACAATATTTAACAGAAAACATAACTAACAAGATCATAGTTATGCTGTTATTATATGGACACAAACCTGAAACACAGTACATTCCCTAACCACCATGAACATAGTCTTCATCTACTGGTTATGCAGAATAACATGTTTTTGTAACTATACTGGATCACCAATATTACTTGCAGAAAGAACAGGACAGATTCACAGATAATATAAGATTTGACAAATGAAGTAGGCAACAAACTATAAAGTTATGAGAACCATTCCAAATGTAACTTGACATTGGAGTCCCTAGAGCAGCTGAAGGTGGAAAAGCACAAGAAAACATAGAGATGGTTGTGATAGGATTCAGATAATGTGATGACTGATGACAGCACTCAGCAGACCCAGCTGCCAAAAACTGTAGTGACCATATAGTCATACACAATAAAGCACTTACACTTTCACAGCACAGTACGAATGTGCTCATGCTTAGTATTTACTACAAGCTCAAGTAACAAGCACAAATGAACTTTTCTGAATAGTGAGAAAGCCCAGTTATCTACATTATTTTTATAAACCGTTTTTCCTAATATTTCCAATGTTCACTTTAGATTATAACTGGAAATACAATTTAACTATTAATTTTTTTAAACACACTATCTTACTGTTCTAGACTTGGCGCTTTCAGTTTCTTCCTGTTTTTTACATGTTGCTGCATTTGGTTTGTTCCATAAAGACACGTCAAGTTTTGGCAAATTTGGTTTCACAAATTCCAAAACTTTTGCCCTCAAGTAACATGGAGGTCTTGGTCTTTGTACATTAAATCTTCTAAATCGTACCACTTGTAAAAATGGTTTCCAGTTGTTCTGAAGAAGACCTGTAGTCACAAAGTAGAAATTATACAATGTTGTTATAGCATACTGTATAATTAAATTATGCAAAAAATATTACTTCTCACCAATTTTTAAAACTCTCGCTCTCACACACGCACACGGACACGCACACATACACGTGCGCACGCACACACACGCACACATACACGTGTGCGTACACACACACACACACACAGTATATATATAATTAGCCAATATAATTGAATATGCAAAGCAAGTTCTAGATCTGACCGTGTATCTCTATTTGGGGGATGTCTCATAATAACATTTGAATTTATCAACGGATTTTCATAAAACATGGCATGCATGTCCATACTTTTAACTCACAAGTGCCTATTGTTTTTCAGATTGATACAAAAAAATAGGGGAGTAGGAGGGAAAAACATGAGGATCGCAAAATGTAGGGTCAAAATTTGTTTGTAAAAACCACAAAAATCCACGAGATATATATAAAAGAGAATTTTAATAAAAATCTGAATATAGTTACAGAAATTTCAAATTTTGGCTACAGCAGGGCCTAAAAGTGAATCATAAATTTGAAAAAACTATACAAATCTATCCCAAGTGTCAAATTAATCAGAATATTAACAAAACTCTTAAATTCTTGGATTTCGTTGTCCATGATTCCGTTGATTAACTAAATATAATTATTTAGTTGATTACTAATTATATTTAGTAAAACTTTTAATATAGTGTTCGGTTATTTTTTTTTATTTTTGTGGTACAGCCACACTCAATTAACTATGGTAATAATGGCAAGGGTCATGCCCAGAAAACATAGAATAACGGATAATAGAATTTGCATGCTGTAACGGACTCTGTCAGGAGTTCCAAAAATTCTGATGATGATGGGAGTGTTCATTTTGTAACAGTCATGCCTGCATAGAGTTCACTGTCGTTTGATCTTCTTTAAAACACAAAAACAATATTTTGATCTGACAAATATCAATTGACTCAATTCTAAACGGCCGACTGTAATGGAAAACTGTATACAAATTGTATAACAAACGGAAGAAATTTATTTACAATGAGAAATTCAGTAATCACTCATTAATTTTTTTTTTTTTCACCATTATTTACTGAGGGCGCAAAAGCAGACAGAGGGGCCGATCTAGGATAAGATGGTTGGATGATGTGCTGGAGGACTGATAAGAATGGATGTGAGGGGTTACGCTGAGATGGCAATGGATAGGAGACATTGGAGAAGATTGGTGTTGGAAGCCAGGGCTCACGTTGGGCTGTAGTGCTAAAGAAGACGAACAAAATTTTCTAAATTCGTTCCCAATTTGATTTGTATAGGTTAAGTTTTTTTAGGTTATGCACCGGTTTGCTTACGTTATTATTAGGAAAAAGTAAAGGAATGTTACACTAATCAACCAAACAAGAAAATAAATTCCATTTTAAATTACACTTAGAATACTAATTAGTCCAACCGAACTGAACACACTGTAAATTTTTAATACCTCTTATAACTACCCCCTCCATAGTGTTAAGGAGTCTTCGTTTACAGCGTTACAGCCTTTATAATTATACAATTATACGTTGACATGCTGCAACCGATTATCAAGTCCAGAGTTACAATAACTGTTATGACAGTTGTCTGCAGCTTCATACTCATTTTTATAGTATTATCGATATATATACGATCTTATTTCTGTGCTTTTCTATAGTAATAATTTATTATTTCTGATAGATTTGTTGTTTCATCAAGGGCTGTTTACATGAAGTATATAGCCACTATATTTCAATTACCATAAATGTTGTATGTTGACATCACGAGCGCGCAGTACGCAAACGTAACTGTACGTACGCAAACTTATAGTGTCTTTATATACCTCTAAATATATACATAACATTGAACACACAGTAGGGATGCGACATCGACAACAAAACATCGATGTTCAATATTAAAACATCGCCCAAAACCCAAAAACCATTGATGTTTTGGTGAACATCCATTTTTTTAAACTGGTTTAGTAACCTCTAACATTAATGTTAGCTCGGCGGTGGGAGGGTTAATTTTACTCATTGATTGGGCTGTCACAAATGACAAAAACTTGGTTGCTAGAGTCAGCGCAAATCACAGAATTTCCATGATGCATTTTTATCACTTTTCCCATACTTCAGAAAATTTAAGAAGAAATTATTGCTATAAAAAAATTGATAGGGCCAAAGTCATAAAGAACTTGTCTAGCATCCAAACTCCTACAGATGAATTTGTTGCAGATAATCCTGAGATTGACCATTAAAAAAAGGTATATCTGAAAAAATAATAAAAATCCCATTGCAGGGCAAGCCTTGGTTCAATAAAAGAGTACAAAATGCAAGAATGGGAAGAGACAAAGCTTACCAAATGTATGGTCACCAGAACAGCACTTGGGAAAGAAGCCATGCACTTCAGACATATAAACAAAAAAGAAATCTTTACTTCTTGGATTTCGTTGTCCATGACGTGTCCATTACTTAACTAAATATCACTATACTATTGACGACTCGGAACACTAAGTTTTTTATAAGTAAAAACATATAGTTTTACCATACAGCCTAAACCGGCTTTCACCTTTAGAAGGCTTCATCAGAGGTTCATATGCCTCATAAAATAAACAACAAGACGGACAACGCTACCTATGGCAGCCTCTGATGAAGCCTTCTAAAGGTGAAAGCCGGTTTAGGCTGTAAGGTAAAACTATACGTTTTTACTTAAAAAACTTAGTGTTCCGAGTCGTCAATAGTATAGTGAAATCTTTACGTAAAGGTTCTTAGAGAGGAAAAAACAGCTTTCTTTAAACTTAAAATAGATGATGCAAAAAATGATTCCTTGAAAACGTGGCAGACCCTGAAGTTACTGGTATCAGGACAAACCCGGAGATTTTGGTTGAATTCAGTTGAATTAGATGGTGTTACTATATCAGATAAGAAAAATATAGTGGATAGACTAAACCTTTACTTTATTGACAGTATTAAAGAAATTGTAGATAAAATTCCAAGATCAGATGGCAAAATTATATGAGAGAAGGAGGTGACAGTAAAATTACAAACTTTTCAGGAAATTTCAAAAGAACAATTAAAAATCGTAGTATTCAATCTAAAAAAATCTTCTAGTCCTGATGAATTTGAAGCACATTTTATCCAAGAATATTTTAAGGGATTTTTTTTTATTTTGTAATTTTATGGTTTTTCAGGTGAAAAAATAAAATATATATAAAATTAATCTATTTTATTTTATTAATCGAAACCGGTTGTCAGATAAAATATAATAAAATAGATTAATTTTATATGTTATTTTTTTGCCTGAAAAACCATAAAATAAAAAAAACATCCCTTACTATAATTACAGGCATAAATTCTTGTAACAATGGAATCAGTTCGGTCCATTGTTACTCATAATACAAGAATATTTTGTTTCCCTTTCTCCAATATTGTTGAGGCTGATAAGTTTGTCTTTGAGGTATGGTATTTTCCCAGAGGTCTTGAAGGAACCATTTGTCACACCGGTTCCAAAGGTGAAACAGAGCATAAAATATCAAGATCTTAGGCCAATAAATATGTTACCAACAGTTGAAAAGATTCGGTAGAAAAGATGGGTAGTGTTCTTGGCCCACTGCTTTTTAATCTGTACATAAACAACCTACCTAACATAGCAAATGCATCTGTTGTCCATCTTTATGCTAATGATACATGCTTATTATAATGGACGGATGTCGCCATCACTGACAAATACTTAGGTGCAACTTTAACCAATACAGAATTCTTATAATTATAATTATCAGAGTAAAATGTGAGTGGGTTATCCTTTAGTTTAAGAACAGGAGCTTTGAAGTAAACTGCAAGTTCGGGCACCAGACTACCTGTGTCAAGTTCCTCCAAAAGCTTCGACCTCTTTCTTACACTCCAGTTATCTTCTACCATCTTGTGGTGATCTTCCCAAAAATCATGTTCTGCATAGAAAAATAAATACATGTAAATAAAATTTTAAAGCTTTAAATTTATTTGGCACAATCTTAGAAAAATTTATTTACCTTGAGAAGAAGATGGCATTGGAGACAATCGTCTGCCCTCAGAATCCAACGATTCACTTTCTTCCTTGATCTCATTGTTAAGCTTCCTGATCCAGGTACCCAATACAGCCTTGTCTTGGAAGTTAAGGTTTTTAAACCATGAATCCAATAAGGATGCCATTGGAAAAAACTGGCTGTTCTCAATGCCACCAAATCTCTTATTGCATTGAGCTAGAACACTTCCCTTCAGCTTTTTTCCTAGCTCTGAACAGCACAACACTGCATTTATTTTATTCTGCATCATTTTTACAACCGGTATAACACAGCTTGCTGTCACGAATTTTTCTCCTGATGCTTGTGTTGTTGCGAATTCTATACTTTTGAACAGTGTACAAAATTCTTGTAAAAACTCCATGGCTGTGGCTGAAAGCATTGGCGGAGCCGATTTATTGAAGTTTACAATACTTGCAACAACCTCCCTCAACTGAAGGAATCTTTCTAACATGTAGAAAGTAGAATTCCAGTGTAAGTTCTGTTTTTTTTTTCGAAGTTCATCACTGCCTACCACGCTATGCTTGAACAATTTCATAATGCTTTTCACTTTATCTATAATTGCAACAGCGTCTGGTAGGGATTCATACAATTTTTGTGCCATTAAGTTCAGAAAGTGGGCAAAACAGTAGCTGTGCTTTTTTTCCCAAATGCTTTTTCCACTGCACTGACAATGTTACTTCCCCCATCTGTAACGACAGCTGTAATTTTCTCTGGTGTGAATGTGAATCCCCATTCTGAGCACGTTTTTGTGAGATGATCAGCCAGATTTTGTGCTGTGTGATTTTCATGTAGCTCATGAACTCCGAGAATTACAGACTCGAGTACCCAATTTTCAATAAAATGAGCTGTTACACCAAGAAAGCTTCTTGTCTGGTGCGTTTCCATCCAAATATCTGTTGTGAGACACACATTTGAGACATTGCTCAATCGCTCTTTTAACATAAATGCCACTGTTTCATACTTCTGATCTATCATTGAATCTATTTTCCTTCATGATGGAACAGTATATAATGGCACAGTTACTTTTAACAAGTGTTTAAAACCCTCGTCTTCAATGATTGAAATAGGCTGAGAATCTCTACAAATCATGTAAAGAATAGATTGAGAAATTCTGCTGTGCATATCTCCACCATCTTTAAAAGAAATTACATTTGTGAAATTGTCTTTCAAAGTTTTTTGATGGAACGTAAGAATAGGAGGATCCACAACAATGGAATATGAACTTATGGCTTCTTCTTTATGTTCCCCTTCAGTTAACGAAGTGCTTGGAATGGCTGGGGCTGCAGCATCTGGATTGTGTGGTTTACCTTTTGCCTTGGGCTTCATTAATGACTCAAAATACTCGCTGTAAATATCACTATGTTTTGCCTTCAAATGTCCAGTTAAATTCGTGGTATTGCCAGATATTTTGAGGGACTTCAGGCAAATATTGCAATTCGCCAATTTGTCTGAGGTTTTGGAAAAATATTTCAAAATGGCACTTTTGGGTGGCATAACTGATTTGTCACTTGCACACAAATTGTTATTTTATAAATACATTAAAACAGCACTGATCGTGTCCCCACAAGAAACAGAAACACTAGAAACTTCAGCACTAAAAAAAGAAAAGAAAGTAACAAACTAACTACTATTAACGCACAAGTCTATAACAAGAACAAAACAAAAACTGGAATGGCTGCTCTCATGTTTATATTGTTTATGAAACCCCATGGAAGGTTCTAGAGCGTCGAGAACATTCCAAGCGCTCTGATGCTCTGATTGTTTGTTGGTTGCCATTTGTCTCATTGCTAGGGGATCGTTCCCCCTTTTGTACTTGTCCTTTTCAGATGATGAGTTGTACCGTCACACGATTGTCA
Source organism: Magicicada septendecula (assembly GCA_034769895.1). NCBI lineage: Eukaryota > Metazoa > Arthropoda > Insecta > Hemiptera > Cicadidae > Magicicada > Magicicada septendecula. Next base: position 164,239,330 of record CM068371.1, on the reverse strand, counting down.
TCGCCTTTTGAAATTAGCGAGTATTTGCCAGAATTACTGGGTAATGTATAAGAACAAGCACTTATTATCAAGTGATTCTAGTAGAATATTATCAAGCTTACACACACACATTTATATATGTGTACACACATACACTTACAAACATTTATTCCAGTTAATAATCAGGCTACTGGTTATTTCGGCCAGCCACTTTATTGGGACAGTATTCAAAATACAAAATCACAACAGGGTTACACACAGAATGTTTTTTCACCTCATAGTTCTGGTCTGCTGATTATTCAGTCCAGTAATGTCTCAGTTTTTCTCTTATTAAACCATTTTCTTTTAATATGTAATTTACCCGAATAGACCAGTGAGGTTAACAAACCACAATACATTGTTAACAGCTACTCGACAACATGTGTATGGTTTTGGACTTTCGGTGTTTGTCCTTGGCGGCATAACACATGCCAACTACAGGCACCAAAATCCCCTTGAGAGGAATGTTATAGTTTTTGATAAAATGCTCTACTAACTCGCATTTAGTGAGATTTTGATGTTTTGGAATAAAAATGCATGAGGAATTTGTCACTTTACAAATTGTATTCATTATTTATCTTTATCTATACCATTATACATCAAGAGTACTCTACTCCAGTACCGTTACACAGGTAGAGAAAGCTCACCCGAACTCGGTCTTTTGAATTTATGGTAAAATTCTATGTAATTTCATCAGCTTTCCATACTGTGCCCCTAAACTACATTTGTTTGTTACCGTATTCAAACAGCAGTTGAAAGTGTTAAACTGTATATGATATGGCTTCATGTGGCTTAATCATAATAAACTGTTCTGTATTAAAATACTGTAACGAGCCCAGTAAACTGTATTTTAGTTTACATTTCAAAGATATTACATTCGTTATCATTTATTTTCATTCCATTGTTGCCGCCTTGATGTGAAATGTATACAAATTTAACAGATAATGTTTGTAAATGTTATATCAACTTTGAATTAATTTTTCATGCCCATGTAGGATTACTCATTTACTAAAAAATAAATTGACCATTCTTCATACAAAATAGTATAGGAAATGAAGGTCGACAGCTGTGCAAGCTTGTGAGCTATGCAATGTGTTACATTAAGATTAATGGTAAGTAGTAAGTGTTACAAAGCATAGTGGTAAGTGGGTAGAGTCTTTATCTGACTTTCTTCTTCTTTAGTCAAACTACAACAGATTTCAACTGTGTGTTTCCATTGTTCTCGTGCCTGTACATCTACTTTACTTGAGGGCATAACCCTGTAGGACAAGGGATACCACAAGAGTCTTTAATGAGGTGGTTTGCACTCCAGTCTCAAGAGGATGGAGTTTAGGGTGAAGTGAACCTTCTATCTGTTCAAGCACTTCACAGAGGCTGTTGGCACTTGACAGAAGGGAATTTACTTATCCCGAGAGATACTCAGTCCCTGCATTTGCTAGCCACATGTCAAACAAACATTGCCCAATTTCTGCCTCGTGGAAGTGAACATGAGGTTTTCCCTTTTCAAAGTCCAAGACCATAATGGTGTTTCCTAGAATCTCCAGTACTTTGAGAGAGTGTATCAGACATACTACTATTGAAGGCAGTAATACACCAGTATTCAATAAGTCAGTAACCAGAAGAATGTAATAATGCACAATCATTGAAACTGCAGAAAGAGAAAATTATAACATTATAGATAAGTTTGCTACAGCCATACACATGAATAATTTAGAAACCATAAAATTGGTGAATCACGAAATAAACTTTTAAAGGCTGCTGGCCATATTGTGATGGGCAATATTACCCATTAATTTTGACCAGAATTTATTCTGTTAGTGTACTAAAAACTTATTTGAGGCTAGGTAAAACAATATCGAGTACTGTCCAAATAACACACACACACACACACACACACACACACACACACACACACACACACACACACACACACACACACACACACACACACACACACACACACACACACACACACACACACACACACACACACACACACACACACACACACATGCAGACTAGTATTTTGATGTTTTGAGTGCCCAGTAGTTTCGATACACCATGCAGTGACGAAGAAGGGTACCAGTTGTAAATGGTTTTATCACTGAATGTAATGCAAAAGTATGGAATGTGAAGTTAAGTAAGAATATTTCATTTTATTGTATTCTTTAAAGAAAACAATAGTTATCAAGACATAATTTTTAATCCCTTAACTCAGACCCTTCACCCTTGGTCACTTTGGTCTGAAAGTATGTTCATTTTAATTTATTGATTGTGAAAGTTATGCTATGTGGTATATATTTTTATTATGGTACTTTTTTCATTAAAAAAAAAAAAAAAACATCGACAACATAAAACATCGAGCACAAAACATTGATGTTAAGAAAACATCGGCTCCAATAAATCGATGTTAAAAACATCGACATCGATGTCGCATCCCTAACACACAGTATTTAGAAGTATACGGGAGGTATCATGCCCACGTTCCCCTACACTCTCGCACAGTGACACGTTGTTTGGTCAACTACGTTGTTTTATTTAATGCAAATATTACTTATGTAACATGTAAATCATTATCCGTTATTATTTATATTTTATTAATTATTTATTATTTAATGTACCTGAAAATTTTACTGAAGCTTATTTAATTTCTTGTCCTTATTTCTTCCACAATCAGTTGCCTTGATGGCTGTATCTTTTTAAAGATCTCTTTTTATTTATTAATTTGATTAACTTCATCTTGATGAATGTTCGCGTTATGAAGTAACATGAAATTGCAAACTCATTTACACTACTGCATTTCAATTTAAATATTTCACTAAAGTTTTCATTACATTACTTACCTTGTTCAAGCCATGGGTGCCATGGAATTCTATGACATCTACCATTTTAAACACAGCTCTTAACCATGCATCAGTTAGGCTTGCTCACACTCCAGCCCCACACACTCATTGTCTGTCTGTCGTCAAGCAGTGCAGGCTATGAGGCTGTAACTAATCCTCCCAAAATGTCTGTGAAATAATCAACCTTTACTGTAAGTTCTCTCTCTCATCGCAGGTGCATGGAATATGTATGTATGTATGCTCTCAGGATCTCCTGTGTAACACAATAACTATTTGGAGAGTAGTACAAGATAGTATAACTTTACAAAGTACAGGATCTAACATGATGCAATTTCAATAGCTTCCACTCTCTCAAGGAGGGCCACCACTATTTTATAGGTGTGTCAAATGTGTAATCTTTTAGCATCAGTTTTTGTTTTTAATTCTAACAAACCAAACAGATATTGTTAACAACACTTATATTTAAACTTTATAACTGAGTTATCTGTTTTATAAACTATAAAGTACCTATCCTTTAAGAAATTATTTGTTTTGTTTTTATTACAAATGAGCACCTTTTAGATTGATAGTGTGTATTAAAAACAACTGCAATTCATAAGCAATAATCAGTAACAAAAATCTGTTTTAGTTATCCTCAAGATCTTTCCAAGTCTGGTGGCCATGCTTTTCGTCAGACCTCAGGAGGTCAATTCTGAGATATCTTCTATTTGTATATGGTTTGTATTAGCAATATCATCAGATTGTCTGAGATAAGTATAACAGGTTGTTGGGATTTCTATACAAAAAAAACCAAGCACTGAACAAAAGTTATGTGGTGCTTAGAAAATTTTTAACTACTGTAATACGAGTGAAAGTGAAATTAAGACTTTAAAAATGCAGAAGTTATTAATTTTTGTTGCTTCATTTTGAGAACAACTTGAATTTGAAGAAAGTGTATGAGAAAGAGGCTGGGAAATGGAATACTTCTGAAGCAGAAGTAAATAAGAAATATTTGATTGCCGATTTATCAAAGTCAATAGTTATTTTTTAGTTAGAATAATATAAGGGCCTTTTAAAAATAACTTTTATTTTGTCTGGTGTATGAACTAGTGGGGGTAGCAACATCACCTTACACTGTTGTGTAGCTTGGGTTAGTAACATCTGACAGTGCTAGTGCAAATATAGTTCATATGGTTCTTGCAGGACGGTGATGTTCAAACTGGCTGTTTTCACTTGAAATCCAACTGACTGCAAAGTGTATGTTGTTATTCATTTCTGTGGGCCAAAAACTTAAAAGCTGCAGATATTTATTGCAAAATTTGTGCAGCTTTTGGCAAAAACATTATGACTGATAGTGCTATTAGCTATTAGACAATGGTGCTGCGTGTTTCGAGATGTATGGACTAAAGTCTATGATCAGGAAAGAATTAAGCAACCATCTGTATTTACCAATGAACTTGTGAGTTTACCAATGAAAAACCTGAGAGAACCAGTGATTCACCATCACCAAACTTCTTTCCTTTATCATGAACAATTTTGTGAAAAGAAGTTATGCTACCACAAATTTTGTACTCACTGGGTCCCTAAACTTCTATAAAGTGAAGAGGTTGGAATCAGCACTTCCTTCTCCATTACAACACTGAAGGTAATGAGTTTCTTAGTCACATTGTGATAAGTGATGAGATACGGGTTCATTATGTAAATGTGGTGCCCAAAAATCAGTCTACAGAATGGACCCATACCAGTTTGCCAGAAAAACCTGTGAAGTGCTACCAAACTTTTTTCAAGGAAACTTATGGCAACTGTCTTTTGGGACAGAAAGCTATACTCCTGATTGAATTCATGTAATGAGGGCATCTCTGATTGAATTCATGAAACTCTGAAAAAGCTGCGAAGACCCATTCAGAACAAACAATGTGGCATGTTGAGTTCAGGCATTGTTGCTGCGTGGTAACAGTCGTTCCACAATGCTGAACATACTCACCAAGTCTTCGATAGCTTCAAGTGGGAGTTGTGTAATCATTCTCAATATAGCCCTCATTTGGTTTCTAGTGACTACCACCTTTTTCCTAACATGAAAATGGGAAACATCGCAGCATTTTGAAAACAACAGGAAGCTGAAGGACAGTGTTTAGCTTCAGTCATAGGTGTCAGAATTCTACAATGTTGGGGGTTAAAAAATTTTTTCATTGACACGTCAAGTGCCTGAATGTACCTGAAAATTATGTCGAAAAGTAGCTACAAGATGTAGCTTTCAGTTGTGTACAATAAAAGCCTCTAAGTGTATTAGTTACAAACGAAAGTTACTTTCCAAACAGTTGTCTTATTAAACAGTAATATGTTGCAAAATATGTTTTATGAAAAGTGTATTCAGGGGGATGCATAAGTAAAGTTTCACATAGGTAGGTTGTGATGTGTTCGTGTTTTTGCTATGTTATTAACACGAAGAGCTGAATCATGTGAACTCATAATAGTGAGATGTTTCCCCTTGGTCATTGTTTGATTCACTACAGCTCCATGGCAAGCAAGGCAGTCGACCATATCTTGATTCCTGTTTGTGCTCATCAGCACTTTGACTAATTATAAACTGAAATAGGAGGTGTATCCATAACAATAATAACACATACAGCAGGAATTATAGGCTGCTCATTGAACCACTTAGCAAATGTCTTCTTATTTATTGAACACTTCTGCTTCTCAGCATCAGATTAGCAAATGGCAAATTTAATTGCTTCCATTTCTTCTTGCACACAAAATTATGTTTCTTTTAATTTAGAAAGTAGAACATTCTTACCTATTATTCCCTATACATAACATTGCCTTAATAGGATAACATTACTTAATAGGATAATGAGTCTTCCTTCCCATACATTTATAGACTATAGACATGGTTCCAGAAAATATATACCTTTCCACTCCCTTCTTCTTGAATCCCGAGTGATTCAGATTGAATCATATTTTTCTACCCACATAATATCCATTAGGTCTTGAGCACTCGCTTATTGGAAAAAAATAGTTCAAAGTGGACCAATATCCCTTTTCCCCAACAGTGCTTCCAAATATTTTTTTGTTTTTATTTGAAGTTACCTTTGTTGTTACTGTCAATAATGATTAATATTTTCTACTAAGTACAGTCACGTTACTTTATGGTGGCCAATTCAGTGCTGCGCAAAACGCTACCATGTTGGGTACACTCAATATAATGTTGATTGTACTGATGAAAAACATGGCACTGCGCATACTCCTATTGCCAAAGTTGCTGGCCATCATAAAGTAACACAATTGCAGCTTAGTTTCATTGAATGACACCAGCAATTTAGAGGTGACCTGATATTCCATTCTTGCATAATAAGAATAAATATGTTGATAAACAGCATTTTCTGAAAATAAATCCAAACCATTATTGGTGACTTTTTTGGTTTGTTTTAATGGAACCCAGTTTAAGGGTAGAAAATGGCGGGATACCCTATTATCAATGGGCGTTCGTACATACAAAACCTCGGTCTACCAATCGAGCAGTAATCCGGCAGAGAGGGTGTTACGAGAAGTGGGGAGGATCCTAAGAACTTATTGTCACCATCAACAGAAAAGGTGGCAAGACTATCTAGAAGCCACGGAGGAATTCCTCAACTTGGCATACCATCCAGCTATAGGAATTACCCCATACTCCGCCATGTACGAAAAACCACCCCCATGAGAGATCGAAGAAATCCTAGAGTTCCCTATAAATAATATTTACAAATTTGACAAGGTAAAGTTCTACAACAAGGTGGCCGAAGACCAGGAAAAACGGCACAATAAGTATCGAAAGGCTAGTGGTAAAATAATAACTTATGAAAAGGGAGAAAAACTCTTATTAAAAAATCGTGAACTACCCAGCACACTGGAAGGAATAACGAAGAAGTTATTGCTGTTATACACAGGACCATATGTAATCTCCAATATAAAAAACAATAATACTTATGAAGTAAAGGAAATGGATTCAGAAAGGATCAAAGGTGTATATAACCAGGCTTCCATGAAAAAATATTATGAGTAATTGGATGTATATAAGGGAATTTTAAATTAACTAAATTCAAAGATATAGTAAGATCACCTTACTACCAAACAATTTAAGAAAACACTTTATGGAATGAAAAGAAAAGGAATTTAGAATAAACTCAACAATATTCAAATATATTGTAATATCAAATTACAAACAACAATTTATGAAAAAACTTTCTGGAAGTAAAAAGAAAATGAATTGAATTTAACTAAATTCAAAAAACTAAGTAAGCACATCTTACTACCAGCTATTTATGAAACTCATTTAAGAAATAAAAAGAAAAAGAATTTTGAAAAATAACACAAAATTCTGAAAAATAAGTAAGCACATCTTACTACCAAATATTTATGAAACGACTTTTGAAATAAAGAAAAAGAAAAGGAATTTTGAAAATAAAATTAACTAAATTTAAAAACAAGTAAGCACATCTTACTACCAAATATTTATGAAACTCAAATCATGGAATATAAAAGAAAAGAAAAATGAATTTTGAAGAATAGCCACAACATTCAAAAGGAAGAGTAAGTTCACATTACAAACAATTATATGTGGAACCAATTATGAAAAATTTTTCAGAATAAAGAAATGGAAGTAAAAACCACTGATACAATTAAAATGAATAAACTTATTGTGAAGTAAAAATAATAAGACTTTTAAGCAAAATAAGCAGAGACAATGACCACATAAAAATGATAATTAAAGAGTTCGTTTGGATAAAAAGCAAGAGCGGAATAAAACTTTGAAAAGAGAAGAAATATCTATATATAAATAAATCTATAATGAGAATATGATCATAAAATAAATGACAATTATAAGACAGACAATTAAAAGAATAATTGCAAGAACATAAAACTAGTGGAACGATTCATAAGAATTAAGAAAAACAAAAATATAATACAAAATATATGCTACCATTGACCAGAAGAAGACTGTAATAACAGTCAAGGAATAACAGAGAATTAAAAAAAAAAAAAAAAAAAAAACTTTACACTGAATAACAAGTGATAATTATATTAAAACAGCTTCCAACCATAATAAGAAATAATATGCCAGCAGAGCTAACCATTGAGAAAAATAACTGAGATAGAAATTAACTGAAATAGAAATATTAACAGATCTGAGCAAATACAAAGTGAAGTATCCAAAGATATTTAATTTTTTTTATATAGTCATAAGGTGGACTATTCTTATATAATTTTTATTAATAACTGTCTGTAGATAAGTCCAGCAGTATTATTATGTTTTGAGCAGAGATGATTTGCCTCTGACCTCAATAAATGACGTAGTATGGCCAGCAGAGTGAGTAGCCTATAGTGCCCCTCTGAACTGCCCCAGCTCACATGTTAGAGAATAAATATCCCAAGGATAAAGAACCAAGTTAAGAAAAAATGAAAAATAAAAAATAATGAACCTCAGATGACTATTACTATCAAGGAAAATCCAGTTAATAATGAAATATAGATAAGCTCAAAAATAAAGAAGCAAAAATTTAGAAATGGGAAGGAAGTAAAGAAATGTAATTTATAATAAATATCATAAGCAATTATTTCAGACAAACCAAGTATGATCTGAACTAATCAGTTCTGGAGGAGAGCAATCTGTAGCATGACAGATAATCCACTTAAATAGATTACCGTATGATCATTAGTAAAAATCAATTATATGGAATATCTAGAAAAATCCAAATGAGAACCAAATAAAAATCACAATAAATTACCACCATAACAAGGAAAAGTAAATATAAAGAAAAAACTCTGCAACAAAAATAAATGTACAACAAAATAAAACCCCAAAAAACTAAAATTAAAATAAGAATAATACCCATGTAGGATAGGAGTAGGTAAGGAAGCTACCCAGACCAAATAAACAAACCAGAATAAACAAGAATAAATAATAATGAAGAAACCAAGAACGAAAAAGGAAGAGACCCAGAACAAAGAAAAATAATAATAACAAAATGGTACTGAAGAAACCAAGAATGAAGAAGGAAGATATCCAGAACAAACCAATATACCTAATGAATAGGGACAAGTTTGAAGATAACATGTAATAGAGGAAGTAGAACACGACCAATACCCAAAAGAAACCCAATAGGGAGAAAACAAAAACCCCAAAAGAAAGTAAATGTCACTATAGAAAGTATAACACCCCAAAAAACCATAAACTCATGTAAAACAAATAAAAACAAAAGTGTTTAAAGTGCTAAGTAGAAGTGCACCCAAGAAAGTTATTGTATAATTAATAAAGCCAAATCTTAACAGTTCCCCCATGATTAAACAATTTGATATTATAAAACTATGAAAGGACTAGTGATAGTATCAAGAAATAACAAGAGACAAGTGCAAGTTATTAGATTATCATAAATAAACTTTGAGAAAGTACATTAAATACTGTACCTTTAAATAACTTTAAGTGTTTTAATATAGTATCATGAGTGATATTTAATCAAATAGTATGGTGAAAGAGCAATGACTACTCTTTCTAATAAAATGCCACTGTTTATATGATAACATTCAATGGAATGAATGATATAAATAGAGATATTGAAGTTAATACATAAAGTGACAAGGGATACATCCCTAAAGCCGGGTTTACACGATGCCAATTGAGGAAACAATTGTCAGAGGACAACTTACTGGCATAAAATTATTGGCTACGTGTAAACACCTCTGGCCAATTGGCATGCCAACTGCCCTGCCAGTTGTCCTGAAATTCGATTGTCTCCAGGAGTAGACAGAGGACAATTGACTGGGCGCAGTGACGCCCCCCACCACTCTATCAAGACAGTTGTCTAGACAATTGGCGCCGTGTGAACGTTGTAGGGCAGTAGATCTCTCGTTTTGGGCCAGTTTGCCTTTGTCAGTCGAGACTGCTACGTGTGTGTTTTTAATTGTTTATTTTAAAGTTTTCTGTTTTTTACTGGAAAACTATGGCTCCTAAATGGAGTGATGATTTAAATTTAAAATTCGTGGAGTTATATAAGGAGCATAGGTGGCTGTGGGATCAAAGAGATGAATTATATAAGGACAGAAATGCTCGCGAGACAGCACTTGCTGCAATGGCCGAAAATTTAAACATTGAAGGATTCGGTGTAGCAGAGGTAAAAGCAAAGATAAAGTCATTCCGCGGTACATTTAACATTGAGTTCTCAAAACAACAGAAAAGTGCCAAATCTGGATGCGGATCAGCTGATGTGTATGTGCCAACCCTGAAATGGTTTAACTTGATGAAGGAGATTATGGTGAAAGGAACACTAACAAGGAATACCAAAAGCACTTCGGTAAGTAGATACAATAAAAATAATTGTATATATGTATTATTTTTATTTATTATACACTTGACATAATTTTACAACCCACTGGTTATGTAAAAACATATATGTGTACTAACTTATCATTGTTACACAAAAATATATATTTAAAAAAATAAGTAATAATTGCAGCTTTATCTACAGTGGGCGGGTGAATGGCCGAATGGAACGTTTTATTACTAAAACAAGGGGCATTTAACTGAAAATTATTTCTTTTGATCCTACCTTAAAAGCACAGCTGTGTGTTTGCCGTGTTACTAGTGTATCATTTTATTTTGCCATTCGACTGCTCCTTCATTGGCAAAATAACTATTGAAAGCATCCCTTTTATCTTTGGCTTTTTTGCTTTGTTGATGTGGTCCTACTCGTGTTACACTTTGCAACCCGTTGGTTTCTTGCCTCCAGCCACCTTCAATTATACGGCGTAAGTCAAAATCCTCGGCGTCAACTGCATCCCTTGGCATGTAAGTTGAGGCCGATTTGCTCCGCAGAAAATTATGAAGCGCACAAGCAGCACAAATCATCTTGTCGATTTTCTCAGGTAGAAGGGGAATGGGTTTCTCAAATATTCTAAACCTACTCACTAAAATTCCGAATGCATTTTCGACTATGCGTCTCGCTCTTGACAGCCTGTAATTAAATACTTTCTTTTCGAAATCCAACAACTGTCCTGCATACGGTTCCATAAGGTATTCTTTTAGTGCAAACGCATCGTCTCCAACAACAACTCCACCTGTAGGCAGCAATCCACTTTCAAGTGCCTGGAATAGAGAAGAATTGTGAAAAACTGTGCTGTCTGACATAGAACCGTTGCTTCCGACATCAATAAAAACAAAACGATAGTCATGGTCAACCAATGCAAAGAGGATAATGCTGTTATGTTTCTTGTAGTTAAAAAATGTACTTCCACATTTTTCTGGCGCTCTTATATGTACATGTTTCCCGTCAATCGCTCCGTAGCACCCAGGAAAGTTCCACCGATCTCGAAATCCCTGCTCAATGTTTTTCCACTCTTCAACACTCTGAGGAACCTGTTAAAAAATTACATTAAGATTAGGATTAAGATTTTTCAATTTACTTATAAATGAATTTAATAATGCCAGTTAAACTGGAATAAAATTAACATCAATAATTAAGATTTAGGCTCATAAATATGTAATAAAATAAGATATTAGAAAGAGAAACAACAAATGCACATTTTCAGGGTGTTTCACGAGTGATTTTGCTGATGCTCCGATCCGATCTTAGAAATGTTTACACCATCTCGTATAAGACAAAACTCCACAAATTTGTGTATCTTTTTTTGTTATTGATATTTATGTTTTTTCAGATATTAAGCTTAAAAACACTTTGACCGACGAATATCGGTTTTATTTTTTTTCCTTTGTGTATTGTTATTAGCAATATTCTATTCGTTCCAGATGAGTGGTGACTGCAATACATCCACAAACACGGCTGATGACAATCCTACAGATCTGACTGCTGAGGAGGGTAATCCAGATTTAGATGATCAGGTGGATGACCCACACAACTCGACTCAGAAACGAAGTTTGTCACCTGCCGGGTCTCAGCATCAAACATCTGCAGACAACCAGGAAAAGAAGAAATTCAAACCACGGTCTAAAATACAACAGATCGCCTCTACTGCTCGCGAATTGAAAATTTTAAGTGAGTCAGTTACACGCATGGGTAACACTGAAAATGAGTGGGACATTTATGGCCGGCATGTGGCGGCACAATTAAAATTGTTAAGTCCTGTTCAGGCAATAACTGCCCAAATGGAGATAAACAATGTCTTGACAAAGTGTCGTTTTAATGACCTTTACGGTACATCTACCCAACAAGATTTGTCTACTACTGTGTCTACTGCTAACATATCTCGTCCCTCAACTAGCTTCAGCGACGTTTACTTGACATCTCCGGGAGAAGAAGAAGAAATGTCTACCGGCATGACTGTAGCACCCACGCTAACACCCGGACAATCTACTTTTTCCCAAGCTTTTTCTGCTCTTGGGTACAAACAGGACGGCTAGTGGACTTTAAAGTTACAGTTTATAGTGTCAGTGAACGTCTAGTTAATATATTGTGTTAAAACGTTTAATTTATATATCTATAAACATTATAATATAGGCAGCGTTCCATTGTTTTTCAATTTGACTATATTGATACTGTTATTCATTACATTAACTTAAATTTCATTTTAACGTTTCATTTAATTTGTTTTTTAATAAACACCAATTAGTTTACTGATAGAGATTACATTATTTTATCTAACCTTTATATATTCCTGAAGGCTGTCACACAGGGCTTCACACACCTTAGGAATGAAGTCAGATATTGCAGGTTTTGACACTCGGAAGAAATGCTGTAGACTTCTGTAACTATTTCCTGTAGCAAGAAATGATAGTGTCACTTCTAATTTTAACTTAGGAGGCAGTGCTTTCCTCATTATTGTGTCTTGTTTAGATATTTTACTTTCAACAAGCTGCAATAGTTCGTCAAAACTCTCCGGACTCATCCTTAAACATGCTTTATATTCCAATGGATCCTCCATTCGTAATTCTTTTATCAATTGTGATGACGCTCCGTGACTGTCTCTTTTCAAAAGCCATTTCCTTGTCCACTCCCTCTTCTTATTTAACTCTTCCTCGAGAACTTCACAAGCCTCAGCGATAAATTCCCGACAAAGATCCTCACACATTACTTTCAATTCATCATGAGACACAACAGACGATGAGCACTCCGCCATTTTTCGTCACCAACTGCCGTGGCAATAGTTTCACCGTGTGAACAAGTTCTCATTCAATTGGACTGGCCTCAGACATTCACGCAACTGGCCCAAGACAACTGGCCCCGACAATTGTCTCTTCGATTGGCATCGTGTAAACCCGCCTTTAGGTTAAGAAAAACAGATAAGACTGTACCCAAATAGTTTTAAGTAAGTGTTAAAAATTTAATGGAACAGAAATGTTAGGTTCCAATTACCATAAATGAACTCTATGCATAAGGTTTGGAAATAGAGATTAATTCTTATATTTATAAAATGTTATTGTGTTTAATAGTTTGAAGTAGGAATGCAATATGTGAATGTGGATATCATTCTTATATAATAAAATGTTTTTTAGGAGTTACTGTAAGTAATCAGTACAAAAAAGGGTATGATTTTAAATACCATATTTAATGTCAAATAATTGTTATGTTTTAATTGTTTAAAGTCAATACTAAATGTTATTGTAGTAAAAGAAGGAATTATTAATGAATATTATATTAGAATAGAAGGTCAGAAAAGGGTATAAACTAACTGTATTATTAAAAACTTTGTAGGTAACAACAGATAAAATCTAGGCCAAATAGTAAATCTAAACTACATTATAATTGACAAATCTAGTCCTATAAACCAACTAAACTCATTAAATTTATGCAAGATAAACCCATCACATAGTAATAAAATGTAATTTATACTTTAAAAAGATATTGTCAGAAGATAGATAAAATTATGAATAAACATGCAAATGTATTAACTAAATTTTCATAGGAGGAGTCATAGATAAATGAATTATATTTAAAAACAATAATTAATGGACAAAATTGCAAGAAATTAAGGAAAGATAAACAATTATATCAATCTGAGATTCAGTATAATAATAATTATATCAGATAAAATGGCTAATATTTGGACAAGAACAGGAAATAAAAATTTAAGCCTACTTTTCCAAAATGAAAGAAATGTAACTTTTTTAAATAAAAACTTTGTAAAACTATATTAATTAGTATCAAAAAAAGCAAAATAGATTAAAGAAACCGATTATGTATTTAGTATTTCATAAAATTAAATAATAACGAAAATATTTTCAGTGATATCATGTATTTGATAAAGATGTATCGGAAGCCAAGGCAATTTGAAACAATGTATGATGTGTATTAAATTGGCTAAGAATTTCAAGAGACGAAGGAAATGAGAACAGTTAATTATTATCCGTTGAAGCGAACACTTGAACGAGGTTTTGCTCCGTTTAACCTATATAAGAAGCATAAATGGGGTGCGAGATATAAATCGAGTTCAGTGAAAATTTGTAACTTTTCTAATTTTGACTTTTAACTTTAGAAGCAGTGAGCACAAACAATAAAACAATTAAACTACAATAAAACAGAACCAAATACGCCTAAATTATTAAATTAACACCATCACAAATAATTATTACGGACGAAACCAAAAGTGTTAAGTACGACCTATTTAACCAAAGTGAAGTAGACATTATCACACACATTTAAACAAAGTGAACTAAGAAACACTGCACCAGGAACACTCAATTAACTCCAGAACGAATATCCACAATTGCGGAGACGAGGAATCGGTGAAAAGGCATCATTTATTGCAAGAAATATTTGTCGAGGTGACTGACGTTAACCTACGCAGTCGTCCGGCGGCCATTTTGTCTTCCCAGCATCCTATGCGAATTGGAACAAATGAACATTGAGTCTTCACTGGTTTGAATATTATAATATATAAACTTTCAATATTGATTATTAACCTTGTAATTGTTAGTTTAAGACTTTTAATTGTAAGTGTTATACTTTCATGGCCCTACCCTTCTCTGGCTATTTATAAAATAACCATTAAAAGAACAAAATATTATATACACTATTCATGTAAATTTTTTATCGACCGGCCCTGAGTAACGAGTCGATACTGTTGTCAATAATCGATTAACCATCGATCTTTCTAATAAATTGTTAATAAATAATATAATTCTGCAAATTGGTTGAAATTTAATTTAAATGTAATTAGAAATAAGTTAATTCAAGAGCACGGACTGTCCGAAAGGCGGTATTTACAAAGGAATAAGGAGCATATTGAAGAAGAAGAAGAACCGTCTATCGACTAGTACCGGAGTTAACTATATTAACGCAGGAGTTATTCAGAGAAAGCGACACAACAACATAAACAACCATAAAATAATTAAAATTTTTACACAATACAGTTACGAAAATTATTTATTAAATATATACTACAAAAAACACGAAAACAAATATTTTTCCAAAAACAGAATTTTTTATTTGAAATAAAATTTTTTTTTTATTTCAAATTTTAATATTATTATTATTTTGTAGTATTTTGGGTTGTTTTAGAGAGGAATGTATTTTATATATATATATCGGCTTTTGCTGATTTCTTTGTTATTGAGTATGTCGTGTTGTGACCGTTCACTGGTGTTATGTTTTGATTTATTCATATTAATAAAATAAATAAAACATGATTGATTTTATATTTATATTTACTGTCTAACTTTGTCAGGCGCCATCTTGTATTTATTAATTACAAGCAACAAAACAAAAAAAATTGTACTTACCTTTTTTGGGGTTCTTTTTAGGCGAACTCAGGAGATCAGAATGGTTGTCGAAATAATGAAAACTTTATTTATCGATTTGTTACCAAATGACGTTTCCTTTTATTTTTTATTTCGTTCCCCCAGTTGTACATTTTATTTCTTTTAAACCATTTGAACATATTTGGCCACGAGGCTCAATTGATAAAACAACTCATTATTTATTTAATTATTAACTAATTTTAAAACAACAAATCAAATGAATTTAATTGTTATATAAATAATTACGCAACCAGCACTTCCATATTAACATCCTTCTCTCTCACTCACTCACACGCAAACATCCCATACCTTTAAGAGATCTCATTTTTATTCTTGTTAAACAAATTTAAAGAAATTGGTACCATTATACTTTTAGTTTAACCCATTTTTATGTTTTACTCTACCCCATTACTTAACTGCTGCTGAGTTTCGATGACGTCGCATTGTCCATGCACTAGATAGATTGTTGTTTTCACTGAATTTATGTGTTTATCAAATTGACGTTACTTATCTCACATTCTTTAAAACTTTAGGCGTATTTTATTTAAATTTATATGTTATTCACATTTTTTGATGTGTTGCGGGCGCGAAAATCATGCACAGCCGGCGGACACACACACTGCTCGTGTCCGATGTGTCAAGATGTTATTGTCCGACTGCCTTTGTTTGCTGTATGTCACAAAGCTGCTGGCTCTGACACACCTACATTCTTCGCTATGTAAGGCGCTGACGTAACATCGCCTGATATTCCGTTACATAATTTGTTTACGCTTTGTGTGTCACTGGTTGACCTTGGCACAATTCCAGCTCGTTGATTCTGTCGCTTTAGAAATTCACATACAATATTCATATTCATTGCTGTGTCACACAGCAGTGCTACCACCGTCGCTATCGTCGCTACCACTGAATTTACCTTTGTTTACGTTTGTCCCTATCATAGTAAAAAAAAATGTTATTTGTTTTATAAAAAAAAATACAAATTTCTCCATTACTCCAAAATAGGCCCAAAATGCCCCGTTACAATACCCCCTCAATGAGATATTTTATGCCGAAGCATAAAAAATCTCATTGACACATTCATACTTGCCAAAGGGATCAGCCAGGATACGTCGCCACAACCCCCTTTATGGTTTACAAAAAAAAAATATAATTAACTCACCCTTGGTCCGGTGGCTGTGACCGCACCTGAATGACTATACTGGACTTCTCTATCGAGATCCCAACACCGTAGAGTCAGACAGATACTTAACGCCCCTGCTCTGACGCGCTGGCCAGCTCAGGTCCGCCGCCACAGCATCACCAAACACTGAAAACAACAAATTAAAATATCAACTAGTGGCCTTATACAACACCATATCCCCAACTGATCTGTTTCCCCCTAGCGGTGCTGGTTTGCGCTAAGAAGCACTGGTTTTGTTTTTTACTTACTTCTAACATATATCAGAATACCTAACAACAACATGATAACCATTTTAAAATTCCATAATCTCATTCTATCTACTTTCTCTTGTTAACTTTTATCCCAAAATTCAAAATTATTGCCCTGATTCCCATCAGAATATAAACATTTCCCATCACCATATTATACATCTCTGTCATCCCCAATTTGCATTTAAAATATTTAAATTCATAAAATTCTCTTAAACTAACAAACACAATACAACATAAGAAAACATAGTACACTCATAATTCACATTGTTATTATTATCTTAAAATAAACAATTTGTATTTAAAAATTTACACACTTTACATCATTAAATTTGCATATAAAATCATAAAATTACCTTTTAAACTCACTTTACTTTTATTAATTCGTTTCTCAAAAAAAAAATTTTTTTTTTTTTCAATCTTTGTTTTACACATCATTTCATTTATTATTACGTTTCATTAATTTGGGTGATTCTCAGTTATTCATTATAATTCACTTTATCAACTTGGCATTTACTCATAATCTTACCCCTTTTATTACTCTAACACTCCCTTACAAAATCTTTAACTAGTATGACACCCCTCTCTATCAAAATCTACTAACCCTTCTCTACCTCTAACTACTTACTACTTTAACTCAATTCGCCACCTTCTCTCTATATATAAAAAAAATACTCTCTAACCCTTTGTACATAGGATATGTGTTTCCCCCCCCCAAAACTCAATTCCCTTTTCTTGGTTCCTGGATTCTACCTAAGGCAACCCCTTTCCACTAAAATCGTTCCTATCCCGTCCCAACTTATCATTATGTTGCGGACTCCCACATTACACTACCCCCTACTACAAAATTGCCATCCCCAAAACATCTCAATCTCATTACCTTACTACAAATACAACAAAATAACAACATCAATTATAAACAACAATATATCACTCAAAACTCTACAATTATTCTCCCTTGCTACTGTGTCAACATCAATACTTCTCAAAATTCTATAACATACATTACTTCAAAACAACATTACTTCAAAACAACATTACATTATTTTCATCTCTACTATTTCTTTAACTTTGACTTCAACTTGGACAGATCTATATGTCCCACAAATATTCATCACCCAACTTCTATCTTTGGCAACCCATTGAAAATTTTACCTATCACAACTTTGTTTCATTTTATTTTAAAATCTATAAACACATTGAAAACATATTATTATATTTTTATAATCCTTATTCCTAACATACTACATGCAATTAACACAATAAGAGATAATAAACACAATATAGGAAGTATGTAGTGCATCTATTTTTCAAATCAAAACAAAATTATTTAGTAGCGAGTCATCATTATTAAAATACAACAAATTTCTAATTCGTTACCCCCCTGGATAACCTCCCTGCCACACACACTATGACCCCCCTGGACTGTGGCGTCCAGTTGCGTCCACAAGGACTGAAATTTTGGAGGAATTTGACATCTCCGTGTCCTTGCTTCTGCGTTACATTTTAAAGGTTTAGATATCAATATATCTGTGTTCTATAGTTATGCGCCCTTAATGCGGGTCTACCACCTGGCCTTGCTGTTCCTCCTCGAACAGAGTGGCAGCCGCTGTTCCATAGTGCCGGGATTTCCCCTAGTGTCACCCCCCATTAATTTCTAATATAGACCAATTTCAAGCCAGCTATGGTCAAGGGACTTGATATGACCATAGCTGACCGCTAGCCAAAACCACGATTAGTGCTGGTAAGGCAGTAATCGCCCGAAATTCGGGGAAATCATCTCTTCCTTCAAGCATGTATTCGTCATCATTAATTTGCACGGCACGGCAATTTATCAAGTTACAATATGAAATTGTACAAAAGGGTGTGCCGTGCATTTTCGCCATGTTGGCCTCCGATGGAGGTAACACTCTCTGCTACCCCCAACACTTTCCGCTATCTACTGGGGCACATGCCACCCCAGCAACAGCAACTTAATAACTAACTAATTTCAATTGAAAACTAAACTTTCTACCATTGCAGTTCCACACTCCACTGTTCTATCACTTCATTGAGCACCAATCTACCCCCAAAAAATTACCCACACATCTTAACATAACATAATAATCAAAGAGAAATTAACCTGGATTATTAGCATACCTTAAACAAACAATTCTCCTTTAAATAATTTATATAGAAACTTATAAACATTCTGGTTTGAAATTTTTTCATTAACTTTTCTATATATCATCATTTCATTATTTATCTTTGTCTGGAATTAGATTACTCAACATTTCAAAATCATTATTAACATTTATTTTTAACCATTATGTTATTCCACAAACTAAAACAGTTAACATTGATTTATTTATTCATTGTTATCAAATGGAAATCTCATCAAATAATTTAAATTCATTATAAAAATTCAAACATATAACCTTCAATCACAATATTTAAACATCTCAAAGTATTTACTTCAATTGATTATTAGAACACAACATATTTCAATTATCAAAATTTACAAATCATTAATTATTGTCTTCATGATTATTTTATTATTTATTTAGACTGCAAAATATTAATAATATTATTATTATTATCACAACATTTTGTCAACATTTTCTACTACATATACACATTATTTACCTAACATTTCATAATACACACAATTGAATACACTACATTATTTACAAATTATTCGTCAATAACTGTTCAATTGTTTCACACTTCATATGTCCAAATCTGCAAGGTCATTACCATAAATACAATATTTAAATTGTCCATTCACTGATTTTTTATTTCAACCTCCATCATCGTATATATATCGAATATATTTATAACATACATCATTGTTATCCAAATACAATTTATTATTATTATTATTATAATAATCCATTAACTTTATTTCATTCATTACGCCATTATAATTTATAGGGTTATTCCCTATTAATATTTCATAAACCTTGTCAACATAAGTTATTATTGTCCAGTCTCCATCAGTATTATTGGTCAACGTCAGGTAAGTTGTTTTATCATTTTTATATTCCTCTACTATTACGTCAGGTAAGTCATTATCGTTTACAAAGATATTATCAAAATAATTCTCTATCTCTCTTTCAACAGGTAAGTATTTTATATGGTTTATCTTCACCCCTTCTAATCTTTTTCTCAATTCATCATAATTTCTTTTTAACTTATATAATTCTATCTCTCTCTCAATACACAACTCTCTCTCTCTTCACAACCCCACATCACACTTTCACAATTATTACAGACAGAGGGTACAACATTATACAACATCAATATACACTTTAATTCATCTACCAATACGGGTCTCTCGCCCTTCAAAAACAACATTTGTGAACACTCTGGTTCAAAAAAATTAATGGGAAAATTTACCCTCTGCCCCACATACTCATCCACTCTCTCTTTCCACTTTCTCTCTGACTCATAAATACACATTAACATTTCATTATCACTACATCCTGCAATTTCATTAGTACTCTCATTATTTACTTTTACCATATCGATCTCCGATATTAATTCATCAAATACATTACTACACTCAATATTATTGTTACTATTTGTTATTTTACTCCCTACTACTGCGTTTTTACACATATCATTATAATTATCCTCTGTTTTACACTCAAACTTTTCAATTACCTTTTGTCTTTGTTTATCAAATTTTTCCCCCACATTGCTCGCTATTTTGTCAACTCTGTTATTCATATTTTTTACTGCATTACTCAAAGTTTCATTTAATTCATATTTCAATTTGTTATAGTTACTCTCACAATTGATTTGTACTTTATTAATTTCTGTTTTAAGTTCATCAAATTTCATGCTAATACTCTGTCGAAACTGAATATTCTGTTCTTCGACTTTTTTATTAAAATTGCTCTGTTCATCAAATTTGCTATAAAATTTATTCAACAATAACTGCATCATACTCATCATATCACTATTCTTCTCTTTCTTAACTGAGGTCGGCGTTGACTGACTCGTTACGCCTTCCATTATTCTCGATTCAGTCTCGCTTAAATTGCTATTTATTTGACTTTCAGTTTGACTATCAGTGAAACTGACTTCATTGTTAATATTTTCATTAGTATTCATCATTTTTATTTAATTCTTACTTATTTATAATACACATCTATCAATCATATTATAACGTTACTACTTATGTTTACACATTTTTTAGTTACCTTAAACAACCATTCTGCTCTTCCAGTAGGCCTATATTTTATATAAATTTCTTTATATAAAATTGTCCCTGTTCAGAAGCCAATGTTATGTTTTGATTTATTCATATTAATAAAATAAATAAAACATGATTGATTTTATATTTATATTTACTGTCTAACTTTGTCGGGCGCCATCTTGTATTTATTAATTACAAGCAACAAAACAAAATTGTACTTACCATTTTTGGGGTTCTTTTTAGGCGAACTCAGGAGATCAGAATGCTTGTCGAAATAATGAAAACTTTATTTATCGATTTGTTACCAAATGACGTTTCCTTTTATTTTTTATTTCGTTCCCCCAGTTGTACATTTTATTTCTTTTAAACCATTTGAACATATTTGGCCACGAGGCTCAATTGATAAAACAACTCATTATTTATTTAATTATTAACTAATTTTAAACAACAAATCAAATGAATTTAATTGTTATATAAATAATTACGCAACCAGCACTTCCATATTAACATCCTTCTCTCTCACTCACTCACACGCAAACATCCCATACCTTTAAGAGATCTCATTTTTATTCTTGTTAAACAAATTTAAAGAAATTGGTACCATTATACTTTTAGTTTAACCCATTTTTATGTTTTACTCTACCCCATTACTTAACTGCTGCTGAGTTTCGACGACGTCGCATTGTCCGTGCACTAGATAGATTGTTGTTTTCACTGAATTTATGTGTTTATCAAATTGACGTTACTTATCTCACATTCTTTAAAACTTTAGGCGTATTTTATTTAAATTTATGTTATTCACATTTTTTGGTGTGTTGCGGGCGCGAAAATCACGCACAGCCGGTGGACACACACACTGCTCGTGTCCAGTGTGTCAAGATGTTATTGTCCGACTGCCTTTGTTTGCTGTGTGTCACAAAGCTGCTGGCTCTGACACACCTACATTCTTCGCTATGTAAGGCGCTGACGTAACATCGCCTGATATTCCGTTACATAATTTGTTTACGCTTTGTGTGTCACTGGTTGACCTTGGCACAATTCCAGCTCGTTGATTCTGTCGCTTTAGAAATTCACATACAATATTCACGAATAATTGTCACACAGCAGTGCTACCACCGTCGCTATCGTCGCTACCACTGAATTTACCTTTGTTTACGTTTGTCCCTATCATAGTAAAAAAAAAATGTTATTTGTTTTATAAAAAAAAATACAAATTTCTCTATTACTCCAAAATAGGCCCAAAATGCCCCATTACACTGGTTAGTGTTGTGGTTGTGTTGGGGGAGACTTGCTCTGCTTGTTTGTAGTACCTCTTTCCTCTCGCAGCGTTAGGGGAATCCTGAAGCCACTTGAGAACCCTGAAGCCACTTGAGAACCCAGAAGCCACTTGAGCATTCTCAAGTTTTTCCTCTTCCTTTGTTGTGATGTTGTGTTGAATTGTTGTCCGTGATGTTTTTTTAATTGTGTAATTCTGGTGGACACTTAGCGAATTTAAGTAGTAAGAGTGGCGTTCCAAATGAAGAAGGAATTGAGATGAAGTTAAGTATGATTTTATTTTGGGGAGCTTGTTTTTGAAACGGGAATTTTAAAGCCAACTGCACTTAAGACAACATATTTTAGAAATAATAATTTAAATATTAAACCAGAATCAATGCAATAGTTTTGATCAGTAATACAGACTGACGAGAGATAACCTTTGGCCTGCTGATAGCTAGTGTATTGGAACTTCTGTCATTGTTCACGTTATCTGATAAACCGGTGCATAGCCGCATGGGATTATTGTAGGTTTGGCATTCCGAGTTCAAGGGTAATTTTAGTTTGTTTCCTTGCAATCAGCTGATTCATCCTTGACAGACGTTACTCAGTTATTAATGTGGATTAATGTTTGGCCCGTTCCATGCCGCATTCCGGGTTGCGTCCTCAGTTGTTCGGGCGTCTATTATATGATGAGTCTAGGCTGTGCAGTAGAGAAGTTACCCCCCCTTCTCCACAAGTATGGAGATTACTATTAGAAAAGGGAGATTGAGAGATTGTTGTTCGCGTGCCCTCCGCGTGGTCTCCCTCTGCTAAGTTAATCGGGGCCATCCGCCCTAGAGTAGGGAAGTTGGCCATGCATATGTCAAGGTCGGTGGTTACCTTGTTGTGTTGCGTATGCGTGGTCGGTCCACGAGGTGGACAGTGGTAGAGTAGGTAGGGGCTCATATATCAAGGTCAGTGGTACCTTGTTGGCCTTCGGGCGTGCATATGTGAGTAGCAGTAGTAGTAGGTGGTGGTCACCAGTGAGGGTGACGTGTAGGGGCAGCCCCCTGGGCATTGGCAGGCAGGGGAGGATCACGTGGGGATGATCATTGGTGAGAGATGTATTCAGTCCTGGGGAGGGGGGATAGAAGTTGCCCTGTCGATATGAATTTTGGGTCTCAGTTTGTAAGTTTAGGGAGCCTTAGGAGGTCAGAACTCAGAGGCATGGCCGATTCTCGTCTTTCTTCTTTTCTCCTTCTGTCTCTTGTCGCTGTATGCTGACCCTGATCAAGTCAGCATGCAGCACCACATACTCACACACATACAGATTCAGACACACATGCGTACACACTCCAATTCTTCCTTCCTCTTGTTTCGTTTTCTCTCTGAGGCTCTGTCTTCCTAAGAGTGGTAAAGTTTTCTGAGATTTCCCCAGAAAATCATGAGCCTTGTAATATAGTGATGCAGCCAGAAGATCCGTTTGTAATGCTAGGTGAAGAGAGGAAGTTGCAGCCAGCTGAAAGGAATCGAGTTAATTTGAGAGAGAGGGCATGCCGATGCCGCATTCTAAGATTGGTCCAATAGTCTATTTTGAAAGTAAATGTCGACGGTTGGAAATGAGTAGTCCATGGAAGTAAAATTAATTGTTGCTAAGTAGGAGGTTTGAATTAGAGGTCACATCTTGGGAGAATGAGTTAAGATAAAGGAGTTAAGATTTACCTTGGGTTGGCTTTTGTCTGGAGTGGTGCGTTCGCGTGGTCGTGGTGCAATGTTGATAGGTTAGTCTAGTGGAGGCTGGACTTACTACCGTAGGGTAGGGGACCACTCACAGGTCAGGGACCTTGTTTGTGGTGGTGGTAGAGATGTGTTGTTGTCGTTGTTGTTGTTGTTAGGGTGTTGATTGGCGCTTGGGATCTCAGGTTGTGAGGAGATTCGCCAAGGCAATCAAG
This sequence comes from Magicicada septendecula, assembly GCA_034769895.1. NCBI lineage: Eukaryota > Metazoa > Arthropoda > Insecta > Hemiptera > Cicadidae > Magicicada > Magicicada septendecula. The sequence goes on along the minus strand of CM068371.1, from coordinate 164,214,967 downwards.
AGGACTCTGGGAGTCCTGTAGGCAGTCATGAGGACTGTGGATAGGGATTTGAGTTTTTTTTGGAGGGCAAGGATGTTGCCATTTCGGGGAGAGGATGCGCTGAAGCATTCGGCATTTTTGAAATCGCACCAGGACCACTGCTTTCGCTGTTTCTGTACTCCTAAGAGCGGATATGTAGCTGAGATTTCCTGGAAATGCCCAGTAGATGATGTAGAAGTAAAGGTCTAGAGACCCAGGGGCCTAGACTGTGGCTGCTGCCTTAAGTTTTGTTGGCAGCCAAGTTGCCATTTTGGGGTGAGGGTGTGCCATGGTTATATTGAAAGGTAAACACCACGGCCACTTTAATTTTATTTTCTGTGCGTTCGGCACACTATCGCTGATTGTTGAGATGCCCGCGTTGATATCGAGATGCAAGTTGTTCTCTGTGACCTTGAGTGGTGACGTCATTTGGCAGGCTGTGGCTTTGCCAAAAGTAGATAAATTTCCTTAAAGAGCTTCAGGTTTCTCCGCTTAGTCGAGGGGAAAGGGGTCCAGGTGATGGGCACGCTAAATCTTCGCCCATCCGCAGAGCCTGCATAAGACACCCCAACGCCGTCACGCCATCCGACATCGTCCTTCACACACCACCGAAAATGCAGGAACGTCATTAGGGCCCTCCGAAAGATCAGGTGGGAAATTTCCGTTATTTAATAAACTTCACACTCGAAGTGCTCCACAGGTTATCGGGCAACACACACGCTAAAATCTATGCCTAGATATTAGACTCATGTTTAACATTACTGAACATGTTTTGTGGGGACATGCTAAAGTGTGGACATTACTGACTGGGTTATAAGTAACTTATAAGTATTTGTGTGTTGATTTGCATAGAGTCATGGGTTACCTTTCTATTATTTAAATATTTAATTCTATTCATGTGAAAGACAAAACAGTTTAAAACTCATTTTGACAATATTCAGAACTTAAGAAAATGTAATACTCGGAGAGTGCTTGCATCTGCCTGCCATATGACTGGTGATCCTGCACGTTTCTTTTTGTTTTCTGATTTTTCTTAATTTAAATTTCTCTTATTCGGTTAAATTGTGTGTTCAGTTTAACTATTCAAATTTTTATTATTATACAGTAAGATTCCTATACTTAACTAATTTAACACCTTTAACTTAATTTAAGTTAACTTAACACTTAACTTAAAAGGCGACTCCTTTTAATTTTTTTCTTTATTTAACTTCTATTTTCTACCTTTTTTTAATATTTAGGTAACATTCTTATACCTCAGTTTACTGTGATCCCGGTTTTCAGTTGACATGATTAATCCTAGTGATGGGAAACAGGTAGATGAAAGTACTGCCGCACGCTTGAGTAATTGTTCTTGAATTTAATTATTAATCATTATTTATTAATTATCAATTATTATTGTATTATCTAATTATCATGGATTGTCTGCTCCAGACACTTATAATTATCATGTGTTCATAAATGGTTCCTGCATCACTCATGCAATTCAAACTGTTGTAAAATATAGGAAGTAAAAGTTTATAATAATCATAATAATAAATTCAGTAGGTTGGCATGCCATTATGAAATTTGTGGAAAATACTTTGACAAAATGATTGTAAAACAAATTGTTCAAAAAAAACTTCAATAAAATCTTGTTACTGTTGATCAGTTGTTTTCTTGCAAGACCCGTCACCAGTGGCGAAGCGTGCACTTCCATGATATGTAAGCGGCCGGAAAGCACCTTGTCTCCCCCCCCCACCATCACCACAATTCAACATTGACTCAACTTTAGCCACGATGTATTGTAGCTCCTGTACATCTATTTTTAGACAATACATTTGAACCTAAACCTTCTTATCCTATTGGCTGTGCCGGTTTCCATTCCATTATATTTGAAATCATGCAATTGTAAATTAACAAACACAATTTTTATTAAAAAAAAATACTCTGGTTTTAAAATATTAAACATAGTAGTCAGTGTATGTAAAATTTTTTATGACCATAAGGAAAATACAAAATTATAATATACAATAAATAATACAATTTTAATAAGAATCAATCGTAACAACACGGCCGCATCTCCTTTTTAATGTTTGAATGTGAGTTATAGACGTCTTGATTTCTTAGCAAATAAGTCGACCACGTTGTCGTGAAAGTTCGGCTGCTGTTTCATTACCGATAGAAGGTTCTTTTCAATGGAAATCACTGAAAGTGCAGAGAGTCTGTTTTCACTATGGGAGTTTCGGAGGTATGTTTTGATTCTCTTTAATGATGAGAACGACCTTTCCGATGACGCAATTGTGACGGGAATCGTAACTATTAGCTTTGCGAGTTTAAGCACTTGAGGTAGGGTATCGCAAAGATCTGATATGTATAAATATTTAAGTAAGTCTGACACACTTTTGTGGGAGAAATCTTTGTCTGAATAAATAATACAAAGCTCACTTCGCAGCCGCGGCAATTCAAAAAACTGTCCAAATGACTTTTTCAGACAGGTAAAGTGTTGTTCAGGGAATGTCGAACAAAACTGAGGAAACCTTTTAGTTTCAAGCAGAGCAATGAAATCAAGCTCATGGACATCTGAAAAACTTTCCTTCATTTTTGATTTGACTGTGTCGATGACTTCATAATAGAGTCTCTTTTAGGAGTCTTTCTTGTTATATGAGATATTATCAATTCGCATTCTTTTACTGCGATGGTCAGATTCTTGACAACTGTCCGTCAGGATTCTCGACCAAAAGTTATCAAAATTATTTCTCATTTGGTCCAAATGTTTTTGGAATTCTTCAATCTTTTTTAGACAGTAGGCTATTTCTGAGGTTTTCTTTTGTAAGACATCAAAAATTATGTTGGCTTGAGAAAGAATAGAAGTGAAAATAATGAGCAAAAAGTTGAAGTCAAAGTCCTTAAGACTGGCGAGAAAGCCTCTCGCTCCATGGTATGTCTCACTGTCCCATTCATGTCCGTTTTCAATTATGGATTCAAAGAGACGGATAACATCGCCTTTTTTTTTCGAAAACAGTTAGGAAGAACCTGCTGTTGTAATTCCATCTTGTGGGTGCGACTGAGGGAAATCTTTTTTTAACTTCTTGGTCAAGAGCAAATGATCTTTTTGACGACTTTTTAAAATATGACGCAAGCCCTGATAGTGCTGAGAAAAATAATTTACATTCTTTTATATTATCAACTGAATGTCTCAAAACCAGGTTCATTTTGTGCGCATGACAATGCACAAATAAGGCATGTTTGTGTGTAACTTTAACAATAGCTTGTAACCCACCCTTATTTCCCGACATAACTGCAGCACCGTCATAGGTTTGGGCCACCAATTTTTCCTCACACTGGTATGCATCTAAAGTTTTGAAAACATGTTCAGCTAATGCCTTTGCTCTGCGATCATTGCTCAAATCAGCAAATCCAAGAAACTGTTCATGAATATCACCCAGCTTATTAACGTATCTTAACACCGTGGAAACTTGACACTTATTAGTTATGTCCGTAGTTTCGTCCATTATGAGGGCTACAAACGATGCTTCCTTAATTTCTAATTTTATTTCTGATAAAACAGTCTCTGAAACGCAATCAATTAAATCATTTTGAATGTCGCTGGATACTCCACAAAATACTGTTGAACGTTCAAGATGGGAATTTAGTTTATCATCATATCCTCTAAGTAAATTTTTGTGGTTACTGCAATCTTTAGATTCATTGGTCCTCGAAACGGAAGTTCATGTTCAGCTAAAAAGCAAGTAACATCAATTAAACGACCTACAATATGCCTGTTAATTTTAACTTGCTCATTGTGTTTCTCTATGTTAATTCTGTGCTGCTCGCTTAATGAAAACTCAATTCTAGTTGTTTTTCCAAACCTTTTTAGAGCTACTTGGGAAGCAATATGGCTTTGTGACAATTCATGCCTTTTTCCTACATTGTGCAGGTTACTTAAGTCGGTAAATCCAGACTTAGTCCAAATGGTAGACCTTTCTGTCGAGAAAAGAAGACATGGCCAACTGTACAATTTTGTCAGTTTTTTATAACCGCACAGCCACATGAACGAAACGTAATTCTGTTGTTTCAAATGCTGAGTGAAGTTTTTGGCTTTGGATTTTAAATTAGGCATCAAGGGTGTAGGTCTACATTTCGACACTATGGTCAGTTTGTCTGTAAAAGATCTAGCACTGAATGGCTTTACTAATAATTCTTCAATAGTACAATTACACTCACTCACGCATGAGAAAGAAGTTCCTGCAACTGAATCACAAGGAGCGGTAGAAGCAGACATCGCAGAAACAAACACTACAACGGTTTTAACACAACTAAAAAATGCTAACAGCGAACACGCGACTACTATTGTAGCGTATTAGCGAGTGTGTGGAAGCAAGCTCCCCCTCCACCAGTATCACTCGGCTGTCTATACAGGGCAGTGGCCGGGAGCAATGAGCGCCGTAGCAGCCAACACGCGACAGAGTCAGCAGCGTATATGGACAACGAATATACACACTCGAATCGCCGCTTACGTAAAACGCGCTTTGCATCTGCTATATTTACCTCATTTTGTTCATACAGGAAGCTCTCGGATTTAACATTTATTATAGAGAAGTCCATGGTTTTAGCAAAAAAAGTTTATTTTTATATACTATTTTCAAATTGTAAGCGCCGCTTACATAGCGTATATGGACGCTTCGCCACTGCCTGTCACTATGGCTCAGCACATTTTATTTCCAATCTAGGCCACATGCCTAGTCTTAAATATTAAGTTATAGCAGAGCGTGGTTATTTTGAGCCCTTGAGCCAAAAATGTAACAGGACTTGCAAGATAGCTTGGGAAGTTTTCTTTGGTGGATTTTTGCAGGGGAAGTTTCAAGTGCAGTAGAAGTGGGTGTGGTTGCAAATAAACCTGTTGAAGGGGAAAAGAGATCTAGACAGGATTTTATTATTGTTATATGTTGAGTGTCTAAAATGTTGAAGTTGTACCTGGTGTGATGTATATATATATATGTGTGTTAGATTATATGTGATATACCGAATTATTGGAGGTAAACTGGAGCCAACGTGGAGCTATTTTTCAGAATGGGTCACACGCACACGTTCATATTTTTTTTATATATATTAGGATACATACTGGCTCACCTTCTTGTTGGAGTAGTTATTGGTTGATCATGTTCAGTTTGACAAAGGCATGGTTAATTGATCGATAATTCCGGAGCAGCGGCTGCCCTATTGGGGATATTTTCTGGGTAGAGTAATTTAAATGGATTTCTTTTGCGGAGAATGCGGATATGGTCGGGCCATAAACTTGTTAGTGTATTGTTGTTTTGTTGTAATGGACTTTAGGGCCATTTTGGTCAGGGTTGTTTTAGAGAGGAATATATTATATATATATATATGGGTTGTTTTAGAGAGGAATGTAATATATATATATATATTGTAGCATGACAGATATTCCACCAATAATTAATTCATTTAAGATCATAAAAGATAATTAAATTACATATACTCAAAGAATCAAATGAAATTCAATTAAACTTCAAAGGAAAACACCACAATAAAAGAAAAACAATAATTAAATAAGAAAAATACAATTAAAAGTCAAAGAAAGAATTAAAGAAAACTCATATTAAAAAATCAGGAGATTACCCAGGAGATTAGGAACAGGTGATAAACAAGATACCCCAAAATCAAGAAAAAAGAATAAGATTAGGAGCAGGTGATAAACAAAATACCCCAAACACAAGAAAAAAGAAGAGTAAAGTTTAATATCAGGTAATAAACAAGATACCCTGAAACCAGGAAAGAAGAGTAAAGTCAGTATCAGATAATAAAGAAGATACTCCGAACCAACCAACAGACAAGATAACACAAGAAGGAAGACGAGAAGAAAGGAAGAAATAGGATGGAAGAACCACAATAAAAACCTATTATTAACTACAATTAAACCCCAAACCAATTGATACCATTAAAGAAAGTATAACATCCCAAAACCTTATGAAATTGTAATAATTTATAAACAAAAGTGTTGTGTAGTATGATAAGAAGTGCACCAACTAAAGTTATTATATGATGAAAAATAAACAAATCTTCACAGTCCATTATGACTAAAGGTCTGGTCTGAGAATAATAAAACTCAAATATAAGTCAGAACCAACAGTGAAAGTGTACTAGTGTAAGTGTTTTTAAATGTAATAAACTTCAAGTTGTAGTGTATCTATAGCTTAAACAATATGCTATAAAATAACTTTTATATTTTCTAATTAACAAATAATGAAATATTAAAATGGAAAAATTTCCAATATATCATTAAATAAGGTCACTGTGTTATCTCAAGACATTTGTAGGAATGACAATAACAACTAAAGTTTGGGTGGAAATGTTTACTGTATAAGGGGATGTTAGATAATAGTAGTAAAATCAGAAAGGACTGGTAATAGTTTAAGTTTTAATAGAATTAAAAAGTTTAAATGGCTGATATTGTTCAAAGCCATGAACTCCATATTTTTAAAAGAATTCTAATAGAATAAGGTTTATATGTTTAGAGTAAGTTGTATTAGTTACATCACAGCATACATCCAAATTAAAATGTTTCAGTATGGATGCTGTATTAAATTACAAATGAGTTAAATGTATGTTCAAAACAGTTTCAGCAAACATGTCCAACTTCAAAGACTGCTGATTAATGTTAATTATTATTTTTGTAACAGTAGCATGAATTAGATGCTACACATCTCAATAATTATGTATACAATTTTATTTTATGTCATGTTAACTATTAAGAGTCAGAGGAGGAGTAGAATTAAATTTATTTGAAAAAACCATACATGTAAAATACTAAACTCTAGGCCAAATAATGAATTCTAAAAAAATTAATATAAACCAGTTAATTAACCAATGAACCATGTAAACTGACAAGATTTAGGTAAGGTAGATCAATTAACAACTAATGTAAATGGACCTATGATTTAAAAGAGTAATATAGAAAAATATCTTAAATTATTGAAAATTTTTGAAATGTATAAAATAACTATTTTTAAGGAGGAATGGTAAATTCAGAAATTATCACTAAAAGACAGTTCAAATGTTAAATTCATAAGTAATTAAGGAGAGAAAGGATTTGTGACCATTTGAAATTTATTATAATTATATTAATAACACTTAAAATGGCAGTAAAAGTGTGGAAGGATGGAAACAGTTTTTTTTGGGCCTAGATTTCCAAAAAGACAGAAATTTGGTAATTTTAACAAAAATCTCAACAAATATGGACTATGACATATCAAATTAAACAGAATGAGATAAATAAACCAATTATATGGTTAATAGTTCATGAAAGCGAACAATAAACTAAAATTATTCCATATAATGTACTTTGGAATTATGTACATGGGAAGTGAAAATTATTTTAACAATACTTTTCCAATATTAACTTGGCAAGATATTTACTAAAGTGGAGGAAGTAAGTTAGTTCTTTGTTAACATTCAAATGGAACAGTCGATGCGGAATCGTGTTCTTAAAACCGTATAATGGAGTGCATAGGTTAAAGCCTAAAATCAGTGGAAAACGGGAGTTACATAAATTAACACTTTTCGAGTCAAAACTAATGAAATAATCCACGAGAACAGTGAAAACGAACAATACACCACATAATACAAGTGATTTAAAACATTGAAACTACATAATATTAATAATTCACTCTACAACAGATTAACAATTCGTCGTTACGAACAGACATAAGTGAACACCTCTCATAGAAAACAATTAACACCAGTGGACACTGAACACTCATCCAGAATACCTCAAACAACATACTAGACTGTATACCCAATTTTGGAGATCATTAAAACAATTATAAAGGTAAATTTATTGTGAGATTTTCCTGTGACAATATTACGTATAACCTCATCAATTCAGCTTCATCATCACCATGATGGTCCCGTGATGCACTACAACCTTTGACTGATCTACTAGCCTGCAGCATTGGTTTGAGAATTCAAATATATTAAACATTATATACTGTATATTATTCACAATTGTTAAATATTAATTATTTAAGATTATTTCTTGTAAATGTTATACTTTCTAGTCCTGCCCTTCTCTGACTATATTATAAAATAATTGTTGAAAGAACCTTTTTTAATAATTATATAAAATTTTAACCTTGTATTTACATATCGATATATCCCTGTGACGGAGTCGAACAATTGCTCTAAATCGATTTAAAATCGATTATTATTAATAACTGTCAATAAATCAATTTATTTCAACTGTGTGAATTATAAAATTATTTCACATTTTACTTTAAGTGTTTAATTAACCACGAGACTTCCTGGAAGACGAGAATTATTAACGAAAGGTGAGATACTGGAGCAACTCTGAAGATAATTAATCGATTGCTGAAAGGAGATAATCAGATTAACTCCAGATTTTGTGAAGCTCTACCAGAAGTGCAAATTAAACCAAAATTACCTTACAGAATTTTAAAAATTTGAATAAAACATAAAAACAGGATTAATTCTAAATTATATACACAACAAACAAACATAAAATTTTTTTTCTTTTTCAAAAAATTTTTTTTTTAATAAAATTTTTTCTTTCTTTTATTTGTAACTACAGTTAACAGGTCTTGTTACAATATATATATATATATATATATATATATATATATATATATATTGTAACGTGTAATAGTGTGTTACTCTCGAATTATATTGTACATATCTAATAATCGTTCTTTCTAAATTATATTTTATTTAGCTTCACTATTGGGATAGCCAATTTGTTACATCTAGACTCGAATCTATGGTTATTTATCTGAATTTGTGTCTTGTTTAACTCTGTTATTATTTGTACATATTTTTGTTAATATTAAATTAAGGATAAGTATCTGTTCAGGGGGATGTTTGTTGAGCACCAATTTGCAATCACCGTTTGCAAATAAAATTTTATTGGTGAAATATCAATAATAAATTTTTGTTCAAATTTATGTAAATAGTATATGGTCTCTTTATTCTGTAGTGAACTCTCTTTTATTCTTTTCTTTCAGCAATGGATATGATAACATGTGCTCATCACCACATTTTTAAAGGAAATCTGCTAAGATTTTCAATTGATGAGTGTTGCCAACTTAATCTAATTACTGAGGTCAACTCACAGTATCAGATATTTTGTTCAGAATATCATACCCTTTTTGTTTTCATGAAATAAGAAACCAATAAACCTTTATCTGTATTTTTTAAACTCAAATCCTTTATTTATTCTTTAATTTGTTCTAAATGTAAAACTTAATTTTTAACAAAGTTTGGCCAGCTGTATTTTTATAAGCTCAGAGTGGCAGCAGTACCTCTTAGATCTCAGGCTTTTTAAAAATATTTTATAATTTATTTTTAATAAATAAAATACAATTATAATGTTCAGTAGGTCCTTTCGACTACGATATAACAACAGTATTGACAGGGAAAGTACCAAAATACATATGATGAGAAATAGTCACAATGTATCCTAAAAGGATTATATTAAAAGTGTAAAACAGTTCAGTGTATAGGTTAAGTTATAAAAATGTTTTTTAGACTTAAATATCTTTAAATTATATTAGCACTATACGTCAATGGTGGCTTATGCTTATGTCCATATTATTAATAATAAATTATTGTTCTTAGTGAAAGTCAATTATGGTTTTTATAAAAAGTGTATTCAAAGTTTTTTGAAACCTTTAGATCAGGTTTTACAGGGAATATTTCAGATTAATTTTAGATCAAAAAATACTTCTCTCCCTGTGTCAATTGGTCCAATTTCTTTAGAGATGTCCTAGTTTAATTCTGTAGATTCTTGTAGCAATTCTTTCTTCTATTTTAATCTTGACATATATAATTATTCACTAGTTTATCTGGAGATGCACTGATATCACAATTATTATAATTTATTTTTCTCTATTAGTATTTAAATCAACCTTTTTGCATTCAGTTTTTTTAGAACCAATCTATATTTCTTCCTCAACATATATGTTGCTAAGGCCTCTTTTAGATATCTCCTTGGTTTCCAAGTAACATTTTTATATCACCCTGGTGACATCATAAGAATAATATAAACAAACTTTTACTATTTTATATGTCATTTTCTTTTAAAAGGATATATGTTTTTTATAAGAACTCTTATCTTCTTTTTATTTGTTTCTTTGTTCTTCTGATAAAAAACTGATCATTTTGACATCACACTTGACTATTTTCTGATCTATATTTCCTGAGTTAATGATTCATTTTTTATTCATTTTTGTTACAAACTTATTTATTATTTCTTTTTGTACCTTTCACTTTCTTAAATTTATTTTATACACTTGGTAATCTTTTAACATAAACTGACATTGTTTCCTTATTATTTTAATAGAAATCTTATTCATATAATTTGACTGACTATGATTATGGTACTTTCTTGTTAAGACTAACATTAGTGTTATTAACACTAAAGTCAACTGCATGGAAGTAGTATCGTCAAGGTCACTCACTTTCACTGCTTCTCTCTGTCACCTCCACGCCCCTCGCCCAGCGTTGTTGCCGGCTAGTACAGTGTGTAGCGTTTTAGCAGTGTTACGAAAACAAATTTCATACATCCACATTATATTCTTCGCTTCAAATTTATTTATGCGTATCGCGTAAATGAATTTGTTTTATCAGGAATAATTAGTTGTGGGTAACACTACTCAGTTAAATTCTGGGCGCCAGTATTTGAGCTCTAAAAATTTGTGTGAGTCGGCAACATATTTTTTGTTGTCGCGTAAATATCTACAGAATTTCTATCTTTGCGTTTCTTCTCTTTCTTTGGCTTTTTTTTTTGTTACGATTTGCAGTTCTCTGAAACTACTATTTATACTCCGCTGGTTTTTCTTATGTTAGAATCTAAACCTTTTAGCAATACACACCCTAACTTTACGAAGTACCATTAGGTCAGTTATTTTGTGATTTCCGTACAGTGAACTTACTTATTTAAAGTTTTACTGTTTTCTTCATGGGCGGTTATCCTACAGACTGACAGTTGTCTGAGAACGCTGACCTTGCCTGCTGTTGTCGCTTTAATTTTTTCATACTCACGGTCGTTTCCCTTTTGTAAATGAATCTGTTTTTGTTCTCTACACGGTCATTCCTAAGCCATATGGTTCGGAAGTTCTGTTAGGTATATGTACACATTTGGTATGCACATTGCGTATACCCCGTCGGCATGTCTTTTCGGTAAATGTTGCTGTCTGACACTTTTATGAATGCCTTTGTCATTTTACAATCCCCTCAAAAATGTGTATGTTTACTGCCCGCGCTACTACCTTTCTTCCGTTGCACAAAGATAAATAGGACTGAGCAATTTCTGTAAACAAAATTGTCGCTGTTGTGGCAAAAGCCAATCCCATTTCAGTTACAGTACCCCATTCCAAGTAGGTTGGGTGGACGAGGTGAGGAAGAGACGAATTAGCAACAAACATCCAAAATATTTATCGTCCTTAGTATTGTTGACAGACATTTTGTGCGTTTCATGTGAACGGTTGACGTCTTTATTGTAGACAGTGTGTGTATTCGTTTATTTCAATAATTTGTATTTATTATGAGTGATATTGAGGAACAGTATCCTACATTTAGTTCGAGTACAAGCAGCGGTGGTGTACGTGCGGGCCGAGAGGACATTAGAAAACAAAGTAAAGTCATCATAGCAAACGTTTACAAGTTTTTTAAAAATCTTGCGTATAATGAAGAAGCCAGGAGGAACATAAACTTTGCACAAGTTCGAAAATTGACAGCGGAAGCTTGTGGCATTTTTGAACAGTCGGTGCAACGTATTAGCAATACCGTTGCTTCGGCAGATGATCAAGGCGTGAGTGTTGTGTTCAGTTCTCCAAGGAAAGGGTATAAACGGGAACACAAAAACACTGAACTGGACGATTTTAATAAACAAATAGTCCGCAGGACCGTACTAGAATATTACGACCGAGGGGAATACCCCAATGCAAGCAAAATTCGAGCTGATCTCTGTCAGAAAATCAATTATTCTGGTTCAGAAGCCTCCGTACTTCGCCTTCTGAAAGTGCTTGGTTTTAAATTTAAGAAGTGCAACGATGGACGAAAATTTTTAATGGAGCGCAGAGACATTGCTGCCTTGAGAGCGAAGTTTTTGAGAACCATGCATATACATCGTACGGAGGACAACAGGCCTATAATTTTTTTGGACGAAACCTGGATATCACAGAATCATACGAATAAATACATCTGGCAAGACTCCAGAGGGAACGGTGGGCTGAAAGTACCTACTGGTAGAGGTGGCCGGCTGATTATTGCACATGCTGGATCCGCAAGTACAGGTTTCATAGCAGGTGCCAAACTTGTCTTTCGTGGCAGTAAGCATTCAGCTGCATCTGACTACCACACAGAAATGAATGCTGAAGTTTTTAAGACCTGGTTTGTTGGTATGTTGCGCTCCTTGGAAGAAGGCTCTGTCATCGTGATGGATAATGCCAGCTATCATTCTGTACAAATAGATAAACCACCATGTTCAAACTGGCGTAAAGCGGATATCATGGAGTGGCTGCGTAAGAAGAGAATTTCATTTTCCACAGCTGAAACCAGGGATGAACTTCTTTCTAAAGAAGAGATCCGAACGGCCAAGAAGACGTACGAATTGGATCAACTGGCAAATGAAATGGGACATACAGTAGTGCACCTGCCACCATATCATTGTCAGTATAATCCGATCGAGCTGATATGGGCCCAAGTTAAACGGTATGTTGCAAACAAGAATACGACTTTCAGATTGGCCGATATTGAACAACTTGCACACGAAGCTTTGGACAAGATAACTCAGGAAGACTGGGAGAAGTGCGTAAGACATGCGGAGGCACTACAAGAAGCCGATTACTCAAAGCAGTGCACGAGAGACACCACAGTGGAGCCCTTCATCATACACTTACGTGTGAGTAGTGACAGCGAACCTGAGTCCAGTGAATCCGAAGACGAATTACTGCAGGAGTGTTAAAAAGTGTATATAGGTGGTAAACGTGTCTATAGCGAAGCGTAGTATTTTTTATTTTTATTGAAACATAAAAAACCGTGTGTGCGTGTTTTCTTCAGGAGTGTTATGAATGTGCTCTGTGCTATCACTTTGCAAAGTGATAATTGTGTGACTAACCCTATTTAAGGTGAGTTTTTCAACATACTGCTTATTTATAATAGTCATAAGGAATTCTATAGTTCATAAAATAAGGAAAATTTTAATTATAAAATTAGTAAGGACAATGCATAAAATATAGAATTATAAATTTAAATTCTATATTTAAAGATTTAAGTTATAATGTATATATATATAAATAAATAAGGAATTTTAAATTTATTTCATGAGATATTTGTATTTGTTGTTTATAAAATTATCCTTATTTTCTTAAGAAATCCAATTCGTTTCACGTTTATTCATACCATTATTTTTATGCTACTTGTGCATGTAACATCTTATAGTATAGTTCTAATTTTTTTACTTAATTATTAATAAGCAGCGCAGGAAATAAAAATAGAATATTTTTCTGAGTCACGAATAGTGCGGTGTCTCTTCAATAATTAAATGGGGCAAGGTTAAGACACAGGATGCGTATAAAATTCGTTCAAACAAACTATAGCTGACGCGTCGAATTGAATGTTATGTATAAGATACGGAAATTAATTGTTAATTAATTATTAACAATATATTAATTGTGATGTAATTATTATTAAGAATTATTGACAATGTAACAATGTACTCTAATGCATGTATTACAAACTTTCTCACTTTGTTATATTCTTTACATTAAGTAGGCTTACTTACTAGTGTAGAATTTTTCGGAAGAAAGGGAAACTGTTGTTAGTGGCAACGCTGTAAGTAAGCGGTGTGACCTTGACGATACTACTTCCATGCAGTTAACTCTAGTATACATAATATTAATAAATGTGACAAAAACTGATTACCAATAACTATTAGTAACATGTTATAATTGATGATTCAACACTCTTAGGAATATATAATTTCCATTCCTGTTTTCGGGAAGTTGGAGATGTAAATATTAAATTATTATAAATATAATAAAATGCTAAAATTGTGGGGTCACTGCTTGCCAATCTTTCCTTAATTAATTTTAGTTTGATGTCTAAATTCTGATGAATTTCTATCTGTTTTAATACTTCTGCTAAATCTTCTCTTGACTTCAGTATGTGATACACTCTTCCAATGTTTTCTTTTTCTACTTCGTAAGTTCCGTTTGCCATATTAATTCTGGATAATCCATCAGCTACAATATGTTGTTTCCCGGGTACATACTCCCAATTTATATGGTACTCTTGTAATATCAAAATCCATCTGGTTAGTCGACCATGATTTAGTTTGCATCTTTTTAGGAAAGATATGGATTTATGATCTGACCTTACTGTTATTTTATATCCTAAAATATAGGTGCGGAACTTTAAGCAGGCAAACACCACACTGAGGAGTTCTTTTTCTGTAACTGTATAATTTCTTTCGCAAGCACTCAAAACTCTACTAGCAAAACTGATTACTAAATGGTTTCCTACTTCATCTTCTTGATATAACTCAACACCTAAACTCACATTACTTGCATCACAATTTAAATAGAACCCCTGGTTAAAATCTGGGTGGTGTAACATAACACTATTTAGGAACTTAGTCTTGATTAAATTAAAGTTATCTTCTTCAGCCTTACCCCATTTCCATTTGTTCTTGGTTGAAAGCAGATTTTGAAATTTAGTGGTCAACTCGGAATAATTTTGTTGGAACTTGCGATAATAATTACAAATACCTAGAAATGATTGTAATTGTTTGATGTTTCTAGGTCTTGGAAAATTTTGTATAACTTCTACTTTCTCAGGTGACGGTGTGATCCCAGTTTCAGAGAGTATAAATCCAAGAAATTGTAATTCCTGAGTTATGAATTTAGATTTATTTAACTTCAGTGTAATATTATTTTGTTGGAGTTTCCTGAGTACAATTTCAATACGATCACAGTGTTCATCCCATGTTTTAGAGGTAATAAGAATATCATCTACATATACTGTTGCGAACTCTAATGCTTCTTTTCCTAGTATCTGGTCCATGCACTGGATAAAAATGGCGACAGAATTAACCAACCCGAAAGGTAAGCGTTTAAATTGGTAGTTTCTTCCCTCGAAGATGAAAGCAACATACTGGCGACTGTCAGGGTGTAACTCTATTTGCCAGTATCCGCAAACAGCATCCCAACTACTCATAAACTTACAACCATGGAATTTCTTCATAGTTTCTTCTATCTCTATTGGAGAGGTGCGATCCGTTAATATAATTTTATTTATTTCCCGCGCATCAAGGCACAACCGTACTTGTCCATCTTTTTTAGGAATCGCCACAATGGGACTGGCATATGGGGAATTACTTCATTCTATAATGTCTTCTTGAATCATCCTAGCTATTTCTTTTCTAACTGCCTCTTTTGACGATTGAGCAATAGGATACGGTTTCTTATTGAAATTAACGGAGTCATGAAATTTTAATCGGCATACGAAATCCTTCGCCTTTCCAGGAGAATCGGAAAATACATTACGATAAGTTTTATATATTTCTATTAATTTTTTCTTCTGTTCCACACTGATTGCCTCGGTATACCCCTTTCCTTGAAACGACAATATTTCCTGCATTTTTTCCTGCCATAATGCTGATTCTGTTACTATCTCTTTATCTCCTATGGGTGTCCTTATTATTTCCCTAATGTGGTATGAGTTTCTGTACTGAGGGGCTATTGAGCTTCCTATTATCTCAGCAGTCCATTCATAACCTTCTGAGCTCAGTGTTATTTTTCCACTGGCTAAATTAATAATTGCATAGTGACGCCTTAGCATATCACAGCCTATCAACACCTTAAAATGTAACCCTTGGGCCACCAGAAACACCATAGGAATTCCTACTCCCATACTCGTAACATTCAGACTTAAATTCTTGGATTTCGTTGTCCATGACGTGTCCGTTACTTAACTTACTTAACTATTATAGTGATATTTATTCAGACTTACTTGTTGTTTGATTGTCTTGTTTTGTTTGCCAGTCGCTCCTATAATAGCAATATTATTAATAGGCAATGTGGATATTTTTTCCGTACTCAACTCCTGTATTCTGTTCAGCTCTAATCTGTCTATTAAAGAAATGTTTGCTCCTGTATCTATCATAACTTCAGTTAGCACCCCATGTAATTCTACCTTGATGTATACTATGTCCTCATTCGGTTTATCTTCTTCCATGGTAATCTCTTCCAACAAATCTCTCTGTATATTTTTTAAATAAAAGTTTCTTATCACGGTTATTGGTTCTTTGTTATTATTATTAGGGTTTATATCTCTCCTCAGCCCTGGGTCCGCTCGCAGTGATGGGCCGTCCAATGTTCTCACTGCGGCCTCTCGTTTTCCCTATTTACATCACTGTTGGTTTGTTGAACTTGTTCATTGGTGTTTTGGTTTCCAGAGGGTGTCTCCCTTCTTCTATCCCAGCTTCTGGATCTCTGATAGGTTTCTCTGTTATCATTCCATTGTCTCCTATTGTCATTATCTCTTCCATATCGCCTGTCGTAATTTCGGTCATTATTAAAATTTTGACGTCTTCCTTGAAATCGCCTGTTATTCGGATTTCTATTATATCCCTCCATCCGTACGTGGTTTATTGGCTGTCGACTGTCGTGTGGTTGTTCATTGTTCCTACCATTCCAATCCTCTGTTCTTCTTCGACTCCTGTAATAATAATTTTCCCTCTCAAAACCTTCTAAGAGAGCCTCCATTTCTCCAACAGTTTTTATCTGTCCACACCGACGAGCCCGTACAATGTCTTCTCCAAAGTGATATGATAATTTGGCTATGAGACACTCCTCAGGGATTTTTGGTTGTAAATGTCGAGCTACCCAGACTTCGCCCAAAAAGTAAGCAGTCATTGTCTGTCCTCTTCTAGCATCATATCTGCCAGTGCTCAAATTGTCTCGGACTATATTTTGGATAGACTCAGACCAATATTTTATTTTAAAAATTTGTTTAAATTCATTATAATTGGTGATTTCATTTCTTACTGCCTTCCACCAGTATCATTACTATTCTTAAAACTATCATCAAGGAGATTCTTTATTATTGGCCACCGATTTTATTTGATTCTATTCAGACCTTCTTCTAACCTCTCCAAAAATTCTAGAGGGTTCTGACGATATTCTTTAAAGTTTATCATGTTTAGTACCTCTATTTCTTCCTTAAGATTTATTATGTCCTTCTGTCGAATTTCCTCTATATTCTCCCTGTTGTTGGTAACTTGATTTTGTACCCGTATTATCTTAGTTTCGGCCTGATTGTATTGTTCCCCGACCTTATTTTGTAGTGTCTCTAATTGCTCCTGAGTATCTTTGTGAAGTATAACAATACTAGTTTTACTGTTATCTTCCACTTCAATTATTTTGTTTATCAACTCTTCGCGCAATTGACTTAAATTTTCCTCGGTTTTCTCAACCTTCTGTTTGGTTTCAGTAATTATATTCCTTATTTCCTCTTTATACTCTTCGAACTGCTGTTTCAATTCCTCTTTATTCTTCTCACTCTCTTCATTCAACAGTCCTTTTAATTCTTCATCACTTTGTCTAATATCTTCCTTCAACTGCTGTTGTAATGTTTCATTATTGCCTTCCAATTTTTTATTTAATTCTTCCTTATCTTCCCTCATTTGTTTCTTTAATTCCTCATTAGTTTGTTTTAATAAGGTTTCATTATCTATTCTCATTTGTTTAAATTCTTCTTGGTTACTATCCATTTTCCTGTTAAGTGTTTCGATATTCTTTTCAATATCCTCCTTCATTTGTTTCTTTAAACTTTCATTATTACTGTCCATTTTCTTGTTAAGTGTTTCACTGTTACTGTCCATTTTCTTGTCCATTTTTTCCATATTTTGTTTAATTGTTTCTCTGTTCTGTCTATTCTCCTCCATTATAATTCTCAACATCTCCTGCATGCTCATGTCTTCCTTTTGTATGGGTTTATCTGGTTGATCCCCTGGTGTATCCCTTACCACCATTTCCATTTCTTCAGTCGCTGCTACTGGGGTATCCTTTACTATTACTTCCACTTCTTCAACTGTTGTTGCTGGGGTATCTCTTACCATTACTTCTACTTCTTCAACTGTGGTTGCTTCCTTATCTTCTATATTTAACTCTATTTCTTCTTCTTCCATTCGTTTCCGTGACGTTGCTCTTCTCCTTGACATACTGTTGTTAATCGTAGCCGCCACTAGAGTAGAAATCACTGTAAACTCACAATAAGAATACAAAGCTATTCTATTTCTAGCCACACTAGTTGGGCTCCAATTCTGTAACATGTAATAGCGTGTTACTCTCGAATTATATTGTACATATCTAATAATCGTTCTTTCTAAATTATATTTTATTTATCTTCACTATTGGGATAGCCAATTTATTACATCTAGACTCGAATCTATGGTTATTTATCTGAATTTGTGTCTTGTTTAACTCTGTTATTATTTGTACATATTTTTGTTAATATTAAATTAAGGATGAGTATCTGTTCAGGGGGATGTTTGTTGAGTACCAATTTGCAATCACCGTTTGCAAATAAAATTTTATTGGTGAAATATCAATAATAAATTTTTGTTCAAATTTATGTAAATAGTATATGGTCTCTTTATTCTATAATGAACTCTCTTTTATTCTTTTCTTTCAGCAATGGATATGATAACTTGTGCTCATCACCACATTTTTAAAAGAAATCTGCTAAGATTTTCAATTGATGAGTGTTGCCAACTTAATCTAATTACTGAGGTCAACTCACAGTATCAGATATTTTGTTCAGAATATCATACCCTTTTTGTTTTCATGAAATAAGAAACCAATAAACCTTTTTCTGTATTTTGTAAACTCAAATCCTTTATTTATTCTTTAATTTGTTCTAAATGTAAAACTTAATTTTTAACAAAGTTTGGCCAGCTGTATTTTTATAAGCTCAGAGTGGCAGCAGTAACTCTTAGATCTCAGGCTTTTTAAAAATATTTTATAATTTATTTTTAATAAATAAAATACAATTATAGTGTTCAGTAGGTCCTTTCGACTACGATATAACAACAGTATTGACAGGGAAAGTACCAAAATACATATGATGAGAAATAGTTACAATGTATCCTAAAAGGATTATATTAAAAGTGTAAAACAGTTCAGTGTATAGGTTAAGTTATAAAAATGTTTTTTAGACTTAAATATCTTTAAATTATATTAGCACTATACGTCAATGGTGGCTTATGCTTATGTCCATATTATTAATAATAAATTATTGTTCTTAGTGAAAGTCAATTATGGTTTTTATAAAAAGTGTATTCAAAGTTTTTTGAAACCTTTAGATCAGGTTTTACAGGGAATATTTCAGATTAATTTTAGATCAAAAAATACTTCTCTCCCTGTGTCAATTGGTCCAATTTCTTTAGAGATGTCCTAGTTTAATTCTGTAGATTCTTGTAGCAATTCTTTCTTCTATTTTAATCTTGACATATATAATTATTCACTAGTTTATCTGGAGATGCACTGATATCACAATTATTATAATTTATTTTTCTCTATTAGTATTTAAATCAACCTTTTTGCATTCAGTTTTTTTAGAACCAATCTATATTTCTTCCTCAACATATATGTTGCTAAGGCCTCTTTTAGATATCTCCTTGGTTTCCAAGTAACATTTTTATATCACCCTGGTGACATCATAAGAATAATATAAACAAACTTTTACTATTTTATATGTCATTTTCTTTTAAAAGGATATATGTTTTTTATAAGAACTCTTATCTTCTTTTTATTTGTTTCTTTGTTCTTCTGATAAAAAACTGATCATTTTGACATCACACTTGACTATTTTCTGATCTATATTTCCTGAGTTAATGATTCACTTTTTATTCATTTTTGTTACAAACTTATTTATTATTTCTTTTAGTACCTTTCACTTTCTTAAATTTATTTTATACACTTGGTAATCTTTTAACATAAACTGACATTGTTTCCTTATTATTTTAATAGAAATCTTATTCATATAATTTGACTGACTATGATTTTGGTACTTTCTTGTTAAGACTAACATTAGTGTTATTAACACTAGTATACATAATATTAATAAATGTGACAAAAACTGATTACTAATAACTATTAGTAACATGTTATAATTCCCCTTAACTGACTGTGTTTATAACTTTACAGTCTGCACACAAAAAATAAATTTCATAAGTAAGTTCTTACTTTAATTATAATAAACATAACATACAATAAAGAATTAAAATTAAACATATTCAATTAAGTCTTTCTTAAAATGTTATGTCTCCTGGTACTTTTTAATAATATAATCATGGTATATTTATGTTACTAGGGCATGGTAAAAATGTCACGTAACAATATATATATATATATATCGGCATTTGCTGATTTCTTTGTTATTGAGTACGTCGTGTTGTGTCCGTTCACTGGTTAGTGTTGTGGTTGTGTTTTTGTGTTGGGGGAGACTTGCTCTGCTTGTTTGTAGTACCTCTTTCCTCTCGCAGCGTTAGGGGAATCCTGAAGCCACTTGAGAACCCTGAAGCCACTTGAGCATTCTCAAGTTTTTCCTCTTCCTTTGTTGTGATGTTGTGTTGAATTGTTGTCCGTGATGTTTTTTTAATTGTGTAATTCTGGTGGACACTTAGCGAATTTAAGTAGTAAGAGTGGCGTTCCAAATGAAGAAGGAATTAAGATGAAGTTAAGTATGATTTTATTTTGGGGAGCTTGTTTTTGAAACGGGAATTTTAAAGCCAAATGCACTTAAGACAACATATTTTAGAAATAATAAATTAAATATTAAACCAGAATCAATGCAATAGTTTTGATCAGTGATACAGACTGATGAGAGATAACCTTTAGCCTGCTGATAGCTAGTGTATTGGAATTTCTGTCATTGTTCACGTTATCTGATAAACCGGTGCATAGCCACATGGGATTATTGTAGGTTTGGCATTCCGAGTTCAAGGGTAATTTTAGTTTGTTTCCTTGCAATCAGCTGATTCATCCTTGACAGACGTTACTCAGTTATTAATGTAGATTATTGTTTGGCCCGTTCCATGCCACATTCCGGGTTGTGTCCTCAGTTGTTCGGGCGTCTATTATATGATGAGTCTAGGCTGTGCAGTAGAGAAGTTACCCCCCCCCTTCTCCACAAGTATGGAGATTACTATTAGAAAAGGGAGATTGAGAGATTGTTGTTCGCGTGCCCTCCGCGTGGTCTCCCTCTGCTAAGTTAATCGGGGTCATCCGCCCTAGAGTAGGGAAGTTGGCCATGCATATGTCAAGGTCGGTGGTTACCTTGTTGTGTTGCGTATGCGTGGTCGGTCCACGAGGTGGACAGTGGTAGAGTAGGTAGGGGCTCATATATCAAGGTCAGTGGTACCTTGTTGGCCTTCGGGCGTGCATATGTGAGTAGCAGTAGTAGTAGGTGGTGGTCACCAGTGAGGGTGACGTGTAGGGGCAGCCCCCTGGGCATTGGCAGGCAGGGGAGGATCACGTGGGGATGATCGTTGGTGAGAGATGTATTCAGTCCTGGGGAGGGGGGATAGAAGTTGCCCTGTCGATATGAATTTTGGGTCTCAGTTTGTAAGTTTAGGGAGCCTTAGGAGGTCAGAACTCAGAGGCATGGCCGATTCTCGTCTTTCTTCTTTTCTCCTTCTGTCTCTTGTCGCTGTATGCTGACCCTGATCAAGTCAGCATGCAGCACCGCATACTCACACACATACAGATTCAGACACACATGCGTACACACTCCAATTCTTCCTTCCTCTTGTTTCGTTTTCTCTCTGAGGCTCTGTCTTCCTAAGAGTGGTAAAGTATTCTGAGATTTCCCCAGAAAATCATGAGCCTTGTAATATAGTGATGCAGCCAGAAGATCCGTTTGTAATGCTAGGTGAAGAGAGGAAGTTGCAGCCAGGTGAAAGGAATCGAGTTAATTTGAGAGAGAGGGCATGCCGATGCCGCATTCTAAGATTGGTCCAATAGTCTATTTTGAAAGTAAATGTCGACGGTTGGAAATGAGTAGTCCACGGAAGTAAAATTAATTGTTGCTAAGTAGGAGGTTTGAATTAGAGGTCACATCTTGGGAGAATGAGTTAAGATAAAGGAGTTAAGATTTACCTTGGGTTGGCTTTTGTCTGGAGTGGTGCGTTCGCGTGGTCGTGGTGCGATGTTGATAGGTTAGTCTAGTGGAGGCTAGACTTACTACCATAGGGTAGGGGACCACTCACAGGTCAGGGACCTTGTTTGTGGTGGTGGTAGAGACGTGTTGTTGTCATTGTTGTTGTTGTTAGGGTGTTGATTGGCGCTTGGGATCTCAGGTTGTGAGGAGATTCGCCAAGGCAATCAAGAGGACTCTGGGAGTCCTGTAGGCAGTCATGAGGACTGTGGATAGGGATTTGAGTTTTTTTTGGAGGCCAAGGAAGTTGCCATTTCGGGAAGAGGTTGCGCTGAAGCGTTCGGCATTTTCGAAATCGCACCAGGACCACTGCGTTCGCTGTTTCTGTACTCCTAAGAGCGGATATGTGGCTGAGATTCCCTGGAAATGCCCAGTAGATGATGTAGAAGTAAAGGTCTAGAGACCCAGGGGCCTAGACTGTGGCTGCTGCCTTAAGTTTTGTTGGCAACCAAGTTGCCATTTTGGGGTGAGGGTGTGCCATGGTTATATTGAAAGGTAAACACCACGGCCACTTTAATTTTTTTTCTGTGTGTTCGGCACACTATCGCTGATTGTTGAGATGCCCGCGTTGATATCGAGATGCAAGTTTTTCTCTGCGACCTTGAGTGGTGACGTCATTTGGCAGGCTGTGGCTTTCGCTTGTCAATGAAATTTAGTCAGCAATGTCTGAGTTTCTATAAGTTAGCGCCGAGCTGTGCGTCGGTCTCTCTTTTCTCGTTCAACCTTGGTGCGGCTGGATTGTGACTCCACTATGACTAGATAAATTTCCTTAAAGAGCTTCAGGTTTCTCCGCTTAGTCGAGGGGAAAGGGGTCCAGGTGATGGGCACGCTAAATCTTCGCCCATCCGCAGAGCCTGCATAAGACACCCCAACGCCGTCACGCCATCCGACATCGTCCTTCACACACCACCGAAAATGCAGGAACGTCATTAGGGCCCTCCAAAAGATCAGGTGGGAAATTTCCGTTATTTAATAAACTTCACACTCGAAGTGCTCCACAGGTTATCGGGCAACACACACGCTAAAATCTATGCCTAGATATTAGACTCATGTTTAACATTACTGAACATGTTTTGTGAGGACATGCTAAAGTGTGGACATTACTGACTGGGTTATAAGTAACTTATAAGTATTTGTGTGTTGATTTGCATAGAGTCATGGGTTACCTTTCTATTATTTAAATATTTAATTCTATTCATGTGAAAGACAAAACAGTTTAAAACTCATTTTGACAATATTCAGAACTTAAGAAAATGTAATACTCGGAGAGTGCTTGCATCTGCCTGCCATATGACCGGTGATCCTGCACATTTCTTTTTGTTTTCTGATTTTTCTAAATTTAAATTTCTCTTATTTGGTTATATTGTTGGTTCAGTTTAACTATTCAAATTTTTATTATTATACAGTAAGATTCCTATACTTAACTAATTTAACACCTTTAACTTAATTTAAGTTAACTTAACACTTAACTTGAAAGGCAACTTTTTTTAATTTTTTTCTTTATTTAACTTCTATTTTCTACCTTTTTTTAATATTTAGGTAACATTCTTATACCTCGGTTTACTGTGATCCCGGTTTTCAGTTGACATGATTAATCCTAGTGATGGGGAACAGGTAGATGAAAGTACTGCCGCACGCTTGAGTAATTGCTCTTGAATTTAATTATTAATCATTATTTATTAATTATCAATTATTATTGTATTATCTAATTATCATGGATTGTCTGCTCCAGACACTTATAATTATCATGTGTTCATAAATGGTTCCTGCATCACTCATGCAATTCAAACTGTTGTAAAATATAGGAAGTAAAAGTTTATAATAATCATAATAATAAATTCAGTAGGTTGGCATGCCATTATGAAATTTGTGGAAAATACTTTGACAAAATGATTGTAAAACAAATTGTTCAAAAAAAACTTCAATAAAATCTTGTTACTGTTGATCAGTTGTTTTCTTGCAAGACCCGTTACTATGGCTCAGCACATTTTATTTCCAATCTAGGCCACATGCCTAGTCTTAAATATTAAGTTACGCCTCCCCCGGAAAAAAAAACTTAATTTTTTGTTGTGATTAGAAAATGGAAAAAAATATAGCTTTGACAAAGGGGGCATTTCACTATGTAGAATTTGTTGCAATCCGAGCAATTTAGTTTGTAAACACCAGGTAAATTGAATTTGTTTTGTGCTTTGTGTGTGTGTTTCGATAGTGTGTGTTCTGTATTGTTTGTAGTTTTGTATGTGATTCTGTATCCTGCTTTTCTGAATTTGTGGCCACTGAAAAAATAGCCCACAATTTCAGAAAAGCAGGATACAGAATTGCATACAAAACTACAAACAAAACAGACACACACACACACACACACACACACACACACACACACACACACACACACACACACACACACACACACACACACACACACACACACACACACACACACACACACACACACACACACACAAAACAAAATCAATCTACCTGGTGTTTACAAACTAAACTGCTCAGATTGCAACAAATTCTACATAGGCCAGACAAGACGTAGCTTCAAATAAAGATACAGTGAACACACAAAGGCAGTACACTCCACTACCGAATCCACCTTTGCAGACCACCTCATTGAAGCAAACTACACATACAAAAACATCAATAATAACATGGATGTTCTACACGTACACCCAAAAGGCCGAAAACTAGACACTCTTGAACAATTGGAACTTTAAAAACACACAAAAACATATAAAAACGACATCCTAAATGAACAGACACAATTCAAATCACACGCATTATTCGAATATATCAGACCCCACACACACAACATCGATCCTTCAAAAGTCGACACCGTCGCCAAGAACAAGACAGACAACGCTCCCAGTGGTAGCCTCCGACGAAGCTTATAATAAGCGATAACTGGTTCAGGCTATAAGGTAAAACTTTTACGTTTTTACCCATAAAAAACTTTGTGTTCCGAGTCGGTAGTGTGTAACGGGACAAACTATGGGATTTATTTTTATTCCTCAATAATTGTAATGAGTGGAGTCACCCACACTGAGCCCTGGTTTTAATAACCAAAGCATAACTTTTGTGAACATCCAGTTGTCAGTCTACCCATAAACCAGGCGAGGTGTGACGAAGTCTGGAGCAACGGAATGTGTACAACCGTGCATGTGCCGATTTTGACAGAGTGAAGAGCACGCACAGTTTTCCTTGCCGCCACCTGCGATAGTACGAGAAATCACGAGATGCTCGCCCGTCCAATAAGAAGGCAAGTTGGCACGCTTAGAGTGATGCTGGCCATTTTGAAAACGCTTCACTTAGAGTCAGTCGGCATCTAACATCGGAATCGCGCAGATGCGTGAACGCACAGTTCGCAAAAAAACGTACTCAAAAACAATGTGAAACAACCGACTAGGCATCAACATTATCTAGATTGTGTTAAGAAACAGTGGAGAGTAAATTGAACCGACATGCGGTAAAACTTAGCGTCATACTATCGAACCGCACGGTTCAATGTAAAAGTGCTCGCGAGCCAAAATATTGTAAAATTGTGAAAATGTGGTGATAAAAAGTGCAACAACAACTTCAGAAATAAAATTACTAAATTATAAACAGCTCAAGTTATCTTTCGGACATTCAAACGTAAAACAGTGTTGGCGTAACAACGAGCAGGATGAGTACCATTTAATACTTTCAATTATAAATTAATACTGCAGTATACACATTCCCACTAAAATTAATCAATATTAAAGAGATCTCGTATTCGAGGGGGGGTGAAAAGTATGAGAGAGAGAGAGAGAGAGAGAGTGAGCGAAGTGCTGGATCGTCTTGTATAATAAAGATATAGCGATTTTAATAATTAAGTTCATTAATATTTGTTTTGTTTTAAAAATGGAATAAGAGTCAGTAACAACTTTGTAAAGAATATAAAGAGAAAGAAAGCAGATAGAGATGTTAAAGTGTGCCAAAGTTAGTAAACAAACGAGGTGGTTTAAAGTTAATAAATGAGAGTAGAGATTTATTAAGTATTGCAACCCAATAACCACTCTTACAGGTCACGAGTTCGTGTAAAGGACCCTGGATCCACATGCAAGTAAGAATTTTGGAAACTGTGAATTTTAGGTGTTTTATGGTTCAATAAAGTTATTTTCAATTATTAGTAATTTCACAGTGGTGCCTGAACTTAGGACAGTTTGTACAAATTTATTTTTGTACAGGCTATGCCTACTCGTGAATGTAAAAGATGTTATTGGAGGTTAAGTTGTATTACGTATAAATTACGTACAAAGAAGTGATGTTATGTTATATTTAAGTGATACTTTTATTATATTATATTGAATACTACTGAATACATTTAAGATTATGATTTTTTTATGTATATGAAAATTTCATACATCAAATAAAAATGGAAAATAAGGTCAGTGTGACTGACGTAACTTTCACGGGGGAGGCAGAAATTCACTCAGACCATAATGCAGTCAAAGAAAGTGTTTTAAACGAATCAGATGATATGAATGATTCGGGAATGGAGGCAACTCCAAGTGTAACTAATGAAAATTTTTTTGACAGAGTCTGTAGTAATCAGTGAGGCGGGAGCAAAATCTACTCCCGTGGTGACTAAAATAAAAGAAAAAGAGTATTCAATGGATGATATGTTTAACCTTATGAAAGCAATGTCTGAAAATATGGTAAGAAATAGTGATTTCAATGAAAAGTTCAAAGAACAAGACATTAAAAGCGAAAGTAGATACAATGAGTTAAAAAGTGAGATCCATGAACAAAAAAATAAAATGTAAAAGTAGTTTTAATGAAATTAAGAATAATTTTGATGAAAAGTTCGGTAAGATAAATAATCATTTTGATACAAACGAAAGTAATTTTAATGAAATTAGAAATGAAATAAAGCAAGTTAATAAATGTTTTGACAAAACCGATGAGATATTTGAAATTAAATTTAACAAATTAGAACAGAGTATTGAGAGGATGGGAGTGTGGAGAATAAATGTAGGTAAGTTGAGTGAAAATGAGAATCATGAAATAACAAACGACGATATAAATAATGGTGATAAAATGACGAAAAATAACGAAGAAACAATTAACGAGGTAACTGTTAGTTATACTAATGAGTTAACAATTAATAATGGTAAGATAGTTGAAAACGGGGTATTTAAGGATGATACAGTGGAAATTAATAGTGGTGATGAAGTTTTAGTGGAAGTAGAAATTAATGGCGAGATAGTGAGTGTTGATGAGTTAGAGAGAGAGTGGAAAGAGAGTTTACAGGTAGAGGGGTTGCAGAGGGTAAATTTTCCCCGGGTTTATTGCGAACCAAGGTGTTTACAAGTGTTTTTGAAGAGCGAGAGTCCCTTAGTGGAAAACAATGTGTTTTCAAATTATCCTTTGAGTTTATGTGGTGTTCCTGGAAGAGCCAGGAGGTGTTTTTATGTTGCAGTACCCTCTGCATGGAATGATAGAGAAAAAGTGAAATGGTGTTATGATGAGAGGTATTTTGAGAAAGTGAGAGATATAGAGTTGTTCAAGTTGAGAAAGAGGGAGATAGAGTTGTTTGAGGTTAATAGAAGTTATAAAGAGTTAAGAGAGAGAATGAATAGTGAGAGAGTTGATGATTATATTGAATTCTTACCTTGCGATGTGGTTAGTGCAGCAAGAGGTGATAATAATGTTGATAGCTTACCTGTACATAGATGTGGGATATTAATAGGAGATGACTCTGAAAATAAGGAGAGGATAAAATGCTTAAGGGTGACAGATAATAATATACTGACGGCCAGAATTATTGATGTAGACAGGTTATATGATTTGATAATAATGTGGGGTAATCCTGTAAAACATTGTTACGAGGTAATGGAACCATTTGAAAAAATAGTGAATAGGTATTATAATAATAATAACAAAATAAAAATAATTAAAAGTGAATTGTGTTATAAAAACGTAAGATTGCTGTTTGATGATGGAGGGTAAAGAGTATTGTACATGAACATTTAATTATGTGAGTGTAGTTGGTTTTTGAAATGGACTGTATTATGAAATGATTTGTGGTAAATAATAACAGATAACAATGTGGATTGCATATACTTTTGTATTGATGTTAAATATATTTGTGTAATAGGTTATGTGGTACTCTGTATTTTATGTAAACAATGTATGTATGTAGTAGGGATTGATTTTATAATAATAATAATATTTTACCAGAATAAATAAATAATGAGAGTAATTGTGAATTTTATAATGAAATTATTTTGAATAATGTAATCAAAGTAACTTAGTGTTTTAGAAACTGAGGGGATTAAATAAATTTGAGATGAATTAATTAATTAATTAATTAATGTTGTATAGATGAATTTTGGTAATAAATTTAAATGTTTTTTCTGAAATTTGGACTTTATAATAAATAGTAAATGATTAAACGTAAAATGTGTTTAGGTATGGAGTCATATTGTTATTATAAGGTATCAGAAGGTACATATGGTTATGTACATTATATTTGTTGCGATAATTGTTTATAGTTTTGAGCTTATGACAGCAATCATGTTTATTCGATTAAATGATTAACCATATGTCAATATGAATTCTATAATGAAATTGATGTTTTAAGAATGAAATTAAATGAGTTTGAAAGAATTACGACAAGCATAAGGTGTATAATTGGGTAGTATGTATTGTGTATTTTACATGTGATTCCCCACTTTTGGGGGGTCACGGAGTCACCGAACCTTGACCGTGGATTTGGATTATTGGTAACAAGGTGTGGGTAGGCTTATTGTACCCTAACCATACTTGTTATTATTTTCAAAATTGGTGAATTTAGAAATTAACCGGGGGGTAAATAAGGGGAATCACCATAACTATGGAACAGCGGCTATCCATTGAATGGGATGGTAGACCGTCTTAAGAGCATATAACTAAATTTTAGTAGGATTACTGGTGTCCTCGGACATCAGTAATGCCGAATGTTTTATAACGCCGAAGCAAGAACGGTGTAGGCAGGGTCTACATCCTAAAAAACTTCAGTTCTTGTGAAAGCAAATGGACGCTACAGTCCTACATCATTAAGGAATAGAGTGTGTGGAAAGGAGCTGGCCGTTACAAGCCAGTAACATAAATATAGCATTTATGTACAGGTAAATACCAAAACCAGTATCCCCGTGAGCTTATTTACCTAATTGTAACTGTGTTACGGGGGGGGGGAATATGATAAAATGATATAGAAGAAGATGTATAACTGAATATTCAGTTAGGAATTATTTGACCGTAATAACGGTGAAATCGAGTTTGCTTTGCTCTGATTAGAGAGGTTGTTATTGTTGTGACTCAATTACTGTTTTGTAATGGATATGTATTGTATTATATTAAAAGAGAATTGATTTTCAATGGTGGTGGTTAAAGGGTTATTAATGAACATTCAATGATGAGAGTTAATGGTTTTAAATACTGGACTCGATACTGTAATGATTTTATGGTTAACAAGAACATTTAATGAAGTATATTATAGATAATTTTGTGTATTTGGTTTACTTGTGTTAAAGGTACTTAGAGTAAGATTATGTACATAGGCTGATAAGACATCAGCTGATGCATGATGTAATCGGTATATGATTGTAATTGATTTGATGATAGTAATAAGTTTTTTTTTTATTTTTTAATAATTGTCAATATATATTATCCTGAAAATTAAATTCATTTAATTCGTTTAAAAGATAGAAATGTTGGTAGTAAATTGTTTTGATTTGAAGGTTACAAAAATGATAAATGAATTATATTATGAAGTAAATAAATACAAGAAGAAATTAAATGAAGTGAAGTCATTTTGAATAATACCATTAAAGTAATTAATTGAAAGAGCTGGTCTAATTAAATTAAAATGTGAATTTTGGTAATGAACTTAGATTTATTTTGGTTTGAATTATAAAATAAACGATAACTGATGAAAATGCAATGATTGAAATTTGAATAATTTAATTTTTGATTTGAAATGATAATGCCAGATAAACAGTTAAAATGTTTAATTAATAGAAATTGAAATAAAACGTTGTATAATGCTAGTGAATTGTAGTTAGATGCAAAGATGAAATGTTTATGTTAACTTAAAGTTGGTAACGTTTGTTTTGAGGTTAGGTTTTTGTGAAATAGGAATGTAATATGTTTATATTAAGAAGGCACATAGATACGCAACCAGTACTCTGCTAACGGCAATCCAGTATGTCTAAGAGGGAATTAAATCAGTTGAGGATCTGGTTTGGTGGAAGACCAATTATTGACATTTTGTTTGAAATGTTACAGAGTCAGGTGATACTGTGGCGGGTGCCT
This sequence comes from Magicicada septendecula, assembly GCA_034769895.1. Lineage (NCBI taxonomy): Eukaryota > Metazoa > Arthropoda > Insecta > Hemiptera > Cicadidae > Magicicada > Magicicada septendecula. Next base: position 164,184,391 of record CM068371.1, on the reverse strand, counting down.
GTCTGACTTTGGGGTGTTGGGATCTCGAGAGGGAAGTCCACTAAGATCATTCAGGTGCAGCCAGAGTCACCGGACTAGGGGGGTAAGTTACCCATGATTTTAATAAGGAATTAAGGGGGGTTAGTGGCGCCATATCCTTGCTGGTCCTCTTAGGTTTATTGGGGCAATGAGAGTTTTTCTGTTTCGGCAGAAAACCTCTCATTGGGGGGGTATTGTAAAGGACAAACTATGGGATTTATTTTTATTCCTTAATAATTGTAATGAGTGCAGTCACCCACACTGAGCCCCGGTTTTAATAACCGAAGCGTAACTTTTGTGAACACCCAGTTGTCAGTTTACCCATAAGCCAGGCGAGCTGCGATGAAGTCTGGAGTATCGGAATGTGTACGAGCGCGCGTGTGCCGATTTTGTAAAGTTAATAAATCAGAGTAGAAATTTATTAAGTAATGCAACCCAATAACCACTCTTACAGGTCACGAGTTCGCGTAAAGGACCCTGGATCCACGTGCAGGTAAGAATTTTGGAAACTGTGAATTTTAGGTGTTTTATGGTTCAATAAAGTTATTTTAAATTATTAGTAATTTTACAAGTGATTTAATTATATTTAGTATTTTTTCATTATTACTGGGTCTCCCTTTGGTATGAGAAGTGATGGTGACTGAGTTCTGTGTAGAACACTATACTCTGGGCCACCTTTTGAACAGACTAAAGCGGAAGTGATGTCGTCGCCTCGTCACACTCCCATTGGTTGCCAAATGAACCGGCGCGCGATTCAAAGTTGTGCTCTAGCACTACAATACAGCACAGCTGTCAACGTGCTCACCGTAAGTAAGTAAGTGCGGCAGCTCCGCCTTGGCGACAGCATTGCCATAACTCGTGCTGACAGGCGTGCACCCCCTGCCCCTCTCCTACCATCTGACAACACCGTAGGCACTGCCCCTTTCACCTGCACCTTCCCCTGGCCTACTCCCTCACTTCTGCTTTAGTCTGCTCAAAAGGTGGCCCGGAGTATAGCATGTCTTATAACACTGGTAACAATATTGAAAAATACTTATTTTAAAACTGGTAAATCATATATCACACTATTATTGCAGATTATAATACTATAAAAAATACACAAGATTTGGTAAAAAAAATCTGTGTCCATGTTTGTAACCTACATACTTTCCTCTAATATTGCAGTTTATATGCGTCCTTCTAGAATTTCTTCTGTACATGAAAGACTTATTTCATAATAGCATGTTCATTAGAAACCTAAATAAATTAACTATCATGTTACTTCTGGTATATCTTATAACCCTGATACATGTAAACTTGGCATACATGAAGTTGTTAGAGTCTGAATGTCTATAAACATTCTTTTATCAGCATTTAAAAATAATATTATTTGACATTGGAATTAAGGGCCACTCATTTGGTACTTAAGAATAACGTGTTTCCTAACTTAAACTAAATTAGTTTTCTGACACAGATAAAAACAATTTCTTATCTGTTGCATAGGCCAGATTTTCTTTTCAGTATATAATTTCCTTGTAACTAGTTATTTAAGCTGTATCTGCAGCAGTTGGTTTTCTATGAATTTTCTTTAGTTATTTCTGAAGACAGTAGATTATATTTACATATTAAGTGGCAACATTTAGTATTTGAATGATTTTAGTTTATTAGTTTCTGTGTATCCATTGAGGTTTCTACAGCCATTTCATGAAAGAAGTAAACTGTTTTTATATTTACTATACCAAATTTGCATTACCTTTCAACATGTCATCGTACACTCTGTGCGAAGTATATAGAGAACTAGAGATGCTGCAATGCTCACATTAAAAAACTGGTACCAGGATACATTCATACTCTGACAATGTGACTGCTTTGTCTTAAATCCACAGTTTCATCTACAGAACCTGTGCATTCTAAACGTATTCCTCCCACAATATAACTTTCTGGGTGAAAAAGTGTGCTTGTAGAGGTCTTATCATTTCTTAAAATTACAAACAAGCTGGGTTAACTGCAATTGATACTATTGTAATAATTAATTCCTTGACCTGACCTACAAAAAACTATCATAAAGTATTAAGGGTGTGGATTCGTTTTACTGGCAGTTTGTAATTACCAATTAACAGTAATTGGTAGAGTCTGCAATGAAAGTAAAATGTGAGTTTTATATGTTCATTAACAACTTCAGGTGGAAAGATAAATTTGAATTACCCTATGCTGTAGCCGGATACAGGGATGTAATTAGTACAATAAAGTGTCAATGTGTAGTTATTTATCACTACAAACTTATCACATTTTACTTAAAAACTCAATGAAATGCAACACACAGGTTATTTAAATACTTTTTATTATAAATGAAACAATGTTGAACATTATGTTATCAGCAAATGTCAAAAAATTCGTAACATAACAATAATGAAACAAAGCACGTTCCCCAGAGTGCTTCAATTAATGTAAAGTCTAAAATATATGATAACATACTTAGTGTAATGCTAAACAACTACATAAATGTACCCTGTTTTCAGGACTGTTGATCGTCAAGTTCAACGTCCTTATAAGTTTATATAACACAATTAAAATATTATATTAGTACATATTTAATTATACACATATGCACAGAAACAAACATACCATACTTCTGACACAGGAATCAATCAAAGTTTTCTCACTGTCAGAAAGATCAAGTGAACACATTCTGTGACAGAGTATAAGTCTATTATTCTTTAAAACTTTTTAAGACTGGAAATTTATATTGGCACTGCAGGTTAAAGTGTACATATTCACAATATTTATAACTCTCTTATTTTCATAATTTGGAATTAAAAAAGAGAAAAAAATTGCATCAATATCAGTATTTAAAAAAAAAACAATATTGATGAGCAGGACATTGTACTGTACAATTTATGAAAAATCCAAGTGTAATTTGAGGACAATAAAACATTTCTTTCAACAGTTTTAAAAGATAATTACAATGAAACACAGCTGAAAGTAAATTTTGTTCAAGTGAACTGAAACGTACGAACGATGCATTATTTATTTATTCCACAATACCGGTACTTTAAATACAAAACAAAATATCTGTCTTCTATACTGTTTCTGTTACACATTTTTTTGTCTAACCAAATGATAATATAATACAGAAATTTCCATTTTGAATTGGTAAATATAGCATTCACACATCAGTGGATATAAGTAATATCTAAACACCCTAGAAACCCTATGTTACAGCCAATCATGTTGTATAATAATAATAATAATGATAGTGATAATAATACTTTGATATAATGATGGTAGCAATTGTCATAAGTTATTAAAATAAAACTATAACATAGTCTACAAACATTATTTTATAATACATTCTAAAACATTATAACATAATATTCACAAATAAATTATATACATGTGTGTTTTAAATTCATGCATTAATAATAACTTATTCATATAAAAGTTATATCTTTACTCATAACAAAAGTTATGAAAGTAAATAACAAAATTAAACATAAGAATACCAACAATAAACATGGAATGTATCATTTGGATTGTCTCATATGAAATGCACATTTATTTCACTAAAAACAGCTGAGTCTTTACAGTAGTTCAATAAAGCATTCAAATTAAATTTTTTTGAATTCTGTGGCATTCAAGAGGGCTAAGATATTTTTTTTTTTCAAGAAATGATCTAACCTATTCTGTAAAATAATAATCGTACTTCCAGAACAACATATAACCAACATTAATATTCATGTTTTTGTACAACCTGGATCTCACAATCATTACTACAAAGACAATTATATACAAACATAATTATAAATACACACACATGGAGTTAAAATCTATTTGGCTTTTTAAAATCTGTATTTTTCTGTAGGGTTTAGAAGTGCACTGTATAATAAATTACTTCACAAATTTTACAGATAAAAAAATTTACAAAAGCTAAAACTCAGACAATTGTTAACACAAATTAATAATGATCTATCTGATTCAGTACAGTCCAAAAGACAGGAAAACATAGCCATCACAAGGAGGGTGCACTTGCATCCTCTGGATTATGAAATAGGTAGAGAAGGGGGAAGATTCTTAGGAAAAAAGAAACTGTGTAATACAGAATATAATTTTCAAGTGAATAGAAACTCAATAAATATTAATTGAAATTTGTAACAGAACTTTGGGAAATCCATTTTATAAAAATCAACATTGGAACAAAAATGTCATTTTGGTTACTGTCCAAATACGTTTGTTACATTGTAATGAATTCACTAAACAGCATTGTTGCTGATAAAAAAAAGATTATAAATGGGAAAGAGACTTTTTCAGTTCACCCTCATGTGAGTGCACCTCTTGCAAGTAGTTATACTTCTGCCCAAGTATGAAAGTTGTATACATGGAAGATATGTAATCTTTAAACTCATTAATCTTAGTAAATTTAATATATCCTAACAAACTATACTTTAAAGCTTTATAATCCATACATTATTCCTCAATTGGCTTGATACACCAGTGAATAGTAAAACTGTGAAACAACTTTTAATATTTTTTGTATTCTGTCACTCAGTTTATGTTCAAAGTGTTTAACACTGAATGCACATGCAAATGAATATACTGGCAGTGACCCCAGAATCATTTCTTTTAAAGTATATTTACATTACATAGTGCACCATTTATTTATTATCATTAAGGCATATACAATTTACATATCATTAACAAGTAGATACATAAAGGCACTACACTCCTGATCTTTTCAGAATATAATAAATTTATTTCTTCTCTAATTTATTGACTATGATCGTAGAAAGAACAGGATGACTTCTCTGACTTCTTCAGTCTCTGCAGATTTAGTAACTACAATGTGTAAGAAAACTGAAGGTGGTTGTCCAAATTAATTGACAGCAATACACATTAACTTCACAAGGACGTCTTCTAATCAGTATTGTTTTAATCATGCTAGCTGAATTAACATTAACAGAAGTATTTAAAGTAACATATAACCAGGTATGTCAAGTAAATTGGGTATGTTACTGTTAAGTCCAAAACACCACATCTGCATTCCACACAATACAGACTGCCTTTAACACAGCCAGTTAAACTTTCATCAGTCATCATGCCTTCTCGATCACTTTATTTGATGTTGTTTGTATCTTTATACTGTTCTGTACACAGTTTCTGTCAAACACAATGGATATTCAAAAGTGAATTGTTTAAAAAGAGATAACAGTGAAGTATGGCATATGAAGCATCCTAAGCATCAAATTGAAGATGCTATTAGTAGCATACAGAAAACTATTATTCATTTGTTAAACTATCAAAAAGTAAAAGTTTTTTTAAAACACCACTAATTCAAAGTAATTCTGTATAATATCCACATAATATATAATGTTATGGAACATACAGAAACATACATTTACTATGAACCTTTCAGTAAAATTTGTAAAATAATTAATTTCTAATACTGTATTACTGAACTTCAAACAAATTTCCTATATCTACACATCAACTAAACCTGCTGTGAACTAAAAAATTAGATACTTTATGAATAAATTTTTTTAACTTATCTTAATCATTCTTTTGGTTGAGGAGCCCAGCAGCAACTTGTGGAAGAATATATATATATATATTTTTTTTTTATTTTTGTCAATGTACATCAATATGTAATGTTACATAATGTAATTTATTTCAAAAATGTCTAAAACGTTTCTTGCTTATACGAAAAAAAGATATAAAATTTTGTTTGGACTCTCATTAAATCCGGAAGCATATTGTCAGATAAACCAAACATGTGTTCCACGAATCTTTTCTGCTTTTCTACAGTAATTCTACACAAAATACTAAATAAACTTAACAATACTAATTTTCATCCTCATTTTACTGATAAAATAAATTATATAAATTTGCCACCATCCCTACAGTCCTGTCATATCAACAACAAACGTCAGTGTTGAACCCCTTGATTTAGCATAACTGATGCAACTGGACTTGACTACACTGGGTTGATGTGACATTATTCTAAAATGAAGCAACTAATTGCCAGTCTTATTTCCATGTCATGGGATGTCATGGCTAACGTTATATATGACAGATATCTGAATGCAAAAAATGTTAAGCAAAACCACTGGCTTTGGAAGTGCAGAATTAGAGTAAACAGTGTACATATGAAAAGGCACCATGTTATAAACAGCAAATAATAAATGTGTATAAGTTTATTATATGTGCCAATATTATAGAAACTTCTAATACATGTAAACTACACACACACACACACACACACACAAATGCACATACTATCACTTTGTAAAAATACAAAACTGAGTTACATAAATGAAACATAAACTACACAAAACAGAACTAATACAATTTTGGTTTGGCACTTTGTAAACATTTTATTGAAGTCTTGATTACAGATTTAGGCAAACCAAATTTGTGACACACACTATGTCTTTTTTTATGTCAAGCCAATCTTCAAAACTATGACAAACTAAGAAAAACTGAATATACTGTAAGCATGCATTTTTGTAAAACATGTAACCATATGTTTCACTATTAATGAAAATTAATTAGTTTTTCCAGTAAATAAATTTTATTTAAGATACGCCCATGCCAACACACACACACACACACACACACACACACACAATTAACTAAATAAAATTTAATTATGCTTGTTTTACTTCTCTACTATATTAGGAACCACAGTGAAAATACACCATGAGGTTTTTTGGTTTTCTATATCTATCAAAAATAAAAAACAAAATAATAAATAGCTGAGAGCTATTTCCTAACTACATAATTACTATAAAACAGGTTAATTACCTTCTGTCACGTTTCTTTGAATCCAATTGCGGGAATACTCAAATTTCGATCACAACTGTGTCATCATCAGATCTTATATACAAATATGGTAAAACTCCATTTTCCGATGTTTGTACATCACGTCAGATAATAAAAACAACACGTACACGGTATAAAACATTAAATAAAATAACACACAATAAATATAAATATAAAACAAAACGTAATAACACACAAAACATGCGGCCATCACAAACCTGTACAGGAACGCCTTCACGGTAAAACTAATCGATACCGGCTTGACCTTCGTTCAATTTTATCGATCTGATATAGCCGATTTCTCGTTCTATATGATTGATTCTATTAAACAAAATATTATTTGTATGTACTGATTTTTCGTTTAGGACACGATTGTAATCCTCTTTTATAGCCTTATATATCTCAAACTGTTCGAGACTGTCTAGCTTTAGTGATTTCTTACATTTATGTAAGATGTCTAAATTCTCACCAATACTCTTTATGTTATGGTCATGCAAGCTTAAATGTTCTGCAGATGTAGATCTTCCTACATTTGACTTGGAGCTTGGGATGTGTTCTTTATAACGTAATTTGAACGAACGACCCGTTTGTCCTATATAGAATTGTGTGCAATCCGAACAATTAAGCTTATATACACCAGTATCGTCAAATACATCGGAAAGTTTATTTTTGTTTGTAAACATACGTTTTTTCTCGAGCTTATTATTTGCCTTTGAAGCCAAAATAATATGTTGCTTTTTTAAATGGGTTTTTAAAGTATGATGTAATATTTCACCATATTCTATTGCAATATATTTTTTTACTTTTTCTTTAGACACACCAATATTTATTGGTCTATTTTGTTTTTTATTAATTATTCTATCTACTATGTGACTTTTATACCCATTGGCTGTCGCTATGTGTTTAATAATGTCTAGTTCGCTTTTATAATCTTCCGTAGATAGGGACAATGCCAGCAATCTATGAATCATACAATTAAAAAATGCCATTTTATGTGAAAAAGGGTGATAAGACGAGGCATGAATAGCATGATCTGTGGTTGTTGGTTTTCTGTAAATATTAAAGTTAATTTTGTTATCCATTTTTGTTAAAGTTAAATCTAAAAAATTAATTTTATTATTCATTTCCGTTTCTAATGTGAATTGTAAACTATTTGTAATAGTATTCATATATTTATTAAGCATCTCTAATTGCCTGCAATTGCCATTATAAATCATTATTGTGTCATCCACATATCGTCGATAAAATAAAATTTTGTTATAATGTTTGTTTTTAGTTGATAATATTTCGTTTGTTTCAATGTGGTTTAAGTAAATTTCTGCCAGGATGCCTGATAATGGGGATCGCTAATCCATCCCGCTGTAAATAATATTTGTTATCAAAAGTAAAATAATTTTGTTCTAATATTACCTTTGTCAAATTAATTAGCTCATCGACTGTTTCATGGTTTAATGTGGATTTAGAGAGTAATAAACTTTTTGCTATTTCCAACGTTTCACTAATTGGTACATTCGTGTATAAATTGACTATGTCGAATGAAGCAAGGGTGTGTCTCGGTTCGATTGTAATTGTTTTTGTAAGCTCGACCAGTTCTAAACTACTTTTCAAACTATAGTTCTTATTGAACACTATATGTTGTCTTAAAATTTTTTCGAGTTTTTTGGCAATTTTATATGATGGTGCAGATGTGAAATTTACTAAAGGACGAACAGACATATTATTTTTGTGTATTTTTGGAAGGCCCCTAAGTCTAGGTGCCTTGGGATCTATCATTTTTAAGTATTTTTTCTCTAGAAAAAAATATGAAACGAGCTATAATAGGAAAAAAAGTTTTAATGGGATCCGACTACCGGCAAATTTGTATTTAAAATACGAAATATACGTTTTATTTAAGTGTATAGACATGCAAAAAAACTACGTTTTCCAAAATGACATTACTGTTTGTAGTTTGTAAGCGAAGCTTATCTTATCTCTTGTGGTGCCCGTACGTCCGGTGCGATGAGTCACTCGGCACTGAGGAGACGTAAACAACACAACACAATGTAGTTCAGTACTCAGTAGTGTGTCGCATCTCCTGCACGATAGTACTGTATTGCATTCATTTCGTAATTTAGTGCCATTTAAGTTTAATGACTTAACATTTGATTTTAGTTTTTGTATTTTGTGTAGAGTTAGAGTGTTAGAGACAGAGTTTATAAAATGGAAAGTAAGCATGAATATTTAAGTGGTGTTAAGAAAAAGAAACTGCAAAAACAACGAGAAGAATCTAAAAGTAAACTTTCAAAACTTGACCCGTTTTTAAAAACATCATCAAAATGTGAAGTTGAACAACCCAAACCCGGGCCAAGTGCAAGTAATGAAAAGGAAACAAAAATCGGACTTGAAGTTGATTGTGACAGTGACAATAAACCTGATTTAAACATTAGTCCATCGGATACAAGTGATACAACTACGGAAACAATAAGCAACTGCAACATGAACAAGAACAACTGCTAGGCATTGAATGTGTTCGCCAGTCCGAAGACATACCTGGACCAGAAAATCAGTTTGAACCAACTGAAGTTGTAAGTAATCACGCAAATAAAACTAGTTTAGCAGGCCCTTCCGATCCAAACTGCCAAAGTTTTGAGACAGATATCGCATTCTATAAAAATCAAGCTACAATGACAGATGAGGTGAATAAGTTAATAACGTTAAGTGAACCTTGTCAACCAAAGGGTCCTTTCCCGAAGGATTCCGTTTCTAAGCGGTCTTTCAGTACAGCATATTATTCTTTCAAAACTGCAGCAGGCCAAATTGTTCACAGGTTTTGGCTTTGTTACTCTCGTAATCTAGATGGAGTCTATTGTTTACCATGTTGGCTTTTCAGCCAAAGTGCTGATGCCCAAAGCTGGTGTGAAGGCGATATTAGAGATTGGAAAGGTCTCAGTAAAAAAATTAAAGTTCATGAAAGTAGCAATGCTCATTTACAATCTTGTCTCACGTATGCCACTTGGAAAAAGAGTAAAACGGTAGCTGATAAAATTTCCGATGAGCGGAAAAAATGGAAAGATATTTTCATACGGATTGTGGATGTCATTCGAACCATGGCACTGTGTTCATTGCCGTTTCGTGGCCACAGAGAATCATTACATGAAATAAATCCTGAAAGTGGAAATTTTTTGAACATACTATCTTTAGTTTCTCACTACGATTCTCTCCTTAGTTCACACTTAGAAAATGAAAAAAACAGATCAAAATACCTCCACCATGACATTCAAAATGAAATCATTAACTTGCTAGGAAAATCAGTATTGACTGCCTTACTAAAACAGATTCACTCGTCTCCTTTTTTTTCTATAATTGTTGATACCACACAAGAGATTTCTAAGATGGACCAAATGATTGTTGTAATCAGATACACTAACATAGTAGAAGAATCACCTGGCAATTATAAAACTGTGATTAGTGAGTCCTTTTTGGGATTTCAAGAAATAAAGGATCCCAACAGTGAGGGTTTTCAAAGTAAGATTTTAGCCTTTTTGAAAACAAATGAAATTGACATTAGAAAGTGTAGAGTTCAAGGGTATGACGGTGCAGCAACAATGAGCGGGAAATACTCTGGGTTACAGAAAAGAATTATGGATATAGTCCCAAACCCGGATTACGTACACTGTGCTGCACATAAACTGAACTTGGTGATCAATGATTCAGTATCAAATATTTCTGAAATAAGACAATTTTATGACATAGTTCAGAAAACTTATGTGTTTTTCAGTGAAAGCTTACATAGATGGCAAGAACTTAACACTGCCGTTAAAGAAGACAGCTCTGCCAAAAATCTAACTTTAAAAAAGCTATGTCCAACACGACTGTCTTCTAGACACGACTGTCTGTTAGCTTTAAGAAATGATTTCAAAAATGTGATTAAGTGTTTGACAGAAATTATTCTGTACAGCTCAAAAAACCCCGAGGCAGAAGAAGCATTAGCAATTAGAAACCACCTGGAAAACTTTGAATTTATTCTTGTGCTCTGCCTTGAAACTAAGATTTTAGAGAATGTAAATATAACTTCAAAAGCACTACAGAGGCCAACTGTTGACCTAGGCAGAGCGTGGCAGTTTCTAAGCCGTGCTTGTGATGAGTTAAAAGTTTTAAGAAAGGACTTTGCTGGCTTTCTTGCTGGTGCTAAACAGTTGGCCCAGTCATGGGACATAACTTGTAACATGAAAAATAAGCGTAAGCGAGTTGTAAAACGCTTCTTTGTTGAATTATCAGTTGACCATAGAATTGACGACCCAGTGAAATCATTTCAAGTAAAAGTTTTCAATGCAACACTAGATATTGTAATAGCTCAGCTACAAATGAGATTCAAAGGATCGCGTTGCATTGATGATAGGTTTTCATTCCTGACGCCTCAGAATTTAGTAAACTTCTCACAAGAGACAATAGTGGAGAAAAGTAAGGCTCTGGTAAATGTGTATCCTGGTGACCTTTCCACATCACTGCCTGACCAAGTAATATCCTTCAAAGCTCTGATGGCCAAAGAAATTGTACACAAGAAAAGCATTCGAGAAATGATGAATTTACTGGTTGAAGAAAACAGCTGCCTTATGAGTTGCCTCCCAGACTTAACTACAGCTTTGCAGCTTTATTTAACCATACCTGTCACAACAGCTACAGCGGAAAGAAGCTTTTCAAAACTTTAATTAATTAAGTCATACTTAAGAAGTACCATGGCCCAAACTCGGTTGAGTGACTTGGCACTGTTAAGCATTGAGCATGAAGAGACACAGAAAACTAATATCAATGAAGTGGTTGAAAAGTTCTTAGCTATTAAAAAAAGAAGACTAGGCTTAGCAAAACAGTGAACTTTGGTTGATCCTCATCTGTAAATATTGTACATTACTTGAGTTCGAGTGTTATTGAATTGGATTAGACTTAAGGAGAACTTGTATAGAGTATATTCAAGAATTTTACAAATTCAGTTACAAACTAATTTAAATGTTTGAAAAAAGCTAGAATGTTACTTTGATATTCGTTTTTAAATAATAAATTTTAACACTCTGTGTGCGGTACTGTTTCATAGTCTGAATTTAGATCTTTGACGTAAAAATAAATCATTCTTTTTATTTTGGTTTTTTTATAGTTTGTATAGAACTTTGTCTATTTAGCAACAATGAATTTTAAGAGTTTGTACACGTGTAAAACGTCCTTTGCAAATTGCAAACGCTTTGTGATAGACGAGAAAGTATTCACAAACCATTGTTGTGAAACACACGTAAATAGAAACTCATTTGAGTGTTTTCCCCTATTACGTATACAAAATTTAACCATTTTTATAGGCCCCCTAATTAGTTTCATGGGGGAGGGCGTTTCGTTAGCGCCGCCACTGGCTGTGTATTAACAAATTACATGTGTCAAGTGATACACTATCATTACAGGCAACTATAATGAATAACAAAGTATACATGGCTATAATGCTTATTCGAAAATAGAAATGTATTTAACTGTAACAAGCGAATAGCTGTAATACTACAATTGCATACTCATTAGATGCAAGTTAATGAATTTACTTAACTTTAATAAAGAAATTAATGTTTCAAGATTTTTCTCTCTGTTTGCAACTTACATGGCAAATATAAAGAAACATCCTTGTTACTCTGACCTCTCTTTCTGTGTGTATTTAAACTGCTGTTTTGCTTTAATAGTCATGAATTGTTATTGATAATCCAACTAATGCCTTAGTAACCAAAATGGTGCTTAACTTTAAGGAATGAATACCGGTAATGTTTATATTGATAACTAAATAATAATTAGTTTTTTTAATAATCTTATTTTATCATGACATAATCTTATGATGAAAGACATTGTTTATTTTCTTCTACACATTCCTATCAACTTTACTGTTTAACATCATCACAGACATAACAATCCAATACTACCAGCATTTAAAAATATATTATTTAAATGAGATAATTAAAACTTGTTTTATTTCTGTTCATTACTTTTTGTGTATATTATTAGCTAAACCTATTTCTAGATTATATATGCAGTGACATGAACTATCCAAAATGGGCTGTAAGTCACTGGTACTTATTATTGTTGATTAAAACCACAAATACCAGTACCAGCTGTTATACCAACTGGTACAAATGTTATTACACTCACAAATATATTAATTTTTTTTACTTGTGCAACAGACATTCTCTGACAGATAATAATTTATCATCTTGATATACAAATGTCTTTTCTATAAAAATTGAAACAAATTTAATTTCTGAAAGACATAAAACTTATCTAACTGTGAGCATATGTGAAATAGTCAGATGCCTCATTATCTGTGAGCATATATATATATATATCTCATATCATCTGTGATTTCATTTCATTAACTCTTTCAATTACAATATATTTTAATATTTCAGCTGACTGTAACCAGTAAAAAATATATGGTACAATTGTGTTAAATCTGTGGGTTTCAAGATCTCATGCTGTCACATAACCTCACAAAATGTTAAGCGTCCATTCAGTTACATTAGTGTGTATCACAAATACGTGGCAGCATATAATTCAGCATAACAGAATGTGTCAAAAGCTTGTTAATAACAACAAAATGATAACAAATTAATTCAAATTTACTTAAGTATCATTTCATTTACATTCATATCTGCTAATTTATTCTTGTATGTTTTATATTATTATTAATAATAATGAAACTTTTTACAATAATATATTTTATTAAGGTCTGGAACATTATTATTGAAACGTTGTAATTCACAAAATAATAAAATATATTCTTGTAAAAAAGTTTTATTATTATTAATAACAACATTTAATATTAATGTGTGTATGTGTGTTCCAAGGCACATGTCTGCATTGGGAAACATTAAAATTATTAAATTTCAGCTGCTGTGAATGTGAATTTTTTTATTATAATTTTGTATAACTCTTGATATTAGTTTTGATAAAACAAATAATTTGTTCATAATGAATGATCTTACTTCAAAACCTAATATTTGTATCACTATAAAGCATTTTAGAAATGTCTGAATCAGAATTTCATAAATGAAATGAACCTCTCTTTGCCAGTACATGTGTTACTTCTACAGTTGTGTTTGTTTATAGTTCTTGTGTTATAACTTAAATAACAATACTTAAATATGATGTGACAATACAGTCATATCATATTACTGATGAACTCATTAACGTGTTTATTTAAAATATATTTTTTAACTCGTTGATCATGTAATACAATTGCTTCGTTATATAACCATTTGTAACAATGGAATGTTAATGACCAGTTTATAATATTTAGTAAATATGATGAAAATCGGTAACAAATATACACGCTTTAAATCCCATCATATTATACTTCTCATTATGCACAGCACAGTTATCTACATGCACAAAAATAAAAAATAAACAAATATACTGAATCGCTCAATAATATATTCTTATTTTCTACAGTTGAAATAGAATATTTTTATAATTACTCCCCAAACGTTTGGATAATACAACATAATCCTGTCGATTTATTTACAAATGCATATATATATATATATATACATATATATACGTATGTATTTTAATATTATACAAAAATACAGTGAATACCTATTTTTTAAATTTAATTCAAAATTGTACATTTTAAAATGGCATGGATAGTCTTTAAGGAAACAAATCAATTTTCAATGTATTGTGCACCTAAATATATTTGTGCATCTCGTAAAATTAATGCTGGAATGAGGAACTATCTTGATGAAAGTATAAAGACTAAAAATACTTAAGAACAAACATAAATAAAATGTAAAGGCTTAAATCTACATTTACAAATTAATAAGTCTTTTCTTTTTCCATTTCATTGACATTTGTATACAGAGATTTTTCCACATAATTTAATTCAAAATGTGGTGTTCTTTTTACAAATCTTTGGTACAATTACCAAACACTTTTTTAGATCCAGTAGTTCAAAACTGTACAAACAACCGAGTTCTTGCAGTTTTATTAAACAGTTAAACAGAGTCCAAATTTTCAACATGTTCCATAACTGCAATTAACCAGTTTTTTCATCTTCTAATACACACATAAATAGTTTAGCACAAAACATGTTCAAAGAATCTGCAACAATAAAACAATGGATGTCACATTCTTTATTACAATATTTGATAATGTTCTGATAGTAATAATGGTTGGAAAGTTTTTGTGACTAGTTTATAAAGTTTGCTTTATATATCTTCTATAAAGAAATCACTTTAAATTAAAAAAAAAGGGATACACATAATGAATAAAGGAATGAAAAGAAATTATTACATACTGAACACACACACACACACACACACACACGCGCGCGCGCGCACGCACCCATGTGTTCCCACATATATCTGAACACATGCCTTGTTATATTGAGGAAGAATAACTACTACATAATTACCTTTCAATTCCTTGTCATGTAAAACAGTATAATCTATCTTGTGATTATATTATGAAACGATCAAAATTAATAACTATTCTGTGCATACACAAGAATTTAGTATAGTTGTGAGAAATTTAAAAGTGTTTCAAAGATAAATGATTCAATGCTGATATAAAGAGAATAGAAAAATTGCTTACCTGACATGTGGGTTAACCATAGTGGCTTGTTTTCCCACTGAATGAACACTACATACACTGGTATCCCAGACAATATTATTATTATTCCAACACCTACTTCCCATGGCCTCACATACATCGGTAACGTTACCAGAAATGCACAAATAATAAAAAATATTATTGGCAAAACAATGTTAACCTGAAACGACAGCAAACCACAGCATTGTGATATTTATATGATTTTTTTTATTATAATAATTACATATAATTATATAAATTAAAAAAGAGTATATTAAATAGAAATATAATAAAAACATAAATATATAAAATTACAAGAAACCGATGTATGAAAATAAATTTAAAAACAAATTAAAACAATAATACACGGATAGAGTGAAAAGTTCTGAGCCTGGCATAGAGTTGGTGCCGTTATGCTCATTATTTTGATTGCGTTGCATGATTTCATCCTTCATAGGCTGAAGCGTGAAGTGTCAAGTCAATTAATTGTTTAGTTTTGACAGTCCACCACAGTAAGTGCTTCAAGCATTGTTTTTTTTTAATAGTGGACAGATTTGATTTTTTTTTGAAAGGAATAACTTCAACCAATGTAAAAAAGGAGCTGGTACAACGTTGGGGGCTTCTTCCCCATCGAATACAATGGTTAAACACTGGATTGCTGAAGTTAAAATGGGTTGAAAACGCAACCGATAAACCACAGAGCGGACATCCCATTGAAGTGACTATGCCAGAAACAATACAAAAGTCCACAAAAGCGTTCTGACAGACCAGAGTGAAAGAGAGTGAGTCAGAATAGACTGCTGGGCATATAAACTGAATATGTGTTCAATATCTTACATGACCAATCATGTATGACAAAGCTGTGGACTAGATGGTCGTGTTTGCTCAAACCTGAACAAAAACAACATCGAAAGGATGCTTCAACAGATTTTTTGGCTCTCTATAAGCACCAACCAAATTTTTGTGCTGATTTATAACCACTCATGAGACCTGGGTCCACCACAACACTCCTACGATCAAATAACAGTCAAAACAGTGGACTGTGAAAGGCAAACCATATCCAAAGATGGAAATAATAATTTGAACTGCTGGTAAGATTATGGCGACTGTTTTGGAATGCATGTGAAATAATCTTCATCGGCTACCTCAAAAAGTAAAAAAAACAATGAGTGGCAAGTATTATGTGAACTTACTGCAGCATTAAAATCAATAAATCAAGAATAAAGGCCACATTTAAAAAAACAAACAAAGTGCTCTTTCGCCAAGACAATTGTTGTGGCTCAGACATCAATTGCTGTGATAGCTGAAATCAAAGAATTTAAAGTTCAAATTACTTCCTTACCCACCATACTCATCAGATTTAGCACTGAGTAACTTATATCTCTTTCCTAACCTCAAAAAATGGCTTTGTGGAAAAATATTTGCAGATGAGAATCAAGTCAGCTATACTGCATGTGGCTATTTTGAGGACCTCAACAAATTAGCTTATCCGTCCGGCATACCTGCTTTAGAACGCTGTTCAGAAAAGTTTAGAAAACTAAGTGGAGATTATGATGAAAAATAAATTCAAGTCAGTAAAAACGAATGCTGATTTCTTGCCCAGGCCTTGAACTTTTCACATTACCTCTGTACAATAAGATCTGAAACAAAACTACTTGGTGGCTTTTTGATGGAAAACTCTCAAAAACATTGTTCACCATGAATGGGTATACCCTTTTAAATCAAACTACTTGGTGGCTTTTTGATGGAAAACTCTCAAAAACATTGTTCACCATGAATGGGTATACCCTTTTAAATCAAAGTACTTGACAACCAATATTCCTATGGGGGGGGGGGGACAAAAGCAGTAGGAGTTAGTGGGGCCACATTAATGTGTAGCATAAGGCTGCAGAGAGGGGATTAACACTTTTGATACGTTGTCAGTGGAAACTCCGGGCAGAAATTTTTCTCCCAAGTTGTTGCCCATCCTTTCTGTGGACGTGTCTATTTGTGTATGTAGAAATTTTAATTACATAAAACCTGTGAGCTACCTGTGGTGGAACATAACCTCTCACATAAATAGGAACCAATAGTTTTCACAGCCTTTCTGTGTACTCAGATGTTATTTACACACATGCAATACAGTGGTGGCCGGTGTGTCCTGAGGGAGGGGAGGCTACGAGACAGTCAGTCAGTCAGTAATAGCACCCCCCCCCCCCGGACACACATTATTTAACTCTTAAGTATGATAGAGCTATCTGATTTTAACAGCGTTTGAAAGCTGTGATGAATTTACTTGTAAGCCTTCAGCTGACCATATAGTCTCGTTTATGCTTAACAGTAAGCAGAGGTTAATATCTTTTTATTTCTTTAATATCTTCGAATTTACCCCACTAACGCATAGCCATTTATGTTGGTTGTACAATGACGACTGGAAAGGTCTAGATTTGTTTTTGTGCCTTTTAAGAAATAAAAATTTTGGGGTAGGTCAACTAGTTTTCAGTATTTCATTTCTCTCAAAGTCACTCAACCCGGAAAATTGTTATTCAGTAGTGTTATAATAAACCATTTGTTCGATACTGCAATATCACTTTCATTTTCTTCTGCTAAATCCATTTTATCCTCATAGTAGAGATCACAAACACACGGCAAGAAGAGACTAATAATAAACATACACACACAAGGAGCACGAGAATGTAGAGACTGTGAAAAACGAGTAAAACTAACACAAACCACATTAATCCGTGCCGAGAGGGTAATTCACTCATTGCCTCCCAAGTACGGTTACAGGTGCACTAACATCCCCCCACCACCTGTCAGGCACGTAGTCATATGAGTACCACGGCGGCTACTCAGATCTCTGCCTCTGCTGCTATTCTGCGCTATTGATAACACGCAATTAAAAATTTTTTTGTAATTAATAAGATAATTTAAAGCCAAATTGTGATTACAGATTGATTACGGGTTCAGCTACAATAAAAAATATAGCCTATTACTTGTTGTTAGTTTTTAATATTTTTCTAAATTTCACTGGGGGAGGCTTAGCCTCCCTTGCCTCCCCTGATGAGCCTCCGCTGATGCAATATCGTAAATTTTTCTACAAAAAATTGTGAAGTTATTATTAAGAAATATCTTATTTATGTTTGCCTGGTATCTAGGTTAGATGTATAATCAATTTTAATTAGATTTTATGTAACACTTATAAATGAAAACTGATGCAAAACCTTTCTTGTATGTAATTAATAAAGAAAATTTTATTTAAGAATGAATACAGAAATTTAAACATCCCAGTATTACAAATCTGTCTGTGTCAATTTAAGAAGAAAGACTTGAACTTTTACATGATATATTCAAGTTTCAGTAAATGTTAACTAGTCCTCACAGAAAAAATTATGAAATACATTAAAAATCATGTACATTCTAAACAAATACAATTAAAAAATATGCGAATCTGAAGTGTCAAAAGCCACCAGTATTGCAAATGTAAGCAAGAAGTCTGCATTTCTGAATCTTGTACAATAAAGTGGTTAATAATTTTATACCTGAAATTCGGGTGAACAATCAAAGCAAAACTGAAGCACAGTTATAGAAATGCTTCTACTGTATCTAGTAATTATCATTCTACTTTTCTTTAAATCAAATACTTCAGTTACTTTTGACTTGAAATTTGGAATAATGACCAACGCTTTCTAAGCACACAATATTGTTTACATAACATTTATGAAGAACAAGAAATGTTTAATGACCATTTACCATAATAGTTATATACACACTTTTCTATCTCTAAATATGGATTTCGTTGTCCATGACATGTCCGTTACTTAACTAAATATAATTATTTCACTATCAACTCTGAACACAAAGTTTTTTATGGGTAAACACATAAAAGTTTTACCTTATAGCCTTAACCGGTTTTCGCTTTTAAAAAGCTTCTTCAGAGGCTGCTGCTGGGAGCACTGCCCGTCTTGTTGTTGGCAACGGTATTGAGTTTTGAAAGATCGATATTGTGTGTGTGGGGTGTGATATGTTCGAATAATGCGTGTGATTTGAATTGTGTCTGTTCGTTTAGGATGTCATTTTTATGTGTTTTCGTGTGTTTGTATATTTCCTAATGTGTGTTTGTATATATCGTGTTCTAGAGTGTCTAGTTTTCGGTCTTTTGGGTGTACGTGTAGAATGTCCATGTTATTATCGATGTTTTTGTATGTGTGGTTTGCTTCAATGAGGTGGTTTGCAAAGGTGGATTCTGTAGTGGAGTGTAGTGCCTTTGTGTGTTCAATGTATCTTTGTCTGAAGCTACGTCCTGTCTGGCCTATGTACAATTTGTTGCAATCTGAGCAATTTTACGTTTTTACCTACAAAAACCTTTGTGTTCCGAGTCGTTAGTCGAACATATCACACCCCAAATATCGATCTTTCAAAACTCGATACCGTCGCCAACAACAAGACTCCCAACAAGTGCTCCCAGCGGCAGCCTCTGAAGAAGCTCTTTAAAATCAAAAACCGGTTAAGGCTATAAGGTCAAACTTTTATGTGTTTACCCATAAAAAACTTTGTGTTCCGAGTCGGTAGTGAAATAATTATATTTAGTCTAAATATGGAGTAGATATTGCTTTTCAAATCAAGTGAAAAGAATTATAGAAGAACTTAATCTGTAGATGGCTCCAATGGAAGCTATGAAATGTGGGGAAAATGTTAAGAAATTATAGGAAATGGTTTTTAATGGCTTATTTTTCTTTGTCTTGGTTTAATAAAATCGAGACAAAGTACGTATCTTGAATAGTGAATTTTTTTCCTCTGCCAAAATCATGATTTTGAAGCCTGCATAAAGTGCCATCTTAGTCAACATAATCTACACATGCTCAGTTGTGAGCAAGTTTACTATTCACCAGGCCCATGAGAAATACCTGGCTACTTATAGAGAGTATTAGAAGAAACAGTACATGTGTAGTGACAAACTGACCAAAGTGGTGACAATGAGTACTAATCACCACCTACTACAATGTACTCTACAAAACTACACAGTGGCTAACAGTTGTGAGCTCTTTTGTAAATGATTTCTGCACAAAGTGTGTTTTATGACACCTTTCATATTTTAATGCAGTAATTGTAACTGGTGAGTGCAAAAGTCGACCTAATCCTGTTAATGAGAAGAAAATGTTTCCGACTTAACTCATGCACTACACTCTATGTCCTCTATGTCTTCACAACATAAATGCACAGAATTTATTTTCCAGAACATTTGTCCTGCCAGTTATACTGTAAAGCATGATTTCATAATTTGAACTAACAGTAGAGTGGTAGGTAAAGTACACCAGGAGTGCAGAATATGTCCACACGCTCAAACGTGGTTCAGGGGAAATTTGGGCTGCCGGGGTAAATTTCAGGAAAATTTTTATCAGTGACGAAAAATAGAAATCATGACGAAAATATCAACTGATGTTGTATTCACATCATTTTTACAATTATTAACTACAATAATTAATCTATAAAATAAGTTTTGAAAAGAAACATTTGTCCTAATGAGAACAAAGATAGCAACATCATTCCTCGCGAGCAATGACTCATAGAATCAAGTTGCAACAGACAAGGGACAGAGCAATAAGATAATTACTATTTCTTTTATAAAATTGCTAAACTGCTACAGTTTTTGTTTAGACAAAGCTTTTCGTCATCTCTGACATCATCAGGTTTTGAACAAGACCTGATGAAAAAAAAAAAAAAAAAGTTGTTCAAGACCTGATGATGTCAGAGGTGACGAAAAGCTTTGTCTAAACAAAAACTGTAGCAGTTTAGCAATTTTATAAAAGAAATAGTAAGGATGGCTGCTAATTCAAATAATACGAAGGATAAGATAATTATTAATGTATTTCTTGTTCATAAGATAATTTTTTGAGTAAATTAAGTGTCTGCAACCTGTATTTTTATTACTTCTCTTTTTATCATTCATCACATACAACAAATTGGTTGGTAAAACATAATAAACCCTTGCATTAGTTTTGGGGAAATTTCCTCCTGAGAAAATTGTGTTCAGGGGAAATTTCAGGGGTCTGAACATTTTCTGCACCCCTGAAGTACACTACCACCAACCATACAAACACTTTCATCAAAGTGTATATATAACTTTGAAGAATCCACATAACACTATACTAAACATGATTACTGAAAACTATAATTTAATTTGTGCCACTTTAATGTTTCACTGTTCACTGTTGTTTAAAAATAAAAAAAAAGTTTACTCACTTTAATTGGTCTCTGACTTTCTGGTTTCTTGTACCTAAGCCACAGCAGACCACTGACAGATATTAAGGTGAAAAGTGCCTCCACAAAACTGACATAATTGATTAGAACGTAGACATCCTTGGTAACCAACAAAGCTAGTGTAACCACACACTATAAAAAAATTAAAATGTATTAAACAAAAACATTTTGTTCTCCCATTTAATGTAACCTGTGAAGTAAACTCTAAATACATAAAGTGGAAAATAAATCATAGTAATAAGGACCTACACAACATAGGTTTAATTTTTGTTATTAAATTGAACCCAATGACAGAGTTTTAAACTTATGTTTAATCCATGAAAATTAATTAATTTACCAGTGAATAAACATTCAACATCAATTCCATTATAGGCTATAACTAGGAAAATTTTGGAGGATACAGTTTCAGAAGGAATGTGTGTTAGTATAAATATGACTGTCAAATAATTAAAAATTATTTTAACCAGCTCTGAGACTTTTAGTATATTCTATAAGTGCAGTTAACACAAATTCTGTCATGCTGTCACTCGCATGGTGATATCTGTGGGAAAGCCTTTTTAGGCAAAAGTTATACTAAATTATGCCTATAATTACCAATGGGGTAATCCAATGACAATGCAACCTACACAAAAAGGGCTGAACCTCCCCTCTTGCAAGTCCCTTGGCTATCGCCTTACCTACTATTAAGAATTCTTTACTACAACAAATTAACATAATCGGTAAACATCACTGCATGTTATAATACAGTGACAACCATTATACCTCCATTCACTTACCACAATATGTTGAAACAAATTGATTAAAACTTTTCATATACCTTTACCAGTGTTCTCAACTTTGGTCCATCAATCTTTGTTTATGAGTATTGTATTTCTTGATGATCAGGGCCAAATTATTCATTGCCAAGGCCCTTTCATGGACACACACTCACACACACACACTTGGAATATGATGAGACTGACTTACCAAAAATAATAAAGAAGGCACTGGAGTAAAGTTCTTGACATTGATGAGCGCAATTGCCTTAGGTAAATGGCCTTGACGGGCTCCTACAAAGAACAGGCGAGAGGAAGCAAAGATGGCTCCATTCAGAGCACCAAATGTTGAGCAAGCTACAAAAAATGGCATTGTCCAAGACATCACTCCAAGCAGTTTGTCTCCAAATGTCTACAAAATATATATATATATTTTTTTTATATTTCCATACATCATTTCATGTTGTGATATGGATAAACATTTATAGAACTAATGTAGGAATTTTATCTTTATATATTCTCATTCATTGTTAAAATTTTTAATATTAAATAAATTTAAGGTTTGTTTGAGGAGATTTGTAGAAATATACAAGGCTTGATCAAAAGTGAATGGAGTATCATATGCATGTTTCAATCACATTAAAGTAATCTCTACTGGATATAATATATTTATATCAATTATTTTTTCAGCCTTAAAAACATTTCTGGAATACACTTTCCAGTAGTCTTGAGCTTGCTCAGAATTTGTTTTCTCTTTACCAGTTGCAATTGTTGTCCTTTTATAGTTTCTGCAACTTTTTAGAAGACAAAAAGGTCATATAGAGCCATGTCCGGTAAACATGGCAGTTGCAGCATCATTATGGCACAAACTATAATTCTACTTTTGGCTAAAAATTCTATAATGAGCAATGATATGTGGCCCGTGCATTATCAAGTACAATTTCTATAAATTGTTCTTTCATATAATCCTGGTTGTTTTCTACTACTGGCTGATGTAAAATGTCCAAGGTACCTCTAGCGTATCCAGAGTGTTAAGATTTCATGGAACACAATATCACGATTTTCATCTTAAGATCACTATCTTCACCAAATTCACAGTCATTTGGTTTTGTACAGTTTGTAAACAACTTATTCATGCACACTAGACTCTGAAAAAACCTTCTGTAATATGTTCGCCACATTAGACCAATGTATGGTTCTTTCCACAAAATTTGATGGAAGTTGATACGTAAAATTCACTGCTCAGACGCATGAAATTCAAAAACTGCACAAACGTTTTGATATAACCTTACATTTCACTTGCAAAAACATAGAAAACAAAAGTTTCACATCAAAACAGTACTCCATTACATACAACCTTAAACTGTCTCCTTAGGGAACAAAATGTTTCTCTAAGAGAAATAACATTTACTCTTATTTCCTATTGCACAGTTAAAAGATTCAAAGTAGTTACTTAAGGGATAATTTCTTTAAAAAAAGGTTTTAAAAAATCCTGGAGAAATTAGAATGATTAGTAATAAAAATGTAACGTAAATGGCCACCTATAACTGATCTGTGGAGCTGGAATGTTGATGTTGAAACAGTTATAAAATAAAAAAATAAAAAATTATTTTAAACATATTTATTTATTTTATACAACACAATTATTCTGTGTGTCCTATTATTTTCTGCAATCTAAGTTTTGTAAAGTAGGAAACTAATTTTTTACCTAGATGGAATTTTTTCAATTAAAAAATTGTTATATTTGTCACATAATGCTAATCTTTTAAAAGCTTTGAACAGCAGACAGAGTTCTTAAGAAAATAAAAGAAAACAGTAATTTCTTGTCAACTGTGGAATTGACATGTACATGTTTTGCAGCTAGTGTATACCATAGACAGACAGAAGTCAATTAGTAGATTGTTGCTTTTCTGTCATGGAGTCAATGTAAAATGATATCTTGAAACCTAAGCAAAGGCTTGTTCACTAACAGTATTGCTGAATAATTACTTCTTCTGAGCATCAATTCTACAACTGAAAAAGTTTTGGATGCCAAACATTGTTTTGAAATTTTTATTATCTCAATGAAAGCAGCTATATAAGGAGTGAAGCGAACTTTTCTTCTAAGCGTGTTTTGAGATATTATCCCAATTATTGCAACTAAACGGTTACTTTTCAGGTTTTAAGGCTCTTTTTATGGTACAATAAAAACATTAAAGTACTTACAACTGCAACAGCATTTGATGAGAGGAGTTCCTCTTTGGTGAGCACCACAAAGTATGCTATGTTAACAAGAACATAGATGATGGTTACCATTGGTAGAGATATACAGATTGCCCTTGGCAGATTTCTGAAGAAGAAAATAATTCAAAATTTGAGTCTAATATTTTAAAAAACAGCAAACTACAAATGTATTTTACAACACGCTTATTTTATTATACTCATAATTTCAATAAAACTGATATTTTATCAGCCAATAAAGTTAGGAAAATATTATTTATGAAAGGCTGTTTTCATTGTTCCAGGAAAGTTTCTTTTTTATTCAACAAAATAAAATCAACTAACTGAATCACTCAACTAATGTTTTGGAAAGATTTTGCTAACTGCTGCTGAGAACATTAATCAACTTTGAAACTTCATGAATTTAAACTGAACAATAAACATTAAGAGAAAGTAAATGCATACGTTGCTTTATAATTTAAAGTTACCTGAATGGCTCCTTTAGTTCTTCAGTGACAAAGTTCAGGTAGTTCCTGGAACAAAATCATATTATGTTAAAAACTGATAAAAATAGTCAACACTTATTACTAAAAAATAGTTCAGAAAAATTAACATGTTATTATTTTTGAATAATTTGACAAATTTATTTATTTTTTTTAAATGAGAATATTGAAAGACAATAACATTGTAATTGTATATCATTTTGGCCAGATTATCACTGGTCATTGTAAGCCCCATTACCTGATTATGACCAGAAATAAATATTTAGGTACTGAATGACAATATCACATTTTTATTCATTTTTAAAGTACCTGATCTGTTAAATCTAAGTTTGTTTTTCTACCAGTATATAATAAAATGGTAGAAAATTTTCATGATTAGTTATCTGGATTATGATTGAATTGGGAAGAAGGAGATACAACTTTAAAAATGTCTAAATCTTTGAGAATTTTACCACGGTTTTCAAAGGGCATTTCAAAAAACTCTACGGAAGACACCATTTTGTTCTACTAGGAGATGGATGTTTCCTAATTATCAAGTGACTCAATTATGTTGGGTTACAAAACAATGGATTTAAGAACCCTACAGGCAATAGAAATACAATTCCTTTGGGTGGTTCATGAGAGGATAGTATGTAATAATTATACATGAATAGCTTTGGAAGTTAATGAACTTCTGAGCACAGCTTGTACAAAACAAACTGGAAGTATAAAATGGCTTCATATAGGATATCAAAACAAATGATGGAGTCTCCATCTCATGGAAGATGGAATATGGGTATGGGTTAGCTGGAAATATGACTGAAATATTTATTTCTGTCTTTAGTTACTGAAGACTAATTAATAATTATGCTAGAACAATTGATGTGACTAATTAAATGAGACAGTCCAAGAATTAATGAATACCATAAAAAGAACCCTACAGGCAACAGAAATACAATTCCTTTGGGTGGTTCATGAGAGGATAGTATGTAATAATTATACATGAATAGCTTTGGAAGTTAATGAACTTCTGAGCACAGCTTGTACAAAACAAACTGGAAGTATAAAATGGCTTCATATAGGATATCAAAACAAATGATGGAGTCTCCATCTCATGGAAGATGGAATATGGGTATGGGTTAGCTGGAAATATGACTGAAATATTTATTTCTGTCTTTAGTTACTGAAGACTAATTAATAATTATGCTAGAACAATTGATGTGACTAATTAAATGAGACAGTCAAGAATTAATGAATACCATAAAAAGAAAAACAGACCATTATCATGGTTGGGACCTATATTTGTTTGTTTTAGTATTAATTGTTTTTATGACTACTGAATTTTAGATGGCACTAGTTAAAAGTGAAAAATGTAGAAAATTGTGTTACTCTTTGTTTTGTTTATGGTAAATGTATTCAGGGAATGTTTTAGTGGATGGTTAGTGAGGATCGGTCAAACCGATCCTCACTTTTGACCGATCCTCACTAACCATCCACTAACTCACCTTTGTGAATTATATACCAGATCACTAATTCAACACATTTAGGTTGCTTATCCAACAATCATCATCATCATCATTACCATCATTATCACCACCTTGCCATAGGTTTTCTAAATGCCCTTGTTCTGTTGTACATAGCTTATAACTCAGCATTCTGTTTATGTTAGCTGCAGACAAAGGTGTCACATGTTTCATCTCAGGGAACAGTAATAGAAAAAGATGGGCTGGCTACAATTATTTGTTGTGATTATGAAGTAGGCAGTGGCAGTGTACAGACCTCCTAACTGAACACATCTCAGGACTACTGCTGACAGCAGAGAATTTACTTATTTAAACCGATTGTAAATAAGTACGACATATTAAGGAGGCAGAATACTGAATATTTTGAATATTTAATCAGTAGTACACTGTGTGTGTGTGTGTGTGTGTGTGTGTGTGTGTGTGTGTGTGTGTGTGTGTGTGTGTGTGTGTGTGTGTGTGTGTGTGTGTGTGTGTGTGTGTGTGTGTGTGTGTGTGAGGGGGGGGGAGAGAGAGAGAGAGAGAGAGAGAGAGAGAGAGAGAGAGAGAGAGAGAGAGAGAGAGAGAGAGAGAGAGAGGTCACAGACATGTGTGAAAAACAGATCCCTACCCTTAAATACACTTCTTACAATTATTAGAACCATTAATAAATTCTAATAATTATTAATGAAATCAAACTGGAAAATATTTATACAGTACTAATAATAATTTAACAATGTACTAAAAACTATTATACAGATTTAATAGTGTACTAAAAATTTTACTCACATAACGCCATTAATAATATATTGTGAAATACAAAAAAAACAATAAATACAGTACAGTACAAATCTGTATAGCAAAATCAATCCACTATAAAAAAAATTATTTACAGTACTCTGTCTCTCTCTCTCTCTCTCTCTCTCTCTCTCTCTCTCTCTCTCTCTCTCACACCCTATCTATATGTTTGTCTATCTATCTTATTTTTCTTTGTTACACTCAAATTACACTTTGTCCAATCCACCACTAATCTATTATAATACCACAAGCAGGAAGAGAGACTATGTACCTTCCTCAGATGATGTGATAAGCACTCATATAATAATTTACAGTATTTACTGAAGGTAGTCAGTAGTTTATATAATTTGACTGAGATATTGAAATATATTTTAAGTGTTCAAAATAATTAAACATTAAGTATAAGCATGTAAACAACTCTAGAGCCTACAACATATAGAACTCCAATAAATATAATTAATTTTTACAGAGCTTTGAGCTCTTTTGAACAAATTAGAGACTCAATGACGTTATACACCATATTATGGAAGTTAATTTGAATTCATTTAACCTAAAATATCCCCATTATCACTTCATAAATTATCCCCATAATATAATTATGAGTATTCCGAATTTATGAGAAATAAAAATTACATTTTTACCATCCTGCATATGAGAAGAGGCCGGAGTAGAATGATAAGGCAATGTATCCTGGTTCAGTGTTTGTTCCTTCCATCGGATGTCGTATGTTCTCTGTTCCTCCTCCTATTAGCACCCACAGTCCAGACAGAATGATGATGATCAAAGCTATAATTTTGGTAGCTGTGAATATGTCTTGCACTCGTGTAGCCCATTTCACGTTGTAACAGTTGATGGCAGTCAGCAGACCTGTACATATCATAATAATATTTTCCAGATTTCCTTCACAAGTTAATCTCATTTTAACAGTACTTAAAAATAAATATTGTATATTTTAGCTACGTGCAGTGTAAGTGAAAAAAATGTACTCGATTTGACCTGTGACCAAGATTAACAAATTATTGTGGGCTTCTATCAAATTATGTATTCCTGACTTTTCCAACCAGCAATTAATTTTTAACATTTAACTGGAGTTTATTAATTTGCATTTCAGCAAGCAAGGAATTACATAGAATTTTTTTATCAAAAAATGAAAATTTAATTAAAAAAAATATATTAAGATCAAAAAAAACACACACACACACACACACACACACACACACACACACACACACACACACACACACACACACACACACACACACACACACACACACACACACACACACACACACAAGTTTGTTCAGGTATATGATACAGTTTTTTAAATCTCTTATGTTGTGTTAAACACCACATAACCTGCCAACTGATTTGGTTTACTATATTAAAGTAGTACTTGTAGATATGACATAATTTGACTGGTTTGTCATTGTCTTGACTTATTAAGTTATTGAGTTAAGTTATTTTGTCTTGACTTATCAGCTTTTGAAATTCTGTACGTTTAGTTGTAACGAAAAATGTTTTAAAGATTGTAAATGTTCAATGATAAAAAATTAAAATAAGATCATACTACACTGGAATCAATTTTATAATTGCCCATGAAAGTAATGTACACAACTTAATGTCAAATTTTAAACAACAGAAGTCTGTAAAAAAAGAAGTCAGAATATTGCAAGGACATAACATTCTGAAACAATGGAGAGCATCGTGTCGTCCTTCTACACCTTCTACATGTTTCCCGGCCAGCCAAGCAGGTGTGTTTCTGCCAAGGCAGTATTCAAGTATCTTCCAGTGTGTTCAAGAACACTTGAGATACCATTAAGCTGTCATGCAGTAAGGAAGGAAAGCTATTCTGGACCTCTGCTTGACCTATAAAAGCAAGAGCATCTGGTTTAGTCAGTCAGTTCGATGAGCGATTTTCCTTAGTGCCGAGAGTAGTGGTTGAAGTATTGTGGCAGAAGTGTTATTGTGTTATAATTAGTGTGGAACTCTATTACTTGACATTATTATTGCGTGTGGACAAATTTAATGAAATTATTGTACGAGTTGATTACAAATTGTTATTTGTGATTAATTTGGTTATTAAAGCTGGTTATTAGTGACTTCATTGGTGTTTTTAATTTGTTTCCACTACACCATAGACAATTGGTGAGACCAGGACCGTCCTAACAATATTTACAAAACACATTACTCTTACAAAACTTTAATAGTGTTATTTAAAAAATCTTAATTTCTTGAAACAAACATTTGAAACACTAAACTATGAACTAAACACACTAAACACTGAACTATACAACTGAACATAAAAAAAGGTACAAAGGCTTTCTGATTCCTACTAAAACAAGTGCAAAACACATACACCGGTACGTGTGTGTGTGTGTCCATTGAATGAAAAACTAGTGAACAAATAATGATGTGTAATACAAATTATTAGATGAGAAAGTCTTACATTTTAAAAATTATAAGAAATTAATTGTAAATGCTAAGTTAATAGTGTAGCCAAAAAAAGAATTAACCAGTGTATATCTGGCAAGTGTATGAACCACTGTGAATAACAAGATGTACAGACATAATGTACATTTTCCATGTTCACGTAATTTGACAAATTTGGTATTATAACATTTATGTCAGTTAAAATATGAAAGAAGGAAAACATAAAATAATGTAAATTAGTGAAGTGTATTATTATAATTTTTGGTATTCTCCCAATAACCGTACCCAGACTCATGTTTGATATTTCGATTATTGGCATCGATGTGTAGTGAATATCACATATAATTTTAGTTGGGTAATAAAAATCGTGAAAATTTGTTGCGTATGTTATAAAATAGTTTTTTGAAGATTGAAATGGTGTTTCATTGTCATATTTTTTACGTAAAATGTTTCTAGCAAATAATATAACTCCGCTGTGCCTGTGGCGTCAAAAGTTGGCGTTGTCACAGGTTAACATGCAAACTAAAATTATTCACAGAAACCAATCTGCCTTTAAAATCATACTCGCTATTTGTGAAATCCGCGTAAAAAAAAAACCAACTCCAAGTAAGGCGTATTACTATACGTATTACCCACAGTGGCGCAACCGAGGGGGGGGTTAGACCCCCCCGAAAATTTGGAAAAAATTTTGTAATCAACGTATGTACAAATAGTAAGAACATAATAAATAAAGTACCTTCTTTATATGTTAATTACTATATTCTTACAAAGTAACCTTTTTACTATTACTAAATGATAAATTAAAATTCAGCATAGGTAAGTTTACCAGACGTGAATAAATTGTTCTTTTGCCAACGGCGCATGATATGTAATTGTGTTCGTACTTTTCAAAAAACACCAGTTTTCATCAAAAGCGTAGCGTTTAGTTTATTGCTATATTTCCGGTTTTGGAAAGTAAACTAGATCAATCTGGATGGCCTGTCAATTTCAGTGCAAAGGAAAGTCATGCATAGTTAGAGTCGAAAAATAATGTATAACGTGTACAAGTTTATTAAATCGGAAGATAAGGGAATATCAGAAAGAAAGTTGCAGGAAAGGGTAGCTCAGGCATGCGGTGTGTCTCTAAGTAGTGTTTTTAGAATTATTAAAGAAGCATCCACGTATACGGCTGACATAAAATCTTTCAGTACTTCCCATAAAAAGTACTCAACAAAAGAAATAAAAACTTTGACAAGTGTACTATTCCATTAATTATTTACGAATATCAATTCATAGAAGGGGAAACACCAACATTCAAAGTAATTTAAACAATTTTTAAGAGATAAATTAATTATAATGGTAGTGCATCTAGTCTGAGCCACATTATTCGTCAAATGAGATTTCAATGAAAACGTGCCAAAAGCAATAGGAAACTTTTAATAGAATAACTCATTAGAAAGTTAAGAGAAAATATATAAGAAAATTACGGCAATTCAGAGAAAAACGACGGCCTATAGTTTTACATAGACGAAAATTCAACGTCAGTTAAAAAAACGCGGATATACGCTGTTCTTCTCTGAATTGCCGTAATTTTCTTATATATTTTCTCTTAACTTTCTATTGTGTTATTCTATTAAAAGTTTCCTATTGCTTCTGGCACGTTTTCATCGACAAATGTGGCTGAAAATTTCAATGAATAAATAAATCCACCTGCAACATCATTAACAAAAAGACAAACACGATTAACTGGTTAGTGAATAATGGGATTTCTTTAGTCCATTTATCTTAACCTGAGTTCTATTCACTAATTAAACAAAGTAAACCAACATACA
This sequence comes from Magicicada septendecula, assembly GCA_034769895.1. Taxonomy (NCBI): domain Eukaryota; kingdom Metazoa; phylum Arthropoda; class Insecta; order Hemiptera; family Cicadidae; genus Magicicada; species Magicicada septendecula. The sequence continues at coordinate 164,152,775 of CM068371.1, read as the reverse complement.
TACAGAACTCTTATAATAACCATTGTTTTGGCAAACCATGGACATTGCATTTTACGACTTCCACTCATCCTGACTTCCTGATCTTAATCGTAGAACTGATTTAGGCAATCGTGAAGAAGCGTGATAAAAAAACGTGCATTTTCCATAGACAGTGTTAGAAACTTAGCAAAAAAGGAATTTGAGTCTATTTCTTTCGTAGACTGCACATCAAGATGTGACCATGCCATGAAAATTGAAAAGATTACGTGAGATCAGACCAAAGAGTGTATAATGTTCGTTTCAAAATTAATAAATAACGGGATAGCAGCAGTGAAGACGATTTGAGTTATAATAACAGCGAAGGAAACATTAGTGGGATGGAAGAATTGAGCTAAATATTTGTAATTGGTTGTAAGTGATTAAATGCTATATTACTTAATCAGTTTTGGTACAATTTTTTCATTAATATCGTCTCTCCCGTTCTTTATGAACAATTTACATCTGTTGGTTTTTTTTAAAACACACACAGTCATTTTACATTCGACCCTGTTATTGATGTTACTTATTCAAACAAATTAAGTTGCCAGGGTAATGTTGACTATATTCCTGGATTTTGTTTTCCATGACGTGTCCGTTGATTAACTAATTATAAATATATAACTACTGACTCGGAACAGTAATTTTTTATTGGTAAAAATGTTAAACTTTCACCTTGTAGCTTGAACTAGTTTCGTCAGCTTCGTCAGAGGCTCATTTTTACCGATATATACAATGTTTGTTAATGTCTAGGCTCGACTAGAAGATCTGGAGAAAGACTGCAATAGACACAACATGCCAAATCGCTGTTTACAAAATAATTGCAGTAGGCCTACTAAATGTTAAAACATTTTATAACTCAGTGAAATCTTTGTATGGTACCTCTGTTGTATCTATTGCTTGTTTCGTCTTACAAAACAGTCCATATGTACTGTTTAGTAGAAACAGAAATAGAAATCAAAATCAAAACCTCCGTACGTAGACTCGTCATTCAGGGAGAAGGCTAATATTTTCAAAAGGGCCTTTTTCTACTCACGTGTATAACATTCTTCCCGCCTTATCCCCACTACAAAGTGCGTAACTGCTTTATATCTGATTATTTTAACTATATTATTGTATTATTACTTCAATAAAGTCGGCGTCTACTGATTAAGTAATTTAGATAATTCAATAATCATATGCAAATTAGTTAGCCTGTGCTTAACACGATTTTAACTACCTAATAATTCTCACAAACATTGTTGTAGGCTATGATTCTTACACGTGCAGTATGCCTTTGCAGCATTATAGGTGGAACGTACATGAGTGAAATTCTATGAGTAAAGTTAATTTTTACCTATTCTTGCAACATTGGCTCCTTATAAGTTGCGTATTGTCGTTTCTCCAGGGAAAAGCCCTCCTTGTAAAGAAAAGAATGAGGAAAACCAAAATTATGCACCTTGTTTCTAAATTTTCAAACCCCCCCCCGAAAAAAAATCCTGGGTGCGCCACTGATTACCTATTACTAACTTGCCTGTTACTACACATGTCTCCCTTTTTATGACAGAACTCGTTTTCCACTAATACTCGGTTTTCGTGCAGATCACTGGAAAAGCAAGCAACTCAAAGGAAGGCGGGATGCAATATATGCTCTTTTTTTTTTATTTCGCACAAAATTTGCTTCCAGTGAAGTTTTCGAGATTTTACTGAACAACATAAAAGAATATTGACCACCTAACGAATAACAAATCTTGTTTTCATTTGTTAGCACTTTTTTTTTTTAAACCTTACTATTAGGAAATAATTGTATTTTTCACTTTTTTGTGTTGTTTTTATCCTGTTAAAAATACGTTATGTTATTTTCTCTTAATGTTTCTCTCTTTCAAAAATTCTGTGGATACATTAAATGAAACTTTTCCAACCATGGCTTTTATTTCTTTAAACGGTAAGCTAAAACAAAAAACCGTTATTACGTAACCTCACAACACGTATTTTTGCTTTACATTGCATTAAGAAATAGAATAATTTACAATTGTACACTTCTTCTTCTTCTTCACATCGTAGTATATCGATACAATCGCATATTCAAAACATCGAAAATATAATACGGGTACGGAGATTGGGACAGTTCCTAATTTTTAAAAATAATACAGCAAAATGTAACAAAGATGCAATTCATTTGGAAAGAAGAAGAAACAAGAAAAGAGGAAGAAGAAGTAACGGGTAGTAAAACTAAGAATGCTGTAGTATTAAGTGTGAATATAATTTGTATAATGATTGATAATAAGCGATGCTTTTTATTTGCTGCCAGAAAAAATTAAGAAAACAAATAGACAATAACATATTCTCAGGCATTTGAAAACGGTATAGAAAGCCCATACAACGTCAACTCAAACAGTGATATTGAGTGTACAAGTATTTGAGTGATAAAACAATTTTCTTCATATCAAGACAAAAGCTGTATGACATGCATAAGGAAAAGGCACACTTGAACTTCACTCAACGTACATTGTGTTATATGTAAAGCCACATTTTATTATAAACATATAAGGTGGAAACACCTTAACAATACAATAAGAATAACTTACTGAACGCATTTGAATAGTTACATTGCAACTTCCATTATAAACATTTTGTAGTTGATAAGGTTGTTTTTAGCACAAATATTAACATTTATACTGATTTAGCCTATTTGTATGTCATAAAGATTCGTATTGAGTTTTTATTTGTATTCACTATTGAATTCTGAGAAAATTTACTGGTTATTGAAAACATTTTAATTATTAATTTATATAAAAAATAAAAATATAGTGATTGGTGGTTGTATATTTTATGAATTAGACTAAAAACAAAAATAACGACACACACACACACACAACACGTGCCTCTGCGGTGTAAGATTGCTACCCTTTGTCTAGGCATGCACATATAAGGGAGCACTTCATCGGTACTGGAGAGCTGTGGCAGGTATGGTGCACCCTGTTATTATAAAAGACTCATTTTAAATATTAACATAACACTACACTGGATTTACCTAAATATACGTTAACACTTCCCTAATATTAACGCTTTATAGGTTTAACACAGGTCGTTTTATTTGTCTTTAAACCAAACGTTTCGCCGACGGGACATCCTCAGTGGCTCGAGGATGCCTCACGTAGTACAGGTGAAACGTATGGTATAAAGAAAAATAAAACGACCTGTGTTAAACTGAAAAAAAGGATTAAATTATTAATAATTAAAAAAAATACGAAAGCTTACGAGCGAAATACACGATTTTGTATAGTTTTGAGGTCCCAGAATATTCTAGGCACAACGTTTAATGAAGCATTCACAGTAATACGATTTTTCACTCATATTTATACAAACGATTAAATTTAATAAGGAATTAAAGAGACAGAATCCTCACTATGGGTTTTCAATGTTAACTATGGTACTTTAATTTCTGTAAAGCGTTGTGAATCGTTGCAAACTTGACAGCATAGATTTTCTGGAACATACAATTATTTTATTCGTCCTTCCATCTGAAAGAAACGACTACTTCCCATCCGGTTGGTTACTACCGTATCTTAAGTTAGCATATACCTAACGTTACGAAACGTTCTGTTCTCACAAGTTCTTAACTATGAATATTATGTTCTCGATGTCTGGAGATGTAATAATTAATTAAATTGGTTTTTTATCTCATCGTATTGCACGGATTCTCAAATTCTGCGCTTACTTTCCTTTCGAATCTTTGGAGACAGTGAAGGTTCTAGTCTGGGGTCGGGAGCTTAGTAGATCCCCGTCCTCGAACCCTAAACGTTACATTCTTAAATTTCAAAATAATTTTGTTCGCACAATTTTATTATAATAGCTACCTATTATAGCAGCCACGGATTGTTATGTTTAATTATTATTGTTTTTCATAAATATTAAGAAGCCTCCCGTCCAAAATTACGTGCTCTAGAGCCGCCACTGTGTAGTGACTGCCCATTATTGGTGTCCGTAAGCAGCGTACGGGACAGTGTCATTTTATTTGCAAGAAGTTTTACTCGCCTGAATACATTGGTGGGAAGCATATTTGGTACCGTACGGAAATAAAATGTGACATAGAAGACAAGGACAGACTATAAGGAGCCTGACGGACTTACGGAAGGAGCTGACACGGCTACACCGTTCGTAAAAGCATAGAGATCGGCATTGTGCGTAACTCGAATGGAAGAGTCAGAGTTAGCAAAATCAAAAAAAAAAAAAATGCAGTGGATGCCAAACGGAGGAGCGAAAACAAAAAGCAAGCCTAAGAAGAGGTGCGTAAATGATGTGGAAGAAGATAATGGCGTCTATGGAAATAAAAGAAGAAGAATGAAAGCAGATGGAGCGAGACTAACAGTAAAATATCATCAAACAGGTTAAAACTAGCTAGGGTTGAAACGCCAACAGGAGAAGCATAAGCAGTGCATTTCTCGACGAAATTATCGTAGCAGTCACGATTCTAAATTTTTTTAACAGTTATAGTTACAGTTATAAACATGTCACGTCGGTAGTTTAGCCTGATTCCGTACCGTTGATTTACTGCTATAGCTAAAACATAAATATTGTAAAGTATAGGGGGTGTTTAAAAAGTAATGAGACCGACTGTATACAATTAATTATTGACACATTTACACAATTAACTCTTCAAAATGTTTTCTTGGAAAGCCACATACTTAGGGAGACGCTGATCTTCCCACCGATTGAAACACCACTGGAAGTATAGAATTGTCAATGCCTTTGATTGGTCCTTCACAATCACTTGGATGTTCACATTTTAAAATGGCCGCCCCGGAGTTGGTTTTTAATTTTTGTAAAAAAAAAAATAAGCACGTGGAATAAAATCAGATGAATTGGCTGAGGCATCACAGAAATACCTTTATTGGCCAAATCCTTGTTTACAGAAAGTGCAACGTGAAACAGAGTTATCGTGATGAAGTCAACAATCCCTAGCCGACTCAGATCATGCACCAATGGTTCATAACCAATAACTGTTATCACGAAACGACGACCAGACTTGATGAGATTTGACGCGTTTGCATCTCTTCGTATTGTATTTGGTTGTCCAGAACATGGTTCACAGACTCCCGGCCATTCAGAAATGCTTTTTCCCAACTAAAACCTGAGCACAAAACATGATTTCACCTGAATATGATTGTTTTTTACCTTATTTATACTCCATTTCACAGAGCTCCGTTAAGAATTTAACGGCTGGTAAATCACCCGTTAGGGATTTAACGGGAGATAACCCGTTTCACGATATAGCCGTTAAAATTGTCGGTTAACTTAACGGGAGATATTTGACCTGTTAGGTAATTAACGGGCCGTTAAAACGACGAGAACTAACATTAAAATTACGTTTGGCGTATGTCTACGTTGCTTTCCGCGAAGTAGTCGTTCGTGTGACATACGTAAAATATACATGCACATACTTATTTGGTTTCTATGATCAGAAAATTTACTTTATCTGTTTCCTGTTCTTTCATAAACAATTTATTTTATTTTATTTGTTGTGTATGCGTATATAATATAAGCTATTGTGACAAACAAAAATGGATCGGAGAGAAAATTTTCTCGCTTAAATAATGCTGGTATTAGATACTATCCAAACGAAGACGAAAAACTAATGTCACTGGTAACAGAAATAGGCCTACCGGTTTTGATCATTTGAGTGAATCAGAATTTAATAAAGCGCTATAGGCTTTCAAAAAAGAGTTACTCTCAAAGTGCTTGAAGAATTGAGGTTATACGGGAATGTCCTCAGTAACAGGAATAAAACAAAAAGTAAAATTAGATATTTTGTGATCTATACAAATACACTTGACAAACAGAAAGGCATGAAACAGGAATGGCACCCTACAGACAGTTTGCAAGTTATTTTAATTTTTCAGCCTATCTGAAGCAAAACTGGAACTTATCATGGTAGCATAGTCTTGTGAACGAGTTTTACTAACCCGGTACAAACGAGCATTGGCGAAACGGCTATTATTAACATAACGGCAGATAACAAATACAAAAATAATGGGACAGTCAAATTTGGTAATGTTAAGATATCGAAGATAAATTTTTATGAATGTACACAAGCTATGGGTATCAATTTTTTGTTTCACTATTCCTACTTCGTAGAAAAAGATTCAGTCTTATTAGTTTTTAGACAGACCTCGCATGTCGGATTTTAGTAGCCTAGGCTATATGTTACTATACCGAATAAAAACTAACCTCTCATTTATATATAATCACAGATTAAATTATTTAACTATACGAAATTATTCAAATATTTCTATAACATTTGTTGTTATTTTTTGTTTACGAATTTTTTTTGGAACCAACGAATACTCGCACCATTGAATCGCCTGTAACACCTAAAACCGGGTCCAGTCTTCCGGGGTTACGAAAGCGCGAAAATTTAAAACCCAGCGGCCGGTACAAAGACCCGTGTGTATTTATCGAATCAAGTGGACATCCTCTCTCTACAAACCCTCCAAGGAATTGGCCACTTTAAACAGTGTCAAGAGCCAGCAGCGACTTGAAAACGTCTCCTCTCCTCGGCACTATACTCACTCACACGCGCGCGCGCAGATTTAAAAGGACACATTAAACAACTTATTGCCAAATGTTTTTCTTTGAAAAAGAGTAGTCTTTTGTTGACTTTCCGATGTGTTATACATGTATGTTACTTTGGCACGTGTACACATATTTTTTTATTTTATACAGTTCATTAACTTGAAGTAAAAATTGTTAGTGTTATTTATCGTTCCCTAATCAAGATGCAGTCTCACTTGAGACTTGTTTCGGCCATTAAGTTGTACGCCCATCGCCAATCATTGTGACAGTGTCAGTAAACATGTATATCTTGTCTAGTTCATCATAAATAACAATAATACTAATAATAACTAGGAAGCTCTGAGTATGGTTCTTCGTGTGTATGATTGTTAGCATTAGCCGACAAACACCACGAAGAAGTGATCACACGTCATTATCATGGCTAATGAATGTTTTGCTAAAGTTTAAAAAGTAAAAGAAAAATTATGAAAACCTCGACTACTCTACAATGTTTTTTTTAGCAAAATAACAAATCATAAAACGGACAATCTTTTGATAGAATTAGAATAATAATTGTACTATTATGAATAAATGCTTTAACTGAATGGGGTTGTAATTGACATTTGTAGAGCCCCACGATTGGCCGTGCCATTTATATTTAACAAATTTGACTCTAATTAAATTTGTTATGCCCCACGTTCTTTGGGAGCCATTTATGTTTAATGCAATTATGCTAATTTATGCGGATTATTAAATTATTCAATTAATTTGAATATTTATCAGATCAATATAGTTTACACAAGTATGCTATTCTGACACTTCAATGGGTGATTTGAGTGTATGCACTGTTAATTAGCATAATTATTGAGACTCTTTGTAAGCAATAAGATAAAATTACTTGAAACATGACAAATTAGTTATTCGAGGTTAATTGCAATAATGAACGCAAGATATATATACGCAATAAATACTTATTTATTACACATTAAAGTTAAGCAAATTTTTGCCCTACAAATGAAATCATGTCCTGTAAATACATTCAGACAAAACACATATTAACATAATTCATAATAAAATTCGTTTCGTTGTTCCCTGAAAAACAAGACATACAATGCTATCGAATACAACACAATAATATATATTATGCACAAACAAAAAACAATCAAATATACTTCATTCTAAGCTAAATGCGTTCATTAATGCCCTCAGATGGATGACTTTAATATTTAACATTATTAATTTTACGATTTATATAGATCTCTCGGGAGTAGCTCTTTGAAAAGAGACAGTGCAGTAGTATGTATCAACTAGTATTTAAAAACATAAGGACTTAACTTGTAAAATGCATATCCACAAATTCCATCGGTGGGAGATTCTATCCGTTAATGGGTTCCTTGTACATGGTTAACGCTGTTGATCGACGCGCACTGACACTTTTCACTTGTGATAATTCCACTCACGTTATGTGTAGTGTGATGTCGGAATTTATCCGCTTGTGTATAAGTGTCTTTACAGTTTTATGTGTTAAAGGTGCAATCATCAGCATTGGTGTGGTTTGATTCAGGGCTTGCTGTAAGCGTGTTTCAGGTAGCTAATTACTTTGTCTACCTTGGACGTGATGTGTGCAATGTGTGCACTAGTGTTCGTGTTAATCCACTTAGTTCACATGCCCAAAATTTAGAATCATTATGGTTGGATAGTGTTTTATAATGTCTGAGATTGTCGCACAATGTTTTACTATCGAAATGTTAATTCACTCGTACTGCATTATATTGCGAGCCGAACGTACTCGTACGTCTCTCGTATACACCTGGCATTTAACGATATTGATGTATATTCGCACTACTTGTCACTGCGTTAAGTTCGGTAACTCGGATAATCTATCGAACACACGTTTTGTAGAACGAAGATTGAGTTGAAATGTCTAAGTTCGACTAAGACCGAGACTTGGTTATAACTATATCACTGACTAACTAACTGATTTGAAGTTGAGTAAGTCGGAGTAAGTACCGAATAAACAATTACGACTGTTAATCATATTACTACTATCACTACTACTGAGCAATTACTACTATATTACTGCCGCTACTATTACTACTGTATTATTGCCGTCTTACTGCTCTATTACTACTGCTCCGCGTCCTCGTAAACAGTTTTTATCAATCACCATATGCCAGGGAGCAAGTTTCTCACCTCCACACCAACGGCCGTTGTTGATAGGTTCATAGTTTCCTTCCACCTTGTAGATTCTTGGTCATCGGTTTCCTGATTCGTCGTCCAAGTCGTCACTACTCTTTCCACCAGTTCCTTTGGAAGATGCCAAACTCTGGTTGGTCGTCGCGCATCCCCCGAAGTACCCCAGCGACGAACGTTGCGTTGTTTCCTGGAAATGGAGCAATTGCCCGGCTGTCTATCAACCTTTTGTTTCCCTGTTGTCGAGGCTCTCTGATATAGCTTTTGTTAAGAGTCTGCAGCGTTCTGGTCCATTGTTCGTTCACCCTTCATTTTTTTCCGTCAATTACCAACTCTTCGCTGGGCGTCACTCCTAGACGGCTCCCACGCTTTCTAGTTGTAAATCTGACTTGACGTTGGGCTTGTTTTCATGCTGGGCTGAGTACGTATCTCGTATTCATTGAATACCCGTCCCATTGTCTACATAGGCTATTCGTCAAGATTTCTCTGCACCCTTTGTTGTTGAGTGTTTCTTTCATACATACGCGTGTTACAACTTAACCCCCACAGCATGTGTTCCATCTCGCTTCTGCGTAACCAGGCTACTGGACTCTGCCCTTTTGTTTGGTTTGTTTTGGTGTCGTAAATCGTAGCTAAGTTTGTTCTGTCAACGATGTTCCCAGTTTTCTATTGTTGCGTGTACTCGGACGTTTCTTCATTGTTTCTCCACTGGCGTCGGGTCTGACGTGTGTCTAATCGTTCTTATTTACGACTCGGGCCTGGGTTGTTAACTCGAGTGTGTGCGAGCGTACCTCTTGATCACAAAATTATAAATTTTTAAAATTTTTGAGCACTATATTGTCCCCAAATTGGATTGGATGTTGGGTCATCAGGAGACATCTGATCCAATTTCTGCGCTCTGTCCCAGTCGTGGACGTCTGCCTTGGAATGGTCATGGTTGGATGACCTATTTTCTCTCATATGGTGCAACTGATAGTTATTCCCTATTTTTTGGGTCTTATATGATTACATGAATTTATTGCCGCCCATCTGAGTGAAATGGACGCATTTTTTACATACTATCCGTCTATATGTGGTTATACAATATTATTTCATGTTAATAATTGAAATAAAATATTTACATCTAATCATTAGACAGTTTGTTTCGTTTCTTATGCTGCATTCTTACGTTATACATATATAACATGATGATTCGCTAGCAATAAAATCAATTAACCGTACATTGATGAATCACATAATAACAAACAATACCTTTAATTCACTTCTAGTGTCCCACAACTGTCGCACGTTAAATCTTCCTCGTACTTTATCGCTGTCGCATTCCACGAGCTCGTACGTGGCCTCGCCGAGGATACGGTTAATCTTATAAGGTCCTGAAAATAGTTCAAAGAACTTGTCGATCTTTTTCATCATAGCGTCCGACTGATGGTATGTTCTTACCAACACCTTGTCGTCTATTACGATAACTGCCGCAAATTCAAACAGAATCAAATAATTTTTTGCATACAGCCCTGAATTGTAGAGTACTCAAGACCTATTGTTTTTGGTGAAGATCGGTTAAGGGAAAGGGGTAGTTTACCAGCAACGTTTTTTAGTCAAGGGTAATTTTTTACTTCCATGTTTTCTATGGCAAACGATAACAGCCGCAAATTCAAACAGAATCAAATAATGTTTCGCAACAGCCCTGAATTGTAGAGTTCTCAAGACCTACTGTTTTTGGTTAAGATCGGTTAAGGGAAAGGGGTAGTTTACCGGCAACGTTTTATGTTTTAACAAGGGTAATTTTTTGTATGGCAAACGATAACAGCCCCAACTTCAAACAGAATCAAATAATGTTTCGCATACATTCCTGAAGTTTTAAGTACTCAAGGTCTCCTGATTTTGGTGAAGATCGGTTAAGGGAAAGGGGTAGTTTACCAGCAACGTTTTATGTTTTAACAAGGGTAATTTTTTATGACGAACGATAACTGCCGTAAATTCAAAGAGAATCAAATTATGTTTTGCATACATTCCTGAATTGTAAAGAACTGAAGTCCTATTGATTTGGGTGAAGATCGGTTAAGGGAAAGGGGTAGTTTACCTGCCACCTTTAATGTTTTATCAAGAGTAATTGTTTCTATGACGAACGATAACTGCCGTACATTCAAACAGAATCAAATAATGTTTTGCAAATTGTAGAGGACTCAAGACCTGTTGATTTTGGTGAAGATCGGTTACGGGAAAGGGGTAGTTTACCTGCAACATTTTATGTTGTAACAAGAGAAATGTTTTCATGACGAACGATAACTGCCGTAAATTCAAACAGAATCAAATAATTTTTCACATATGTACCTGAGTTGTAGAAGACTCAAGGCTTATTGATTTTGGTGAAAATCGATTACGGGGAAAGGGCAGTTTACCGGAAACATTTTTTGTTTTAACAAGAGTAAATTACTTAATTTTGATAAATAAAGTATCCTGATAAAAAGATCTTAATAATCCACTGTAGAAACGTAGACGAAATATCTATAAATGAAGAGGCTACTTTAACGGGGTGGGGGTAATTTTCTATAAATGAAAATTATAGTTGAAGGGGGAGGGGATAATTTTTATATATGTACTACGTTATCGGCAACAAAGTAGTAGTTTTTTGTTTTAAAATATAAGATTTTAAATATAAATCTTAGAACATGGAAGTCATGTATGGTTCTCCATACCGATATTTTTGTTAAACGTATAACCATAATGCTTAAATAACAAATAATTTAGTCCTAGCTTTAACTTTATGCATGTCTCAATAGATATGTGTAGGCCTATATGTAATACTTTTCACGAATATACATAACGAATAAAGTATGTAACTTTTTTTGCAACATAGCTTACAAATTATTTGAAGATGGTTAAACATTTGCAAGGGATGTTAACAGATATTAACTTTATCAAATTATTAAAGATACCGAGTTCTTATTGTGAATACAATTCGTCACAATTTGGAGCCCCACATAGACTTTTTACAGTTTTCTCGAAATTTTGTCTTTCATTTTTGACCCGCGGTGATTCGTAAGTTAACAAAACTTCTGTGTAAAGACTATATTCGGAGATGAATTAAAATTTTCTTTACTCTGATATCCAACACTGATTTTTACTTCCATGTTCCATAAGGAAATGGAAGTATGGTGATGGCAAAAAAAATCGTATTCGAGATAATTGCAGATTCTGATTGTACTACCCTCAAAACATGAAGAAAAGTCATTTTTCGAAATGTGTGTGTGTGTGTGTGTGTGTGTGTGTGTGTGTGATTTTTTTCTACGGCAACGATAAGAGCCGCAAATTCAAACAGAATCAAATAATTTTTTGCATAAAGCCCTGAATTGTAGAGTTCCCAAACCTATTGTTTTTGGTGAAGATCGGTTAAGGGAAAGGGGTAGTTTACCTGCAACGTTTTATGTTTTAACAAGGGTAATTTTTTTTCTATGGCAAACGATAACAGCCGTAAATTCAAACAGAATCGAATAATTTTTCCCATACAGCCCTGAATTGTAGAGTTCTCAAGACCTATTGTTTTTGGTGAAGATCGGTTAAGGAAAAGGGGTAGTTTACCTGCAACATTTTATGTTTTAACAAGGGTAATTTTTTCTATGACGAACGATAACTGCCGTAAGTTCAAACAGAATCAAATACTTTTTTGCATTCGTTCCTGAATTATAGAGAACTCAAGGTCTGTTGATTTTGGTGAAGATCGGTTAAGAGAAAAGGGTAGTTTACCTGCAACGTTTTATGTTTTAAAAAGGTAATTAATTATGACGAATGGTAACTGCCGCATATTCAAAGAGAATCAAATAATGTTTTGCATACAGCCCTGAATTATTAAGTACTCAAGGTCTAAATACCACTATTATATTAACGACTCGGAACACAAAGTTTTTTATAAATAAAAACATAAAATTTTACTTTACACCCTGAACCGGTTTTAGCCTTTAAAGGCTTCTTCAGAGGCTGCCGCTGGTAGCGCTGTCCGTCCTGTTGTGGGCGACGGAATCGAATTTCGAAAGATCGATGCTGTGTGTGTGGGGTGAGATATGTTCGAATAATGCGTGCGATTTGAATTGTGTCTGTTCGTTTAGGATGTCGTTTTTATTTGTTTTCGTGTGTCTGTATATTTCCAATTGTTCAAGAGTGTCTAGTTTTCGGCCTTTTGTGTGTACATGTAGAATGTTTATGTAATTGTCGATGTTTTTATATGTGTGGTTTGCTTCAATGAGGTGGTTTGCAAAGGTGGATTCTGTAGTGGAGTGGAGTGCCTTTGTGTGTTCAATGTATCTCTGTTTGAAGCTACGTCCTGTCTGGCCTATGTAGAATCTGTTGCAATTTGAGTAATTTAGCTTGTAAACACCGGGTAGATCGAATTTGTTTTGTGCTTTGTGTGTGTGTTCTGTTTTGTTAGTAGTTTTGTAAGCGATTCTGTATCCTGCTTTTTTGAATTTGTGGGCTATTTTTTCAGTTTGTTTGTTGATGTATGTATGAATTTTTGTTTTCTGTCTTTGTCTGTTGTTTGTTTTGTGTAGGAGTTTACTGACTATTGTTCTGTCATATCCGTTAGAGTCTGCTAGATATTTTATCGTGTTTAGTTCGTCTTCGTAGTCTTTTTCAGCTGAGGGGATGTTGTTAAGTCTATGTATCATGGTTCTGAAGGCAGCTAGTTTGTGTTGTATTGGGTGATTGGAGGAGTTGTGTATTAGTGTGTCAGTTGTAGTTGGTTTTCTGTATATACTGAATTTGTGCCTGTGTTCTAGTTTTGTGATGGAGAGGTCTTATCTCAGAATCAAGTACTTTTTTGCATTACTTCCTGAATTATAGAGAACTCAAGGTGTGTTGATTTTGGTGAAGATCGGTTACGGGAAAGGGGTAGTTTACCTGCAACATTTTATGTTTTAACAACGGTAATTTTTTCTTTGACGAACGATAACTGCCGCACATTCAAACAGAATTTTTTTTTGCATACGTTCCTGAATTGTAAAGGACTGAAGGCCTGTTGATGTTGGTGAAGATCGGTTAAGGGAAAGGGGTAGTTTACCTGCCACCTTTTATGTTTTAATAAGCGTAATTGTTTCTATGACGAAAGATAACTGCCGCACATACAAACAGAATCAAATAATGTTTTGCATGCGTCACTGAATTGTAGAGGACTCCAGACCTATTGATTTTGGTGAAGATCAGTTAAGAGAAAGAGGTAGTTTACCTGCACCGTTTATGTGATAACAAAGGTAATTTTTTCTATGACGAACGATAACTGCCGTAAATTCAAACATAATCAAATAAGTTTTTGCATACGTCATTAAATTGTAGAGAACTCAAGGACTGTTGATTTTGGTGAAGATCGGTTAAGGGAAAGGGGTCGTTTACCTGCAACATTTTATGTTGTAACAAGAGAAATATTTTCATGACGAACGATAACTTCCGTAAATTCAAACAGAATCAAATAATTTTTTACATATACGCTTGAGTTTTAGAAGACTCAAGGCCTGTTGATTTTGGTAAAGATCGGTTACGGTGAAAGGGCAGTTTACCTGAAACATTTTTTGTTGTAACAAGAGTAAAGTACTTAATTTTGATAAATAAAGTATCCTGATAAGAAGATCTTAATAATCCACTGTAGAAACGTAGATGAAATATCTATAAATGAAGAGGCTAGTTGAACGGGGTGGGGGTAATTTTCTATAAATGAAAATTATAGTTGAAGGGGGAGGGGATAATTTTTATGTGTACTACGTTATCGGCAACGAAGTAGTAGTTTGTTGTTAAAATTCCTTCCAGGGCTGTTTGGCCGTAGTCCAATGTTTTCTGCAAAACCAGACGTTTTGGCAGTGCCGTCGACTGCCATCATCAGTGAAAATTGAGTTCGATAACGTGTGGTGGTATACGTTAGTGACCACAGTACTGTGGTTAAGGCTGAAACAATAAGTGGAAAGAAGTAGTTTCTATGGAAACATTTCATTTCGTAAATGATTTTAAATATACATCTTAGAACATGGAAGTCATGTATGGTTCTCCATACCGATATTTTTTATGACGAACGATAACTGCCGCACATTCAAACAGAATCAAATATTTTTTTGCATACATTCATGAATTCTAAAGGACTGAAGGCCTATTGATATTGGTGAAGATCGGTTAAGAGAAAAGGAGTAGTTTACTTGCCACATTTTATGTTTTAACAAGAGTAAATTTTTTATGACGAATGATAACTGCCGCACATTCAAACAGAATCAAATATTTTTTGCATACATTCCTGAATTCTAAAGGACTGAAGGCCTTTTGATTTTGGTGAAGATCGGTTAAGGGACAGGGGTAGTTTACCTGCCACATTTTATGTTTTAACAAGAGTAATTGTTTCTATGACGAACGATAACTGCCGCACATTCAAACAGAATCAAATAATGTTTTGCATGCATCCCTGAATTGTAGAGGACTTCAATATCTATTGATTTTGGTGAAGATCAGTTAAGAGAAAGGGGTAGTTTACCTGCAACGTTTTATGTGAAACAAGGGTAATTTTTTCTATGATGAACGATAACTGCCGTAAATTCAAACATATTCAAATAATGTTTTACATACTTCATTAAATTGTAGAGAACTCAAGGACTGTTGATTTTGGTGAAGATCGGTTAAGGGAAAGGGGTCGTTTACCTGCAACATTTTATGTTGTAACAAGAGAAATATTTTCATGACGAACGATAACTTCCGTAAATTCAAACAGAATCAAATAATTTTTTACATATACGCTTGAGTTTTAGAAGACTCAAGGCCTGTTGATTTTGGTAAAGATCGGTTACGGTGAAAGGGCAGTTTACCTGAAACATTTTTTGTTGTAACAAGAGTAAAGTACTTAATTTTGATAAATAAAGTATCCTGATAAGAAGATCTTAATAATCCACTGTAGAAACGTAGATGAAATATCTATAAATGAAGAGGCTAGTTGAACGGGGTGGGGGTAATTTTCTATAAATGAAAATTATAGTTGAAGGGGGAGGGGATAATTTTTATGTGTACTACGTTATCGGCAACAAAGTAGTAGTTTGTTGTTAAAATTCCTTCCAGGGCTGTTTGGCCGTAGTCCAATGTTTTCTGCAAAACCAGACGTTTCGGCAGTGCCGTCGACTTCCATCATAAATGAAAATCGAGTGCGATAACGTGTGGTGGTATACGTTAGTGACCACAGTACTGTGGTTAAGGCTGAAGCAATAAGTGGAAAGAAGTAGTTTCTATGGAAACATTTCATTTCATAAATGATTTTAAATATAAATCTTAGAACATGGAAGTCATGTATGGTTCTCCATACTGATATTTACAATTTTGTTTTGAAAATTGTTGTACCTTTTCTGGGCCCAAACTGTAATCTGACGGCCGTAGATATAATCTGTTGAAAGAAAGGATATCCTTGACTTTAAAATCCTATGATTATCACTACGATGATGACAAAAATGAAAATTTTCAGTTAAGCTTTTTAAATTTCCAAAACTGATACTAAATTCACACCTTGGTTAAAATGCTCTTAATTTAGTACCCGGCATGGTTTTTGGTATTCTTCATAACATTTTTGAAGCCTTATGCTAAAAAGTTTAAAGCCCTGAAACTATATTCAGATCCTGGTTACCATTCTATTTAATCTGACACCTCACATGCTTTTTGCGATTTTTCAAAATTGTTGAGTACTTTTTAGGACATTGTGTCCAAAAAATTTGAAATTTCTAAAACTGAAGTCTATATTCAGATTGTGGTTAAAATTGCCCCCAAGGTACTGGAGGGGGCGAGTAATGTCTTATAGTATCGTTTTTCACTGCAAAATTGTTTCGTGTTTTGTGTAGGAGTTTACTGACTATTGTTCTGTCATATCCGTTAGATTCTGCTAGATATTTTATCGTGTTCACCGATATCCAGCCGTACCTCTAAGTCGTGGGGGACGGGAAACAACTACAGGTAACTAACGTAGCTCTGGAGTCCTAGTGACATTAGTTATAAGCTGTCCCTCCTCAACTTCTCATCAAGTAGAGGTTAGAGCACCCTATTATCCTTGGAGTAAGAAATTAACCTAAAGGCAGATATTCCTTTGTTGGTCAAGGATGTAGGACTTGGGAAGCAAGGAAACATTAAACATCCTTATGTATATCTCGAACAGGGAAAACTAGCCTTCTTAGTATTGTAAGACAACCAGTTTAAGAGAGGAAACCCAGACAGAGATTCGAGATGGTCTTTAATCCAGAAGGTGGTAATCCCAATATCCTCTTACCCTGCGATGTGCTAGTAACATTCCCAGGAGAAATATTACTTACGGGCCGAACCCGACAGTATAGTCCCCAGCGCACTTGTAATCACAGTAACTGAACACAGCAGAAATGGCCTGAGGACAAGATATTCACGTTTCAGTTTTAAAAAAAATTATGACCACCATTTTGGTCATAATTTTTTTAAAAATAGCCAACAATTCTTAAAAAAATATTATTATTATTAAATATTATTACTATTAAAATTACTACTAAAACATGTAAAAATTATTATTTAATAAACCAAAATTTATTATTATTAAATTTGTTATTATTAAATAAAATCTTTGTAGCGGTTTCTTTGTGAAAACAATGTGAAAGAATGTTTGACGTGTATAATATGTCTATAACAAAATATTATTACTTTTACTTACAACTCTGTTGCACCCGGTTACTGTTGCACTGCTGAATAATACACAATTATGTATTGGGGTTGCCTACTACGTACGGCACAAACCTAACAGTACTCTAGGAGAGGTGGGCCGATATACCTATAACAGGTATTTTGGAACGATATTTTTGTGGAACGGATGTAACAGTGACTGAAAAATTGAAATACCTGTTATTCGCGGCCTCGCTGTTCCGAGTCGAGGAACGCCCCTACGCAACTAACGATTACACAAGTAACAAGTAAACGAGTACTACAAGTATTAGGGGTATTACCGGTGCACAAGGAACAACAAGTAAACGAGTACAAGTATTTGGAGTATCAGGAATATTTCGACTATACGAGTATGAAGCCACTTTTTAATGCTGAATACTTCATTCTGCGTAAAGAGACGAAGCTGTTTTTAATAAATGACAAAAATGTATACTGATGTTACATTTTTATTTTCGTGTGTTATGCAGATATATAGTACAGATTATAATAAATTATATATTATACTAGTCATCAACTTGGTAAATTTTGAAAAAAAACGAATTATATTATAACCTACAGAGTGGCTGATAGTTGATAGGCCATATTATACTTTTTGTTAATGTGATTTTAACTTCACTTCTCGCACGTAACTTTTAACTTCTCTCATGTAAGTGATGAGATTGTTGTAACGGACATTTATGCACATTGATTGATGTATGATATGGCTCGAAGTTTCCATTATTTGCCCAACTTGTGCTTTTGCCAGGACCTATCAGTTGTACAGTTGATCTACTAGCAGTGGTTCCGAACCTTTCGGGACCCGCATACCACTTCGGTCTTCCGCGTTCTTTTCGAGTACCATCTGATAAGAAAATAAAATAAGATAAGAGCAGATATCTAATGAAATTTTACCGCAAACTGTTTAGGATGTGTTTTTATAAGGGTAATTGGTTTAAATCATGTCCGATGAAAATATTGTTGTTTTGAACATAATGTTGAACATTATGAACATAAACATAATGCAGAACACATTCTCAAAATGTTCAGGTACTCAAGAAAGTAGTCAGTACAGCAGTGAAGCCGGAAAAATATAAATCAGGAGTCAACACTATCAAAATAATATTACTTAAACGCAATGGAGGATAAGTAAATAGGATAGAATCAGAAACTGAAATTTTCAAAATCGTTTAGAGACTGAACCTAATGAAGAAAGGATTGTGGAGAATCAAATAAGATAGATGTGCATACATACCGCTTATAAGAGAGTGAGTTGATAAGAGGGCACCTGGGAGAAACAAAGAGAATGCCGTCTTGGCGGATCAAAAAGGGAATCCCACGTTTGATTCAAAGCCTGGGAAGAATATATAAAAAAAGTAGTAGAGAAAAAAGGTACTAAATGGATAGGCATAAACGATATGGTTAGAGATGGAGAGAGTTGTAGAGTTACAGTGTAAAGCGAAAGAGTTCATACAACAGCGAGGATCCTCCAAGGTAAGGCTAAGCGATGTGAAGGAGGCAAACACGAAAGGGGGAGGAGAGAGAGAGAGAGAGAGAGAGAGAGAGAGAGAGAGAGAGAGAGAGAGAGAGAGAGAGAGAGAGAGAGAGAGAGAGAGAGAGAGAGCACTGGGCAAATTTTGATGTGAAGAAAAACAATGAGAGGATGATAAATGATAAAAGTAATTGTTTATAAGATACTGATCTTTTATTTTCTGTAGCTCTAGTGTAAAACATGATACACTCATTGAATTAGTAGGTTACTAGTAAGCTCACTGCGTTTGAATTCACTCACTATTTTGAACGAATACATTTATTATTAGACGAAAACAAATTAAATTTTTATTTTTGAATCTGTTCTTCATATGTACGGGTTCGTCGTTACCTGTAAAGTAAAGTAAAAGAATACTTACGAAAAACCCGACTATTCTGTGTTTTTTTTTTTAAGTAAAATAAATTGTAAAGTAGACAATAATGATTAATTTTATTATTAGGAATACAGTAAATAATGTATGTCTTTTAATTATTGTATGTTTCCATAGGCCTATTAGGTAGAATACTTTTCACAGATGTGTGATTTATAACAATATACGTAAATTTATTTATGTGTAAATTTTATTACAAACTTACCTTTCAAACGTTTTGAAGGCCTTCCAAAATTTTCAAGAGATGCTGACATATACTAATTTTGTGAAATTATTAAAGACACGGAGTTCGTCTTCCTCATAATTTGGTGCTCCACATACACTTACAATTTTCAAAATTTTTGTACATTTTGGGCTCTTATGTCTTAAAATTTCATATTTAAAAAACTGAACACTGAATTCAGATTATGGAAAATTCTATCTAATTTGATATCCCACACGGATTTTTTGCGTAGTTTGACCCCTCAAAATTTTTCTCCCGCCCTATTTCCGAGTGGATCAAGATTTTGGTTAAAGCATTCAAACTGACAAATGCGAAACGGTCAAGTTGAAAACTCTCTTCGCTAGTTTAATTACAACTCATGTAGGCCTATACTATTGTAGCAGCATGTAAGTATATTATACTTACATACCTTACACTCGCGAGGAAGAGGATAATAATATAAATATAGTATATTCAAGGTGCAGTACTTAAAATTTTCCAGAGAAATTATAAGACGGTATCGCTGACTCTGTTTTTGAACACCTCAAAATTAACGAATCATTCTAGCCTTTCAACAGACTTCAGTCAGTAATTGAAACTTTAATTTCATAAAATCACACTTTAAATACTCTTTCATTAGTTTCGGAACAATATGCAATAATGACATATGTAGACATAACGGTTAGCCCTTATCTACGTCTGCTAATCAAACACGACTACGCGAGAGAATGTGAACAAAATGGGTAGGAAGAGGAAGACGAAACAGAGAAACAGGCTACGACTAGGACTCGTAACTAGTCGTCTTTCAGGACGGGACTAAAATTAAATTGTCGCTTACAGATCTAGTAATTCGTCATTTACGTGCTTTACATGCTCCAAAATGTAGATCACTTTAAGGTCGTTTCTTCCAATAACTCGATAGGTATGGTGTTTCCGTTACGAAATATCGTGTAATTTAAGTAGATCGGTGATTACTCCGGAACTTCAAAAAATTTCGTATACACGCGCGTGCGTGTATAAATTTTCAAAGGTCAGTTGTCCGCAGGAATTCAATTAAACAGCAGAAAAAAGCTGACTCGGTTATACAATCATAAATTTTTTATTGTACGTCGAACAATGCCGGCGTTTGAGCAGTTAGCGGACAAAGGAGGCGCTCGGCAGTAAATAACGGTCGCACGATTGTATTGCAGATCCGGCTGAAGATTTGATAGCTCGTGAATATAGGCCTACATGCGTCAATAACGGCTAGCCTCACAGACCCGATATTGTCTATTCCGTCTGTATTCGGTTGAACAAGAAAACAGAAATATTGAGAAACGCGGAGAAAAACGATTGTATTTCACCTGGCAAGCTTAGTTTTATTTTTAAAATATTTTAACGTGACGGTTCCCTTAAAATAAATATTAAAACTCATACATGTTGAAGAATAGACATATGCCAAAGTGCATAACCTAACTAAGTTACTAAAGCCAGTTGAAGTACTAGTAGTAAAATACTTGAAGTAATAGTAAAATACTAAGAAGTTTATTTTGTAACTTATATGTCTTAATATGTTTGGTTAGGATTATAAAACTGATATATAATAATCAAGGAAAGTATACATGTCAGATCAAAACACTGTGACACTTATTTCAATTAAATACTTTATATCATATTGTATTCAAAATAGGTAAGAGCCATATCACATTAGGCATAACTGATTAATATTATATTGTGAAGGGAAAGTGTGTTAATTCAGGAATCAGTTATATGAAACAATAATTGTGTATCAGTAGGTGTAAAACTGTAACTAGAAATTATGACTTGACTATTTTATAAGTATTTGTGTCTACATATTCTAAACGAACATAATGACAATTAAAGTCAAAAGAAGACTAATACCAAAACGTTTTAACTACATTTTTTTACATAAAACTTGTATTTGTATTAGGGTAAGTTTTAAAATAATTGTATTAAGGTAGAGAGCAGATTCATAGTATGATAATATTTTATAACTAAGCAATGTGTATTAAGAAATTAATTATGTTAAAGTGTTCATAAGACAATATTATGTTTGTACCACAGTCAATAGGTTTTATAAGACAATGATGTTAACATTTGTCATAACCAGTACTGATATCAATTTATTTAACTGTTAATATTATATTTAAAGTAAATAGAAATTGTTTTTTAATAGAAGGGGTACTTTTAAGCATAAAACATAAATTTAGGTCCAAAATCAAAAATGTAACATATAAAGATACTGAACAAAAACCTATCTTGTGAGGTATCAAAATGATCATTGGAAAAAGGGGATTTCATTGATGACACTATCATTAACATTGTATCTAGCATAAGATGGGAGTTTTGAAATTAGTATTTCTAGGTATATTTGAACTAGAAAAACCAACGCCATCAAATGACAATGCCTAAGGCTTCGACCAATCGGAATTTTGCAAATTTTGCACCAAAAAGTCAGAAAAATTGACACACGTTAGTTAGTTGATTGATACATAATCAACCTCGAAGAGTTAAGAACGAGATCCCTGTAACACTTGTGGGCAGTAAATTATTAGTAAGTCTCGAACGCAAGACAGGTTAGATTACTTTAGCGAACGCAAGACAGGTTTTAATTCAGTGAATAATCAACCAAGTGAACTGTGAATAGTGGCGTATACATATTAAATTGTGAAAATATCATACCAGAAATAGGAAAGTGTATAAAAAAAATCGGTGAGATTAATCTAAATTACTATTTCAACATAACCCAACTGTGAAACTGAATATACACTATATAATTATTTAAACAAATACTGAAAACACTAAACACTAACACTGTTGTGATTTATTAGTTGTAATATAATTATTTATTTGTACCTAGAATTTAGAGGTGAATTTGTTGTTAACCAAGAAAGTAACTGACGCTGATAGAAACTAGCACAACTATTACGTTCCTTAGTTGTAAGCAATTATTTATTTTATATAATATATATGGAAGAATTGTGATGTTTTGTACTTCACTGAGGACATTTTCGAAAAACTTACTGTAGTCAAAAGAACACACATTTGACTATTTAAGTTGAATTAACCTATACGTAATAACATACGTATTCCCTGAGATTATCCACAGTGCCAACCTCTGAGCAATTAACTGATTAGCTAGGGTAACTAATGTTCAGAAAGTATTTATTTGTTTTATATTAAAGGAAAGGTTTAAGAAACCAATAAAAGAATATTGAAATAAACTGTATAAGTGCTGGTGTAATTATTTAGAATAATTAGTAAATTATCGAAAATACGAGTGCTTACGCTGACGAAAATTGAGGCGAAAATTTGGGTATCAAGGTGAGCAACGATAATATTTTGATTTTAAATTATTATTAATTTCAATCAATTTTTGAATTAATTATATATTCAAGAAGCAAATACCTAACTAATTATTTTTATATTGAATATAAAATACGTAATTATCTCTACACCAGTTACATCAATTAAAAATCATTGCATTCAAAACTTGGCGCTCCAACGAGAGTTGTTAATAAGAACACAGTTAAAAAGAACAAATCAAATTTAAATAAAATAGGCCTAATTAAAAATAAATTAAGAACACTCAGATTTTTATTTACATATTTGGCGCTTACAACGTGAGGCGTTAAAGAAGAATTTATATACCTCAATACGAATATCTAAAATATTACACTGATAATTTTATTTATTTACAAAATTGGCTCACACAACGTGGGGCAACCAATACAAAAGAATAAAAATTTTATTTAAAAATAAACACTAAAATGTTATTTACTTACAATATTCAAAAGTTAAAAGCAATGTTTCAAATTTCTGAAAGATAGAAATACTTTCTTTTTACTAGATTTGTAATATGGATAAGTTTTTTATGACTAAATATTATGAACGTCAACAAATGCGACGCCTTTCCAAAGTAATTACATGCGCAGAAATCCCCACCACCAAATTGTCTCAATCCGGTACTGTTTTGGGCAGTACACAAAATATCCTTCGCGAACTGATCGAAGACATGAACAACTTCTGTCCGTATTAACAAGCTAATAGCTTTAACTTTGCTTTCTGAAACTTACGTCAAATTCGATATAAAGAAAGAAAAAAATACAAGAATAATATAGAAGTAAAACTTATGGTAACTGACAAAGAGGAACATCGTAATTAAACTAACAGGAGGTGAACAGGGAGACGAATATGGGTGTATACAAACAGTCGACAAAAAAACTGTAATACGTCTAAGAATTCGAATATTTGGAAGTGATAATTAGCAGACTCAGAACAGTACGTGAAAAATAAGATTAGAATAAGTAAGACACAGTATACTATCACAGACAACACAAACCATTGATAGTGAAAAGGAGATAAGAGTGCGAACGAAATTACAGCAAATCTGTATACAACTGTCTTCATACCAACAATAATCCAATATACGCACTAGAGTCCTTGACAATACTACGTTAATACAGATGGAAGCTTACGGTATTTGAAACAGAATATTGCCGCTGAACGCATGCCGTATATTACGGCATTTGAACGCTAAGGAAAAAATAGTTCCGCATCGCTAAGTGCCTGCGTGATTCTTGGCACACCGCGGATGTTCCAGACGTTTATAGATCATTCTACGCGGTAGAATTACGTAACGCCCCTTCCAGACGTTACTCGACTACTCTACCGGCATCAAGGCTCGCTAGGTCACTACGGCGCAAGGCAGCGGAAGTAGGCTATATATACTGGAATTCAAAGCGGTCAGTTAGATTCCTTCGCTTGACGAGTTTGTACGATCTCTTGCGCCACATGACCCGGGGTCGCCACATACCATCCTCTCGGGACTGTTATTGGGTTGGCGGAAGTGTAACGACCCGTTACAAATCGTCCTTCTCCAAGCGAAGGATCCCCAGAGACTTCCTCGTTCAGCCGCTGCACATCGCTACGCGTTTCAGCCAGCATAACTGCTGCATCTCGTCCCTCCACCAAAATAAATAAAAAAAAGGCTTCACAACTTCCACAAAAGCAACATGAAAAGCTATCCACCAATTAAACGAGCATCAGTCCCCTAATCTTGGACCTGGTTCTGGCACAGTTAGTTCCACCTGGAAATTTTAGAAGTGCGGTTCGGAGTTACTGTGGCGGTTTAGTGGGAAGTGACCACTGTGTTAATTAGTGCGAAACTGTAATAAGGTGACATTTATTGTAGTTGTTGGACAAATTTAACTTGAAACATAAGAATGCCTTTTGTTGAAGTATAACTAATGTTTGTGTCTAATTAAAGTTTGTAATTAGTGAGTTCATTGATGTCAGTTATTCTGTTTCCACTTTACCCATGACAGTCCGGTGTGACCGTCGTAATAATATTTAAGAAGGGTGTCGTTAAGGCGAATAGAAAGTGGACAAATTTAACTTGAAACATAAGAATGCCTTTTGTTGAAGTATAACTAATGTTTGTGTCTAATTAAAGTTTGTAATTAGTGAGTTCATTGATGTCAGTTATTCTGTTTCCACTTTACTCTTGACAGTCCGGTGTGACCGTCGTAATAATATTTAAGAAGGGTGTCGTTAAGGCGAATAGAAAGTGTCAGAAATAGAAATATTCGATAAGAACTAGAAGAATGTCAGGAGTTGAAACATTTGGAATCAGATATTGAAATAAAAATACCACGTGGTAAATAAGAATGTAATATGGAAGATAAACTCCTAGTAAAAATACGAAGAAAAGAATCTTTCAGTCTAGTATAAAAACAGTATAAAGTGTAAATTACACAAGTTCTTTTATATAAAATCTGACCAATGGTGAGGAGTGAAATAGATAAAATAAGAATCATCAAATTGGATGACATGAGAAAATGTGTACAATAAATAACAGTAGAAAGTAAAATCCGAACCAAAAGTATATGGAGGCAGATGACAGTAATTTGTTACATTGTTACATTACAAAGATTCTAGAAAACAACGCGTTACAATGGCAATCTGTGTAAATAGATTAGTTAAACCAAAGCGACTGAAAAGAATATTAGAGTGCGGATTATTAGAGTTCCACAACGAGAAAAGAGATGAGCATCAGCTTTCACATGGGTAATCTACATCAACAGAACTATGGAAAAGGAAGGTATGGAATTGTGACTGGAATAATAAAAGACTGTGGAAAGAAAAGACTGTTGAATAGGATAACGGTAAAGAGAGAGAGAAGAACTAGAACGATCAAAACGACAGAAACACGATAGCTCCAATCAGTGGCATAACTAGGATTTGTACCTGGGGAGGGGGATGAGATTAGCTAGGTCTCCCCTTTTCCCCAGGCAAACGAGAAATGCAAGATATCTTCCCTATCGTGTTACAAATGCTCGGCTATAATTAGTTTTGGACAGGAAAAAGCTACGAAAAAATTTGTGGACTAAAAGAAACTATCATCTTAAATAATTGTCTTATTAATTATTTATATTCTTAAAACCTTCCGTGTAACAGAACACTAACTAAAATATTTTGTCAACCACTTTGTCTTTAATTTGACTGGGAGACTGAAGATTTCTTGTAGATACGACCAAGAATGCAACTTTGCTGCAACGATATTCTTTTTTACAAAATTCTGGGTTTACCAAACATTTACAATCAAAGAAAAAGAAAACGTTCTGGGTACAAGTGTCACAGGTAATGTGCGCACGACGACTGCCTATTAACAGATGGTCATAAAATACGATCACAAGTCTCCAAGCTATTTATAGCTGATTTTAGAGCTCCGTTACCACATTTCTTTTCGATTTTCTTTCTTCAAAGTTTGAATTTCACGAGATATCATCATTGTCTGCGTTGATATCAATAGCATAAATTCTACTAATCGACTCAACTGATTTTCTAGCATTCGGTATGCAAGGTAGGTTTAAATAGACAGTGATTAAACGTGTTTAAAATTCTTCTTTATCTCCAAGATAAAGAAACAGATAAATGGGATGTAGGCCTGCTTATTTACTCTGAAGTGACTCAGTTTGAATAAATAAATCTAATTCAACCGAATCACTAAGAAACGTAGACGTGGAGCATTTTATTTCGTTATACTTTATTCCTGGTAACTTTTAATCAGTAAGAATTCCTCATTTAAACTGCTTTAACGAAGTTAGTTATTAATTCAAGTTCTCCTTCAACAGGTAAAAATTAGGATAGCCCCGTGAAATTGTTTGCGGTGCATTTTCATTTATAACTGACAATAATGTTTGTGAATCTCTTTTATCTATTACTTAAAAAAAAAACTATTTCTTTTGTCTGTCTACTCCACCTAGCAACCACGAATCTTACTTAGTCGCCCGCGGTTGTATTTCCGTCTACAGAATGCACTTTCATCAACTTCGACATTTTGCCCTACACCCCCAATTTTACAAGAATTTTCAATCAGTCACACAATAAGAATTTCTGTGAAAGAATTTATTAATTTTCTTGCAGTTGGTTGTGACAGACCAGTCTCTCTCACAATGACAGTAAAAGGACACTTCAAAATCCATGCAATTAAAGGCGGACAAAGAATATTTGCAATGCCCAGAATATGTCGACAAAAAATAATTAGTCATCCCGGAGTATATTCTTCAGTTTTTGAAATTTTTGAGCTCGCAAATTCGGGTGCCTTTTCTCCTGTAGTTTTATTCTCTATAATAGCACGATGCCTAATAGATTTATTTGCAGTGCGCAAATAAGAAATCGTATGTTCCATCAACTTAACGTCATTTATTTTATTTTCAGTATTGCCTTTACTAATAAAAAATTATTTTATTAATTTACACAATATTGTAATGCCTTTTGTTTCAACAGTTATTTGTAAACTTTAGATTGATACATACAAGTGGCTAAAAAATTGGCCTACGTTGAATGCATAAGAAATTTCACTGACTTGTATATTACCTCTGGTGACTGGGGAGAATTATTCCCCTGGTCTCCTCCCGTAGTGACGCCGCTGGCTCCAATGGTTCGGACACGTGATTAATATGAATGAGGGAAGGCATGTCAGGAATGGCATGAAGTGTAAAGGAATAAAATCCAACCGAGGGATCGGATGGGAGAATAACGTGAATAAGACAGCTGGAAAAAGAGAGAAGCTTCGGGAACATATCAGAATATTGGTGAGGGAAAGAAGAACGTATAGAACACCCCGAGGGTTATAGTAAGGGATGAGAGGAAGTACGTAAGTAATGTTCCGTCTTCGTACATTTTTTAGTAAAACTGACGAGAAACGACAATACGTTTATGTAGAATATTTTCCCGTTATTATTACTGTACTACGTTCAATTTCTTGGCACCACATTATTCTTTTATTGAAATTTTATCCAGATCGAAAAATTATTTTCTGTCGAGCAGTTCGTTCCGTTAGGATCTGTGTGCCTGACACGACCACTTCCTACGGAAACATCTGCGTGAGCGACAGTGACAAAATGGCGGTATCACACCGCGCACAGATAACGAAAGTTGTACTATCTGCTGCTGATAACGCACTAAAAAATAAATATTTGAACAGATTCTGTGTGGCAAAGTATTGGTGACGTACACTTGTCAACCAGCTGTACAGCAGAAGTAGGCCTACAGTACTGTACTGTTCACGAGTACAGGCCTGAAATTTTTGCAAGGTCATCTAGACGAACGTATGCCAGCTAACAAAGTGTTTATGCGCTATTACCTAGTTCTCCGATCATACGCCCGCTTTCCGACTAGATTTATTTTGGACAACGGCGAAGCTTTGTTGCTAGCACGACCATATTGCAAACTACATGCTTGTGTCATTGATAAAAGTTTTTTTGAAATCTCGTAACGGAATAAATCAAACTTTTATATTAAACAATATGTTGTACGCATGGTACATTGAATACGTATTCTACGTAGATACGTAATATTCTATATACTGTGGTCATACTACAACTGTAGTATAAAACTGTAGTTTTATACTAACTACAACAAATCAGACACAGAACCTTTTCAGTTGGTTTTGGTTTATTATTTCGATTGGTTTATTCTCCTTTTTTCGAAACCAATCAAAATTTGGTTCAAGTTAGACCAGAAACCAAAATTAAATTTTACATTATATAAAATTTAACCAATTGTGTAAGGTTATGCCGATACCTACTCTGT
This sequence comes from Magicicada septendecula, assembly GCA_034769895.1. Classification (NCBI taxonomy): domain Eukaryota; kingdom Metazoa; phylum Arthropoda; class Insecta; order Hemiptera; family Cicadidae; genus Magicicada; species Magicicada septendecula. The sequence goes on along the minus strand of CM068371.1, from coordinate 164,124,152 downwards.
GGTTAGATCGTGTACTCTGCGAAAGGCGGATGTAAATAAACGAGATTTTAAACAATGGTCAAAGGATGCTCGCGCTTAGGTATGCTTCGCAACGATGGTATATGGAGGGGTTAGTAGCGTTTCGTCCGAGTTGCAGTTCGTCCGAAAACGAAATTCGTAGAAAAATGCTATAGTTCGTCCGCGACGGTTTTACGGATCAGTAAACAGGATAATGAGTTGCGTTTCGTCCGAGCCTGGGGCAGGTACCTGAGTCAAGCCATTGACCTAGCGACAAACTGATGACGAGTCACACCTTGACTAACCGGTGGTTCCTCCTCCACCCTTGAGGGAGGGCGCAAGACATTGTTGACATTATTTGTATCAGTGCTTTCAAGGAGAACACATCTATTCGTAAGATGGAGTTTACAACAACCAAAAGAGGTCAACCGAGTTTGATATGTAATGGGTACCGGTACACAAAGAAGAGGGAGAATAGGTCTAGTGAAGTTGTGTGGTGTTGTGTTGCGCGACCATGTGGTGGAAAAGTTATTACCAACAACAGTGAATTGATTAAAGAAGAGAGCCACGAGTGTGTTCCTGATGTGGCCAGCATTGATGTGCACAAAGCTATGTCGCAGGCCAAGAAGAGAGCTCGCGAGGAGACCGACACATCGATTTCACAGGTAGGAATATGTTTTCTTTGTAAAGTTTCTTACGATTACAATTTTGGTATTACAATTACAATTAACTACTGTTTTTTTGGGTTTTCTTTTTAGATCTACGACGAAGAATTTAAAGACCTCCAGCAGACAGGATATGAATTGGTGACTAGGATACCTCAGTTTACAACTTTTAAAAGCTAAAGTACAAGGTTGTTTTTCCATTTTTCACAAAGTCTTTGGAGGAAGATACAGAACATTGGGCTTACAAGTATGTACAAATCCAATCAGGAAGTTCGGAACTCCATCAGGATGTGTGCTGCCTTAGCATTCTTAAAGCCAACGGAAGTGGAGGAAGGATGGATTCATATCCACAGTCAGGCAGAAGAAAATGAAAAATTGACTGAATTTTTCGACTACTTTGTGGACCAGTGGTTGGAAAATCCACAGGTTTTAATTGACATGTGGAACTGCCACCAAAGGAGACACAGGACAAATAACGCGGTTGAAGGGTGGAACCACCGATTGAACTCAGTCGTGGGTAAACCATACCCCCGAGTGAAAGATTTGATTATGTATTTGAAGAAAGACGCAGAACATTCAGATGCTAAGATTGTAAGAATGGAGCTGAATTTAGAAGGGGTGAAAAGGAAGAAGAAATATGTCTCGATGGACAACAGAATTTTAAGAGCCACTGAAGCAATGGAGCAGTCAGGAGACATAGACAAATTTTTAAGAAATGTCTCTTTCTTTATCCAAATGGATTAAAATTACGGAAGGAAGATACCTATAATTTGTTCACCGAGTGTTTGCAGAAAATATTTCAAGCGAATGACATTGACGAGGGTCGGATTCTATTGTTATCGGTAACATTCCAACGCCCGTTTCACAGCAGTCCGCCAACTCATATTTCCTGTTCGTCACGTTCTGTAGGTACTGTGCGTAATCTACTGAGTTCAGTTCCTTCCTTGTTTTCACCGTTGAATAACGTGTCATTTGGGTCTGTTTTTACTGTTTAGTTATTATTAATAGCTTGGACTAAAACTGTACAATATGGAGACTCTTTCCCCAATAGCAAGGAACAAACGCGGCAAAGTTATAAATAGTGCTAAGAGATTGTGTATAGTGAATAATTTTAAACATTTAAGTACAGAGAATCCTACCATAAAAAAGGACAAGGCCATGGAAAAAGTTGCTGAAATGACCGGTGTTAGCAAGCGGAGTGTTTATAGTGTTATTAATGTATATTTGAAAAACAAAACGTTAGGCTTGAGTTCACCAAAAAATAAAAAATCTAGAGTAGCGGCAGTAGATAAATTGGACGAATTTACAAAATGTGCTATTAGGAGAAAAGTTCACGAATTTTTTTTCAAAAATGAACAACCGACAACAAATAAAATTTTGAGTGCAGTTAACAACGATAAAGACTTACCGGATTTCAAACGGTCTACGCTATATAAGCTGTTAAAATCATTGAATTTTAAATTTCATGAAAGAAGACGTAACATGTTTATCTGTGACAGGGATGATATAGTTGTATGGCGACAGAATTACCTACGCAAAATTAAACAGTTTCGCGAAGAAGGCCGTAAAATTTACTATCAAGGACGAAACTTGGGTAAATGCAGGCCATGTCAAAAATAAGGTTTGGCAAGATAAAACTATTAAGTCGCCGAAAGATGCGTTTTTGAAAGGTCTGTTGATAGGACTACGAAGTCCGAAGGGGAAGGGAGCCGCCTGATAGTTGTGCATATGGGCTGTGAAGAGGGCTTTTTGAAAGATGGATTAATGGTGTTCCAATCAAAGTCTACTGCTGACTATCACGAAGAAATGACCGGGAATGTATTTGAAGATTACTTTCGAGAACTCCTACCTTCCCTGGAAGATAACTCTGTTGTGGTGTTAGATAACGCACCATATCATTCAGTAAAGTGTGAAAAAATTCCGAACATGTCGTGGAAAAAAAATGAAATAGCAAATTGGTTAAAACAAAAAGGTTTTAATGCTGATAGTAGTTATCTAAAGAAAGAACTTCTTTATATAGTAGAACAAGAAAAAGGAAATTACGACAAATATGTTATTGATGAGATGGCCAAGAAGGAAAACAAGACAGTATTGAGATTACCCCCCTATCACTATGAGTTAAATCCCATCGAGTTGATCTGGGCTCAAGTGAAAAATCATGTTGCGGCTAACAACACAACATTTAAGCTTGCAGATGTAAAACGGCTGTTGGAAGAAGGGGTGGAAAAAGTAACTGAAGAAGACTGGAAGAAGTGTATAGAGCACGTAAAGAAAGAAGAGGCGAAACTGTGGGAATTGGACAACTTAATAGAAGAAATGGAGGAGAGTGGCCCTTTGATTATAAATGTTGGTAATGATGACAGTAGCAGTGACTCCGACTTAGCTGTGGAATTGGAATAAACGTAGTTTCCATTGTTGTAAATAGCCCCATGTAAGTACATACTGTAGTAGATAGGCTGATGTAAATATTGTAGTAAATGGCATGTTAGTATTATCATAGCAAATAGGCTTATTTTATAATTAATTTCATTGAAGATTTTAGTATTCTGATAACAAATGGGCCTGCCTATGTTATAATTTTAGTCCGGGTTTCTCCGTACCACAGGTTTATGTGATCTAGGCCTGTGGAAGCCTCTTTCCCCTATTCTTTCCCCTCTTTCCCCTAAAAAGAGTGACCTCCGACACGGTGGAGGAGTTGACGTTTCCCTCGGAGGCTTATTAATACTAACGTCCACCGATCACAAAACATCAATTTATTAGATGCTCGGTAGCCCGTGCGCCCCCCGCACGTCCGCCTGTGAACCGGCCTCTACCATTCACCAGTGTCGTAATAGGCCAACATTTTCTGCAAACACTCGTTGAACCATGTATAGGAATGCTGCATAAGTGATTTGACAAAGCTATATGCTGACATTGTATAATACCTTGAGATTATAGTTTATTATTAAGATGTTATCTATATTTATATAAACTAACTGACAAAGCGACAGCTGCTAAAATTTAAGTATATAATTATATCAAGCATTTTGAGTAACACATTATAAATGACAAAGCGCAAGGTGCAATTTAATTTTGGGACTAGGCCTTAAATTTTAGGAACTGTTAAGCATTTTAAACATTCTATAACAAATAAACTTAAAAATCCATGGATTATCCGTGCGGGTCCATGGCGTCCGTGGGTCACTTATGACCCCCTGTCGTGTACGCCGAGTGCGAGGCTGTACGGCAGGCCCACCTCTGTTTTAATAGAGGTGCCAATTAAAGAGGGCACGCAGTCCTGGCTGGCGCTAACAATAGACCTTATCGCACTGTAAACCTAAGCAATGAACAATAGGTTATTAATAAATTTAAAGCTTCATTAAACACTATTAGGATGGTAGCCATCGGACGAAACGCTACTCGGTCAGGTAGCAAGCCGAACCGTAAGCTGCCTGTTCCTGGAATTCGGACGAAACGCTACGCCACGATACGGAGAGGGACCTTAAGGTGTCCTCATTGGTTAAAAAAAGATGATCTCCAGGAAACACATTTTACGCATGGAAAAGGATTCTGTGTCAAAGGCCGCATACTTTTATGCTCCACAGGGTAGTATTAATGTAGGAAGGCCCAGAAAACGATGGTCTGATTTTTTAATTCAACTCAAAATATTTGTAATTTAACAATTTAAATTCACAATGTAAGCCTATAAAGACTTCTGAAATCGGAACAGGTGACCACACCTACTCCTGGATGGAAGACGAAGATTAAAATTTGATTTTGTTAAACGTCGCATTTTAATCGGATTCTTTAATTTTGCAGTGTAGACTTTCTATTTATCAGGCCCATTTATTTTGTGCCGACTCCATATTTCATTAAACTTTTGAATACCTGTTCATTGGTCTTTTTTTTTGGCGATTAAAGCGAAACTTTGATGGACTTAGTAGTCCAATTGGTATAACGCTGGTCCCAATCTAGAGTCCCCGCAGCCGCATTATATCAAGGTGGCCTCAGATCTAGAAGTTTCTGGCAGCTGAAGCGTAATGCTGGCCACGCCATCTTCGTTGCATACAGACAGCTGCATGGGTAGCTTATTATTAAAGTCGAATTTTGTCTAATGCAGCAGTAATGAAACCCGATTAAGAGATGATTAAGAGATAAGAATGTAGACTGACAGACATGATCTATACCAGCACACAACTACATCAGGCTAGATTTTATACGGATTACGAAATAGAAAGCGGCGTGACGTTCAAGAAACCGTATCTGCCTAGGTAAAGAAAGTGAGAAATACTTGTTGACTTAAACACATAATGTTTCACTGACGTATTAGACATCAGACTAGTGACGGATTATCCATAACGCTAGGGTATGCTGCAACACCGGGGACCAAGGCTTCAGCTGTCAGGAGGCACAATACAGCCCTAAATCAAAAAACTTTCTGAAGATAATCATTGTAAAAAAAAAACACAAAAAACAAATGTCCTCAATCCAATCGTCTTATCGTCTGCTTTTGACGACTCTAATAGCGAACTGCGAATCTGAAAGATCATTTTCTGCATTAAAACGCATTAAAGATATGTTGAGTTCAACTACGGGAGATAAGAGATTATCTTCGTTAGCAAGGCTGAATATTGAAAGCGAGATACTTGAATCGCTCGGTTTAGAAGAGATTATACAAGACTTCGTTAGGGCAAAATCAAGAATAAATGGATCGATTAGCATGTTCTAAGCTTAAGTACTACTATGCCCATTGTAATCACTATTTAGCTAAATATTAATTTTGTTCTAATTTGAGAATTTAATAAAATAATTGTTAACTTTAGAAACTGTATATACCGAAAGGTTGAATTCTGGATGGGGGGGGGGCACCAGTCTGATGGCACCATAGGGCACCACGCAATTCTAATCCGCCCCTGAATCAACACATTAAATGTGTGTGTCTGTCCGTTATTTCGTCTGAACAACTGTTTGGTTCATACCGTACACGTGCCATCAGCTTTGCTCGCGTCGTAGTTCTGTTAAACTGCTGATGGCGCACATCGCCATTGCTGTATAACGCAACTGGATAAACTGCGTGTCACACTCTCGCCTCGCGCGCGTGTTAAGTAGGCCTACTAATATAGTAATTATCTGCGCGCAGGAATGCAGTGTGTGTAGTTTATAAACACTGCACGTGGACACCACTAACTTAGTTACAAAGTTAGTTTATAAACAATTAACTTGTACATTGATGTCTGTAGACACTTGTCGCCTACCGGTGAAAACCGTCTTAACGTTCTTGGAGGGGGGGGGCACTGACTGGATTATCGCCCCGTTCTGCACAGTAGACCGAAATTGTCAGAGGCTGACTTCCGGGGGGGGGGGGAGATCAAGGACATTTCTCCCCTTAAAACTCTTGAAAGAACTTTTTCCTACTATGAGAAAATGATTTTGTCTCACAAGATTAACTCGGAACTTAGCCGTTACACGTTTAAAAAAAACTGAATTAATTCTACAAGTATATCGTAACTTCTAAAAGTTCTAAAATTTCCCTTACTTCAGGGTTTTCTGCCGGTTTATTTATTTATTTTTTTAATACGTATGTCATTATCAGCTCAGTACTATGAACTCAGCTCAATAATACTCAAGGAGTCCTTTATCATCCCCCATTTCACTTTGTTGCGTTCCTTCGCTAATTTCCCCTTGCTGCCCATTTAAGCAGTTACGAAATGCCTGATACAAGTAATTTCCCTGCCTGTTTTGATTCACCTTTCATCATGGTCGTAGCCATAGGCGTGCGCAGGGCGATTACAAAGGGGGGACCACTACACCGGGTGATACGGAATACCCTCAGTAAAACGGTCTATAAAATTAACATTAAAACAAAATTTACTGGTTTAATTAAAAACATATCATTATCTTATTTTTGTGACCTAAACAACAACAATAAGTATTTATTGACAATAATTATTGAAAATTTTATATCAAAGTTTGTAGGTATTACAAAAATAAAACCTAAGTAAAACCAGATCATGATACAAAGCTTACAGTGACATCCTTCTCTTAAAAGGGACCACCTTTTTGAATTTGTCAATAATTTCCTCTGGCCTAATATCTAATGTAAGTTTTTGTTCTATAAATGGTTCTATAAATGAAAGCGAGAGAAAAGGGGGCAGCGGGGGTTTTCACTACGCCCATGTTTAGGCTGAAATCACTCTTACGTATATTAGTGTATTCTTTTTATAACACACCATTTTTTCACTGTCTTTTCTCATCTGTTCGTTTTTCCGAATTTGGCTTTTTTGTAAACTATTGGGGAGGCTAAGGTCCCTCACGTGCGCACGCCTATGGTCGTAGCTAGTCTTATTTTAAAAGGAAAGCACTTCTATTATTCTAATTTTTTTACACTTCTCTTCGTAACAGGATTGAAACTATTTATTTCGTTCCTCGACAACAGCGTTCCCGAAAACCGCTCCCTTGTGGGCGTCGGACGTATCGTGGGGGGCGCTGCTGTCCCCAGGGGAAGTCAGGGCGTTAAGGAACAAATGGACAACGAAAACACGCTAAAACATTTGGTCACCTAAAGATATTTAGCCATAGCTTATAATCGAAAATTCAATGATCTGTCGCACTCCTGTAGCTGTAAGCAGCGTTGTTTGGATTCCTAAACACAATAATGATATTGCGATTTACTGTCATCATTTAGACACACTTCACAGCGATTTTAACAATCGAATTGAAAATACCTCCGCAATGATGACACAACAACAGGTTCATCCTTCTCAATATGATTATATTTAATTCAACTTATTTGATTGAGTAATAACTGCTTATTAGCAGTTAATCAATAATCGCTTTGGTTTATTAATAACCGTGAGTAATAACGGCTTTAGAATTTCAGTTCTTGTTTTATTTTCAAAATGACTATTTGAAAATCAAAAATTACACATACAGCTATACAAATATTTTGGTAAAATTCAAAAATTAGAAAGACAGCTACACGTAAAAATTCTGTTATTAACTGAGGTATGAATTTTATGGGGTGGACGTTGAAAAGATTATTTTTGAAACGGGGGCGGTGAGCAAATAAAGCTTGGGAAACACTGCTCTACAGCGACCACCTAAATTGGTAACGTAAGATATCAGCGCATTCATTTTTCGATTCGTCCACCAATAGCGCGAACAGGACTGCAAAGTCATTTGCGCCCCCCTTCTCCTTCCACTTTCATGACGGTAATACAAGAGACGCTACGGCGTCGTTTTCGTTCTTAACACGATGCTTCACGGTTTTAGTGTTTCGTAAGCAACTAGTTGACGGCAATCTTAGGTAAACTGTACCGAAATTGATGGAAAGCACGTGACATTTAATTTCTCACTATACGACAAATAAGATTCATTAGTTTAACACTAATTTAAAAACTACCGTTCAAGAATAACCAAAAACATTTCAATAAAAAAAGTATGTTTACTTTAAACAAGTTTAAAATAAGAAACATTTTCTTCCTCTCCGGATTCTTTACTCGACATCGTTGTTATATAGGCTAATGACTATAATTACAGTAATTAACCATTACGATAATCTTTCCAGTAACCAATATCTCGAGCCTAATAGGAAACACATATAAAAAAGTAAATACGATTATATTATTTTCGTTTTGTTTTTTATTTCTTCTCTGCGCAAGTCCAAGAATGAAAAAACGTTTCTACATTCCTGAAGCGTACTTCGAATTCAAGAACTCGTGTTTGTTTAATGACTTTCAGTTAAGCAACTTACGTATAATCTACCTAATAGCGTTATGTAATATTTGATAGCGTTTCACGATTTTCCTTAATTCTTATCAGAGCTCAAACATTCAGGATGTTGACCGCACTGACCTTGTGGTTGGGTTGGACGTACTTCGTTAGTGGTGAATATTGCGTTTTTCACGTTTGAATAGGAAACGGACAAAGTCGGTAATCGTCGTGGTCATTAATTCGCCGTTGTGCACTGTTCGAAACACGAATTATGATAACTCCCGTGTGATAGATATTACTTCCTTACTAACACGTACTACCTAAATTTAAACAGATGCATTTAAATAAAAATTCTTTCTTGAAACCGAGTGAACCGAGTAATCAGCGACATCTAAGTCTATGATGCTCTATAACCAGAGTGAACATCGGTACAAATATGTTTAGCACAAATGTGTTTTATCCTGGTGCAACTCTCCCATAGTACTGTACGAGACTGACCGCTGCAATACAAAGGACGATAACTTACTTATCTACTCTGGAGTACTTATTTTTATTTCACTCGTCAGAAGTTTTCCCGTCACCATAAAACAATTTTTATCCTTATCAACGTTATCTGTATTCAGTGGTTGCAGATTAATGGGGGAATTCCTCTTACTTTTTTAAACTGACCATTAATTGTTCTTCCTCTTCCTTCTTTAACAGCGATATAATAAATAATACTCTTTCCCTACTCCCATTATACGTCTAAACAATACAGTATACACAAATAAAAGTTTATTTCTTTAAACAAAATTTACATTCCCGTTTTTATTTGTCAAATTATTTATCTCGAGATTAAACAAATTTTATTTTCAACCTAAAAAAAAATCAATTAACGTTTATTTTCTGTTTAGTATTTACGAACTCCAATTAGGTTTATAGTCTACATATAAAAAACACGAATACTTATTTTAATTTAGCGGAATAATTGGTATAACGATATGCAACAAAATTCTTAAGATAATTTGAATTAAAAAAAATGAACTACAGAAATTACCACTCACATTTTTTGAGCTTATTTTTATCGATTTTTTTGTCGAATATATTTTCCTAGTGTTTGAAATGCAGAATAGGCCACATGTAGCTAGAAAAAATGAATTTACTGATAACGTCTAGTATGAAACGTCTTATGATCCACTATGTAGTTTAAAAAAGTAATGGCATGTTAATACACTTTATCTGTGTATAACGAAAATAATACTGCTAGATTCTTTGTCAGCAAACAGCCTGCTGTATCTACAGTGTGAATACCAGATTATAAAAAAGTCTGCGGGACTCAGGTATATATCTAATTTTTAAAAAATCAGTATTTAGCACTGACGTTCGGCAGTCATACGTACGGTTAAACTTAACATACTAGGGGTTTGTTATTTTTACTGCCCCCATTCATCTAGGTCGTTTCTTACATGCTGTGCGTTGTCCAAGTAGGCCCTACTGGAGGAGGGCAGAAATTTGCAATCGTCTCATCCGCGAAGAAAAGAAATATTCAACCGTATGACCCTAGTGCCGAAAAATGGGAAACCTTCGAACAGTCGACATGTGGTGACTGAAAGCCCTGTGGAAAACATTTAAACAAGTGTCAGAGTGGCAGTCTCCTCTGAGAATGATTTAGCTAGCAATCTGCAGCTGTCGGGAAGGGAAGTGTACCTAAAGACACAGGAATTAATTCCTATGTTAAATCTCGGTGGTAACAATACGTTTAAACATTTTGTCTTATCTCTTGTGATATAATTGTTCTTTTTTTAATAAAAAGGGAGTAAAGAGGGATGAAAGGCACAAAAGGATTACTCTTATTTTATACCTACAGTATTATTCATTACGAAGATATTAATTTATAAAAGTGCCTGTAGTTAAGACAGTCGGTATCGTCTCCCGTTATTTTGTTCCTCTTTATGAACAATTTCGTGTTATTTCGTAATTCCTCCGCATTTCATTTTACAATTGAGATTCGCAACGGATTACTAAGGCTGACCTTATAGGATCAACAAGATCAATTACAATAATTGTAATTGTCATTACGTACGTAATTATTATGTACTGATACAAATTTATAGACGGATTTCATGCATATAACTTTTTATTTATTTTCTTTTTGTCTTAGATTTCTCATATCTTATGTTGGCCTTAACTTCTAGGCATTTTATGTTAAAAACTGAAACATGTATAAAACGTTCTCCCTGCATTAACGGTCGAATACATAAGTAACGACTTAGTTTTGTAAAGGCCGTTGATATGCCGTGATAACGTTTTGTTTTTGTTATCGAAACGTAACGTGGCGTATGATAAAGGAACCGACGATGATAGCAGTGTGAGACGCTATGATTAGTTAGTTCGTCTTTACCGTTGTAGCCTACACTGGTCAGGGTCAAGTACACAACCGGCGACGCGTATACAAAACGCGTCTGTCAGTGGCGAATAGGCCTATTCGTGAAATTTAATTTTCATTAAACAATTATTTTAAAATCTTGCAACGAGATCGAAGAAAGTAGGGGCGTATTTACGAGGGGGCGCGGACCCCCCCCTACCGCAGAGGGACGAAAAAGTTGACGAACTTTGCTAATTTCTTAATTTTTAGGTTGTTTTATTATTTTTCCAGTTGTGTACGCTAATGTAGTAGTAACTCTTTTATAAATATAGCTCTACAAACAGATTTATTACGGAGCTTAGCGTATAAACTTTTGAAATATAGGAAAATTAATTCAGTCAATAAGTATCTTGTAAACAATGTTCCAATAACGTATATTTTTAATGTGTTTTACCGTTTAATGGGAGTCATTTCAGCCACTTTAAAGTTAGTAATGTTGATCGGTCTTAACCTGTTTTTTTTTTTCTTTTCCATGAAGCCGGCTCGACCCCGGACCCTATACCCCCAATGTCAAATTCTAGATACGCCACTGCAAGAAAGCCACCCTTCCATGGCAGCTCTAAACGAAGCGCACAGGAAAAATATTAAATTCGTGACGGTATTCGTCAGCCGCTGACCATCTTTGACAGTCAGCTCAACTTATCATACATTCACGTTCGTCATTTTTATAAAGTAAGTCTTATAACAGTTTATTGGTTTATAATAGTTATATTTCTTTATTTCTTCTTCTTATTATTATTACTATCCTGTCGAGTGTAGAATTCATCGGCCGTGGTTTCCACGCAGGTTTTGTGATGCTTGACTTTACGAGTGAGACTGTTCCCCGTACTTTGCCATACGACCGTACTGTCGAGTCTAATCTTGTGCCCAATCAAATTTAAAACATTTACGTCGTCCTTCTAGGATTAGGCACGGTTGCGCTGTAGTCTTTCTGGAGAGATATGCACTTCCGTTTTCTCCATCTTCCCTCGTACTGTGTTTCCATTCCTGTTATTGGTCGTTACGTGTCAACAATACAATCGCTCTTATCGCTTTACGTGTCTTATCTTCTACAATATTTTACCGCTCTAACAAATTTCATCACTATTTGCTGGAAAACTTCTTTCCTTGTTACTCGTGAATCAGTTTAAATTTTAAGTAATTCACAGTTAAAATAAAGATGCTTATTTTTAGTAGTCATAGCGGTCATATTTGAGAGTCTAAGTAATAACTGCCAGTGGCAGATGCGCACGCTGGAGGTGAGATCCATGGAACACACTTCTCATTTGGAAGACGCCTCTTCCTCCCTGAAACGGTTACATGTTAAGCAGATTCCAGATGGAACGGACGATCTAAGCTCCAAGAGTGGTCGCGTATGTACTCATTACGGGGCACATAAACCAAATCGTACCGTACTTTACAAAGCGTGAAGTCGATCTCACTGTAACTTTTTACGATGATGTCAGAAATGAAAACAGTAACTTTGTTTATTAGTAATTCGTTCACAAGAGTAAAAAAATTGTATGATCAATGACACAGTCCCATCATATCTTTGCCGTACACAAAAGAACCTTCTCTTAAAAAAGTATTTCTACTTTTTGTCGAAAAGAAAGTAATGCGAACATCATAAATTGTTTTACAGACCTGTACTTTTGTTTACTTGAACGCCAATATTAGTGCACCTTTTATTCGTAACCGAATTTTTGATAACAGCTATCAGCTTTTAATTACGTGATAAACATTATTTTCCGTCCTTTTATCTTCTGTTCTCACGACGTGTGTAATATACAATTCGTATAATTAAAGTATTAGCAAGTCTTGACAACGTTAACATTACTGAGAGTATGGCTACACTCACTTTTAGATTCAATGGGTGAATCTGTAAAACTAGGCAGGTCAGTCAGATGTCAGATTACTCATATCATAGCTAGGCTTAAAACCTTCTGCTTCTTCTTCCGATTTTCATCCCCATCTATCTTTATTTATCGTCTAGGTCCCACACTCTCATACCCTTGTCTATGCCATTTCTACAGCTTGTCTTTGGTCTGGTGTAGTACTGTCTGTGTTGTTCTTCTACATTTGTGTTGTCAGTTCATCACTTTGAGACTCTGTGTCTGTCGACTGTTGCGCGAGTCTATACCTGTTTGTCTGTAATGTAATCTCGAACTGAACTTGCGATTCGCATAATTTCTGTTGTCTGTTACGTCTGTTATCCTTTCTCCTGCAGTTTCTAGTTGCTCGTCTCCTTCGACGCTCTTCATGCCTTGTTTGTTCCTCAAGTTTAAGTTTACAACTTCAATTGGGGATTAATTATGCCAACAATAATTAATTAATTATGTAATTATACTAATTTGTAAAATGAGATCGTGTAATCACTCAATTAGGTTACTCATATCAACTGATTGAAGCTAAGTGATACGTTAGTTCTTTTATGTTAGCATAATTACTGCATTGAGACTCTAATTATTGTATAAATTAATAAAAACTACTATAAATCATTCAAGTGCCATTACTTTCTTGTTCTGAGGTAACTTTGACAATAATGAACGCATATATTCTGGATAAAATAAACACTTATTTATTAACATCATTAAATAAAGAGACTTCAATATATAAATATGGATGATTCCCTGTAAATACATTCATAAAAAGAGCACATGTATATATATCAAATTACAATGCGAATCCAATACGTTGTTTGCTGGAAAACATTCACATACATATATAATACAATCGATATATAGAAAAACACAAATAGTCAAACAATAAATCTTATACTAATGCGTTCGTTGCTTGCCTCGGATGAATAGCGTTAATTATATTTATCATATTTAATTTAAATACTCAAGGGTGTTTTCTTGAAAAGAGACAGGACAGTAGAGTTCTTATGATAAGAATAGCATAAAGATTACTTGTAAAGTGATTTATCCGATATTTCCATCGGTGTAACTCCTTCTCGTTGGTGGTCCATATGTGTGAAGTTGCGTAGCTGTGATGTCACTAACACTCAACACACGCGGATCAGATTCACTCGCGCTGTATGTATTTTCTGTTGATTCGGCTGTTACTGTTAGAGTCTATGAAATCATGTGTCGTGTGGGTAAGTTCATCATTAACTATGGTGTATATATCTGACTGTCTATTGTTGAACTTCTTGTGTGTACATTAATGTATAGTGTCTTTGATACCGTGGTGTAATTGTTCCAAATTATATTGTATCGCTTCGCACTGTACAACGTTACGATTTCGTTGTCCGGTAAAACATTAACAATAGTTCTGCGCGTCGGTTATTGATGAAACTGCGATTGGTTAGTTCAGTTCTGAATTTAGCGGTAACTGAGTATAATAAAGAACTCTAGAGTTATTAAGCACTGGCGTATGTCGCATGATTTAGTCGCTGTAGGTACACTATTACCGGATACACGCCAATATCGAAATGTTTAAGTCACTTAATTATATACCGCGTAGCAGAGTTTCAAAGTCCCACTGCTGTCCGTATGTTAATCGAACTGTATTAAGACTTAGAAGATTTAGTTCCGTGAAGACTGTTAAAGTATACGATTGAGAAATTTATAAGAAGACTCTCGAAAATTGTATTAAGACTGTTGAAAAATGTATGAAGACTGTCCTCCCGCGTGCTCTGCAAACAGTTTTTATCAAGCATCGTTTACCACAATGCAATCTTCTGGAAGGCCCGCCTCAGGTCGAACATGATAGGACAGAAGTATCGTTCTTCACTTCTCATTCGTCGTTCCCATTGCCATGATGACGACGGTCCTCTCCACCTGTCCTCTGGGTAGATGTTGGGTTGTGATTGGGTATCCTGTCTCCCCACAAGTTCGCGTCGAAGGCCTCCGTACTCTTTTCCTGGAACAAGAGCAATTTCTCGGCTGTCGATCAGGTCTTTGTCTAAGCGTACTCCGGACCCTGCTGCTGTTCTCACGCGAACAATGTGTCGTATTTCGTTATTGTTTCACTATCCTTGACCCTTTTCCGTTAGCTATCCGGACGCAGCGTGTCGTCGTTTCCAAAACGGCACTCCTTCTCCCTGTCGTAAATATCGGTTGTCGCCAGTAAGACGTTCCCCCGCTGTGCACAAGTTCGATTCCATTCTTTAGATATCGATGTCAGTTCTCATACAGGGTAAATACCATTGTGTACTTACACCCTTTTCTTACTGCTAGTACACTTCAAATTAACCTTGCAGTGTGTGTCCGTCACAGTTTCTCCGTAAATTGGTACTTGACATAGTTCCTTTTATCTTGCATGTTGCAGGCTGTAAATCTCGGTTGAGTCGAGTCTGTCACGGCCAACCTTATTTCCCATTGTAAAGTTATGTGAAGCGTATTCGTATTGTCCGAAGCAAACGTTCAGTTGACACATCGTTAAACTGTTCTTTATTTATTGCTCGTGGCTCGTGTAGGGGTGTCTCGCTGTATGTAACGTCTTTTCGATCATAATATTAAAAATTTTTAATTCTTGGTTGTTACAAGTTATCTTTACCAATCTCTGACGTCTAGGTTATTATATTTGTATTACTGTACAATAAATTTGGTTCTTCTTTTTCTTTCTGATGTTATTATCTTATTGAACACTTTTTAGAACAATAACAGTTTTCTTTCCTAGACTGTTCTTCTTTGTGATTGCAGTATGCAGAGTAACAGCTGTGAATTATCTTCACCAATATTGTTTGCACTCCAGCTTCCAAATTAGATATTGTTGCAGTCTTCCGATAACATGTATTCGATTTTTCTATACTTACCTCTACCCCCCCCCCACACTTTCTGTATTCTTCAGTCAAGTTGAGAATAATCTTGACTTGATCGTTTACTAAAAACAGTATTAACACACGCAGACAAAAACTGGTAACAATTAAGGATAAAACTTACTCCTCCCATGTTTTTACAACTCCTTTGAAATGTATTAAAAGAGAGATTTGACGGTACACAACAGTTCTGTACATTTTCACACAATAAATCCTGTTGTTATTTGCTTTCTTATTCATAGTTGTTATACGCGATTATCGGAGGATTTTGACTGTTTTATTAGTTCGTCACTAATGCAGGTCTTTTCAACAGTTTGCCAGTGCTTCACGTCCATAAAAGGCAAGTCTTTTTCGGCTGTATTTTTCTCTTTAGGACATGAGTCAGGGATAACGCGTGACATAATTATAAGGATGAACAATAGTCACCGTAAAATTATTCTGTGCCAAACTCAAGTTACTGCAAACAGTATGCTAATGTTCCAATTGCCACCGGTCGTCAACATTATAATCGTGGTGTCTGCGGTAGCTGATACGCATGCGCGTACACCAGGCACGTTTTTCTGGACGTAACGTGATAGAAACTTGACAACCTTTCTTGAGCGGCAAGCCTCCACTTACAAGTAGGCCTATAGCATAAGGTGTTAAGAGGGAAAAGAGGGGATACAACGCGATAACATTTCGCTGTTTCACAATCACACTGGGAAAAATACTATAGAACGAGAATACGTGAATTCAAGCTGACGTACACCGAGACGTTCGAAATATCATCCGAATTGGGTATTTTTTTTTTGTGAGTACGCGCAAAAATATAGACTCCTCACGTGGTTTCTCTTGAACATCTCGACTGGAGACGCACATGACATGTTAGTCTCACGCAAAACTTCGAAGTTTTGACGACGGTAAGGAAAATCACACATTTTTAATCACCACCACCACGATAAGGGCAATCATATTTTCCGTACAATCACAACATTAAAAAAAAAATTTGTTTCACGTTTTGAAGGTCATAAATAGTGAATCTGCCGTTACATCGAACACGATTGTAGACATCATACTTCCGTTTCTCTTGAAATGGAAGTAAACAGAGAAAAAGTACTTGAGTAGGGGTGATATAGGTACAAAAATGTGGGCCAGAGATTAGATTGCCTATTCTGCGGTCTTTTAATCCACCACTATTATAATGTACTTAAATCACTTTTTCTTAGCTTTATGCTTTTTAACAATTTTGAATAGCCTTGTTTCCTTAATGATCAGCATGAAAGACTATCAGGCGATAAATACGTGATGTCGACACGCAGAAATGGATTATGAATATCTTCATTCCTTAATCGGCCTTCTCGTGTGCCTATTTTGACAGTAAAAAATATACGATAATAATATTTAGGATGCACTTTCAATAGTCGCACGATGATCTGGAAAACATTCAGTATACATTACCGACAATGCTGACCGACATCAAAATTTTTCCGGCTGTTATTGGATATCTCTTAACTAATTCTGAAAAATATAACGGAAGGCAGCGAAGAAACAATTAATAATACTGGCATAAAATATCGAAGAATATAAAGTGTATGTGTATATCATTTGGTACGGAACGCGATATTCCCCCAGTCGGTTTGTTTCACGGTTTTAAAAGTATTTTTAAAATATTTTTTGAGTTGGTGATCTCATTTTCGTAAATTAAGGAAGTACTCCCTATGGACATCAGTGAAGCTTTTTACACTGGGCGTGTGTCTTCATGATCCGTTGTGCATATCTTCATGAGCGCACAGCGAGTGTATTACTCGTCCCTAATCGAATAGACGACCTGCAAATTCTAATTTCCTGTAAGCTCTTATTTCAAATTTTGTGTAATATAACCCCTCAGAATTGCACTCTTAACAAAAATAAATAAGTAAAACGTGTACGGAAATGGCACTAGTCGATACAGAATAGTCCGCAGTAGTTGTGTTTAAAAATATTTGCACACGCGACATTTACTATGCTGGAGCTGGGGAGTAGAACGTGTCTATTTTCGTCCCTTCAGTATCAAAGTATCAGTTGGTAGGCTCTCACTGTTGCTGCTATGCAGTCAGCATAAACTGTCAGTATAGGCCTACGAACAGATATCTACCACATTATTTTTATGCACAGGCCTATTATTTCCCCCTCTATCTTTCTCCCATCTCCCTCACTGTGAACGTGTGAATAGTGTATCCGCAACGTAGACCGTAACAAATTTGCAGCAGATGTGCCAAAGCAAACTGCTCAAAATGGTTACACGCACGGTGAGAATTGAATGCTGTCTAGCAAATGATCATGATTACAACAGAGACTGAAATTGCCGGATTGTGTTCTGAGAACAGACGACAGCTCGGATGTGAAGCATCTATTACACAACATACCTGACGGAACTCGATCTAGAACAGGGATAATTATCAACCTGGGGGCCGGGAGAGGTATTTTAAGAAGGCCGCAACAAATTTGTGTAGGGAACACGAATTTCTCGATCAGAGAAAAAACATTAAAACAAATTCCAGTGACTGTTGTGTTATTAAATTTAGGGGGCAGCAAAAAGAACCAGTAAAACTAGAAAGCAGCCCTTTAGCTGACGAAGAGATAGCGCCCTTTAGCTGACAAAAAGCTAAATGTTGAGAACCGCCCATGCACAGTAATCAGTATGAGGAAGGAGTAGTACACTTGGCCAGGAGTAAGTAAATGTGCACGTTACTCCACACATTTTATTATCTATCTCGTTCTCTCTGTATACAGGTGTGTGTGTGTGTGCGCGCGCGCGCCCGTGTGTAAATAATGTAAACACAACAAATGTTTTAAGTAATATACTCTATTTTATATAATAATAATGGCTCCTTTTGTTACCGCCTAAGCAGTCTAAGAGTTAGGCAGCTTGAGGGTTCTGCAGGCGATGGGCGAAACCCGTCGCTCGCCTTGACCCCGCTTTGCGGTCTTGTTGCAGAGCTCCCACCGCGGGGACCACAATGTGAGTGAGGGTTTCTAGACGTGGCCTGCTACAGTCTAATTCAGGGTTAGTGTTCGCCGAGGCCGGGTCCAAGATTCACCTGGCACAGACGAGTGCTGACCGGGGGCACTAACGAGGGGATTACCTTGGAAGCGAGCACAGCGGCGGTAGAACTTTCTAGAAAGTGTCCATATAGTGGCGTTCAGACATGGTCTGATTCGAAGTCAGGTAATGGGTTTTGCAGGCCCATCGCAAACCTCGATCCAGGAGAGACTGTAGTTTCCGTTTTGCCAAGTAATCACATGCTAAGATTGCGTAGGTAACCATCGACGCCACCACGTCGTGACGATGAGTTTGCTTAGGCGGCGGGTTATTGATCTGCTACAGAGCAGGAGTCGGAGTTGATATATTCGATGGCCAGTTTTGCGGGCTACTTGCTCGGAATTTATCCGCCAGGCCAAAGTGAGACGTCGATCGAGGAGAAGCCCGAGGTACTTCACACCAGGAGAACAAGGCAGTGGAGTATCGCCTATGTGTAGTCTGGGAGAGAACCTTCTGCGTCTATAGATGTGCTCTTGGCCGCGCTAATGGCGCCCTATACTTCACCGCTCACTCAACATAGGAGTCCAGCTGGTCCTGGAGTTTGGCAGAGCAGACCGCATTATGTGAGTCGTTCAGTATACAGGGAAGATAATGTGGCCAGCACTACGCTTCAGCCGCCCATTATTACGCCCAGCATGTTATCCCAGGTACTCATTTTCACAGGCTGAGTCGACCTAACTCCTGAGAAACGTTCCTCATTTTATAGTGAGGAACCACCCATCGGCCCGGAAACTGAACCATCTACGTATTAAGAGCCAGGAGCCAGCCATTCCCACTGACTTATTAAGCCCCTTACTCTATTATATAAGATCGTAATTTTCGGTTTTATTAGAAAACGAAGCTGATCTTAAATTAGATCAACAAGGTAGCTACACGATAAACAAGGTAATTCATGACTTACGACGAATCATCGTAATTTATTGCAACATAAGTACATTGCAGTTGTGTGATATATTAAATAATTATATGCGAATATTCGTGACCCGAATACGAACGGTTGTAACTTTTTAGTTTCACCCGGAATTTCCTTCATCTAGCAGGTCCCGAATATCATACGCACACGTGCAAATGTATAACGAATGGCTAGTTAAAACAAATAACCTCTTATACATGATTATGCTTCTAAGTAGTATCACGTTTATAATAAGATTTATCACAAGAATTGACCATCAAATAAATAAAACATGTAATAATTGAAAAGCGGTAGTACATAATTAATAAGCACAAATTAATAATTAATATCGTCGAGTCCCCCACACATGGGCGTGTATGCAGCAATCACACACGCTCACGCAAGCGCGCCCAGATAATATTGTACAAAATATAAGGTCTGCATTGTGCTAATAAAGTATATAAAGTGAATATATACTGTATGATTTTATACACACCTATGTATTTTAAAATTACATTGACAATTATTACCACATTCTGTTACAGTTGTGAATGTGTAATTCTGAATTTTATCCACAAAATATTCCGTTTCCGTTTTAAAATGGTATTTAAAATTTTAATTACTCCTAGACACACACATAAAATGTGCGTGTGAACGGGAACAGTTTGTGCGCGCTAAGATAAGACGTGTTTTACGAAACCTAGGCAGTGACGAGCCTCCAATCTCCAAAATAAGCCAAGTGCTTTCTTATTAAATTTTAACGCGTGTACCGTTTTGCTATTATATGCAATTGTAAATTATTTTATATATTTATTATTGTCGGTATTTCCCCACATTTCATGTTTATGTTTAATTATTGTTATTTTTACCTATGAACCAACTGCTACTATGAACTGCTGACCCACACGCTTACCTATAAGATTTCTGTTGCAATTGTAACCATTAGTTCCTCTGTGTAAAACATTATTTATCAAGTTGTAATACGCTGTTCTTTAATGCTTAGTTTCAATTGGGTTTTCATATGTTACAATGAGCTCTTTTGTTACTGTAAGGATAATAGGCATATATACCCTAACGTAAATACTGTATACAGGAGCACCATTGCAATTTACCGATTCTGAAACTTAGTTTCAGACAGAGGTATGCAGAGTGTCATGTCTGGAGCACAATATCATATGGTGCAAAAACTCGGGGCAGTGACGAACGAGAAATAAAGTATTGGAAACTTTTTTTAAACGTGGGTGTCCAGAAGGATGCCAGAAATCAATTGAAGGAACAGAGTAATTGAAGGGCCATGCTGAAAGGACCGTAAGGTAATTCTGGCAATAAGAGGTGGGTAATTCTGTAAGCCAAAGTGGGTAGGGAACATATTGTAGACTCAGTTGTATCCAGAGAAGAACGGTAACTGTTAAAAACATTGAAGGGAAGAGAGACAGAGGATGATCTGAAGACAGTCGGGGCTACAGAAACCAGGACAGTGAACAGAAAGGGAAGAGGCGGCGTCTACGATTCTTTGTTACCTGCTAGTAAACAGTTCAATTTAAGAGACAGATCTAGATAACGTTTTGGTAGTTCATAGTAATAATACTTATCTGAATGTTAAGATAGGTATGTGGATTTAGACATAAGATAACTAGGATTTTAGATCGGTGATAACTTTCATATAGTGAAGTAACACTTCTTCGCCTACACAATTATCCAAATTATGAACTACCCTTGACAATCAAAGGTCTGCGGTGAACGTAACTACATTAGATATGCGGTCAGGCTATATTATTGTCACTATAAGAAAATAAGAAAGGTAACGTAGCTAACACTATACCTCATAACCGTGAAATACTTGTTCGTAACAGCCAATTAATTAAGATCGACACTGTCGTCGTAACAACAGCTGGCTGGCGCAGTGGTTAAGCGCTCGGCGAGGAGTGAAATCTCCACATTCGGTAGTGACAGTGGCTACTTAGGAAGTAACCTGTGTTGGTATCTCAACACACACACACACACACACACACACACACACACACACACACACACACACACACACACACACACACACACACACACACACACACACACACACACACACACACACACACACACACACACACACACACACACACACACACACACACACACACACACACACACACACACACACAAGTTACGTTCGGGAAACAAACAAGGAGCCGAGGTACATTACGATGTTTAGCAATCCTGTTATTGTTATCTTCATCTTTAGCGAACTGTTCAGCTCTTCCAGGTTCTTCCGTATGTCAAGCGTACGCGTTTCTATTTCCGTCTTGAATGGTTCTTGACTCTGATAATCGCACAGTTATGTTTCTTAGTCTATCCCGTCTCTTTTAACTCCCTATGTCTTCCTAGTTCACATGGCTGACACGGCTATTCGTCAACTGATGTCTTTAGCTTTCTTACTGATCGTGTTGTATTAAGCTCATCGTCGTCATCGTCGTCATAGCTTGTTACGGCAACCAAACGGTTCTCAATTCTAATACTACTTTCATTTGTAGGTAACTCCCGCAGCTCAATGTTAACATCTTCCAAATTCGTTTTCCAGGTCTTCCCGATCTTTCCTTCCTACGGTCTTGGATCTTGACATCTAGTAAGTTCGTGACAAAGTCATTATACTTTAATGACTTGATTCGTGTTGTCAGCATCCAAGCCACACATTGATAAGATAATATTATATTATATTTCTTATCCGTCTTGTGAGTTCCGCTTTAATATGTTGTAACGCGTTTCCTAACATAAAATGTTCTATCATCAGACTTGAATGATCCCTCTTATAAGGTCGTCACACGTTAAAATTATACGTACACATAACCAAACACATAATACAACTGCATAAACGATTTCCTCTTCCTTTTAATATGCGCGTTATTCACCCGATATATATAAACTTCTTTTCTGTTTGGTCCAATTAGTTCTTGTATTTCGAGAAGAAAATATCCAGGGAAGGAAAGCTATTGCAATGTTAAACTGCATATTATGGGACAAAGGCATTTTAGAGAAGAGAATAAGAAGCGGATATACCATACCAAGTAGTCAAGATTAGTCAAGAATTTAGTAATCTATAGCTAGAAAGTATGGGCACTTAAAGATAAAACGGAAACAATGTTGGAGGCGACGGAAATGGACTTTTGGTGGAGGGTGGCATGAAGATCAAGAATGGAAAAATAACGAATGACAGAATAAGATAAATTATGGAGATAACACGCACAATGGTAAATGATATCAAAGATAAACAGTTAATATGGTTCGGACATGTTCGCAGAATACCAGAACAGACTGTGCAATGGAAGCCTAGAGGAACAAGGCTGTAAGGACGGGCAAGAAAGACCTGGAAGAGTGGTATTGATGAAGAGATGAGACAGCGTGGATTGGAAGAGAACATATGGAACGATAGAAGTGGTTGGCGATAGGGTATCGGAAGACGTGAAACGTTATAAGCCGATATAAAGAAGAGCTTTGTAACTATCTGACACATCCTCATTCTCAAATTAAGCCGAGTGTTCTCATTGTATCTAATACTGATTTGTGTTGGATTGTTCTTTGTAATACCCTGCAACCTCGACATCAGCTTCTCAAGATATTCATACGAATTCCGTTCTCTGTATTACTTTCAAATTCCACCCTTACGAACGAGTGTAGTACTAGCTTGCTTTCTCTAAGTCTACCCTTACGGTATAAACTTAAGGCCTAATACTTACATGTAATAATGGCTGCGAGCAGACGGACGGCTTCGTAAGGAGGTTCACAGCTGAGCCACATGGGCTGCAGTATGTACTGAGCGAACGTGAGGGCAGTGATGGCGTTACCCGTGGGTATGATGACCAGTAACGCTACCCACAGGAAGAGGAATGCCGGCAGCGGTCCGAACGCTTCTCCGATGTACGCGTAGTCCCCTCCTGATTTGGGGATCATCGTACCTGCAACACAAACATACACATTATACGTTATCCAGCTACCCCAAAGTACATGTGTTAATCACAAATTGTGTTAAGAAGCGCGTAATACGTTAGGACACTAATGTCTCGTCACTGCTAACGTTACGACCCAACAAAACATCGCAGATGGTGAAATTAAATTTACATAAAAAGAAAAATAAGGCGAGGGAAACGGAACAACGTAACAAAGATAAAACTGATCCGGTGTTCGAATACATTGTTTTCAGACCAATTGTAATAGAACTGTACTATTAGAAAATCAATACTATGCATTCTAAGGTCTGACACTACAAAAAAGTTTTTAACTAATATAAGGAAAGAACTGCTAAGACAAGCAGCCGGTTTTTAGTGCTAACTAAGTATAGTTTTATAGCTTACTATTTTTAATCTAAAGTAAACAATCTTAACGGAAAATTTTAGTCGAAACTATTTTAAATCAAGGGACGAGAATCGTCATTTCCGGAAGTGGCAGACACATTGTCAGCTGACAAGTTGACTTTTCGTCAGACGATTTAAAGAAATTCAAAAGGGAAGTGTGATTCATTTAATTACGAAAGTCTTTTTGAAACTGTTTACATAAAGATGATTCCTTCAAGCCCCGTCTGAATCTTATATTTCGCTAGATGATGGGATCGATGACAAAAAAAAAGATTCAAGGAGCTTGTTAACCGACAGTGACCGTTTGCTTAGGCAGAAAAAATCGTTTTGTTATCTAAACATAATTAAGTCACTACCGATTTGGAACACAAAGTTTTTATGGGTAAAAACGTAAAAGTTCTACCTTATACCATGAACCAATTTTCGTTTATTATAAGCTTCGTCAGAGGCTGCCATTGGGAGCGCTGTCCGTCTTGTTCTTGGCGACGGTGTCGACTTTTGAAGGATCGATGTTGTGTGTGTGGGGTGTGATATGTTCTAATAATGTGTGTTGATTTGAATTGTGTCTGTTCATTTAGGATGTCGTTTTTATGTGTTAGTATATTTCCAATTGGTCAAGAGTATCTAGTTTTCGGCCTTTTGTGTGTACGTGTAGAATATCCATGTTTTACTCGATGTTTTTGTATGTGTGGTTTGCTTCAATGATTTGGTTTGCAAAGGTGGATTCGGTAGTAGAGTGTAGTGCCTTTGTGTGTTCAATGTATCTTTATTTGAAGCTACGTCCTGTCAGGCCAATGTAGAATTTGTTGCAATCTGAGAAATTTAGTTTGTAGACACCAGGTAGATCCCATTTGTTTTGTCCTTTGTGTGTGTGTTTAGATAGTGTGTTGTGTTTTGTTTGTAGTTTTGTATGCGATTCTGTATCTTGCTTTTTAGAATTTGTGGGCTATTTTTTCTGTGTGGTTATTTATGTATCTTAGTGTTATGAATTTGTTGTTTTGTTTTTGTCTGTTGTTTGTTTCGTGTTTTGTGTAGGAGTTTATTGACTATTGTTCTGTTGTATCCGTTGGATTCTGCTAGATATTTTATCGTGTTTAGTTCGTATTTGTAGTCTTTTTCATCTAGTGGGATATTGTTAAGTCTATGTATCACAGTTCTGAAGGCAGCTATTTTGTGTTGTATTGGGTGATTGGAGGAGTTGTGTATTAGTGTGTCAGTTGTAGTTGGTTTTCTGTATATACTGAATTTGTGCCTGTGTTCTAGTTTTGTGATGGAGAGGTCTTACCTCAGAATCAAATACTTTTTTGCATTCCTTCCTGAATTATAGAGAACTCAAGGTCTGTTGATTTTGGTGAAGATCGGTTAAGAGAAAAGGGTAGTTTTTGTGTATCAGTTGTAGTGGGTTTACTGTATATAGTGAATTTGTGTCTGTATTCAAATTTTGTGATGGAGAGGTCTAGGAAGTTTATGCTATTATTGTACTCGTATTCAGCAGTGAAGGTTATGTTTTTGTGTATTTTGTTGAGCCTATGTGGGTTAGTAACTGCTCGCAGTGTCTTTTGTTTCCCCTGTGTAGAATTATGATGTTTTATTATATTCTTTGCTGTTTCTGTCCACGACAGAACAGCAAGACACGTGGGACTGGCTCCAATCCGACTAGAAGAGATATGTGTGCACCGAGTGCTTTAATGTGTTGACGAGGGATTGCTGTACTTGTTATGCAGGTCTCAAATAATTGGATGATTTTGTATGCATCGGACCTCAATGAGTAAGTACGACTACAACCTCTTTTATAACACTCGACTATACCGATTCTGTACGACACGTCTAAATATCCCCTATCCTAGGAATATTCTTACGCTGTGCAAGTTAAATTTTGTACTTTTTAATGCTGAAACGTAGGTTTCTCGTAAAATCGAAAACGTCCGTCCTGGCAGGAATTTGCCCGCACTGAAGCGTTTCTTCGCCTTGCTCTGCAGTTCTGGCGACAGATTTGATCTACCGAAACACGCGTAATAATTAATGGTTATCTACGTTTTTTAAAAATACTTACTCTGTATCTGTAACGCTGCAAAATGTTTTTTGCTAAAACAATTTTACACGTCTGATCAAACGATAATTGACAAACGACAAAAACCACAACGTCAATCAATTTCAAAAGAACGTAATTTTTGCTAGAATTCACGTAACAGAGAGTTTAGTTGGAAAAAGCCAAGTGAACGTTATATAACATTTTTTTATTTCTGCTGTAAAAACAAGAACGGAGGAAAACTACAGAATGTTAAGTGGCAATGTTAACGGCTAAGCGGGAGACGCACTGATTGTCAACAAGAGTGCAGCGATCAGAGTTCAAGAGAGACGAGACAACGGCGACCACTCACAACCATCATTTTGCATTCAGAACAATATCGAAAGTAAACAGAACAACGGAAAGTTTTCAAGATCATTAACTTACATTAGAATACTGATCAGTTTATCGGTCGTGTTAAAAAAAAAAAAGTTACTGGGCATTACAAAATTTGTGTAGTTTTCTGACTCAGCAGTTAAAAAAATAAACTTACGAAACTTATCGCTAAAAGATAAAGAATCTAATTCCAGACTTGAAAGATAAGCGATGGAGTGTTTAATGAACGCAACAGACGACTTGAAACGTAAACGGCGCTTTAAAAACAAACAGTGAAGTATTACTTAATTATTTGATACACACAATGTATGTGTACACCAGGATCCACATTGCTACCGCCAGAATGCTAAATGCTTCACCATAGTCGCAGCTGTATAAAGAAAAACAACGTCGACGCCTGCAGGGGATCATTGTGTCTACTTCAGTCTTCACCTGAAACTACCAGCTACTCCACTGATCTCTGACAAATACTATTAATGTTCATAAAATTATTAACAATATAAATATAATCTTTATATAATGAAATTGTTGTATTATTTGCTGGTAAAGAATTAGAATAAACTTTACTTTATTTCTTACAAACTACCAATACGACCAAAAATATAAAGCGGTATATTCCCGACCGCCATAATACACCTGAAATCTTTCCGCCAAATTGTTTTTCGGTTGGTTCAAATCAGGTAAAACGAATACTGCTGAGCTAGCGAGCTCTTTCCTCCACTGTAGCAACAACGTTCATGCCACGAAAACGCAGTTATGTTGTCGGTCTAAAGCCTTGTTCCCACGGCGCGTGGCTTGGCGAACCTCAAGTTGCTCGAGGCTCGTACTGTGGACTTGTGGTCTGTCGAATCCCGAGCTCGCGCCGTTCCCATGGCGCGTGGCTTGGTAAATCTCGAGTGGCCTCGAGTCGATCACTTCTCGTCAATACACCATTGCCAGACGTTCTCTTGAAGTTATGTTAGTTAAGTCTCTGAACAAGTATGAATAAAGTTTACGAATCGGACACTGTCGAGGAAGTAGCGTGTGCCGCAGCGGCTTATGTACTGTTGAGTGGTGAATTTTTGAAGAGGAAAATGGTGAAACGCAAAAGGCGTTGGTGGATGGTGTCATTAAATAAAAGTCGAAGAAGGTAATTATAACAATACCGAAACTAATAAAATAAATATAAAATTTAAATTGGGATTGTGGATACCATATGACAGGTTCTCCCTTGTATAAATCCAAAAACGCAATAATTACTTCATTACTCCACTCCATAATGAACTACTGATTATACTACCGATAATGAAAATTGCTATGTTAAAACTGCGAAACTACACTTGTACAAACCACAACAGGCCGTGGGAAAAGGTGCACGAGCCGTACTGAGGCTTGTCATCCGTCGAGCCACAAGCCTTTGATGTCCGAGGATTTACCGACATTTCACGGGAAAGGGCGAGCCACCTCGAGTCCCCTCGAGCATTGAGGAGCCTTTACGTTCCCACGGCGCGAGATATGACAAACGTCAGACCAGGCTCGCCAAGCCACACGCCGTGGGAACAAGGCTTAATATAGACAGCACAGTATTCTCAACAACCAGTCAGCACCCGCTTTGCCGTCTCGGCTGGGCTGAAACTCAGAGCATGGGAAACCGCGAGATGTGCAAGTGCCTAATTGTGGGAGCCATTCGCCCTTCTAGTGGCAACACATCGTTACGGACGACTGGCCTCCGGGCAGTGGAGCGTATCGACCTCTATGCTCCTGCGGGCGATGCCTTAAGGGGGCCACGGAGCCGCGCCTCAGGCCTGGTGGCTAGCTGGAGCAATACATTCAAGAGGTATACACGCCCACGCCACATCCTATATTCGTGGACCGCATCCTAAAATACCTTGTGCCGAGCGAACGACCGACCTGCCCTGTAAGAACCTGGCGTTCATCGGGTTCAGGCCTGGACAACGCAAACAAACCAGTGCGCGAGACGCCCGTATATCTGTCTGTGTTGTCGGAAAACACCGGCTCGCCAACCGACTGAACCGTCTTACGTTCAGCATTTATTCAGGTCAAAAATTCATGTAATTCTTTTGTCAACACGAACTAGTCTGTCTCTGGCACGATACTGGCCAAATTTAGCATTATTTCACATATAAGTCTACTCAAAGAACGAATTTTTCATCTGTCGGTTAGGTGAGAAATAGGTCTAACGAGAGGAGACCTTGTACTAAATTACCCGAAGTCAATATGTAATTTTAGATTCTAAAATTTTTTAGTAGCGGAGCACTTTTCAAGAGTTAATTATTCGCCACAGAGCGCCACTTTTCACTTAATATCCTACGGGGGAACGAAACTGAATGCAACGGTATTCATGATCGAAGACATTTTTGAACGTTTGCTCATGTACAACATCAAGTTCTATCTAATTCGAAATTTTGTTCCCGTAAAAAAAAAATGGAACAGGACTCTAGTTTCAAAACCCTCGGCTACCGATCAAAATAAAATAAAAAACAAAACACGAAAAGACACAAAGATAAGGTTTTGTAAGACACGGCCGTACCAACAGGTATGTATGGGAGTGAAACACGGACCATGACGGTCAGGGACAGAAACGGAATACAGACAGCAGGATGTGTTCCCTTAGAGGGATCCCCGGAGTCTCAAAACGAGGCCATATTAGAAATGACGTAGTCTGGCGGAATCTGCAAGTAAGCAACATTCTCGAGAGCGCTGACGATTGCAGAAATAGCTGGGAGAGCCGTGTACAGAGAGAATGGCTGGTGATAAGACTTCCGAAATTCGTTCTAAATTATAAACTCAAAAGAAGAAGAAATATTTGGGAGACCTATGAAACGATCGCCTATGTCGCGAAACGACCTATGATGTCGCGAAATATTTGGCGACAACAATAAGAACCGCAACAGGTATTTGTATCTAAAGCTTGACGAAGAAGCAGATGAAAAAGACGAAGGAGGAGGAGAAGAAGATGATGATGATGATGAAGAAAACGAAATAGAAGAAGAAAAGAAGATGATGATGATGATGATGATGAAGAAAAAGAAGAAGAAGAAGATTTTTCCAATTAATTCAACAGAAATAAGAAGTTTATTGAATTTATAAAGGATTAGAACAAAACATACAATACACTTGAAACGAACTGAAATCAAGTATGTTAAATCGACGATACCGTTACCGTTACCGTACCCGATTCGATAATTTGGCTCATTCGTAAAAGAACACTAGAAACATATCACGGGCCACCAAATTTGATATACACTCCTCTACACATTCTTTTCATCGATTTAAACGGCCAATTAGCAGCCTACGGTTTCTTAAAACGTACCGGAAATTCGTCGTCGGGAAGTAAACAGATAATGCATTCAACGTAATTGTTTTTTAATGCATCGTTAATCAGCGAGGAGCCGCGGTAGTACAATGAACCGCGCGAGATCGGCGCCGCTCCGTACGGTCCGTAGGCTACGTATTCTCGTCCGCAGTCCCGTGCACTACGCTCAAGTTTGACAAAATATCAAGGATACAGAAAAATAAAAAATTTCGACGAAACCGAAACATCGAAGCATGATAATGTTTTTAGGCTTTTGAAACGTATAATGTGCATAAACTGCAGACTCTCCTGTTCAGCGATGTTCGTACGGATTTCTTAAAAACGACAGAGACCGAAGATTTCTAGACTGTGGGGAATCGAAAGTGTGGAAAAAATATAGTGTTAACTTCACCTGGAGCGTTACATTTTTCGATGACGTTACACATTTTGCATCATGCATTTTGTGGAATGACCCCCAGCCTAAAAACTTTATCATGTTGAAATGTTTATTCGTTTTTCTTATTGCTTACTACGAATTTCTTCGTTTATAAGCTTCCGATAAAATTTCATTGAAAGAATGCGACACACAAGAATAAAAATACTGTCTACAATACTTATAAATATCTTCGTATGTTCTCTGTATTCTTGCGGTAAAACAAAAAGAATATTTATACTGAATATAATGAAACAATTATACAAAAATTAAGACGATAATCACGTTTCCAAAACGGATGTTCGGTGTTTGTTAGGCAAACACACGTCGACATTCGCGCGCGCGCGCGCGCGAGAGAGAGAGAGAGACAGGACAGGTGTGTGAGTGTTCACGTGTTTTTTTTTATTTGATACAAATAAATAAAGCAAGTATTATATGACCTAAAGTACTCATTACGACAGAAGTACGTTTAAGAAACTCGTTTTATCCGACAAATTCGAGAGTGGGAACACAAGAAAGCTTTTATCGTCAACTACACTGGAAGCTGTCAACACCACGTCTACGACGGAATCTACAATAACAGAATATAAAAACTAAATACAGCTTTGCGTTTCCTTTTCTACTCGGTTAGAACAGCAATGTGTAGATAATAATAATAATAATAAGAGAAAATAATAATATACAAAATGTCACACCACGTAACATATGGATACTGTAACTTGTGCGGTAAACAACACGAGTTAATTTTAGTTCATCAAGATTTGAATGATTATTATTCACTAAGGTTGGTACATTATTATTGTTCCAGTGATACCCAGCATTCGGTGTTTTATACAGACAACTCCCAGTTTTCCGGGATAACAGACGAGAACCAAGGATAATCCTATCGTTTCATAAATCTTTCCTCTCATATATACGGCCTACATATAAGTTATAGGCCTATTGTATCAGCCGTATACTGTTACACAGTTTCATTTTTTGAAAGGACAATAAATTCATACCAATAAAAATGTCGTACTCACTTTAACTCTCGACGATATTAATTATTACAGGACACTCACTTTATAGGTTACACAAAATAATTTCAAATACTTAGAACAGTAATTGGTAAAATACCATTTATAGTGACACGACTTAACCAAATTTTGGTTAGCACGCCTACAGTACAATACGATTGTATCATTAATATATAAAACACCGTAAAAGAACTAAATAATATGTAATATTTAAATTTGTTTTAAAAAGTCTGTGACCAATTTGTCGCCACTTTCTATTTTCAATCAATGCGAGCACTTTCCACAAAAATAATCTGTCGACTGACCGTCTTCTTCTTTGTCAAGATACTCGATCAATTATAGACTAATTTATATTCTTTTTTTTGTACTTAATTGGCACGGATTTCTACCTAGTTTTAAAGTGTCCTAGTTAAACTGGAAGCCGACTGTATACGCAAAAACACAAACAACCGTGTTTGTTGTGTACGTTAGGCAGTGTACGCAAAAAACGTTGAATTTTTATTTTAAAATGTTCTGATATTCCGAAGTAATAGACCATAGCTTAAACCCCGGACAGATCAATGGACACCCCCTCCTCCTCCCGTAACCGTCACCTTGCAAACGTGCTTCATCGTCTGTATTGTCCTGCTTGTCCTTCAGCTATGCACAAACCAGTTTAGGCCTATCCCTCTCAGACTGCTGGCCTTACAACAACACTCTTGCTTGTTAAACGAAGTGTACGAACTGCTTCATAAAAAACGCGATTCTAATTAGTTTGACGAGTTAAGGGTTATGAGAACCAGAAATCTTCAAAAAGCAATTAAAATACATTCCGTATCGAATTACTCGTCGTCATTCGAAAATAAGTGACATTTTGATCAATCACCGAGATATGTCAAGGACCTCCATACCGTTACAGGTTTTTAGATAACTGAAGTTCATGTAAGTGAAGTAATTTTTTACCTTTTTATATTTTTTGTCGGAAACTAATCATAATGGACATACGTTATTGTACATTAGCGAAGTAGTAGATATTGAAAATTTGTGTTTACTGGAATGGCACTTAATACGCGTGACTTAAATCTGATCTAGTGTTTTAGGGAAAAAAATGTATCAGTTTCGTGAATCTGATGCACAGGGCCTCTGGTGTTATAAGTTAGGTTTCTGTTGCGGCTTTTTAATTAAATCTTCCAATACTTTCGGTTTTCGTCAATACGCCTAACCCTTTCACCTGGTTTTACATAAAGGGAATAAAGCAAAGACTATGATACAAAGCACCTTTGTAAGTTTCATACAGCTGCTATCATCCGTTTCTGAAGCACTATACGATGTACAGCTTGCCTGTGGTAACAATAAATATATGATACCATTGAAACTGCAATTTTTACTTCGGAATGCGGCGTCACAGCGTTGTGTCTTCTTTTTATGGTTCCATACCCTTTCAAAGGCTGGAGATTATCATACCAATTCGACTTTATTTGCAGCAGCCCTATTGACTGATTAATTGACTGGAAATGTTGAAATCCAATCGGAACCAGTCCCTCGAGATCCTAAGGTGAGAGAACTGTCGTCGTCCCATTTATATCTCTTTCCTTTTATTGTTCCCTATAGAGCCGGAGTGATGTCGGTCGGTGGAACTCTCGAAATACCGAGTTTTGGTCCGGGAGAGATCTCTCGACGGAGAGCCGTTCCGTTATCCACTACATATGATCCGCCGTGTCCCGGACTGGCTAAATGGCAACTATCCATTCATAGACTAAATGGCATAGACTACATGGCAACTAAATGGCATAGAAATCATAATTCTAATTTGTTGCTTTTAAATTATGCAATAGCATCTTTTAATATAATCACGAATTCCCACCATCACCATAATCTGTAAATCTAAGTTTCTTAGGATTTCCTTATAACAATATTCGAGTCTACATTAAAAAAACAAAAAGCTCATTTAGACTTTTCTGTTTAAATTTGCTTTCGACTTCTTTCCAAGAACCGATTTTTTTTCTAATTCTGAAC
Source organism: Magicicada septendecula (assembly GCA_034769895.1). Lineage (NCBI taxonomy): Eukaryota > Metazoa > Arthropoda > Insecta > Hemiptera > Cicadidae > Magicicada > Magicicada septendecula. Next base: position 164,091,211 of record CM068371.1, on the reverse strand, counting down.
GAGTAAAACTCGTCTATTAAATCCTTGATGGATTTTCGATAAAATTATGGGATTATCGATAATGGTTACCACATTTCACAGACTGCAGTTCGAAATTTTATTCTTGGATTCATTCCGAATTATGAACCGTTATTTTTGTTGTTTCACTTGTCCACCGTCTCTTGTTGCCAACAGATTTCTAACGCTGACTTCTCGTACTCTTTAATAGAATTTTTCTTTGACTCTTAACAGTGTCTTCACAGTCTGAGTCATTTGTAGCAACAAGTAGACTCAGTCGTTAGCAGTGGCGCGTCGACACAGTGTGCAAAGTGTGCGGCGTACACAGGGGCCAGGATAGTAAAGGCGCTAAAAATTTCAGACGAGGAGGAAATTCATTAAGATAATTGTATTAATATGAACGAGTATTCTCGCCAAATTTTTGTGGCTCTATGGTGCTCCTGACGTGTTAAGTCAAACATCATTTTAAATCGGTAAAGTTTTCAGAAAACATCAGATAATTCAGTATATTTATTTAAACGACTCAGTCACAGTTTATCCAGACTTTGCAAATTGTTCTTCGGATTCTTTTGTCATTACCGGTATCTGTAGCATTTGCGGAACGATCCTTTTCTAAACTTAAAATTATTAAAAATATTTGCGCTCCACAGTGGTACAAGACAGACTTTCATATCATGACATTATATCAATGAAGTCAGTTATTTTGGATTAAGTTGATATACAGGATATTATTCGAGAATTACTCAAAGCTATAAAAGTTCAATTCGCTTAATCATTTTATTTCTGTTTAATATTTAGGCCTACTTACCTATTTCTTTACCAAATAATGTTTATAATACAATATGTTACTATTTTATATATTTGAACGTTTATCTGTTTATTATTTACATGATATCTATACAAAGTACTAATGTCAAAGTGATTTTCTTGCCAAATAAAATATAGTAAGTTTAATTATGTACCAAAAAAAATTTAATACTTTTATAAAACTGTAAGTTTATCTGTTAATTTACGTAAAACTATATAAGGCGCAATTGGCAAATGATTTTCTTGGGAAATTACATAAATTAGTTTCAAATTATTTTTGATGTTTTTGTTTGTGGTACCCTTCTCATATGTTTATTGTTTTTTATACATTTTTGTAATTCGTGGTTTTTGTTCAATAAACTTACTGTATAATTAGTATATTTCGTATTTCATTCTACCGCTGATACGTTTTTATAAAGTTATTTTTTTTATTGTGAGGGGGAGGGTATAGGGACGCCAACTAAAGTTCTGCGTACAGGCACTGGACACTACTGGCGCGCCTCTGGTTGCTAGTTTTAACGTTTCACTCTTCTTGCCTAGTTTTTGTTGGTTACCATTCCAGGACAAAGCTGTAAGAGCTACCTCCAAATGGTCTGGTTGGTATCTTCCAACAAAGTAATGAGAACATGTTCAATTATTGTCTTACAACCTTAACTATAACCCGAGTAGCGACTTATGTAGCGACACAGTCAACATAAGCGAAACACCGCAGACTAAACTGTATTCATCAGTATATTGAGCGTCATAAACTATTTTACGGGCGCCCTCGTAGTTAATTATTTTATTTTGAAATGTTTTTAATTAATAGTTTTACATTTTTTTACAACAGGGTGCAAATTGATTTTAAATAAACATTTATTCTAATTTTTGTCCAAAGCTTGCACGGCCGGTGTCAATATTTTTAAAAATTATTTCTAAATACCGGGGTGTTAGGCCGCGGTCGGTTCCTATGAATCGACATTTTGTCGGCAAAGTTTCGATTCCCCCCTCGGGAATCTTCTTCTGGCCGCCTGAAACAAAATATCGGGTATCGTTCGGCGAAGATCTGCCGCTACTGTATTCGCACATTGTCGCTCTTTGGCGGACTGAAGATATCCGAGGGGAGGGGGAATAGAAACGTTGCCGACAAAACGTCGATTCATAGCAACCGACCACGTCCTAACAGACCGGTATTTAGAAATAATTTTCAAAACATTTATTCTAATTACGGCTACAGTTCCTGACAGGGGGCCGAGTAACGCCCGTCTTCCGCGTTTATAAACGCAGACATGTAATTCCTCTTCTTCAATGTGCATACGGAGCTCCTTAACAACGGTATGCGATCCACTCAAAATAGACGCAGAATACTTCGGTAACATCATTGTTCAAACTATTCTAATTCTTCATGTCGTTTGGTTATCAAGCCCATGTCATGTCATGCCATGTTAGTCATGTCGTTTGGTCAGCGATGAGATCAATATAACAGTGTTGACTAAACATAGTAATGTGATAATCTTACCCGTAACCTTATGCATCGAATAAAAAAAAATCTATATCATACTCCACTTATTTATTTTTATAACGCTGTATTTATTTTGGCAAATGACAAAACTGGCTGGAATAATGAACTTTGACCTCGGGAACAGTTCGCCAGAGGACAAAGCCAAAGCTAAATAACAATCATTACGTCTGAATTGGCTTCTCCCCTACTGTTTAGCGGTAACATTCCGTAGTATTTTTGTGTGACGACAGTAGACACTCTAAATGTGGCGTATTGAAATGTGGAAACGATGCCAATGGCCTAAAATTAATATAATGATGGTGTCTGATTTGTGTCTTTGTAATAGGTAAATGAGTTGTGATGCATAGTGTTGTAATAAACCTTCCTCATCTCACACTCTCTCTTTCTCTAACGCTTTAGACTTAGGGGTTGATGACAGCAAGATGGTTTGGAATCAAACTAGAGACGGCGCAAATAAAAAATATAAAACCCTGATCGAAATGTGTTATTACTGGATTACTTATAAATATGTTACCCCAAACTTAAAGAAATACAAAACTCGTGTACTTAAAACAAAACAAACATTCCTCTGAAGACAGATATAATACTTCTGCAAATTTACTTTTGGTATAACACTTGTGCGTGAGAAACAGCAGAAACACTGCATACGTATATCCATATGCATAAAACAGATGCACAGAACAGCTCAATTTAAAATTCTTGTTTGTAAATTTCTGATTACTTTATTGTTTGTATGTGTATGTGATTGAAAATTGGATATGACAATTCAGATGGGTAACATACCAAGATTACTAACCCTGTTCAGCAGGAACAATCTAACTTTGTCATACTAAGAATAGAAACAGTTCTTTAACAGAATTAATGAATACAGACAATTTGTGTATTATTTTCAGTTTTTTTTTTTTCATATTAACTACACCAAAGTTGGACTTCCTTACAATTATGCGTTAGTAACTTTCGACTCTTGGTGTCATACAGTTTCACAAATAAAACAAATTGTTTTAATTAGCCTACTTTTATTAGGCGTGAGTACGATTTTAAGACTCATATCCTCTTATTAAGTCTTATTAACTGGGAAACAATAAAAACAAAATATTTGTAAAAATGTTTCATTTACCGTGTAAATATTTCGCACAACATTCACCTGACCCATTACTGTTTTACTTTTTGTCCAGCTTTGTTGTTACGCACTACGCCTCATTCACATTCTTTCTACCTCCTCTCGGCCGTTTAGTTACAAGTTAATAATTGAAAACTGATAATGGTATTCTAAACTTATAAAACGTTATGTCCGCAAACATTCTTCTCTGAAGTGAGTTCTTTGCAACTGACTTTGTTTTCTTATTACGTTTAAAGCTTTACCACTTGACTTAAGACGACGGATTTCACGTGATTATTGGTAGCACTTGATAAAACGATCCCATCAAGTGTTTACACATAGCTTTATATGTAATCCCAATACACTGAAAACACGTTTTTAAATAAGAGGCCAAATAATATTAATATAACCGATTTGTTAGTTGTTTTGGTTTTCAATTTCATGACTTGTAAATAAACATATCTCGGTAACGCAGGACTCGAGTTGTTTGAACAACCTAAACTTCAGCTCTGCTGATCAATCACTAAATGACCATTACGCGTATCACGACAATTCAAATTATTCATACCAAAAGAGATACAGAAAATCTCAGTGCTTAAAACTCTACGAGTATAATCTCATCACAGGAAAAATCTTTAAGAAACTACTAAGGAAAGGAACTGTTTACTTAACAATGTTATACAACTGAGTAATCAGAATAGGACACAGCTCAGTGGTAGGTAGCTCAAACCTAGATGATCCCAAAACATGGGATGCCGTTTGAAAAACCTACCTTATAGAGACTAGTTGGCTTGTTACACATAACGACCAAAATATTTGAAAAGACTTACTAAAACGGTTTCAGACAAAATTAGAAAAAAAAGATCACGAGTTTGGCATTTGTTGTCAGCACACCACAATAGAACAGGCGCACTGAGTGGTGCAAGAGACCAGGGAAGCACTGGAAAGGAAATAATATTGCTCAACACCATATGTTTATATTTAGCATGTATTTGACAAGGTATGGTACCAAGGGCTTTTACGTAAAGTAAACGAAATCTTACTTCACGAATACTTGAAAATCTTTGAATCATATCTTTTGAAGATAGATTTTTTCAAGTAAAAGTTAACGATGAGATTACCGGCCAAGAAAAATTGAATCTGAGTCCCACAAGGGTGTGTTTTAGGAACAATACTATACTTAAGTGATCTTCTTATATCAGACATAACAACATTTTCTGAAGATACAGCTAGCAGTACTAGAGGCGGACGAAGATACAGAGGTCGCCTCTACAAATCTCAAGAGAGCTTAAACTAATGGACAAAACAACTGAAAATAAAATAATCACACTTAGAATGCGCAATAAAACCTGTTCTACAATAAAACCAGGCAACGTTCCATTACCACGAAATAAAAACGAATGGACAAAACAACTGAAAATAAAATAATCAAGGCCAACGCATATCACACTTAGAATGCGCAATAAAACAATAAAATATTGCGAAATAATGCGCAATATTGTTCTACAATAAAACTAGGCAACGTTCCATTACCACGAAATAATGAAGTTGCACATCTCGGTATGGAGCCTGACAGGAACTTACCTGTCTTCCAGTACCGAAACCAAAACGTAACCAGCTTTCAACCTTAACGCAAAACAACGTATTTGTTGCTTGGAAAAGTCGGCATGGATTCAAAAACTAAGTTCATACTCTACAAACAGGAAATTCCATTTTCGAGGAGAGCAATCTAAATCCAACATTGAAAACCTGCAACGATTCTAATCAAAAACTTTGTGAACCATGCTGAACGCACGCTGGTAATACTGCCACAGCCAAAAGGATGACAATCGGAAAACTTTGATGTGATATAATAATGTGTTCTTAAAAGTGCAGTATACTTCCCGAAACTGTCTCTGTGCACCAATCACATTGCAACGTTAGTAAGACGAGATTATCGTTTTGAGTCCACGTTGACGCCACTCACATTCTACTAAAGCTTATCACATTCAATGGAACCAACCCGTCGTTGTCATCATTTAGCACATCAATCTGTTTAATGATCTGCAGCAACATGTCAGCTACGAAACTAGGCTAATGCGAGAGAACAGTTGCTTTGCTTAATTACGATATATAGCAGTCGGTCAGATGCCGACGAGTAACGGTTTAAATCTGGCAACTGTACATCACTAACTCCGGATGCACGCAAACATCCAAGTGGGTACTGTTATGAAGGAAATCAAAAGAAACGGAGTGAAAAATATATAAACAAATCAGATGTACAATCAAATGTACTAACAATTAATCTTAGTGAATCTTATTGATAACGGTGAAAGTGTAAGTCGGTTAAAAATCGCAATCTACCTGACAGGTTTACATCTACCTTAACTAAGGTTGAAAAGTTATTGTGTGTCCAAGCAGCCATGCGCCCTGAAGGATTAGGCGACCCTCGCACCCCCACGCGCACTCACACACACGCGCGCAGCCCGGCCCACCACTAAACTACTAAACACTGAGTGGCAGGTAGGGCGGGCTGCACGTGTGTGTGTGGTAGGTTTAATAGGTTTCTTTCTTTGAAAGATTTAACTAATTCAGTACACATATAACCTACATACACAGTATAGCATTAAACGGCATATTTTATTGTGAAATATAAAAATAAGTCTGCTGATCCGTTCAAATCCTTATCGAAACTATATACGAGCTGGTAACAGAAAAAATTATCACAGCGCAATTAACTCGTTGGTGCTTTTTTCTGTTTTAACTCAGTACTTATATCAAACTGAGGATCGCAACGGCTACGCAATGCGTGGAAACAAACAGACATTACGCAAAGAAATGCGTTGCTGATTAATGGATTCAGTTTTTGTCGCGAACCCATTAGTCAAACTTTTTAAGCCTGCAGTCCGTTATCAATAACGTAAAATATTGCTAAATAGTTCAATACTAATATAAACATGGCAGTTCTATTAATTCTTATCATTTTCCTCCAACTGAACAAGACGGGCACATTATTGTTTGGTATAAAATATATACTAGTATATAATCTATTTCTAACAATAAAATAATGGAAGTTTATTATTCCATATGCAAAATATTGTTACGTATTTAGCGATCTTTAACCGTATCAGTGAAACACAGATCTCCCAAAAGTACGTCACAATTTACATTAAACTTTATGAAAAACAATAATTATCTTTTGTAGTATTTATCAACAAAATATAACAATCGTTAAGACAATGAATTTACTAATAAACACCTAATATCACCTGTAAAGTAACTGGCTACGAGTTTTATAAATTTAAAGTGAATGTATAACGTAAATGTAGTTATAGGATATAATTATTGTTTCTTTTTTATATTTGACCTAAGTCACTACACTTAACATAACGTTTGTTCCAATATTGATCAACGGTTTTGGCTTGAAATGTAGGCTAACAGACATAAATGTAAATTTAACATCTTTATAATAGACATATATCCCTGTGATTATAATATAGATTAAATTATATATCATCATCATCGTCCTCAAGGTTTAAATCAAGAATGGTTTGTTCCGGTCTCAAATAGACAAATATTACAGTTGGTCACTCCAGCGCTTCCTCGGACGTCCCACACCTCTCCGTCCCTTCGGCTTATAGTTCCATAGTTGTTTGGGGATGCGGCAGTCATCCATTCAGTAAAACTGTTCCCACCAATTCAGCCGATACTGGGCGATCCAGTCGAGTATACTCATAATATGCAGTTCCTGCCGTATACCTGTGTTTCTTCTATGATCATGGAGAGTATACCCTGCCACGTGCCTGAGAAATCTCATTTCAGCCGCTTGGCTCAGACCCATAAAGAAATGTGGGAAGAGCCATCACCTTGTAGAATTTTAGGCGTGTTTCTTTAAGTGCTTACTTGAGGGTTCGCCTGATGGTACCGCACATAAGATACTTATGCAACTTGTTCACCACGTCGTTGCTTGCATTGTAAGACACACTGTAGCCCAGGTATTCAAAACTGCTAACTTGTTCCAGGACAATACCATCTATAACAATTTTTGACCGTACGGGATCAGTTCCACAAAAAGCCATCACCTTGGTTTTAATTGTGGATGTCTGCAATCCAGAGTCTTTGCAGATTCCATTTAACAAATGTATACCCATCTGCAATCTGTTTTCAGAGTCCGATAGAATAGCCTGATCGTCCGCAAAACAACAAAGTGTCAATTGTAGAGTGACCAATCATAAAATGGTCTGGAAGACACATCTGCCAGTTTTGTATGACATTGTCAATATATAAATTAAAAAGAGAAGGTGATAATGGACACCCTTGTCGTACTCCACAATTGATCAGGCCAACTCTAGGAGTTGTTCTCGGTCTCCCTGCTTCTATTAAGATTTTATTCTCCATATACAGACACTGTATTGCTCTAATTAGATGTTGTGGGATCCCTTTCCTTGCCATTACTGCCCATAGTTTGCACCGATTCACTCTATTAAATGATATATTATCTACACAATTAAAATTACAGGGAACAACCGAAAACAATAGCTTGTTATGAATTTTCATTCGTACACTAGGTGGTCAGAATTTTTTTAATTCAGTTTTTCGATGCCAACTCGTTTTATGATAATAATGCTACGAAATTACGTATCGCTCTCGTGCAGTCAGCAGATGTGCAGTTACGTAAACGTTCTACACGTTTCTCGGCTAGCCTAGAAGATGCAGTGTCTCTGTCAAGGCCGTGTACTCAAGTACTTCCACTGTTCGAGTACTCTTAACTATACAGATTATGCTGGCACGCAACAAGAGAATGGAAAATTATTCTGGAACACCTGCGAGACATATATAAGCAACAGCGGCCGGCTTAGAAGTTATTTACACCTGGCGAGATTGTAGAGTGCGGATCAAGTGATTGTGGAAAGTGATTACTATGTCTAGTGCGGAACAAATTAATAGTTGACATTATTATTGCGTGTGGACAAATTTAACTTGGATTATTGTATGTGAGTACCTTGTTGATTTCACATTGTTATTTGTGACTATCTAAAAGCTGGTAATTAGTGACTTCGCTAGCGTCTGTATTTTGTTGACACTGTACAATACGACGATCCGTGAGACCGTCGTAACGATACGATTAACACCAAACGTTTCGCCCATGTGACGTACTAAGTAGTAGAGGCGAGACTGAGGATGGCTCACCGCGGAACGATGAAAAGTTTGATATTAATAATAATATCACTAAAACTTAGTTGTCAACAGAAAAACAGACGCGATTCAAGATTTTTACGAAATCGTCAAAATATGACGGCCCATTTTTATTCGATAATCTGACTTACACACCTTTCTTTACAATCACATGCAATATTGTCGAATAATTAAAGATTTTCTACCGCGTTATGAGACAGCAAAATACCGCAGATACAGATATTTTTAATATAGATATTTTTTGCAATTCACTACAAGAAATTATGTTTAGAAACGATTACAGCAGTGGGGTCGGGAAATCTCTGCTGGACTTGGGATTCGATTCCCTTCAATATAACAAAGGTTGGTATCGACATTTATCACACATTTGTAAGACAGCTGCGGACTTAGTAGATTTATCTGTTGCACTGCATCCTATAAAATGTAAAAAAAAAATCATAAAACGGTGCAAACATTTTTATGTGAAAAAAGCGCCAGTAAAGGACGGAAAGCAATAAGGCAAGTATATTTCATATAGACCTGTTACGGTTTGAGGGTTTCCGCGGTAGGGACGTCCTGTTGCGGCTCTACGCAAATACACATGGCGTTCTGCGGTCCTAGCCGGAAAACCACGAAACTGACAGGAAAGACGCGAATGATAAATTTATATTCGGATAAACAAATACAATTCTATCAATTACAATCATTATTTCTCTGACGACGTTTGTGTCTAGTAATACAGTCATACAGATGCGAATGTAAATGTAACAGATTGCATTTTAAGTGGAAACCGATTTGCAAGCTTCGTTATAAAATACCAAACGTACAGAGAATATTAAAAAGCACCACGTCAATATTTGGCACCATCTCAAAACTGTAACACAGATCATGTGTATTAAGCCTCAGAAGGTTAAATTTTTTAATCTTAAATCACCCCGAAGTAATTGCTGTAGTTGCAATGGAAATAAAAAGGTCTCAATTGAACAGACTATTTTTTGTAAAGTATTGCCGATAAAGGATGTGTTTACCAACACAGAGCTGATCAGCAATAGTCACTACTTGTATCAAATACGCAGAATCATAAATCTCCCCTCCACCTTTTGACATTTTATGACATTAACAACATAAAAATCAAATTTTTCAACCTCCCGTCCTATCGCTGAAATCAGTTTTTAAGGGCATATTTAATCAATAATGAAAAAACATCGTCTACATTCGTTTATAATTCTGTGAAGATCGGCTGCCAAGAAAAATCGACCTTAATATGCATGTTATTAATAAAATTTATGATATTTCAAAGAGGTCAGGAAAATCCATTTATAAACAAAAATATTATTCATAATAAAAAAACGTTTAACAATTTTGTAAATTACAAATGTTTCGATAGTAATCCAACTATCATTATAAGATATAATTAATATATATACTGATTGATATAAAGACTAATTATATCTGATGATGATAGTTGGATTACTATCCAAACATGTGTAATTTACAAAGTAAAAAATATATTCTTGTTAAAAGTTTTTTATTATTAATAATAATATAAAATGACAAGAAAATTTTGAGCGTATATGAATATAATTTTAAAAAATGTAAATAATGAAGAAACTTTGCAAAGCAGTGCCGATTTTTAACTAAATTATTTACTCCAATTAACTACAGAAGATTAGACAGACGCTGGAATGTATCCGTTATTCCATCTCCCCTCATCCAGGATTTTCCCAACCTTCGTGACTGTTCATAACCTTCGTAGGATTTTGCCCACAATTTGGCACAAAAATTACTTTTCGCGGAAAACCATAACACGCTTTTTTCATTTCTTTTGCTTTATATATCTAAACAGAAGTAGTAGAAATATCAAAAATATTGTTGAACAGTATCACATCTGACGCTTTCCGTTCCGTGCAGCCTTCTGTTCGTGGTAGAAACTATATTGGTATTAATTACATTCGGCTGTCCTGTTGTTCAAGAAATTACTTTTGCTGCCATTAAAAAATACAGTTGTTGGAAAAGTGAGCTTTTTAGTCATCTCGTCCTACACTTATTCGCAGAATCTTTTCAACCTATTAATATTGTTATTAAAATCACTGTTACAAAGGTCGCAGTTAAATTTGACAAAACTTCCAAAGTCTGTTCATACGTGTGAAACCCATACATGTAGGCTATAGCATATTCTCTTCAATGGTTAGCTCGGCCCCAACATGAGCCTGAATGCCGTTGTTTAATATTTTTGACAGATGTTGTCAAATTATAAAAACAAGATCAAGACATCTAATAAGAGCGTGTAGCATTAGAGTGGTTTGTTTATACGTAATATATGTATTGAGTGTAACAGTATATGTAGGTTACATTTCAGTGACTAGTAAATTACTGGTGTAACCTAGAATTCACAAACGCATATTCTGTTAAACTATTCTTGATAATATGGTATTATATCACTTATTTAAAGCACACTTATCGCATATGTTAATACAGAAACCGTAAACTGGTAATTCCCAAAGTTTACCAACTTTCCTCGAAAAGACTGAAATCTGTGATAAATACATAAGTTTTGAACGTTTGAACAATGTTAGAATTTATTCTTGATTAGTGGAAAAATAGAAATAAAATCATTTGATAACAATTATAAATATACTTTAAGTAAAAATATAATTGTTGAATTGGTGCTGACGTACCTGAACTGTGGGAATTTTACAAAAAGACGCAAATAAACTGATAAATATAGTTGTGATGAATCGAATATTTTACACTTACACGTTATTTTACAAACTCGTTATTTTATACTTCTTGTTCGATAATCAGATCAATTCGGGCGATGTAATTTTCAGTTACGTAATTTGATTTCAACAGTTACGTACAAAAAAAAAAGATATTGCATATTGTCTCTTGGATATATTCACTACACATAGTATTTTCCACGTTGTCTATTCCGATGTCAGGGGAGAATTATAATCAAACATATGAGACACCCAGAAACTCGTTTAGAGAAACTAAAAGAAAGTACACCTTCAGGAATAGTCGAACGACTCATCCGCGGAGTAGGGGATGTGTTTGCAACGTGGATAAAAAGCAGACAGGCACTGAATAACCTGAAAGGTCATGCTCTTGATAGTGAACTTAAAGAAAACAAATGAAAGAGTTGTTTACATTTATTATAGACAATTAAAGGTTTTTACGTTTATAAAAGTATTAAGTAAAGGTTTTAAGAATCAACAGATTTTTAAGATTTTTAAGATAAGGTTTAAACGTCAAATTTTCTGATAAAACGGTTTTTAAAAGCAGTGCAGATTCTACCGTAGTGGCCAACCACAACTCGTATTGTCAAATCCATAGTTCCTTGTAGTCCGATAACAAGAACACCAACCACATTCAAAACATTTAAAGTTATGATTCTAATATTTATCACAGCATTTTGATAAAACTGTGTTATTAAATCACTAGTCAGAGATTCCAGACGTTTTTCGGTATTTATTTCTCGTAACTAACAGTAACGTTTCTTCCACACAAAGAACTTCTATTTAGGCCTACTCTTTAAGTTCTTTGATACTACCAGGATCGTCTGAAACCTAGTCTTTCACTGCTCACTTCATAAACGCTTCTTTGACATAAATGAACTCCAGAAAGTTTGCAACACAGAATTTAAACCTCCTAACTGTTATTCACTGACGGAGAATATCTCATAGTACATTTCGACTTGAGTCACTTTACAGAGGCGTTTGCAAATCTTCGCGTCATTTTCTGTAGTACGAAAAACAATAAACCGTTAAATTCTGGTAGCCAATTACAATTTAGAAATTTTAATGGGCGTGGCGATTTTTCAACTATTATATTAAATTGTACAAGATTAAACTGGCTAAATGAACATTTCTTTCGTTTTCTACATCTGTGTATTGTTCACAAAGTACTCGTAACTTCTAGACACAAGAGTCAAAGGAAACACTTATTCTTGTAATACGAATAACGCATCAAGTAGCGCAAACAGAATTTATACACAGTTCCTGAATCATTTAACTGTCTTATCGAACTGAAGCTTTTGGAGCGTGCTTGTAGACTTATTGACACAGTGTAACGGGACAACAACCAGTCGCAAATTACCCCTCGCGTCAGTTGTAAGTTTATCATGGACTGTGATAACACAATCACAGCGATGATTATACTAAACTCCACCACTATAACAATAAACAGTATACAGTTAGTTTCGACTTTTGCACAGTTTTAGTGCAAACGGGGGGACTAGAGTCCACAAGATAATCTATTGCCGGGGAACTCTTGTCTTCTGGACAACGATCGAAATAAAACACTCGTGTTTATCGATCGACACCTTGTTTATCGATCGCATCACAAATAAATTTTCACAAATAAAAATATCTCTCACAAAATAGAATTTCGATTCACAACTGTGATATGGATTATTGACACAACCGTAATTTATACGAACAAAAAGATAACACACAAATATAATACTGGGTCCAGAAACATCATGCACTTAATCAAACACACGCACTTGATCTATAACATAATCACTGAACGCATAATCGAGACACTCTCTCTTACAGTTCTACATATAATTTGTAATGACGTCATTCACCAACATGCGTAATTTACTACAATAACCAAAAATATTCCAGGCGCCCATTCCAGAACATTGCAGAATAAACTGCGTTAACTGTAAACGTATTTGTACATTGATACAAAACATTCTAGAGTATTCTATAAATACTGTGCATCAATATACACAAGTTATACATCAAATGTGGATAATACAAATTTACATGAGTATATACTTAACCTACGCGAGTAACATAACCTACGTAATCTAATGACAAATAGTTTAATAATACTAATTTGGAAGAAAACCTGACTAGGATGGGTGTCGGCTCGTGGGAGACCAAGACACATTATCGGACTATCTGAAGGCGGATCATTAGGGAGGCCAAGGTCCATCTTGGACTGTAGTGCCGGATATGTGTGTATGTATGTATGTGTGTAATACCAATCTTAATATTACTTATATATATATATATATATATATATATATATATATATATAACTTTGGTCTATTACCAATAATAGTAATTTGAATGTGGGTTGGGGATCCTCTAGTATACAGTACTCTACACCGAAAGGGTAGACCCAACGAGACGATTATTATACAAGTTACAAGTTATTAACTGGGACCCCTCCCACAGTATCGAACAGTATCAGTGGAATGTGATTATACGAAATCGGCCAATTTGAGATGTTTCTTGGCAGTCAAAACCTGGAGAAACGACGTAAGGTACTTCAGTTTCATATTTTAATTTGCGGACAATAAAAGAATTAATATAATCGACTGAGATAACGAACTTCAGGTGCGAAGAGTATGGTCTTCGCAGAATGTGGCAACATAATATGAGTGCCTGTATTTTGAATGTTTGCAAGATACAGCCGTAAAATGCTTAGAGTCAAAATGTGTAGGTAAGAGAGATCTCAGAAGATATTCTGCCGCGCGAGAAACATTCAATTCGATACCCAGTGGCTCCAACAGGATGGGGCTACTTCCCACACAACGAGAGCATCCCTTGATCTGCTTCATGAGACTTTTGGGGACCGCGTAATTTCCATATCCTGCTAATTCATCTGATCTCACGATTGTTGATGCTTACGTTTGGGAAATGATAAAAGAAGCCACTTTTGGACAGAACCCACCGGCAACCATTGTTGAACTACGTGACAGAATTGTAACCTGCGTCAGAAGAATGCAGCAGCCTCTTTTTACAAATATGGTTGACAAACTTCGCGAACGTTACGAGTGCTGCGTGGATCGCAACGGCGAGCACACTAAAAATGTTTTATATTTCAGAAATGCTGAAAATTGACTTATTTCTACTTCAGGTTGTTGACATTTTTGTAATTTTTATGTTTAATAAAACCTTAGTTTTCAGTGCCCTTTGTTATGGCGCATACTGTATTTGACTTATCTCAGTTTCGAATAGGATGATCACGTCGATTATGATGAAGTTTGGAGTGGTAACAAACGTTGTAGAAATATAACTCACGGCAGCAGTGTTCCACGTACAAAACATTACGTATTTTTAATTGCTCGGATTCTTTAAGAAGAGCCCTTTCAAATTACAACCAAACAGAAACAAAACGCACGTTTTGTAAAGTGTCGCGCTGCCAAAGCGTGATACGTAATAAGAAAAGTGACTGTTTGTTACGCAGGATAGTGCACAATGGTGTGTGTGACGCTAATGGACAGACAAATTAAAGACAGAGAAGAGGATGTAGGCCTACAGAAGTGTCGGTACGGCCTACGGTCACGAATGATGATTGTGCCTAGCTTTGAACTGGTGCCAGCCGCTTCACACACATCACTATAGAGTCTGTAGTAAAGTTATTGGTGGTTGTTAACACTAGTTTAACATCGCCAGATTAATGCCCCTAACGATCTTATTATTATTAGAATAGACTTTCGAATATTAAAGGTGTTTTTATTACTAAATCGGTACTAATAAAAAATATGTTTAAAAAAAATATTATTTATTCCAATTTCCTAATTTAAAATAGAATAGTTCATAAGCATTATAAACCGGACGCGTTTTACTAGCTTCACTGTTTTTATCGCTTTGGGAAAAACGGTGTTCCTTAATGTCACAAAGAAGTTTCTTCGAGTATAGAAACAGCCAGCTGCGGGCCCCCAGCAATTTCCTCTGCTTGATAACTATTAATATTATCTAAATTAACGGACACGTCATGGACATCGAAATCCAAGAATATTAATATTATATTTGATTAATTCTTTCTTTCTCTTATGTGTCTTTACGCTGAGTGAGGACGCATGACAATTAATTCACGTGCGTACGATCGCTACACTTAAGTTTTATAAATACACTTCAAAGACCCAGTATACCAACCCGTTCATAGAGTAGACTTATGCAAATACAGTACATCAGAAACTACCATAGCTTTCAAAATACGTGTTTAGTACTTTAATCATGTTGGTTACGATGTAGGCTTACATAACAGTATACATATACAAAAGTAACGATTCAATAAACGTCTAGTATTTTCTAAAATGTTATTCAGAGTTATCTTTACATTATCGAAAAATGGAAAACAGAGTTCTAGAAAGAGACCTGACAGTGAACTCTTATAACGCAGAACGGTTATTGATACGTCTTCCCAGATTCATTCTTTGTCTGGCCTAAAAACAGACACGTATTAGACGGCTTCATTGTTTATACGCGATTCTTTGATGACGGCGACAAAAACCAATTTCCGTTTAAATTTTCGGGACTTTAAATTTCATGTTTTTCATATCAGAAAATTTACTTATTTTTAATATCACGTGATTTTTAAATGTCGATTATTATTATTTCAGTGGGTTAGAAAGTTGTACAATATTGAGTGTACGACACGAATTTTTATTATTACGTGAATCAGTCGTCCACATGTCGACTAGTCAGTACGATTTCACGAATTGCTTTAAAAACTATCCTGACGATTATAGTCGAGGGAGAGTCGCTGTAAGGGGAAGAGTATGATCATTAAGTATAACGACTGTGCCAACAAATGATTTGGAAAACAAATACTGGAAACGTATGAACGATGTGTCCTTAATATGCATATGCACTAAGTAAGTTGATGCTTAGCGTGTATCTGCTACCGGTCGCCGGTAAGGTTTATAAAGTCATAAATTTTATCAAAATTTGTTTTTGACATCACTTACTAATGTTTGTTTACTGTTGTCTTACACACTTACTTCACTCAACTCAAGAAGGTTTTTGATTATGTTTTCCTCACAAAAGGTAAATATACTAATATTTCTCATTCTATTCATTGGTTGATCATTGTCGAATTTCCCAGTGACTGGACGCCTTGCCATTGATTAAAAGACTATCAATGATTGGCAATACTAGTAAATATTATTCAAGCAAGATCCAGCGTATTTTTCCTGAAACTGCATGTTTTAACAATCACGTTGAAGTGACAATCCTAATGCTAAGCCTAATGGTAAGCAAGAACTGAAACTAAAAGTAATAGAAACGTAAGAATCAACAGTTGAAATAAATACACTAGTGTCGGTAATAAATACACTAGTGGCGGTTGGTGGTTCCAATAGAGTCTGACTAGTTTTGGTGGAGGTTGGCAGGTCTGTGGGGGGGGGGGGGTAAAAGAACATGCTTGAACATAAGGCAGGCCTACATATTTCATTATATAACAGACAGCCCTGCATGCTTTTTTGTTATGAAAAAATAACATTATGTCTACGGTCATTGTATAGCTGTTGTACTGTGCTAACCGATCCAAAAGCATTCTTTGCATGAACACTTGATTACTGGTGTTTTTTTTTATTATTATTCTTTTGGGAATGCTCATAAACCCCGGCCTGGAGATACCGTACGCTATGGATAAGAAGAAGATGGAAAGTGTTCTCAGGAGAGGTTCAGCTAGCGTCGATTCCTTTCTCACTAGTTGAGAAACGGAGTCGATGTGTACGAACTTGGATAACACCTGCGATGTCTTCCAAACAAATTTTACGTACGAGAGGCAGGGATCTGAGATACTCCCCTCATAGCCGGTCTTGACAGATACCATTTACTTCCAAGTGAATCTTGAATGCCACTCTCGGCGCGTACTCTACCTCGAAGCAGGAACTCCAGAAGGATACTCGATACTCGGCTAAAGTTACGGATTGTCTCAGACGCAACAATTCGCACAGCCCTGAGTCGTGGTCTCGTTGTTGTCGCTCTATGATATGTCCAAAACAAAAATCGGCGCAACGAAAGAAACCCATTAGGAAAAAAAAGGTTAAAACGTTTCATTTAATTTTATTTTTTTCAATTTATTCATGTTTAACGTACCGAGTCACTATATGGTTAATATAATTAAATTACCTTATTCGGTCCACCTTAGTGACACTAGCTGCTGTCGGTTAATGACGCGTTTCGGGATAAAATCCCATCTTCAGATACACAATTATCAAACTTTAAATGTATACCACAATTTGTGGTTTGTCATAATTTTAAAATATTTAAAATCTTTTAAATAAAATATATATAAACAAAAACGTAACAACGGAATCGTTCAGAGCGTCCGCATGCATGCACGCTGTATTACGACTTCCTCACGACTGGCTATACTTATCACTCAACCGTATAGCAGTGTCAAACAGGTTATTAGAACCGAAGTTCATTTGATCGTTTAATATGTTATTTTTGGTCATTGCGTTTTTTGTAGCTTTGTATATTTCGAACTCCTCTAGACTATCCATTAATTTACCCTTCTTCCAAGTATGCAACGCCACGAAATTGTTTTCGAAACTAGTATGATCATTTTCTATTAAATGTTGTGCATAACTGGAATTATTATTATTTGTTTTTGGAATGTGCTCTAAAAATCTTGTGTAAAAATCTCTGCCGGATTGGCCAATGTAGAATGCTGCACAATTATCGCATTTAATTTTATAGACACCTGATTTATTTTTTAAAGGAATATTTATTTTAGTTTTGAAAAAATGTTTTAAATTATTACAGGTTTTGAATGAAATAGTATAACTTTTACTTTTAAAAACAGATTTTAAAATATTTGGCAACAAGCCAGTATAATTAGCTGAAATGAATTTTTTATGGTTTTTATTATGTTGGTTAATAATATTGGTATTTTTATTTTCTAAACGTTTTTTATGTTTCATTATCATTTTATCGACTATTACTGGCCTGTAACCATTATTTAGAGCTATTTGTTTTATAATATTTACTTCTTGATCATAGTCTTCGTTATTAAGGGGAACACTAAGTAATCTGTCAATAAAACTGTTAAATGCAGCCAAATAATAATAATTCCAGTTATGCACAACATTTAATAGAAAATGATCATAGTTATACTAGTTTCGAAAACAACTTCGTGGCGTTGCATACTTGGAAGAAGGGTAAATTAATGGATAGTCTAGAGGAGTTCGAAATATACAAAGCTACAAAAAACGCAATGACCAAAAATAACATATTAAACGATCAAATGAACTTCGGTTCTAATAACCTGTTTGACACTGCTATACGGTTGAGTGATAAGTATAGCCAGTCGTGAGGAAGTCGTAATACAGCGTGCATGCATGCGGACGCTCTGAACGATTCCGTTGTTACGTTTTTGTTTATATATATTTTATTTAAAAGATTTTAAATATTTTAAAATTATGACAAACCACAAATTGTGGTATACATTTAAAGTTTGATAATTGTGTATCTGAAGATGGGATTTTATCCCGAAACGCGTCATTCACCGACAGCAGCTAGTGTCACTAAGGTGGACCGAATAAGGTAATTTAATTTTATTCTAATCCAAACATGATGAGGCGCTCTGTTAACGATGTATGATGATGATGATGATGATGATGATGATGATGATGATGATAACAGTCGTTTTATAATAATCAGTTGTGCGTTGTGAATCTCTTCGTTATTATTACGTGATTTGTTTTCGTTGTGATTGCTTTCATTATGCGTCGATATTACGTGTTTTTCTTTTGTTTTCAATTGCACTTTAGAAAATCTAATCTCTTGTATGATTGTTACTATACAGTGAGCGGATTATGTAATTGTGAAAGACAGTCGAATTGGTGTGATTTTAACAGAAGTGGAAAAAACAGGAAGACTAGGGATTGACTTAACAACAGAGTAGAGGATAAAAACAAAGAGTGTAAATATACAAACATGAGTCTTGTAAACAAGGAAGTAATAACAAGGAAAACAAGGTTTATTACCCTAAACTGATAGACCTCTACTTACACGTGGTGCGAATCTAAGCGGGATCAGAGTAATATTACCGTTTTGAGAAGAGTTTACTAGTTTTCACTTACGTTATATGGGGTATTTACAAAGAATGGGCAGCAAAATTCTGGATTTGGGAACCAAAAACACTCAAGAAGGGGAAACAAGAGAAGAAAGTCTGAGCAGTTATAGATTAACACGCTGAGTAAATCTTACTACAAAAGGGTTAACACGGTTGGATGCAAAGAGGCTTGCGCAAAATAGAAAGGACTGAGAATATGGTTTATCTAATAAAGATATTATTTCATTGATGTCTGAGGCTTTCATCACCGGCGTCAATGTTATTAGAAGATCAGCTTGCCGGGTTGTAACGCCGTGTTCTAGAGGTTGTTGGTTGCAGACGTTTCGACCGCGTACCTTCGACGGCCGGCTTCAGTGCATGAAGTTTGAACAAACACTGACCAAGTTATCGCAGTCAGTAACCATGGTCATAACCATATGGCGTTACACCTTGGTCAGTATGACAGCCTTTGTTCAAACTTCATGCACTGAAGACGGCCGAAACGTCTGCAACCAACAACTCTAGAACACGGCCTTACGACCCGGCAGCCAACCTTCTAATAACATATTAATTCGTTCTTTCCATGACGTAACAACGCAACAACGTTGCCATGGCGCATGCCACTCGGTCTCTGCAACAACGGCTTTCCACTGTCTTCTCTATGTACCTTTTTACTCCACATTCTGACTCCCAGTTTTCTGAGGTCGCTCTCCACCTTATTCGTTCCTTCCTCTCAGGCGTCTCCCACCAGGTTCCTCATAAAAAAATGTTTTCGGGACTCTTCCGTCCTCAGTCCTTTGAACATCTCCAGGGAATTTAATCCTTCTGTATTTTCCATTAATAAAGACACTAGTACAAACTGATCCTAGCACCATTGGTAAAAAGGGTACTCATTGTACATAGACAATGCAAGACCATAAATTGTAAGTCTGAACCCATCGGTTTAATCTTTCAATACCGCATAATAAAACTAATAATTGCCGATTGAAATACAAGAAACTTACGAAACATTAACGACATCTAAAACAATGCATAAACAAAGTTTAACTGAACAATCGTGTTGGTAATTATTTATGCTAGCCATTGTTAATAGCGCAGAGCATTCACCTGGTATCGAATGTTTTATAACAAGGAAATCAGAACCGTTTATTAATTAGGTTCCTTTCAAATTTACACGGCTTCTGCAAGAACAGTATTGATAAGCTGGTCTAACTGCTGTGGTTTCACAATTAAACGCCAGAAGGAGACATCAGCAGTTTACACGCCTTGGTCTGGTCGTATGATCATTTCCTTACGGTTGCTTTCCCTTTAATATTCCACAATATGAATAGTATAATCGCGACTGAGATGTTAGAAGTTAGATGAGCGAGAAGTTATACGCGTTTAATATCAGTATTTTCCATAGAGTCGGTTGCATTTTATCCGACCTTCACTGTTACAATCTCATTAAGGTCGAGAGTTTCTAAACCGAATGGCAGAAGAACTAAAACAGCTGTAACCGCGCATTCACAGTATACACCTTGACTTTCCTAATATCAAGTAACGGTGTACAAAAAAAAATCATTATCATAAAAATAATACATTTTTCGTGGTTGCATATAGCCCAAACGTTACAGACGATCTGAAATGCATGACAAATATTATGCCAGCCTACAAATAAAATCTTTTGTAGTAGAATTCAGATTTTTTAAAAAGTTCTCTCATAAAATCATTTGGATTTTTTTAAACTATACTTTTTACGCCCTTTCTACTATCAATTAATACACTCTTATTTTGCCAATTGTAGGTACAAAATATCGCGTTTAAGTTCGTAACATTCCTGACGCTGCAAAACTGGCGCTTGGCGCTGAAAAGCATTAGAAAGTGTTCTTGCTCTTCTTTCGGTTCCAAATGAAATAAAATAAGCAATAAACTAAAATAATATAATATTAATTGATAACTGACTGCAACACCCAAGTGTCTGCAAAAAACACACGGTGAATTTCATCAAAGAGGTGTTCATCTGAACGTACATCGCTGACGGGGCTGAATGGAGAAACGAAACAATGAACGTCTTAATTCAAACGTGGACCCAGTAAAAAAATTGCGAAGTTAAAAATACAGTCATATGTACTTCAAACACAATGAGCTATTGCATTACCACACGTGACGTAGCAGAATGTTCGTGCGAAAAGTGGGGATCGTTACAAATGAAGTGTCCAACCCAATGGAAATGTCTATACGGGCAGGAATAACTTACTGTAAGTACAGAATTAAAACGGCTTAGGAAATGCGTCCCCATTGGCAGAAAACTCCTGGCTGAACGAGAAAACAAATTGAATACAAAAAGAATTAATCAATTAAATGCGAAGTACAGGAAGTCCCGTTATGTGTACGGCGCCGAACAGACCCTCGGCTTGTATGTCTGTTCGAATGGAACGAAAAGGGAGAAAGAGTACAATGTCGAGGAAGAGTTAGGTCAATTAGCTTAATTGGAAGAATTCGATAATCATATAATAAAGTGCTGAGACCTTTCATACTATTAACGAATAAATTAAAACATTTATTATGCTATATCAAGGAATTTGTATGAAAAGTTACTTTCACCACAAGATGTACTTGTTGAACCAAAAAAACATCGATTTACGACAAAAGTATACTTGATCTGATTGTAATCAGTTAGTTAACGCAGTGGTCTTATGTGTTCACTTGATTTTTTTCCTTAGAATTCGGCTTGGTCCTTAATTTCGTCTGACCTGATAGGACACTGATTTTGTGAATACTTCATAACGCAAGTTATATGCATCATTTGCGTCTTGTGAATCGACGTTACTGAGCTGTTCCGACAAGCCTGCAGTATATATTGAATGTTACGGTTGTCTGCCTGATCTGTACGGACTTGAATATTCTGTACGGTGCATTCAAAAAAGTAATTTGTTCCGTATCACTGTTGGCCCCGTTTATAGTATTCGAATTTATTTATCAGAGTAATTGGTTTTTGACAATTAACGTTAAATAAAATCCTTAAGGGGACAAGGTAAGCCCTAATTCTGCAATGTTACTTTGCTAATAATTGTGACACGTTTTCTCAGCTTCTACAAAATCCAGGGTAATCATTCTTTTCTTTTTGCCTTAGAAAACATTTATTTCTGAGTAAACTGACATTTTTCTATGAGTACATGACAACAAGAACCATTAAAATTTTTATATCAAATTATCTGCTAATTATTAACTGAAAGTGAAGAAGAGAATATTAATTTACAAAGAATTAATAGCCATCTTGAGTCTTGAAAAAATGTCCATTCTTGTAGATAGATGAGGTAAACTGGTTCCCAAATTTCATTTACACATTTTTATTAGTTTCTGAAATAATGGGTAAACTGTATAAAAAAAATCAGCATTTTTGAGAAATCTTGTGCAAAGTTGTACTATTACGATTACTTTATTTTTAGAAGATTACAGCGCCGTAACTTGAATTTGATGATCTGTCTTCGTTTTCATCTGCAGCTATTTTCCTTTTCTATGGTATTTTCTTCAAAATATTTTCAATATTATTTGTTTGTGATAATCTTTCTTTACCTATCTGTCGGATCCCATGTTCCGTGTACTTCTTCCATGTTCCATACTTCTTCCGACAAGCACCTTCAGTTTCCTATATTACCTACATTTAACTGAATAATGGCATCATGTACATCAAATTCAAATGTTTTAAGCGAAACAAATCCAGTTTTGGTATTTTTTGCCAACTGACTCGTTTGCGTTTGTCTGTTCAGGCAGTTTTGCAGTAAATCTGGGTTATTCGAATCTCTAAAAATTGGTTTAATTTATGTTGAAACTGATTGTGATTGTGA
Organism: Magicicada septendecula; assembly: GCA_034769895.1. NCBI lineage: Eukaryota > Metazoa > Arthropoda > Insecta > Hemiptera > Cicadidae > Magicicada > Magicicada septendecula. The sequence goes on along the minus strand of CM068371.1, from coordinate 164,068,011 downwards.
TCGTGATTTTGACTGTAAGTCTTCTCTGTAAGTAAACTCCTACTGTACCTACCCCATGTGTCACTAAGTGATTAACTAATGCAGTTACTAACAAAGTGACTACCTTTGGGACATAAACCATGTTGCAGGTTACCGTTAGTTGATATTTTATGGAAACAGATTGCCACTACATCCTTTCTCATGTTTTCTAAATTATTTATACTTCTTTTAACAGCAATGCCATAATATGATCGCAAGTTGTCAGTTTTTGCGTTTGCTAGTGTCCCTTATTATTTTATTTGTTTCCCCTTTGTAGCCGGTTATCAGTTTCCTCAATCGCGTTCCCTTTCGTTTTTGCACATTTACAATGCATTCAAAATTTTTTATTTTGATGCTCTCTCCATACGGTTTTGATTCGCATACGTTCAGGAAACCCAATTACCATTCCAAGGTATTTAACACCCCTTGTTGACGTTTACATACCTAACCTTACTGTTTGTTAGAGTAAGGCGGAAATGCAAACATATTTTTAAAAATTCATTAAAAATTTTTCTTAACAGACAAAATGATAAATACTTCACTATAAGAGAAAATTTTGAATAAAAGATGATATACAAACAAAAATTACCCCAAAATTCCATTTTTGGTTTACCTGGTTCCCCTTAAAATTATTAAATACAAAACGAAGTTGTTTCGTATTGTCCTTTAACGATATATAAGAAATAAAAGTAATATAGTTAAACGATTATTTTAATAAACGTAAACGAATCTTTACCTGTTGTCTACCCTCAGAGCGTGGAGATCCCAAGTAGCAGCTGTACTGACCTGTTCAGATCGCATTCTTTTACGTGACGCCTTGCTGTACAAGTGCAGTCATTATTTCGGTTGTACAAGTGAAGTTACTAATTTAATAGTTGACTTCAATAATGCCGTTGGCGACGAAAACGTCTCCCATCTAATGGATAGCCTAATGTTAGTAAACTACAGTTTAACTAGCACATTACTAGCGACATGGATTTAATACCAGATGAATACTACAAATTTATAGTTAGTCTAGTTGTATGATGGGTGCTTAGGCTCCCGGACGTAGCAGTGAGATACGCTCAGCTAACGATGACTCAAGGTTTATCTCTACACTCTTCACGGTCGCGAGAGAGGGACTTGGGGGCTAATCGTTAAAAGATATCTTGGAGAGTCAACAGACCCTCGAAAAACTGTAGTACATCTATGTGGAAAACTCACTCAAAATGTATAATTAAACGTATAATTAAAATTTTACTTTAAACGTATATTTAACTGTTCTAAAATCTTTCAATTAAGTGCTTATCTGACAAAGTGCGGATTGATGGATGAATTATAAAAAAAATATGTTCTTGGATTTATAACTAAAATACTTAATATAAATTAATTTAATCTTTACATAATCAAACGGTTTCAGTTTTTAGTTAGGTGCGTAATAGGCCTATCTCCACTTCACACACACACACACACACACACACACACACACACACACACACACACACACACACACACACACACACACACACACACACACACACACACACACACACACACACACACACACACACACACAATTACAAAATGTCCAAATACAAAGTAACAAATCTGAAGAAAGTATTCACAAACAAGAGCGAAGTGTTTCTTGTTTTGTTTATAACGATAAACAAAAATATTAATAACGAGTAAAAGGAAAACGAAACTCGATATGACGTAAACCAGAGCGACACCTTTTACTTTCCAATCACAAAACTGCGTCAGTGGTGTCTTGTGTTCCGTACGGTCGTCCAGGAGTCGCCACGTCCAGGTAGGAACGTCCACGTATTTTATAGTCATTAAACAAATTAGTATACATAACACTTTACTTAAAAACATTTCAACTATTTTTAACAATTTCGTTACTAAAAAATTCCTATACTGTTTTAAGTTATATAAACCGGAAGACATTTTCGACCCTACTAGAGTGTTTTGCACTTCACGTATCATTCGACAAAAGACATTACGCCGTTGTTGCAAAAATTCATTATTGACTTATTTTCTAAATAGGTTATACGTATTTCGAGACACTGTCGTGCTCTACACCAGTGATTCTCAACCGAGGGCCCGCGACGTATGGGTAGGGGGGTCCGTAGAATGATATTAAATTATTAATAAAACTTTACTGACAGCTTTTTAAGCAATTTTTGTAATTAGCCTGTCCTTCATACTTGAAACGCTATTAATTACGTAATCTGTTAAACATACAGATATTATATTGAGGAATAATAAATAACATTCAAGCAGCTTTTCACTCAGATACGTATCGTTTCCGTCGGAATTACGGGATAACCCTTTTCTCGCTAAAGGGATATCACGGATGGCAGAATATCAAAAGCTGGATCATATTGTTGCTTCTTAATTCTTAAGAAAACTTGCGGCTATGAGTACAAAAATGTTTCAAATTTAAACAATACAGGAATTTGAAATTGTTTTTTGTTAATATATTGTTTAATTATTTATTTGTGTATATGTATTTGTATCATATAACTGGTACCCGTGAAAATATAACTGTACAAACCATTAATATGTACACGCTTCAGTAATGTGTAAGGAGTAGAAGGGGGCCCGCGAGGAAAAAGTAATTTTTCTAGGTGTCCCCATTACCACAAAGGTTGAGAATGACTGCCCTAACACGACAATGTGAATAACCATTTCCATGAACTTCAATGTTCCTGACTGTACATTCAAAACAATGCGCCGTCATATTTCACTTACTAAATTTTTATCGCTTCTTACATTCGCAGCAGCCACGCACTTATGGTACATGACACAAGCCGCGATTATTTATCAGTAATGGAAGATGGCGTTTATTATTTAAGAAAATAAACATTTTTAAAAAATTAGAAAAACTATGCTGGAAATAATGTACAGCACATTATCAAAATATAATTATTTTAACTTTATAGTCTTTCTAACTGGCTAACCGCTTATAAGCATTGTGATTCTATACTTAGTAATTTAGTGGTTAGTAAATTAGAAGATTGTGAAGTCTGAATAGTGAATCCACTAACACTACATTGCATATGTGGTAGGCATACTTCCTCAATGACCTACACTACATTTTCGATGTACTGAGTATGCGGTAGTATCGATATAGCACGGTGTAAAGAAGAAGAATAAGTGTACTGATTGTAAGTACATTGCTGAATTCTATTGCTGAATTTAACTTGAAAAAGCGTATTATGATAAAACATGAAGATGCGTAAGAATGTTTCTTTTTTTCTTTTTTTTAGGTTATGTTTAAAGTAAAAATATGCATGATTGACAAAATATAACATTTGATGACTAAATGCACGATTGTAATAACAGATTGATACTTGAATACAAACCTCAGTACGTGTAAATAAAAGCAAAGTTAACTAAGCATTGTCGTGATATTCAAGCCCCCTTCTTCATTCATAAATATGCTGAACTTACATTTAAAATGTTGTCTACAATTGATATATTTTATTAGGGGTACTTTATTTAAACCTCGTCTAATGAATCTAACCTTGCGAACGAAAACTTTACGTTTTTTCCAAACGTGTTGGGGAAAAACAGAATATATTATACGGACTGTATTGTAACCGTGTACACGGTGTACATAAACATTAAAAATTACATTGCAAATGTAGCACGGGACCAGAGAATAGCGACAACCACAAATAGATTTTGGCGACAAAAAAAAAACGTAAAATTTACTGTTCAAAGCGAAAAGCGAGTTCTGTCACAAAAAGAGAGGCAGGTATAGTAACCTGCAAGGGGCTAAGCAACACTATCAAGTTGGTTACTTTTTGAGTGTTTGCACAAAAACCGAAACACGTATAGTAACCTGCAAGGAGGTGGTCCTTGGGCCACCCCGCTTTACTTCGAGTTGTTTTTTTTTACGTGGTTTTCACCAAAAAGCCAGTATTATTTTAAATGCATATTGGTTTTCATGTGTACTTTTAGTTTGCCTGTTAACCTAACAACGTCAAACGTTTGGCGTCACAGGCGCAGATCGAAGTTATATTATTGCTAGAAAAATTTTTCTAAAAAAATATGAAAACGAAAAACGATTAAAATCGTCAACAAGCTATTTTATAACATACACGATTATAACATATATTATAACATATATTATAACATATAAATACTTTATAACATATATTTTCACGATTTCTATTATCTAATTAGAATTATATGCGATATTGTAGAAATATCTATAACTAGTAATATCGAGAATTATTGTAGGTATCGAGAAAGTACCGTACAAATTATTTTGTATCTCTCTTACCACTGAAAACACATGTGATATTATTGATATTGTGCGTGCGGGTGCGCCCGTCTTGTAAACACGTTCCTTGTCTACCGTAAGATTAAGGTAATTCAGAAATAACGGTATATTAAATGTAGCTGCTTCTTTCGCGTCTAGAAGTTACTATAAGCGGCCAGGGTGCTTTTGTTTCTGTTAAAACGGTAACTTTTTACAGCTGTACATAAAAGTGTTGTAAGAATGTTTTTAAATACCTTTGTGCGTGTCTACACTACGTTCTACATTTAGGTTTAAAGCAAATGCACAGTTATCCACAAGATGTCTTAAATAAACACTCGCCGCTCGTAGTTACAGATTGAACTCATACAAACATTTACACACACCAAGAACATCTGTGTTGGAAACAAACTGATAATCTTCGAGCTACTGGGCCGTGGTCCACTCCTGTTGTTACTAACGGGCGTCTCGGCCTCTCCTCTGGAGGCCGTCTTCAGTGTACAAACGATTCGCTATGTGACGGAGACCGTGTCAGTTTGGACCACGGCCCAGTAGCCAGATTAGTCAGTTTGTTTCCAACACTGTTGACCCGGCCGCGAAACCCTTAGGTACAGAACAAGAACACCTGTAAACGTTTAAGTGTGCTTTGAAAGTATGACGTTTTATCGTAACTTAACGTGTAAATTGTACTCTAAAGTACAGGACAGACAGTCCCGGAAGCGAGCGGAAATTAGATATTAGATAAGTTTTCAATTACAAGAATCCCGATTGCTCTATTATTTTTTTAGTAATACAACAACCGTAGAGCAAACAATGGTAAAATAAACACTAAAAACTCCAGACATTCGAATTTGGGTTACAATTCCCTTTAGCTTGACATCCGGCTGGATTTTTACAATTTTCTCACATTTTTTATCTTTTTTTGGGGCCTTGAAGTCCAAAAATTTTTTAATTTCGCAATCCCACGTAACGTTTTGCGATTTTATCAATCTTTTCACCCACTCATTGGTCCCTAGCGTTTTCAAAAATTTTAAATTTTCAAAAATGAACACTATACTCAGATTGTGTTAAATCCCTCCGTTAATTTGATATCTCACACGCGCTTCTGCGATTTTTTTTCACAATTTGCATCCCTTCTATTTTTGACTCTCGCCCACCTTGGGGAATCAATCCCCAAAACAATAGGATTCTGTGCGGTAAAAGTAACGACTTGCGTACCAGGTTTTACGAAAATCGGTTGAGACGTTCAAAAGATATCGTGAGACATACCTATACCCCAAATAGACAGATACACAGACAAAGAGTCGAGTTAAAACTGAGTACTCGCCTCGCTCGGGAGTCAATTGCGACTTAATGAACTTGAACTTTTTTATTATTACTGCAAAACTGTATTACTGCATACAAGTCTTCATTGCTGTTGTGATACAAGTTAATTTAAATATACTATTTTATTTTATAAACTTTCACAATATTCCGAGCTTTACATTACGCAATATTTTTAACCTTTAGTCTTTAGTTCAGATGTTGTAATGAAGACTTATTAGAAACACTGACTCAAAATTTTAAATACTGTATTTATAATAAAGTAAAATTTAAGATTAAAACAATGTAGGCCTATACATGACACATGATAGAGAGCCTACACTGAAACAGAATGTATCAGTTTCGATAATTGAAGCAATTCTATGACAAAATAACATAATAACACGTTTTCGTGTCATCGATCATGGCTAATGTACACATAATCTTGTTTAACATTTCTGTATTAGCGGAGTCGGATGTGAAACAGGAAATATGGAATCGAATTCCACTTTGCTCTCTGTCTACTTTGAATGGATGTACAGACGCCCGGGCACAGATCTGTTTGAGGTGATTTATCCAAGTCGTATACTTACGTGTGTGATGTTTTGACTTTACAACTGGAATCGCCATTTTCACGGCCGCGTAACATTTAAGTATAAAATGTTTAAATGTGGATCTACATCCTGGAATACATTATAATTTATCATGGAAGAAATAACACTTCGCTTACTGGAAATGAAGATAATTTTATTATTTTTGTTACAATTATTGTAAGAAACTACGGAGTTCATAAATAACAGAAAATATAAGCGTATAAAAAAATGATTCACGTATGAACTAAAGTTCTGAATCAAATATATAGAAAATAACACATTGTCTCATATCACTGTCACTGTCTACGTAATGCGAGTTTCCTTTATTTTTTACATTTCTCGATAACAGCATTTCACAAAAACGGACTGCGTAGTCCTGAATATTTTAGTTTTACATTTGTTGACTTTTAACAATCTTGAACAAAAAATCAAAACAACGGATATAAATCACCCGATCAACTCAATTAGTGTCAGTCGCAAGGGATCGGAAGCAGTTAATGTTTTTTTTTTAAATGGACGTTACTCGCCTTGTTTCTAAAACTGTACTTCGCAGGGAAAAGTAAATGTTAAGCAGCGGTATCTGCACAAAACAAATAACGCACACGAGTATTTTAAACCTACGATTTACAAGAACCTTTTACCCAATCCGTGTAAATTGAAAACAGAGGTTTAGGACATTACACGAAGCTTAGTACGGACTACGAAAGCCGCAGTCTGAGTGGTAAAACGCTCACGCAGAGGGGCAGTGTCAGTTGTAGAGAACAAACGACAGACCAGGCGAATTAGACTTACTTGGGTGAGCCAAATGTTGAAGGGATTCAAGGAACCCGTTAGTAGACAGGCTGGAGACAGAGTTGGGTAAGGTCGAAACCTGTTATGTTTACTCTAGTCAAGGAAGTAAACGATTTTACCTGGTCGGACCAGTGAGGGAGCTAATGTGCGTATATGAATAACAGGTTACAGTAGCATTGTGCCACACAGTATACCTGACTTTGTCGCCAAATAATTTTGTCTGACAATTTTTATAATTTTTAACCATGTAAAGATATTCAAGGAAAATTATTAATACGATGGCGCTTCCAAATTGTGTCGTTGTAATAATAGAGGAAATGTCTGCTACAAACCTTGACCAAAAAAATGTCAACGATTTCATTGCACCACCAGGACGTCGACCTTAACTTTCCTGTTTTCAGAGGCAATGTAATTAACAAGATAAGAAAACTGTACTGACGTTACAAGGTTACCTCGTTTACGTCAAAATTTAACCCAGTCGCGAAAAGTCAACAATTTTATTTAACCGCTGCTTTGTATCTTCAAGTTTCGAAAACCAAGAATTTTGGTATTATCATACTGAAGTTAAACTGGTGATTAAAAAAAAAGATCCAACTTAATGTGATTAAGCTGGTGCACAAGAAAAAATTCGTAGGTTCGGATGAGAAAAACAACGATAATAATCTTGAATTTAATAAATAAACACTTGGTACAGTTCTACAAATAATTTTTATTTTCCTGACGATTGTTTCACCAGTTACGGCAGCTTCAGAGGTTGGATTTGAACTGACAGATTTGAAATGAATGTTAGGTGGGGGGAGTGTTGGAGGCAGTGTATGACCAATATGAACTCCAAACCTCCCCCAACTAACATAGATTTCATACAATTCAAGTATTAATAAAATGTTCTAACGAATGCCGAGCGACCATTAGACCAGTGTAATGAAAATAATCTGTTAAAGTTGTTTACTCAATAAAACTCAAGTAAGTTGTTCGAAAAAAGTTAAATTTACTAGTCTGTAGACATTCTTTAAAACTCCTACGACATGGCAGAACTTCATCTGGTAAAGTCTGTGGTCATCCTCACAAACTGAGGGTGAAAGTTGAAAATTCTGACATCCGACATTCTCAGTTCCTTAGAAAATGACAGTGACTCTTGAAAGACTTAAAAACAAGATCCTTTGACTCCAACTCTCACTTTCTGAAAACGATCACTGATTATTGGGATCGAAACGTCAAAGAAAAAACTTGACCAATGAAGGTAGTTTGTGCAAAATGAATGTAATGAGAAAGTACCAGCAGTTAACGTAAATAAAAGCATATATTAAATATAGGCTACAGCAGATGTTTACATGTTTTATCTACTCCGTAAATTTTTTGTATACCGGTGTTGTAATTTATGAAAGGTCGTCGTCGTTATACAGTGGTATATATTTGGATTCCATACGTAATTACATGTAATGTTTCTATTATATGTGTTAAAAATTAAACAGTGTATTGACTAATTTTCACTTTGGTCCTGAACGAAGCAATCAAAGAAATAAGGCAAGCAGCAAAGAGGTATGAAACGGGCTTCTGAAAGACGTAGAGAATTTAAATCTCTATGGTGGCGACACGGTAATAATAGCAAGAGGTCAAAAACCGTAATCTAGATATGCATAAGATAGTACTAAAAACCGTGTGTATTGACCAAGATAAAACACAAAAGATTAAAGAAATGAAAAGACAATATACATAATAGAACTGAAGGAGAATTTAAGTGGAAAAGTTTACATATTTAGTTATAGTGATAGCTTGAAATTGAAGGATAGACGATGAACTTATCGCCTACCAATAGCAGCTGGAAGGCTATTAAGCAGTATAAAAAATATGTCCTTAGCCAATAGACAACTTCCGAAAGAAGCAAGAGCTGAAATAGTCAGAACAGTAGTCGTCTCTCTTTACACATGGATCAGAATCAGGGATGGCCGTCAAAAAACAATGAAGGAAATAGAAATAACTGAAATGAGGTCCTTATAAAATAAAAAAGGATACATTTAGAGAAAGCTTAAATAAAAGAAAATTAACTTAGATGATGGTCACATTAAGAGAAGAATGAGAGAAGGATAACTGGAAGAGCGTATGAAGCGACACCGTTAAAGAAGTGAAGCAAAGGAAGGTTTAGGAAAACATGGCAAAATGAAATAAGAAAAGCGCTCGAAAACAGGAATCTCGACGAGTATATTCTTGTTCCTTCTACAACATACTGGAATGCTCTGTGCTATTTGTAGTTCATTACACATTATATTGTTATATGATGACTCATCAGGAACTATTACACAATCAACGCCGTTTATCAACGTAGTTTATTTTCTGAACGCCGTTAACATCAATTTGTTTCTGAAAATAAGAAGTAAAAATAAATCCAAATTAAATACGGATTTGGACTGTGTATGCATTTGTAATATGCGTGTTGAAAATACACGGCAAAGGGACAAGACGGCAGTACCGGTACCCAATGCCTCACGTACCGTCGACGGTAACGGTAATCAATTACGTCAAACAGCTGTTCAGAATGGAAACAAATACTGATTGCATTATTATGGACAAGTGGCGATAACTTTGCTGACGTACGAAAATATGGTTTTGTACACACAGACTACAGACAAATGTAAAGTTTCGTTTGTATGTAGTACACGTTAATGAAGAGTCATCAATATTTATGTGGTGATTGTAATCGATATTTCGTCTTGTTCCGTTGTTCTCTTTCTCAAGAAAGAAAAATAAATACATTGGTAAAATGGCAGATTTACCTGTAGTACAGAAAACGCTTATGAATAATTCGTTAATCTGTAATATTTGACTGAGTAGTTTTGACATGAAAGTGTTACAGAATAACGAAACACTTTTTAAAAACCAAATTTATAACCACCATGGTGGGGTTTTGTAACGATGCGATTTAAGAATTGGTTTGACAACGATTCAGTGAAACGACATGCTCTGAACTTGTTAGTGCCAACAAAACAGTATCATCTTATTTGCATTGATGGCGCCTTACTTAATGTCATTTATTTACTGGATCAACTAGCATTTAGCGTGTACAAGGCATAAGCGTAATGCAATACGGTGTCCAAAATTCAAGTTTGACAATTTTCCCACTCCATAAATCTCCATTTGGGGAATCGCTGATAAAATCATTCTTGAGTAGACAGTAGCCTATTTCAGAACAATTATTATTATCATCAGGACGGATCTCAAGAATATTCTTGTTCTTTTTCCCACTTAAATAACTCATGTGATACATTTTTTTAAAGGACCTTTCAAAACTAGTCATTTATATGAAAAACGTGTAAACATTTCTTAACTTTCGTGTAAAACATTTGGTTTCAAACTGGCAGCTAAAAATGTTAAAAATTTGTTTGTTTCCGTAAAGCGGAAACAGTTTAGGAGTTTATCTGTTTTCGCTGTAACAATTCGTATTAAATGATGAAACAAATTGTAAATAAAATGAGCAGCCGTTCTGCCTTCAACCTTCAAACGTTTGGACACATCTGATTGACCCTATAGTGTTACTCCTTAATCCTCGTTTACTGATATTGATGAAAGGGTTAAAGCCCCCTCCCCAGATTTACCGGTGTTCCACAGCGTTTCGTTTTGAAGCAATGACGTACCCTCTGCGCAAATTCATCGGTACTAAGTGTACATCTCCATCGCACTTCTCATAGGTACTGGGACGCTTGAGAGTTTCTGAACAAGAGTAGTTCGCCTTCTTGAATGTGACATTCTGCTACCTATATTGAGACTTCCCAATCGCGAGTCTTTCTTGTTGTATTATATATTTATGGTTAAACTCGAATTTAAAATAGTTTGTATTTTCAGTACATCCGCGCAATGGGTATTTTAATGTTGGCTTGATACTTCTGTTAGTAGGAGTTTCAACCAGCACTAAACTATAAAAAAAAAGAAACAAGTTAACGATAATTAGAAAAGGGCGATATAAACAGTAGTAATCTCTGCGTGAAAAGTTAACGAAAACAGCAAAACAATAAATCTATTATTATTGATTAAAAGAATACATACAATGATTAACACACTATTGACAAGTGATTACACAAAAGAAATTAGAATAATAATAGGAAGGTCCGAAGGCCATTTAGATCTTAGATTAATTTATATGAAAATTTATCTGCAGTCAAAGTATAAACATATAGCAAAAAACGTATGGTTGAGTGCTACATCTTTTCAAGTCTTCTGTATAGTATAGAGAAACAGATACATACATACAGATAGGTCTACAGATATAAATTAAATATATTTGTAGTAAATAATATATATATATATATATATATATATATATATATATATAGTTATTATCAATATATTAAAACGCTGTAAACCCTTTCGGAAAATTCGGACTCAGAGGTAGGTAAAACTACCAATGAAGTGGCTAGAATAAAACAAGAATAACGCTCATCTCTAAATCATGAGAACTGTGGTTCTTGGGTCAATTATTGGAGGTGAAAAACATCAACTGTTATAACTGATTATAAAAGATCTTCTCGTAAAATCCCAAAAAGGTCCAGCATACGATGAAAAATGTGTTGGCTTGGAAATTCTAGAATGTGGTTCAACTGCACCTCCAACCATATATTTCGAGTAACAGTCCCAAAGGTCCGGACGCTACGATGGTATATAACCAACGGTTCATGAAGAAAAAGAATAACTCGATTATACTAAGTAGTATTTGTTTTGGGTACAGGTGCTACTTCCGTAGAGGCACCACGACACAGTGGTTTCTACGGACAACTTGTTAATGCCAACGGTTTATTAGTCCAACCAGGGGCGGACTGGCATCCCTGGGGGCCCTCGGCTGGAAGTAGTCAAGGGGGCCCATGCAGCTACACACGCAAACGCGCACGCGCGTATTTGTGTGCGTATACTTTTTTTAAATTATTTATTTATTCTTTATAAATACATGGTACGTACAGTATTTACGTAAGTGAACGTTTTAATACAAAACATACAGGACAGTTTATTTGATTATTTAGTCTTTAACATAACCAGCTTTAAAACCATAATTAGGGCTAGCTACTAAAAATGTTTCTACTATAAAGAACATATATACCCTAAAAATCTACATAAAATCCCAATTAAAAATATTCCACAGTGTATTACGACGGTGGTGCCTCCTTGAGCTCGGCGCCCGGTCCATTGTCACTCCGTCCCACTAAGCCATAGCCCAAGTAGCGTAACTTATTTAACCGGGCCTTCCTGCAAGTTTATGCCATGGGCCCCCTTTGAATCTTGACATAAGGCCCTGAGGCCCTCCCAGGCCTTCGGGCCCCCAAGCCCTGAATGCTGCAATGACAATACCCTACTACACGTCGCGTCAGTCAGTTGCCGCGCGGCGCGCCTCTGCAGTAACCTTCTTCTTATATAGGCTGTATGTAAACAAGGCTGAGAAGTGATCACTTCCAATCTGACCAAAACAAATCGTGAAGATTTATTTCAAATAGTAGTTAGACGAGAAAAGTTTTTTTAATGCCTGTAAAAATATGTATATTTCTCGATTTTTCTCGAAATAAAATTTCATGGCTCGGGGCCCCCCTGAGCCTCCTCGGGACCCGGGGCCCTCGGCGATCGCCGACCAGCCGTCCAGCCGACCTGGCCAGTCCGCCCGTGAGTCCAACAGACGTCATACCAATCTACTCCTTTGTCAGTATCGGTTTAAGATCAATACTGATTCCTTCACGATGAATTAGACAAATGAGAGGATGGTTTTTCTTTAGTTAGTTAGGTTTAGGGTCCGATATCGGCAAATGCACTCCAAGACCTGCGTCTCAAGCATTCCCGAGTGCTGGTCACACTTCGCCAAGTTAACACAAACGGGTTGTATATAACACAATTTTTTTTAATCAAAGCACTTTTACGTGTTTAATATCTATTTCATTAACACTTAAACGAGATAAAGTATCGTTTTATTTGGAGCAGATCGACTTTTAATTTACAAGTGAAAGGTGAATGTGTAAAATCTTAGCCCTATATCCTTTACAGACGGTCAAATGTAAGAATATACAAGGTATTCACAGACTAGAAAAGAGAATGGAGCGCACGAATACATGCGTTGTGTGTGTGTACGCGCGTGCATGAAAAAATGTAACCTTCGAAGAAAAAATGTATATATTTGTTACGCTTGAAACGCTAAGGATGAAGAAATGATGGGAATATAGTTGTTCTGAATAGTTTATCGGAGATAGTTCTTTCAATATGACAAAATGTTTTTATTACGGAACTGTTAATATTTGAGAATTCTGTTAAATTGTGTTATCTGATGATAAGCAACTGGAACACACTAGATTTTCGACAACGCCAAAATACCCAAGTACATATAGTGGAAATTCTGACTCGACTCTCGATAGTGATATACAGTAATTTAACCGGTACTGATTGTACGAAGTACCCTACAGGTCTGTTGTAACCACGAGGAATCACGTTATGGTACAACTTCTGATACACCAAAATGATTTGAAAACCGGGGAATAGGTAGAAGATAGCAAGTTGTTTTCTACAGAATAGTAGCTAATAATACCTATTTGTATCTGTTAAATACCTAAAGTAGTAATATTTTGCTCTATGGTACTGTTTGGGGATGTGCTAATAAATCTAATATAAGGATTATTCAAAGATCTTCGAGAAAAATATCGAAAATGTTGGTAGATGCCCCATCATACGGATCTAATCAAATCCTCTATACGAATTTAGATACACAAGTCGTACAAGAGAAAATTCTGCAGAAAAGCGGTAAACAGCACGGCAAATTAGAAGTCCATTAAAATCCGTAATCGAAACCACGGATGACAACAGAAGACTCAAGAGACGATGGTCTAATGACGTGACACAACAAAATTATCATTCTTTTTTTTTGTTGCTGTACATTTCGTCATCCTGATTCGTTACATGTTATGACATTAGCTTTTAGAGTGTATTTGTATTTTCTGATTGCCAAAGAAATAAATGTAATACATTGTACACTGTACGCCAACTTCGATCCTTTCAAAAACAACGAATTTCAGAAACTACCATCACTACTAATGACAATTACTTTCACTACAAAGTCATCGAAGAAAATGGCAGTGAAAGTCTGACAGTAATAATAGCAATAAGAATTGTGTTGTTGGTGTAAAACTTTTTTAGTAATAAAAGAATGGTACAGTAATCAGCACTCACAGTCGACAACCAGTCCTTAAGAAAAAATTATGCAATTTCTGTACTAAGGTATAACGACAAAACTTTCTACAATTTAAAAATTACTAAATAATGTACCCTATAAAAGTAGTGCTGCTATTCTAATTATAAAATTTGTTAACGGATATAAAAACTGACGAAGTGCAGTAAACGTTGATTGCAATAAAAATACTTGTAGTAATTACATGTAATCAGTACTTACGTATTTAGAAAGCGTTTATTATTATTTAGTATAGTCTTTGTAGCTGCTCTCTGAATAGCACACTGCATTTAAGATATGAAATTTACCAAGCTGGAGATCAGCTTGGTGGGCTAATAGGCTATGTAGGGAAGAATTATGGAGGAAAGAGGGGAAAGGATACAAAAAAACGGCACAAAGAGATAAGAAGGTAAGCAGAAGAAAAATTCATACAAGAAATTAAAAGGAACTCTGCTGAGGATACATGTGTATGAAGAGAACGCTGTTTCGAACGCAAATGCAATATTAGTTTTTATAACATCAACAACAACAAGAATTGCAGCAGCAGCAGCAGCAGCAATTTCAAACAGAGCACTCCTATAGTATTCCTATATTTATAAACTCACTGTCCAGTCAGTGAATAACACATCCTGCTAGAAAACTGTTGAGTGTTAATTTTTTTCTATTTTATAATACAAGATTGTTGCGTATCAGCTTGAAAAGTGGACAAGTAGGCTATTATGATTCTCGTGGTCTCAGCGGCTATCGACGACGTACAATGAACATTTTGTGTTGCTTTAAGCGTAAGAGCGAGCAAAACAACCTTTACGTAGGCGAAAAGTACTTCAAAGCTAACTACGTCTACAAGCCAGAATCGTGATCATCCAACAGAACTTGTTGGAACATCGGTCGTGACACTCGTACGGCTCTATGCTTCCGTTGGCAAACTCCAAGACAGCTGTAGTTGTGTTTTATAAGACGTGAGGGATTCACAGCGATGGAACCAAAAACCAGCCGGGGGGGGGGGGGTTACACCTTCCCCGACTGCACGCTAGTTCGTGAAGTGAAGACCTGCATTCTAATTTCCTTCTTCTTCTCTATCTGACCCTTTGCCTCTCAGCGTCGAGTTGTAGAGAGTCTCCGTCCATCTATTCCTGGCAGTGGGCACAGCCTTCATTTCCTATAAACTCATCCCACGGTCCTGTCCCCAATCACTCAGAGTGTAACTGATACATCATCCTTGGCCTTCTCTTGGTCTCTGACCCTCTGGCTTACAAGATACTGTTTTATTTTTCTTGCTCCAATTCTAATTTCCTTGATCTACAAACGTCTGACAGAACGTTAACGATAATTAAATGACTTCCCTGTGAGCTGCACGTTTGTTGTAGTACAACGCGTCGTAATGCGGGTGTCCGCTGATAACTTCTGTTGAAAACAGTTGCGTCATCTTTAGGCGTTTTAGATAATATGGGATATCTCACATTATTTTCCCCACTTTACTTTCCATAATAATCAATTGACTCTACCTGAAGTATGTTAATGTGAAGATTACAGTAGACACAGAGTTGTAAAATGTCAATTACAAGTAATTTCAGTTGAGAAGTAAAGTTTCCGATAAAGACAGTATGTTGTTTCTGTAATGGAAAAAGTTCACAGATTAGCAAGTATCCAACGGTGAAACGGTAACATGGTGCTGGAGCAGTTTACTGATTTCTGAAGTCGACCCAGAACAATAACTGGAAGCACGATGCCACCAAACTGGGCGGTGAGGATGTCGATTCGGATCTACGAAAAAATACTACTCCTAGGTCCAAGAGGTGGTATGTATCTCGAAAAATTCTGGGTCACGTACGTGATACATTATGTGTTTTGCGAGAGATAAGAAAATAGACTGGAGAGTATCTACCGCTATGTATCTGGAATCTAACATCCCCTGGAAACACCTGGATCCTACAGAGATGCGCGGAGGATGTTTATGTATTAAAATCATAGTCTCACGAAACGAGAATATATATTACAACGATACAAGTTGCATATATCTATATGTAATTTAATTTGTATAGCCCCACGTTCTTTGGGAGCCAAATTGTAACAAGTGATATATTCTGTGCAATTTGATTTGTACATTAATTGAACTCATACACTTTATATAACATTGCTAACAACTTGTATGTGTATTTGGGGTTCAGGTGTAAATATAATAAGAGTATTTTTATTATCAGTATTAAAAACTCATATTTATTATTTTTTCATTATTAAAATTATTCATAAACATCATTAATTTGTCGGTCACGATATTGCTCATTATTTAATGTTTATATCTTACGATATGCAACATTACACATATTTACAAAAATTCATATATCTAAAAATGTTAATCTTATATCTGAACATGTTAAATAATTTTTATTAATTTATTATAAAATTAAAATATTCTTATAGTGACATAAATTGTCTTATCTCAGATCTGACCTCTACTCGCTCAGTCTATACCAATGTTTTGACTTCAATTTAACTTATATTAATTTCTTGTAGACTGGCTTTTGTTTTAATATTCAGCTTTAAATTAATCTTTCTATACTTCAAATATCTAATCACTTTACTATTTATTTTGATTATCAACTCTACTCTCTTTACTTTAAATTCTCTTTCATTTATTACTGCTTCTATATTTATTATGCGATCGCTCATTCTTACGACTAAACATTTATTTACATTTTAACATATTATTACTAAATATAAACTTTCTTTGTTTCAATTGACTGTCTTTTGAAATCGTCTTATTGAGCTCTTTTGTTTTTATAAATCATTTAAAATGCATTAAGCATGTCACCTCGATTTCTGATGATCTTACGACTGTTGTCCGGGGTCCAGCGTTGTCTAGAAATAATCTTCCATTCCTCTTGTCCTGGCGTGGTCCTGAATACGTCTAGAGTCCAGCGTCGATCTACGGCATGTGTTCCTGGGTACGTCCAGAGTCCAGCGTCGATCTACGGCAGCTTTCCTGGATACATCTAGAGTCCAGCGTCGATCCACAGCATATTTCCTGGATATACTCTTGGTATGGTCGAACCCTTAATTTATACCCTCTCGAGATTCCGTGCTAGTCGGCTCCAAAATCGTCCTGTCGATACCTGCGTATCTCGTGACAGCCCCCACTACCGAACCTTTTCATCTATTTGCAATTATTAGCAAATAGCACTGTTTTTTCCGATTATCGGAATCGAGATAGCACAAATCGTAGCTACTTCGATTAATCACTCACTATATTAATTTGAACGTCTTAGGGTAATTTGCGTATTTTTTAGCACGTTTATTTTGCACTGTCTTCGCATAACGTGTTCTATTAACGTCATCTTTTCACTGGGGATAACTATAATTTTTACCCACACTTTGGTGCCTTTGGTTTGATCATACATTAATTAGTTTTCTCACAGTGAATTAAAACAATTATTTTATTACTTACTTGGGGCGGGTCGCTGAGTTTCTTGTCTATGTCTTCACTCACACAAACAAGATACACGTGTAACACACATACAATTGAGCAGGTATTCACTGCGTGTCGGAACAGGTTACTTGCTCCCCTAATCTAACAATGAAATATTTTTCCACTCTCAGACCTGTCCATTTACCCGTAACTTATACAAATTATACATTTACATTTATTTAAATTAATGCCTAATACAGCTATGGCTGTATCGTTGCAATATATATACGAAACTGAGAATGAAATCCTATTAGGAGTGAGTATACATAATACGCGCAGTACTCAGCATAGAGGATGCGTCCAAGAGAGACACTTAGACGATGCTGAGACGAATTGCATACTAACCGACCTACCATAAAAGAATAAATCTTAATGAACAGAAAGAGATTCTGATGAAAGGGAGAAACAGCCGTCTTTTCCGGATGAGACTGAACGAAATAAAAGATAGGAGAAAATAAAACAATATTATTTTTTTTGTTAAGTACCGTACACTATATTAGACACGACTTGCTGCTAAATTACACAGGTTACGAAATAGATACAAATTATGACGCATGTACATGAGGCAAGTTTTTTCTACATTCGAGAACAGATTTATTTATTTTTATTTAATGTGAACTATTTCTTAAGTCTTTTTCAATAAAAATATAATAATTTAATAAAGTATTTTTGTTTATTTATACATTTGATGTTAAATATTTATTTACGTAGAAATAAGATAACATATGTACTTATTCAGTTTCCATTTATTACCAAAATATGAGTAATTACTAGAACTCAAAATGTAACTGCACGAATCACACTTGCATCAAACGTTTGTTACCAAAATATTAGGAAAAAGAACTTTCCGAGATGTCTTCCGTTGCATCCGACTCTCGTATACCCACTTTTTAACAGTATTTCAAGATGGAGGCATTTATACGACCAGGAATGTGTAGTGTTGTTTCGAAGATTATGGGAAAATCTTGACAGTTATTGTCATCTGGGTTCCAGCCGTCTACAGTACAGTGTGGCTGACGTCACTAATGATACGGCTCAAGGCCACGGTGCTAATGTCTCAGTTCTGAAGCATGGTGTTCAGGGTAAGTTCTGTTTTAGCGTGAAGGGCACCAGTCAAAGACTTTTATAAAAACAAACTCGATCTAAACAAACACTGGATCGGGTAAGTTTGAAAGCAAAGTTCACTGGCAAAAAGTATAGGCTACTGTCTTTCCTAATCTATCACTTTATTCTTCATTTCGGAAATATCATACTTAAGAAGGACACGGTCGATGTTACATGTAAATAACTTAATTTCTATCCTAAATTTTCCTTGCAATTTAATTTTATAGTCCCTGTCATGAATTTCATACGTTATTACAATAATATGTTACTCTCTCATAATGTTCACACACCTCTTGCATAACCTTATTTTATCTTTGTACTTTCATTACGCTTAAAAATGCCCCAGAATTATTCATATACTGTCGGCTATTACCCACACATAATGTGCAACCCCACTGGCAATTCCTTTTTCTGAACATAGTACCGTAATTACTATTCAGTGTAAAGTAATTCTGTCCCCCTGAGCAGCAGACCTCGCTCACTATTTTGAACAAAGTGCATTTATTATTACATAAATTTCGATATTAGAAAATGTTTTTTAATTATGGGAAAAATTACAAAAATCCCATTACTCTACTCTTCCTTTAGTAATATAACAATTGCTGAGCAACAAACACTCTAATCATACAACAAGTATTTAAAATTCGAAACATTCGGATTTGGTTACAATTCCTTTAGTCTGACATCACAATTATTTCCTCTCTTTTTTTAATCTCTTATTTGGGCCCTTATATCCTAAAATTTTGAATTTTTCGAAACTTGACACTTCATATGTTAGTTAAAAATTTTCGACCCACTATCCATGACCTGCCGTCCAAAATTTCGAAATTTTCAAACATGAACACTATATTCAGATTGTGGTTTAAATTCCCTTTAAATGGATACCCCACACGAGCTTTGGCGATTTTTTCACAATTTTCACCCCCACGTGTTTGCCTCTCAACTCCCTTCTTTTGGAAGGGATCTCAACAATCTAAAAAACAAAAGGATTCTGTAGGGTTAAAGTATGGACACACATGCCAAGTTTTATGAAACTCGTTGGATTCAATGAGACATACCCCAAACAAACAGACACACAAATGCCAACGGTCGAGTCTAAACCGAGAATTCGCTTCGATCGTTCAGTAATAACAGCTCCTTTTGTACCACTGAACTAGTTTAGGTGTTAGGCACACAAGGAAGGTCCTGTGGCCACCATGACGCCTCAGCCATCCACTATTACCCCAGGATGATCCCAGGTATTCATTTCCGCAGACTGACAAAACCCCATATTTACTTCACGATCCGCCCGGGACTTCTAGATTAGTAACCAGGCTCCGAGCGTACTGCTCTACTAAGCTCCGGATACGTAAGCTGTTAATGTAATACAATACAAATACAATAACTGAATAACAATTAAAAATTGTGGAGACACCGAACGGCCCCATCCATGGCCGGCTCTAGTAGGATGGGGAAATTAACGTGGCAACACTGGAACCAGCTGAGATTTGAGGCCGACTAGACAATCTCTTAATTTATTAATTTCAATAACCAAATCGCGTCATTTTTAATTGCCCGTTAACAGCAGTTTTATAATTCTTCATTTTTGCAAATTAAAAGTTTATTATGTAAAATACTGTTATATTATTTAAGAAATATAATAATTAACTTATTCATATGATACGAATTCAATAATTCGAACAAAATTAATTCATTAGGCCTATCACTAATTCACTAATTTAGTGAATATAAATTTTTTTAGATTTAGCTATAAATAGGCCTACTCATAATTTTAGTAATGCTATGGAATTAAATCAAAATACAACACGTTTACTTTAGATATTTTATTACACTATGCTTAGAGGCCTCAGACCCAACGTTGCCACGGTTCATATTCCGGCCTTCTACTAAGAGCCCGCCATGCCTCATCCAAACAAAGAGGCCAGTGAGAGGTTTGGCAACGCAACGTTCATTAAAAACAACTTACCGCAAACAATGCGTACGTCACATCACTGCTTGCTGCAAGCGTCGAGTGTTTACATGTCTAATGATGACTGAAACAAAATATCGGAGTAAACAAGTCCTACTTGTCATTCTGTAGTTGGTAAATACAGTAAACAGAAACTACATTTTCCGCATCGTTCAAGTTGTTTTTAAGCGTACTATGTTTATCGTTAAGCCTGGCGGTGTTTTGGTACGACCGGCGATTTTAGAGCTATAGTTTAAAAGGAGAATCTGAGCGTCCGAGGAACTGAAGCCGACGCGAGATTTGTTCCAGGATCGTTGCACTCTTTTTACGAAATTCAAGATAATGCGGAGAACTTGCGAACGAAAACTACATTTTCGACTTAAAATCATAAATACAATTAGACGAGTAAGAACACTCTTGCAGCGCGTAACTGTTGTACGAAACCAAAAGTCCAACCACTTGGTAGAATATCTGATCGTTTCGTTCTGTTTTTAATGCCTTAGAACAGGGCTGCCCATGATAAGAATCGCAACAAAATC
Organism: Magicicada septendecula; assembly: GCA_034769895.1. Classification (NCBI taxonomy): domain Eukaryota; kingdom Metazoa; phylum Arthropoda; class Insecta; order Hemiptera; family Cicadidae; genus Magicicada; species Magicicada septendecula. The sequence continues at coordinate 164,046,817 of CM068371.1, read as the reverse complement.
TTCTCCTTTTGTAGTTTTTGTAAAAATCTAGTTATAGAAATAGTTACATTGTAGAAATATATTTTACGATTACAATCTTAGTTGGAACAAATCTTTACATACTTCAATTCTGTTTTGCTTATTTAGTTTTAATTTGGGATTGTTTACGCCGATAGAAAATATTTTTATATTTTACATTAATTTGTCTGATAGCTGCCAAATAAATTAAACTGGTTATATGTTGTAACGTTAAGTCTGAAGAAGTAACGTTAAGTCTGAAGAAGTGGGAAGAGCATAATTCAAACAGTGTACTAAACCTTGTAGTACACCTATATTGAACAAAATAATCTTGTTTCTAATATTTGAAATTTCTTTGTTTGTCGAGACAACGTAAATAATTTAATTTTAGCACTTATACACTTACGAAACATTTTAATATATTAAAACAGTTGAATGTATGTCTAGGAATCCTAGAGCACGTACACATATGGGCGGGTGCGTAAATAAACTCTTTGAATGTTTTTAAGAATATGACAAAAAACGATACTTACCTTGGATACAGAAGTACGGTGTGGTCCCCGACAAAGCATTCTCACAACATAATTGATCCTCTATAATTACGAAGTTGAAAGTTACACGTCTTCAAATAGCGATAAATAAAATTTTTTGTATATATTAATTTTCATCGCATTATAAAACAACGATGTGTATGCAGGATGAACTAGATCTCAAGCTTTAACGACCGGAGTCAACATTGTACAGAGTATCTATAGCCGGACTGTGAGGCCGTTTTCTAAAGTTGTTAACGAGAAACGTTTCGTCCCACCGTCGGAGGCCATCTTCAGTGTAAGTGATAGTTTGGCAGTTATTCGCCGATTCACCCCAGTACTGAGGTAGAATCAGAGTGACTCCCTCAGGGTCTACCTCAGGACTGGGATGAATTGGCGAATAACTGTCAAACTGTCTCTGACACTGAAGATGGCCTCCGATGGTGGGGCCGAAACGTTTGTCGTTAACAACTTTCGACCACGGCCTAACAGCTCGGCTATAGATACTTTGTACAATGTATGCAGAATATTATTCATATTTAATACTAGTTACTCTCAAATGTAAGATATTCTCATTAAGCTATCGGTGTAATATACGCGTATCCAATCGAACGTTACCTGGACAACGTTCTCTAGACCGGACCGATTGTCAATTTTGTTGAAAACTTGCCGATTACCTGATATCAACGTAGGGAATAGTAGATTAAAAAATCCGACAGAATAAAACTAAAATAGAACGGTTTCTTTGTGACCACTAGATACTCTTACAGTATTTTAAAGTTACAGTAACCAGCATAATTTCGTTGCTCAACTGTTGCTGCAGACGTATACCTATATGAGAGTATTACGGAGACAAGTAAATATTGCACAACGGAGCATTCTGAAACAGTGTATAGATTAGCAACATCAGGCGCCAAATCGTTACGAGTTCTTTGGCTATCCCATTCGTTTGGAAGTTTTCGAATATAAGAAATGGCTGACAAATATTTTGCGAATAACACCACATGATCGTGATACCAGGTTGGAGGCACGAATGTCTTGAACAGTTGTATTGCTGCAAATTCGCAGATAATTGAGGATTTTGGTTTCAAGAGCTTTCTAAGAGAGAGCTTAATTCCGTCCAATACGTTTCGACCATTTGGAAATTCGTTTATTTTTTTTATTTTACACTTCCAAAATTTTGTTCATAATAAAAACAGATGTTACAACCCGATGTTACGCCACCCATCGGGTGCAATATGATAAACCTGTTTACTGCAGCCAATACCGTATTATCTGGGTTATTAATCCAGGATCTCAAAACGTTTTCCTAAAACTGATGTAGTTTATTTTTGATGGTAAATCGATAAAATTTACGTAACGTTAAAATATGGCGTTCAAATATTTCGACCTTATCGGCGAGTAAGTACAAAGGCATTTTAAATTCAGTGTTATGTGTAAAATTAGCAAAATATCACTAACAAATCACGTTCCTGTGGTTATCTGATAACATACTACCTATACTGTTTTTAAGGACTCTCACTGAAATACTGTTTTGAATAGCGTATACGTAATATGTCTCAGAGTTGACGAACTGTCTACGTCAGTGTCCTCATTTTCTTTGGCGCTTGAAGCCAAATATTGTTCTTCCAACTCTGGTCTCTAAAAACTTATTTAATCAGATTCATACATTTCTGGTTAATGTGGACAAGGACAGGGGTTTTCAACAAAGTCTAATCGCAGTAATTTTGGACGACCTGTATTTCATGCCATCGAAAGTTGATTGTACGGTCTTAACTAAATCTGTCCTTTCTACGCTGAATCTATTGCTTTCTTTTTAGAATCTCAGATATCTACTAATTAGCTCAAATTTATTTAACGAATGGTTCAATTAAAGAAAAAGAAAATTGTCTTATAAAAAACAATTTGTACAGATAAAAAAAGCAAACTACTTTAAAAATTGCATATTCGAGGGTTATTAAAACTCGCTATTCTGTCAGAGTGTCAACATCGGATTTTTTTTCAATTTGTTTGTAGCAAAAGAATTTTCTACAATAATTTTTACAATATTTAATTTTAAAATTTTAGAATTTAACAAATTTTAAAGCAAATGATTTTTTACAATCACATTTTAAGTCAGAAAATAGAGAAGATTTTCCCCTTAACGGAGGCGTAGAAGAAAAGTAACTTGTCACTTGGATAAAATAGCAATTGTGCATTTAATTTTTTCGATTATTGTTTATTTTTTTTACTTATAACTGTTTCTTATTTAATTGAAATAGGCCTATCGTTTGCGTTAAGAACATAAAGATACCATTTTTAAATAAACCGCAGTAGCATATTTTTGTTAATATACAAAATATTTTTTACGACGGCCTCCTGGATCGTCGCGTGGTGTACAATGGAAACAGAATAACGGACATCAATGAAGTCACTAATTACAAACTTTAATTAGACACAAGCAACAGTTAGAAATCCTCAAAGGCGCTCTTATACAATAACTGTCCAACACACAACAATAAATGTCACCTTATTACAGTTTTGCACGAATTAATACAATAATCACATTCCACTAAACGGCAACAATAACTCCGAACCGCACTAGTGATTCGCCAAGTCTAATTGAACTCAGCCACTTCGAAATCCAGTATTTATATGTCTACCTCGCCCGCCTTGAATTATAGTGACACAGCGGGCCTCTGGATGACGGTAGATTAGTCGAGAAACGTGTGGAAGGGCACTTCGAATTATCTAGAGCGTACATAATTCTCCCGCGCAGAATCATCTCCAAACAGCCTCGTGTGTTGCCGCGTGTTAAGTCTCGTGCAGGCACTTTTCTTATTTTCATCTCAACTTAGCAATATAATTTATAATCTAAACATATTTTTTCAAACCATAAAGTCATTTTGTAAATAAGTTTTATTTTTTTAAACAACACAATAATTTTATTGTGAATGACATAACAAACGTGTTGGATTTCTGTTGTTGTTGTTGTTTTAGATGTACTGATTTCATATCACGGATTGTCCCAGGTTTTGAGTCCGATTGTCCTACGGATTTTAACAGATGCCAACCCTAAACATTAAAATAAGCAAACTCAAAAGAGAATGACACAAAAGCACAGGAACACAATATGAGCGAAATAAGACTGCGTTCACATGACGGGAACGCTTATCCATGAGGCGATAAACCGAGCCTACAAATCCAAAATGAAGTAATACGGTATAAGAACGGTACAACAATATCCTACGGTATGATAATAGTATACGGAGCTAACTTAATGGAATAGTGTGCTCATCTTTTGTCTCCAACAAGTAGGTCATATTGCCTCCTCCGTCCTATGCTAAAGAGTGAGTTATCTGAGAGCTGTCGGTCTGTGGAACAGTTTAAGCATCTTAAGGGTGAACGTATTCCCTTGAATAAGAAAAAAACATACACACAGGGTTCTTTTTACCGGAACAGCATACGTGTTGAACAACATACATTAGACAAGATTTGGTATTTACAACAAGAAAAATTGTAACCCACTGAAATAGTCACAACATGTCGAATATTACGGGAGGGAGAGACCGCGCTGTTTTATGCATGGCTGCGCTGCGCTGATCCCAAACATATTAGTAATTACAGATCACACGTGTTAGTAAAATGATTCAGAAACGAAAATTACATTACATATCGTGTTTGGAAGGATATTAGTGTACAGTTAACTTACTCTTTTAAATACAGTTGATAACTAACGAACGCCACTTTAGGGACGTGGTCCGGCAGGTTATGAGACGCCCGGCAGATAATGATTCGGCGTCTGATTACAGGGTGTTGGCGCTGAATCTGTTCACTAATAACTTAATAACGTGACGCGCCTCTCAGCATAAAAACAACCTGGACTTTCGTCAGTTGTTGCCTCTCATCGCAGACTTCACAACGTCTCAGCATAAGTCTAAAATTTTGTAATTTCTGTATGAAAATCCTGGTGACATGGTCACGTGAACTTAATAATTTTAGAACATTTTCGATTGTAAATCACAGCTGACTAAATCTAAGTTACAATTTTATTTTCGATGTAAAGGGGTTTCTTCAGACGTAAGCTTTTTTCCGTCCAGGGGTCCGACAATATTTGAATGAGCGAAGCGTCAGTTTTAACTCGACCGTTTGCCATTCGTCTGTCTGTCTGTCTATCTGTCTATTTGTTTATCCGTCTTATGAACCCATCAACCGATTTTTGTAAAACTTACACGTGTTCATACTTTTACCCTACAGAACCCTGTTGTTTTTGAAAATGATTCCTCCAGAAACAAGGGGCGAGAGGCAAAAATGTGAGGGGTCAAAATTACGAAAAACTCACAAAAGCCAATGTGGGGTTTCGAATTAAAGGGAATTTTAACCAAAATCTGAATATTATGTTTATTTTTGAAAATTTCAAAATGTTTGGGCGTCAGGGCCCAAAAGTGGCTGAAAATTCTGATAAAATCACAAAATTCATGTGGGTATCAAATTAAAGAGAATATTAACTAACATCTCAATGTAGTGTTGCGTTTCGAAAATTTTCAAATTTTAGGATCCAGGGCCTAAAAAAGAGATCAGTGTTTACTTTACTATTTTGTGCTGTACAATTGCTGTGTTACTAAGGAAATAGTAGAGAAATTGAGATTTTTGTAATTTTTCTCATAACTGGAATATTATCTAATATCGAAATTTATGTAATAATCAATGTACATCGTTCAAAATAGTAAGCGAGTTCTGTAGCTCAGGGAGCACACTAATGTATTATATTGCAGGGAAAGGTTCCTCTTAAAGACCTTCAAATAGGGCGGTTCCTCTTAAAGACCACTAACAGCGGTTACAATTTTGTAATGAAATTTCTACTATAGAGGTATGACACACTGTTTTTTGCACTTCCTTAAATTCCATAATAATGTAAGTTTATTCGGAATTATGCCCTTGTACCACTGTGCTAATCGGAGTTATTAAGATGGTGAAAATTTCGTACCATTTAATAATATCACCAGCGTAAAATCTCGGCACACGAAGTTTACGCCAACCGGAGAACGTTAGCGGACCTGCTATTATAGGCTCCCCTCCGAAGTTGTTCTGGGCCCCTTCACCTCGTTAATACGAATTGTCCTGCTTCTATTCTTGCAACTAAACCTTATGTTAACAGTGCCATTACAATTCGGCACACACTTGAAATACCTGGCGTCGTAACATATTACTTAAAATTATATAGAACCGAGCTGTGTAGTCATAATTAATTAGAATAAAAAACATTGTATCTGAATTGCGCATCATGGGTATTGTGTGCCTAATAATAGCTACAAATTAGACTATACCGCTTTATTTACATTCCACTTAACGAGTTTTTTCAGAAAATACAGGCCTACTAGATGCAATAAAAAGAATGAATACCTAAAAACATTGTCTGGTATTCAGAACTAATAAATTAATGAGTCGTTAAAAAAATTTTGATTAAAAAAAACAATAAAAATTCACACATAAATTTCTACATATTTTTCTGTCTTAATGGCGTATTTTTGTGGTGTTAATTGTCTAAGATATATGACACAATATACTTTATATAACATTTACTTTTCTGTTAACTTATATTCCATGTAACACGAAATACCTTCTTACCTTAAAATACTTTCACTGTACATAAACATTTTCAAAATTACTGTTTCTATCTCTGACAACAGTCTTCGCTATTAGGGCCTAATGTTTATGTTCGGAAACGATAAAACCTACTTAGTCTCAGAAAACAACAAACAAGCACTATATTGGGAAAACTGTACCACGACATCAAGGGATTAACAACAAACAGACGCCTTTACAGCACAACAAACAAATCAATCTTGGATCAGGAGCAAGTTTTCAAATCATGTTCAACCTTGCCTTAAGGTGTCGTATGAACCGATTTAAATTTATTACTGAAGTCTAAAATTGCATAATTCCCACTGGGCCAAAACTAAATTCACAACTTTATTGTTATGAATATACCAAATTCGGGAAGGCGACTAGTATCTCCTGGAGTCCGAAGACAGATAAGGAATACTTCTTGCTTTTACGGGATACAAGTTTGGAAAGAGATCATTTGTTATGTTTACCGTGTAAGGAAACAGTGTTCACTTACAGGACTGAATGATTATTACAGGCTTTAACACTGGTCGTGTAATTCAGAATATAATTGTGTTATGGCTTGTATCTTGAAAAACGTGAAAATATTATTACCGATATAGAAAATTGTGTCGTGCGGTTCGCGTCTTCGGTCAATCCAAAACAAAAATAACTTATCCAATAGTGGTTATGATTACTGTTTTGAAGTATTGTAATTGTTTTAACGTGAAGAGGAAAGACGCTAGCCGTCTGAAATAAGAAGCATTGGCGCTACTTTGGTTGGTTTACTCGTGTCATCAAGTACCATAAACATACCAGTGACATAATTAGGAACGAGCCTTGTTATTTTTTAAACTGTAACGAAAAACATTCCCTTAAGTTGTGCGTTGACAGCAGTGACGTGTACCAATTGCTTATGTGGCACAAAAATGAAAATTACTGAACTGATTTAAAAAACAGATACCGTTTCCGGTTCATATCCAGAAATCGGATACTGGCGCCTTCTCAGTTGTATGGGGAGTATATATATGAATATCGAGGTCAAAGTGGATAAAAAACGAGGAGGTACAATCTTAAGACTTTTTCGGAAAAGTGAAAGAAAACGTTTAGAAGCCAAACATGTCACGAGTCATTTTCCGCCATTTAGCATTTCTGTTCCCTGAGTGCTCCTTCTTAAACTCGGAGATTACACCCCGCCTGATACAAGGGTCCCATTTTTTGCTGTTATAAGGGCCACTTCAATATCTTAAGGTTGTGTTTGTCGTTAAGGAGTGTACAAACTTATACAACAAGGCAGTTCTGATACAGAGCGTTTACATACTGGTGATTGTACGGGAGTGGAAGGTTTGAAGGTCATGAATAAATTTGAATTAATCCAATTTCTAATGTCTTTATAATGGATAATGATCCACTAAGTCTATATTTACTGACGCTTAGAGACAGGCATAGATAAGCAGTGAAACATCACTAAAAATGTACTTAACACGATTTTTTGGTCGGGCGGATTTTGCGAAGTCTTGGTAGGACACTTTTATATTAATTGTAATGGCTTTACAGCAAACATAATTAATACATTTTTTGCGCTAACATATTGTCTTAACTAGTTAATACATTTGCCGGCCCGAGTATGCATCGTGTCAGAACAACGCCTCCTCTAACGACAAGTTTCTTTAACCACTTGATAGATTTCCATCAATGCCTCTTCCGTCTAGTGTCAACAAACAATGATATATATTCCTGTGAGATGATATGTTTTGATGATGTTTAATAGTTCTTTCCTGGATTACTTCTTTCGTTAGTTCATCATATAGTTTCCTGGATTTAGTTCATCACGTATCGTTTGATTTGAAGTGTACTAAGGGATATTCGGAAACAACAGTAGAATCTGTGATTGACTTCTCTGGATGTGGATAAGCCTATGAATCTCCTATGTTTTAACGTTGTTAAACGTATTGATCTTTCCTGAGTATGAAAGGCAGCAAATGTAGCGTTACCGACTTCAATTTAATTTTGTTCAACATTTTTTGCCAATCTTGGAACTGATTCGTATGAATACACTGTTCAGGCTATTACCGAATCTTCATAACTGAAGATTTTCTGAACCACGTTATCAGAAATTGTTCTTGTTGTAGTATTCATAACCTGCCGGGATATCTGTTATATACACAAGACAGAGTGATGAGTTCTAAAACATCTTTAACTGCCCGTGGCGGGGCGGGTAATTTCATTTTAGCCTCCATCTACGGTTCTTTTTATATAGGCTAGTAAACATCTCAAGTTTCTTTAGTAATAAGTTCTCATTAGTAATATTTTACTCATTATTTATAGAATTTAATGAAACATGAAAAATACACATAAACCGACAAAACCAAAACTTTATTCACTTATAATTAAGTTACGTTTTTCTTTGTATAGACAAATAGATAAAGCAGAAATATTACAGATCTGATGACTAGCTATGAAGCTTGAAAGCGGTAATCGGGAATTTTTTCTATAGTGGTGTGCAATTGTGTAATTTCTGTTTGTGATTATAAACTTTTTGTTATTTGACAATAAACTGAAGAGCTTCTTTGTCCTTCTACATTGGCAATAATACGCGCATATGTTCAAATCGTTTTACTTGTTGCGACCACTTATTCTTTACCAGAGTCAACATATACAATGGTGAGCTTTTCTACTGCCGTTTCTATGTCATCATCCGACGTTTCAAACAAGAATTTTGATTGTACGATGTTGCACCAATTCGGAATTCTTTCCGATATTTTCGACTGTACGCCGTACGAGGGGAATTCGGACTCGTCCTCTAGTATCAAGTAACCCATTCTCTGAGTCAAAAACGAACAAAAAGTGTTCAGTAATACGGTACAGAATGAAGATAAAGGATCCTAGTGAAACTTTATGGAACTTATATGGTGCCCCTCAAGTTGAAGGGACCCGGGTCGGACTGCCCCCATCGACCCCTCGCAAAAGTACCGCATAAAGAGTTTGAAGTAATATACTGGTGACTTTGTTGCATAATCCGTACCTTTATAATAAAACCTTTATCCGTATGTATAATTAAACCTGTATAATCCAGCGACTTTGTTGTACAGATGAATGTTAGATTCAAATTCGAACTGGCAGAAGATCTAAATTATGTGCTTGGAAGGCGTGCTGTTCCAAATTACACCCCACTGTATTTATACACTATGTACGTGATGTACTGTTGCATCTCGAATCTACGAAGATATCGTGTTATGTATTACTAAAACATACCAGTTGTTGTTATAATGTTTTCGATAACATTAGGGTTGGATAAACGTTGAGTAGGTTTTGTTTGTAGTATAGGGCCTATCAGATGTAAAGGGCTCAGATAAATGTTCACTGGAACAATGTGTATAGAATTCCAACAGTGTGTATGTCAAAATTATACCTGTGTCAAATTTAACTGTAGCGCAAAACATGAATTTAAATATTTCAGATACTGATAACAGAAAATGGAGAAACATAATCGTATTATGTCAAGCCTTTGTTTAGAATTAAAGTTTCCACTAATAAAAATAATTGCATTGTGAATAATTATTATACGATAACAACTGAAGGATTATTTGTAGAACCACGGAAGCTTATACGGGCGAACAAATTGGAATATCTGCGGGTTTTATAAGTTTTTTAGGCAAGTAACGTTCAGGTTGAAAAAACAGACAACATATGAGACACAACGTAGACAAAATATCTTTGACGAAAATAGTCTTAGCTTTTCCTAGTCCTTTACGCCACTTTTATCTCGTATACGACTTATCTCATTCAACCATTCTTGTAAAAGTCTTATTTTGCCGTTTTGCTATCCACTGAACTGGTAATATGCCTTGGCTAGTTCCATTCTTGGTAGGCAATCTCAAGAACTAGGTTTATAAGACAACCGAGGCACTCGATTGGAGACCCTGCATTTGAAGGACTTCGCCGATGAAAATAAAAGACAATCGTAAAAGTAAAAGACAAATTACATCCTCCTAGCTGACACTTAAGAAAAGTGTCTACGTAATACGCCTTATTCAATTAAAAAAAAAATGATTACTAAAGAGGTTACAGTTTCATTTTATACATTACACACACTAAATAAACTCGACGAATTTCTTACAACAGTTGTTTATATTGCTCGTAGGTTTTGATATTTAAAAACGTGTTGTTGAGGATATAATTTTGTCTATATATCCCCCCCCCCCCGGATGAGAGCTCAGAAAATTTGATGAGAGCTCAGATGTCTTAATCCAAACATTTGGGTTGCTGTGTAAGGATGTGTGTGTGTGTGTGTGTGTGTGTGTGTGTGTGTGTGTGTGTGCGCGCGCGTGCGTGCGTGCGTGTGTGTGTGACAGAGAGAGAGAGAGAGAGAGAGAGAGAGAGAGAGAGAGAGAGAGAGAGAGAGAGAGAGAGAGAGAGAGAGAGCTGCGCGCGTGTAAATTGTAAAATATGGCTTTCGTATAACCTACTATTTCTAACTACATATAATACTTAGACCTATGTTTTAACTACGTATAATCCATTCGAATGATCCTACATCTACAAAAAAATCCACGTAGGCCTATAACATATTTCTTGACGTTAGTATTTCAGGAATTTAGTATTTATTTTAGTATTTTATTATTTATTTATTTAATTTTATTATTATTTATGTATTTAATTTTATTATTATTTATTTATTTAATTTTATTATTTATTTTATTTTATTTTATTAGTTAGTATTAAGTATTTTATTTTAGTGAGTCTTTAAAAATTATTTTATTTAGTACAATATTTTAATATTTACGTTAGAAATTTCAGGACTCACAGAAATGCATTGATTAAACTTCAGTTAGTTTATTACGATGTTTGAAAAAATTATTAATTAAATAATTAAAATTCACACTTAAAGAAATTTTCTCGTAACATGTGTTAATATTTTTGTTTAAGGTTAGTCGGAAGCAAAATTAAGCTTTCCGGACTCGTTTTGGGAATTTAGTGCTACAAAACAAGTAGAATGAGAAAGACATTCTATTACTTCAGACCTTACGAAGTAACAAAGTAACTATGTAAGTTATATATAAATCACTTAACAAGACGAGATATAAATTCGCAGAGTCTTGAGTCAATTAAATCGGATAACTGTCACAGTAGCGTATCCTGAATTTTGCATTGGGGGGCCGGGGTCGGGTCGCCTTCATACAAAAGAAAAAACAACGGAAGACTAATCAACATTACAATCTTTAAAGTGACTTAAATCAGTCCCATTAAAGTAAACGGTAATAACACAATAAAACTACGCGTTACTGACACATTGTTTACTTATTAACTGAAGATACTTATTAATTGAACTGATTTTCCAATATTTCATATTTTAAACGTATACTCTAATACTGTGTAAGTTAGTGAAACAGTTTGTATAGGCTAAAAAAGAGCTACTACTATATTAGCGTAAACAGCTGAAAAAATAATAAAACAGCCTAAAAATTAAGAGATTATGTCGCTTGAAAAGACCGACCTGCAGTGGCGTATCTAGAATTTTGCCTTTGGGGAGGAGTGTCCGGGGTCGGGTCGGCTTCATACAAAAGAAAAAACAAGTTAAGACTGATCAACGTTACTATCTTTAAAGTGGCTGAAATCAGTTCCATTAAAGTAAACGGTAATAACACAATAAAAATAACGCGTTATTGAAACATTGTTTACAAGATACTTACTAACTGAATTGATTTTTCAATATTTCACATTTCAAACATATAGGCTACACTAATACTGTGTAAGTTAGTAAACTTGTTTTTATAGGTTAAAAAAGAGCTACTACTATATTAGCGTAAACAGCTGAAAAAATAAAAACAGGCTAAAAATTATGAGATTAACAAAAGTTTTCAACTTTTTCGACTCTCTGAGGGGGGTCTGGTACCAGTCGTCTCCCCCCCCCGTAAATACGCCCCTGAATTGTCCTACCGGTAACTACAGCATGATTAAAATTAGTTTTTTAATACAACCTTTCTTTTTTTAATAAACCGATAGGAAACACTGCTGCAATATTCTTACACAAATATTAACATTCATACAAATTAAACTGGTATAAATTAATAAGAATATTCTTGCTTCTTTCTTCACAAAGATATGTGAGATTCAGCAGAAATCTTATCCAACTCTCAACGGACAAGTCAGCGTAACGTCCGATATCACAAAAATTGCGTCAGCTATGGGCGTGACGTATCTATTAGTCAAATTTGGCGACACGGTTCACTATATAAACGTTAAAATAAGGATGATCAGCTGTCGCAACACAATGCTAACAGCCTACATGGTGATTTAACTTTCTTACTGCATTTTCTTACTCCTAATGTCCTTCATCTGCTCTTCACTCACTTGTTCCTGCCACAGGAGAAGCAATTTGCATTATAATGACGTTTTACTGAAAACGAATGGGCTAAGTTTCGGAAAGCCCAATTTTTTAAGCCCAAAACGATAAATAACAAAGGTAATTCAAGGTCAAAAGTTACTATACAATAAATTCACATTCACGAATTTACAAATAAAAGAAATTTGTGGAAGCCATAAAAAATGTACTGTTCTACTATACTTAAAATCTCGGTCAAGGGCATTTCACTAAATACTTTATTCGATTTAATTTCATGTAGGCCTACATAAACACCCCACGGTGAGTCTGGACTCCGACGCGATCCGTCTCCACTCAAATTTGTCATTACACATTTCTTTTCGGCATTGACACGCATCCTCCTCTACAAACTGCAGCCACCTCTTTCTTTACTCAGCTTTCTTTTTGGGTTCACATATTTTTTTGTCAAGTTCCAGTACCCCTTTTCTGTGAACATACCCTAACCAATTTATTCTTAGGAAACTGGACTTCTGATTTCCCGTATGTTATCTTGGCTTTCTACCTCAAACGTAATCTTTTCTTTCTATCTCTATACATCGTCCTCCTTTACTGCTCAGCATGTTGTGTATATTGGTTTCCTCTCAGGGCTTCGAAGTAAGTTTATGTGAAATTATTATGGAAATATCGTGTACTTATATATAGAGTGAATAAAATTCCTGGTGGTACTGTTCTGAATTATTATCTGTTGCGTTCAATAATGTGGTTAGTGCTAAGTACTTCGTATTTTACTTTTTAGATTTTTTGTTGTTGTCACATAGTATTTACTTTTTATGAAATAAAGCCATACTATTAAAATGACTGACACGAGCATTCAGAGCATTTACTAATAAGAAAACTTTTCTTCTGTCTCTTATCTCAGAAACAACATTTGACTAATCGATCAAAGAGCAAATGAATCACTGTATGGAAAACTTGTTTCATTTCTGTGGAGGATTCGTTTCCGACAATATCTACAAAGTGTGTTTATATTGAATGTCAGTAGTAGCACGACACAACCATTATCCTATTGAATAACACTACCAAAGTAATTCTTTTTTTAATAATTTACACGTTTTCCCAAAATTAAAAAAAAAACTAATATTAAAAACTAGTATTAACGTTATCAAAAAAGTATTTTTGCTTGGAGAGTAGGCCTACGTTACGCAGATTGCAGACAACTCAAAGCAAACACAGGAAAAGAGGCCTGCTTAAACACAGTTCAAAGTACTCCTCTGTTGTCAAACAATAATGTTTCCGTGTACACAAATAACAAACTACACTGAGATAAGTTTCATTTTCCTCAAACAATAGATACTGTACGTTAACGAACATCCTTGTAAACCGTTAAGAATTTTAACTTGAATTTTAAAAAAACTAGAAGCATTGCGTCATTAACTGTATGGTAATAAATTATGCGCCGAACAAGGAAATGCGCCTACAGTGGTCGATTTAACGATTCACAGTTCAGTGTGAATTACAAGCATCGATGACAAAGTAAATCGTCCAAAAATAAACTTAATTATTCTTTCCTTGGATGAATATTTTACACCGAAATACTGAAAAGAGTTGTTAGTTTTTTAAGAAGTGCTAGCTGTTATAAGTTGCCATAAGTTGATAACAAAGATCGCCAACTGCTACTACGCGAGCTGAAGTAGAAAGTCGACGGACGCGCTTGCTTGCCGTATCTACGTGGGACTGCTGACAAAATCGGCCGGATTTTGAAGAAACGTAACATTTTGTCTGTTTTCAAGCCGATTAGGAAGGTAGGCCAAATGTTACCGTCGGCGAAAGACAAGGTACATGTTTCGACCCCTGGCGTCTACAAGGTCCTATGCAGTTGTGGTGTTGTGGCGAAAACGCGGAGACAGATGACAACTAGAGTGCAATAACACATAACGTACACAAAGAAATGAGACAGAGTAATCATAAATACCAGAGCACAGTTGTGAAAACAAACATCACGTTTTATTTAAGGGGACCAGGTCGTGAAGGCCTGTCCCATGTTAATTAAATGGAATGTCGCTTATCAGTTACGTACATTTGTTAAAAAACCCATTAAAGATATCTTTATGAAACTTTTTCTCTGGAAATAAATACATAGAGCAGTGAACCTAATTAAATACACGTATTCGTAAAAGAGTAATTAGGGTGATTATTTAAAGAAAGTGTTTTACTTCTTTTTGAAACATACTAAATATTTACGTAAGATATCTTACTAAGTTTTAGGTTTAGTATGAGAAGTGTTATGAGACAAACACAATAAAAAAAATCAAGTCTCTAGCATGATCCAGTGTAAAGTTATATGTACCTAAATATGAAAAATATGGACTTACGGAAAATGACGTTTAAAGTTTTGTAATATTTTTATTCGAAAGACACCTGCACTATACACTTTCAATATTTTTAATATAACACAATAAAAATACGCGTACTGACACATTGTTTACAAGATACTTATTAACTGAATTGATTTTCCAATATTTGATATTTCAAACGTATACACTAATACTGTGTAAGTTAGTAAACCTGTTTGTATAGGTTAAAAAAGACCCACTATTATATTAGCGTAAACAGCTGAAAGAAATTATAAAACAGCTTAAAAATTAAGAGATTAATACAATTCGTCAACTTTTTCGACTGGGGGGGGGGGTCTGGTCCTACCGGTAACTACAGCATGATTAAAATTCGTTTTTTAATACAGCCTTTCTTTTATTAATAAACCGATAGGAAACGCTGCTGTAATATTCTTACACAAATATTAACATTCACATAATTTAAATTGGTATAAATTAATAAAAATATTCTTGCTTCTTTCTTCACAAACAGAAAGATATGTGAGATTCAGCAGAAAACTCTTTCCTTCTTTTTTTCTTTTGTTCTTTTCTTCTTGTTCATTACTCTCATATCTCTCCCTTTTTAGCTGCCTTTTCTTTACTCTGTTCTCCTTACTTCTTTCCAGAACACTCATATTTGCTTCCAGAATCCTAATTTTATAGCTAATAATATTATTATAAAATATTTAAATGTTTGTTTGAAGGAGGTCAATGACATCGCACGGGGTGACATCATTTGAAATAAACATATAAGATGATACGAAAAAAATGTCTGGTATAACAATGCGCACGCGCGTGTGTGTAATTTTAAACGGGAAGAAAAGGAGAATGTTTTAATGCTAAAAACTAAAAATCTAATTTAAAAAAACTTTTCATGACCTGGTCCCCTTAAAGAAATGTAGGTCATAGAGAAGATTCAGAACTATTTTCCTCTGATGATAAGAGAGGAGGCAGACATTTACAAAAGTAGGAACGATTTTTAACAGCCACGATAGCTACAAGTTGCTAAGAGTTTGAAAACTTGTTTTAAATAAGGCGACAGATCGTTACACAAAAATAAAATACAATATTTGTGTGATATCTTCAAATAAATACACTGCAAGTAGATTTTTTCATCTAAAATAATTTTAGGATTAATTTCAAAAATGGTTTGTTCCGGTCCCAAGCAGATAGACTAGACCTGGTCACTCCAGGCCTTCTTCGGAAGTCCCACACCTCTCCGTTCCTTCGTCTTATAATTCAGTAGTTGTTTGGGGATGCGGCTGTCATTCTTTCGGTTAAGCTGCTCCAACCATTTTAGTCCCTATTGGGCAATCCTATCGAGTATACTCACAATATGCAGTTTTTGCCGTATACCTGTATTTCTTTTACGATAAAAATTGAAATGTGGGAGTATTTAATGGACACAAACGGTACGTGCATGTAGTCAGTGGCTGTGCTTTCGACTAAGTCTACGCACTACTGACGTTTTTCACTTGCAACCAGTAAGAATTGGGAACAGTGTATGAAATACGAAGAGTGTATTCCTATACTGGAAGAACCATGGGAGAAAAATCATATCTAAAAACAATATGCGAAACCTTCCGGCTGTCTGATATTATACTCTGTCAGTACATTATCTTATGTCGTTTACGAACAGTAGATGAAATGATTGTACATATATATTTGTATATTGTGATTGCCACCATAATATTATAAATGAACTTTTTATACTTATTTATTATTTTTATTTTTTTATTTATATCCGTTTTATTTGCAATATTCCTACAATTGTTTTATTCTCAGGTTTACTGAAACGAGCGGTGTTGTTTATTTCTAGCAGGAAACTCCTGTGTAGCATTGCTACTGTATTCTTTTCACATTTGTTTACACGGCTGTTTAAATAGTTTTTAAAATTATTTGGGGTGAAAATAAACCTACTTGCAGTTATATTTATTTGAAGATAATACATAGGAGACCTGCAGGAAACTCAACGAGTTGCTTACAAAAGATAATATTTGTGTTGTAAAAACGATAAAACGTTATTGTGCTTAAATTTTTTAGGTATTATGTTTTAGTTTGTAAAATAATTTATTGTAATTTTTTGTGTGTCATTGGACGGGGATACTTCGCTGTAAATTAAGGGCTTGTTTGTATCAATGTGGGCGACGTTTACCTATAAATAGGGGTTGGTTTGTGCTCTATCTCAGTCGAGCAGCTGAGGATGCCTCATCATAGTATGGCCGAAACATTTAGTTTTAAAATAAATATAACGATGTGTGTTAAATCGCAAAAAAAAGTATTTGATACGAAAAATCTTTAAATCAAGCAACAAAGAAGTGTGTTTAGGCCTACTATAGATATAAAAAATTTACATATTATACGATTACACACACAGTTCTGGTAGTGATAACATTACATATGGAAAACATTCCTACGTTATCAACTGAACCGCTCACGTAATCTTCTTCGTAAAAGGAAAAAAGTGACTGGTAACATCGTTGACGTCTTTAACTTTATACCTGTGGCGTATCTAGAATTTGGCCTGGGGGTGCAGGGTCCGGCTTCATACAAAAAAAAGTTAAAACTAATCAATATTATTATCTATAAAGTGGCTGAAAAACGTGTGATAACATCCTGAAATCAATCCCATTAAAGTAAATGGTAACAACACAATAAAAATACGCGTTACTGAAACATTGTTTACAAGATATTTACTGACCGAATTATTTTCCTATATTTCATATTTCAAACGTATACGCAAATTCTGTGTAATAAATCTGTTTGTATATTTAAAAAAGAATTACTAGCTGAAAAACAAGACTTAAAAAATAATAAAAGCGTCTACAAATTAAGAGCTTAACAAAATTCATCAACTTTTTTTCGACCCTCTGGGGGGAGGGGTCCGGTCCCGTTTGTTCCCAATGCGTAAATACGCTCCTGCTTTTTCACATTAGAGTTTTACTATCAATAAGTCGTTCAGCGAAAACCGAGACTGCCGAGAGGTGCGTACAAACACCGCTTCCCAGTGTGTCGCTATGAAGACGTTTTTCTCAGTCAGCAGTCTATCAGCGCAAAAATATATTGAGTAGGAAATTAAGAACATTCCTAGCTGAATAATAACGTGTAAACAAACGTGAAAAGAATACAGTAGCAATGCTACACAGGAGTTTCCTGCTAGAAAGAAACAAGACCGCTCGTTTCAGTAAACCTGAGAATAAAACAATTGTAGGAATATTGCAAATAAAACGGATATAAATAAAAAAATAAATAATAAATAAGAAAAAACTGTTTGGCATTCGCAGATAACTTTGCTATACTTTCTGAACATCTTACATCTGCAGTAACACAAGTTAATGTTTTAGAGGACATAGCCAGTAGAACAGGCTTAAGAATTTCTGCAGAAAAAACATAGCCAGTAGAACAAGCTTAAGAATTTCTGCAGAAAAAACCAAATTTCTCACAAACATTAAAAATGCGCCAAAATTCCTGGTAACAGATATTGATCGAATAGACAGGGTTAGAAAATGTAAGTATCTAGAAGAGATAATTCAAGAGAATGGCTTGGAAAAATCTGCTATAGAAGAAAGGATTCATAAGATGGAAAGGGCATATGGTATAACTAAAGATATTTACAATAAAAAGTGTATATCTAAAAATGCGAAAATAAGGCATTACAGTACAGTAGTGAAGCCAGAATGCCTATATGCAAGTGAATGTCTAACACTGAATTATAATTTAGACAAACTAGAAATATTGGAAAGGCGAATTATTAGGAAAATATTAGGCCCACGAAAAACTTCAGAAGGTTGGAAATTAAGAAGTAATGATGAGATATATCAAAGTATAGAAAATATAACAGAAACAATGAGAAAAAGAAGACTATTATTTTTAGGACATTTATATAGAATGGACGACAATAGGTTGACAAAGCAAATCTTCAGATATCTGTGGGGGAAGAAGTCAACATCCAGTTGGATTAAAGAAGTCGAAAAGGATTTACAAAAAAATATATATTAATACACGCAGAAGAAGCAATTGACGGAGACGTTTTTCAGGCTAAAGTGTTGAAAATGGAGGGAGTCCAGGGTAGGAGAGATAAAAACGAAGGTTCAAAGTGGACTGAAGACAGGAAGAAGAGACACAGTGAGAAGATGAAAGAATATTGAAAAAAAGGAAAGAACAAAGAGTAAAGAATTGAAATTGGCATGTGGTCCTTAGATGGCCGATACGAAAATACGAAATAAGTGAAAAAAGTTAATTTTTAATATTATGGTGTCAATCACAATATACAGATATATATGTACAATCATTTCATCTAAGGTTCGTAAATGACATAAGATAATGTACTGACAGAGTATAATATCAGACAGCAGGAAGGTTACGCATATTTTTTGTACACATCATTTTTCTCCCACGGTTCTTCCAATATAGGAATACGCTCTTCGTATTTCATACACTGTTCCCAATTCTTACTGGTTGCAAGTGAAAAACGTCTGTAGTGCGTAGACTTAGTCGAAAGCACAGCCACTGACTACATGCACGTACCGTTTATGTCCGTTAAATACTCCCACATTTCAATTTTTATCGTAAAAGAAATAAGGTATACGGCAAAAACTGAATATTGTGAGTATACTCGATAGGATTGCCCAATAGGGACTAAAATGGTTGGAGCAGCTTAACCGAAAGAATGACTCCCGCATCCCCAAACAACTATTGAATTATAAGACGAAGGAACGGAGAGGTGTGGGACGTCCGAAGAAGGCCTGACCAGATCTAGTCTATCTGCTTGGGACCGAACAAACCATTTTTTGATTTAATCCTTGTAGAAAAATGAGAAGAAGAAGATGATGATGATGATGATGATGATGATGATGATGATGATGATTAAATATTTTGTCAAAGCATTTAAAAAAAAAAAAGTAGATATTGCCATCCATAATTATCTTTTAATACTATTGTTACCTGCTGTGTTTATAGACTTACATGTGATAAATGTCTATTTGATTTCAAGGATTAAACTAATCCAATTGTGTTGGATATTACTGTACATAACTAAGAAATATGGTAATACACAAACGCGATTAAAATACAATTCAGGCAATCTCAATGAAACATCTTAGGAGACAAATCGTGAATACGGAAGCGGATTATTTGTTAGCCTGTGAAGCAACATTATACGTGGGTTAGACAATGTCGATGTCGACGTCTCGTCATAAAAAGGTGGTGAGAACGAGTGATCGTAATAAAACTATGACTACTGACCACATCTCGTTCGCCAGTTGTAGTTGAATGGGAGAGGAAAACACTACAGAATGTAGGCCTATGAGCTAGTGCAGGATAGAGATGGCATTTGGATAAAGAAGAACCAAGAACTAATAAACATGCTAAACGAACGTACCAGACGAAAAGAGTTAGAAGTAAACGTTTCGGGCATGTTTAACGCATGAGTGAAGGGCAAAGGTGCCAAGTAAGTTACACGAGGGAAAACAGAAGGGATGAATGCCAAGAAAACGTGGACGACAATGTGGCCAATGATTTAGAGGTACTTGGAAACAACAGTTAAAAGGCAAAGACAAGTGATCAATAATGGAATCGAAGAATGTGCAAGGAATGCTGTGACACAGGTAGCCACTGTACCACAACAAATCGAGTCTGCAAATATCACAGCTTATATTAGTCATGCTATGAAGGCCAAATCCGTTTATGGGCTATTCAAGCGACGTAGCGAGTACGCTGAACGTCACGTCTATCCGCGCGGAATCGTGTCGGCGCCCCGGCGAGGGTAACGCCTTAGACGCATAATGCAACACCAACATGGGTCTCGTGTTTGATCACTCGGTATATTTCTGGAACGTAAACTCGCACAAAATAAGAAACGGATCGGTTTCACGCACAATAGACTTCTTTACAGACGAGTTCAAGGTCATACAACGTCTGCACTTTCAAAACCTGTATGCGCTTTATTAGTTATTTTAAGGCGCCTAAAAATGTGTGGAGGGTGCGGCAGTTTACCCGATTCCAAGTACAGTACGGTGACCTACTACGCGCGGCACCTGACTATACTCGTCACTTCCTTTGTAAACAGTCGATGATCTTTGTGTCGCCTCAAATTTCGTACACAAAGGCGCTCTAGTTTTTTTAATCAGCCCTCCGTGTCACGTAATAATGGCAACAATACACACCGTATAACTTGTCAAGGCCGTCTGGTTCTATTTTACGTATCCATTTGTCATAAGTAGTAGAGATACTTTTCCCATAATTTTCTTTTAAATGACTCAGATGTTAATATTTCGTCTTCTTATACGGTTCGGTTTTCATATAGATCTTAGAAAGTACAGTAAATTCTGGTTAATTCCAATTTTGGAGGTAATTCACACAAACAGTTTTCCTCTTTTAATTCTCTATTCAAATTTGTGTTCGAATTTTACGGTTAATTCGCAATTTTCACTCACAAATTTGGATAGTTCGAAGTCACGATATATCTTGCGTCACAACAATTTCTTCAAAACGATGCACTTAATAACAGTAAAACTGTAGAATACCAAAAACGTAACGACATTAAAAAATGCCCATTAGCTTTGTGCAATTAAACGCTAGGTATAAACCAATGATTGACGTGCAGTAAACGGAAAACATCCTTCAAATAACCCGTTTTAAGCCAACTCGGAGTTTTAATATCGTAGCGGTTCAAGTCAGTTACGATAACTACATAAACATTGATAACGAAATTTCTGTTTGTGGAGAGAGATGACAAATGGTAACACTCTTGAGGAAGCGACAAAGAAAAAAATTTACAGGCATTGCACAAAAGCAATGCACAGAGAAGGGCATTGAAAATGCTTCAATAAATCTAAAAAAAAAAAAATATATATATATATATATATATATATATATATATATATATTTATGTTCATTCACCAATCAATGAATTCATTCTTCATTCACCAATCAATGAATTCATTCTTCATTTACCAATGTACAGATTATAAGTTAAATGTAGTCGCATTCATAAGAGAAGTTTTGTATGTGTACTACGTTATTGACAACAAAGAAGTCGTTTCTATGGAAACTCACCGGTTTCCATTTTCGATCACGCACCAGCGGTCGTTTTCAAATGTGCGACACGTCCTTATAAACATTTTCAATGTTAAAAGTTCCCGAATTTTCCGATGAAAAACTGATATGACCACTGTGTAACAGAATGAATATATACCGAAATGACTACAGAGCTGCTTAACAACATTGATAAAGTTGAGAAATTCTTTGAAGCTCAAGTGAATGCTGATGACGTTTTCCAATGTTTAAATGAACTTGATGACTGTTTTCACAGTGTCAAATTAAATTTTAAACGAACGAAAATTACAGATTTTAAAAAATATTACGTTCGAAATATTCTCGATCATATTAAGATAGAATCACACTGTTTCTGGATTTATTTTCAATTCATAAAATAAAAATAACGTTATTAAATAATTTAATAATTTCATAACTTTTATTTATTAAATAAAATTAATAAAACCGTTTTACCGTTAATAGGTATAGGCTACACAATATAATCTTTCAAGTTTAAAGTGTAATTTGCAATAACGTTCAGGATGACCACATTTTAAATTTACGCACGGTAGGTCATTATCTTAACTTCAGTTTTAGGTTGAGCCTACATACAGAAAAATTAATTCTCTGAATTTTCAGTTAAAAGTTTGTTAGTGAAAGTAAATTAAAAGTTAAAACTCGGTCAAATTCAAATTTTGGATAATTGCCCTACAAGTTCGAATTAAAACGATTTTACTGTACTTCACGGTGTAAACTGATATATCAGTAAACGTTAGGTCACGTGTGAAAATCGCAGTAACACAAACGAGTAACACGCTCGTACGCCTTCTAAACTTGCCGTCCTTAAACCCGTTTACGTTATAATGAGGTCAACGATCATGAGACGCTTTGGCGGCGCATAAACTCCACAGAAATGTCCACAATAATGTCAGTGGCATTCGCTGATAACGCATTAATTGCGAATAATTGGAAAACAAACGTAAACAGCGCGCAACTGTAAGACAATAAATTCAGCCATTAGCGTGTGTGCAAAACAAATTTCACAAAATCACGTTTACGTTTGTTGACAAACAAGTGACATCGAAAGCTCGAGCGCTGTGATTTGTCGCGGAAAACCACGATAAAGTGTCTACCACGATCAATTTCTTTTTTTTTTTTTTAATCAAAGGCAAAATCTTCGTCATTCTCTCTCTACACGCAAACAGGGTACAAAGGGACGATTCTTCTGGCTACTTCTCGGCGCTGTTTACTTCAAGTGCCTCAGAAGCACAGATTAACCCTGTGACATAGCTATTACATTTTGCGTTCACGTCATGGTACGCTCCGTCGTCAACCAGATGATATTCGACATTTCCAGTACGTTCACTTGTAACTTGTCAGTTCTAACTGTACTTATATAAATGATTTACATATTTCGTCTTTTTTCCTCAAACCAATTGCCGATTCTCTTGGGGGAGGGGGTGTATTTTTCTGTTTGCGGACTCCTCACGGCTGGTCAGAGTTAGGGGCTTTCAAAATATTGTGAAATGAATAAAATGATAGATTGGTAAAAGAAAATAGAGGTTTAGTGCATCGAGACTCTCTCACATCATCTAGAATGACGGTTTCTCATCACTAAACAAGTGCCAGGCGCGGATTCACGGGGGACGCTTCAGACGAAATTTTGTTCGTCGCTTAGTGATTGTAGAATGGTTTCGTGATTGAGAATATGATACAAATTCATATCATCTTATGTAGATTAATGGGTTTCTAAAATTGCTTTAAATTGTAACTATACCTTACCACCATGTTAATTTATGTTTGATACTTACCATAAATGAGTAGGGTGTATTTTAAACTGTAACTGAATATTATTAAAAGAACAATGATTTGACAAACACAGATGTGATTTTATACTTGTAGGCCAACGTTAATCAATTTATTTTGCGGATGAATAAGACACTGTATTTTTATCTTCACATTTATACTTTAGACGTTAAAAGAATGGTCCAACTTTTCATAATCCCACCTCAAAGTCAATTCCCTCCCCCCAAACTCCCAAACTGCTTGCTGGATCCGCCCCGACAAGCGCTGTCTTATGTTGAGGATGGATGTGTAAATCGAGTCCTAGGGGGAAAAGAGGGCACTTGGTTGATAAAATTAAATTTGAGAAAGTTACATGAGTCGATAAAGAGATAAAGAGAGAGAGAGAGAGAGAGAGAGAGAGAGAGAGAGAGAGAGAGAGAGAGAGAGAGAGAGAGAGAGAGAGAGAGAGAGAGAGAGAGAGAGAGACGAAAAATTTGTGTAAGATAATTGTTAATGAATTTAAAAATTACATACTATCCCCCGTAATTTCGTTTTTTTCTAAATAGAAATGTGAAAATTGTATTAATACAGGCCTGTGTTAGTTTACTGGAAGTAATTTCGTTTAAATCGTTTCAATATAAGTGAAGTAATTTCGTGTGTTATTACTTTAAGCGTTTTTGTATACGGTTATTGTTCTTCTGCAGTAAATAGTATCATCGTGAGCCAACGTGTAAGTACTACACTAGTTCATGTATTACTGTTTTTCATGTAATAAAACAATTCACTTCTGTCGAACAATACATCCTTATTTCACTAGATAAGATCTTTAGACAAAAGTTCGCAGATTATCTGTTGTTTTGGTCTTATAGTGAATTTCGTACAATGAATAGACGTATTATAAAATGAATGCATCCGGGGAATTCAATATATTCTGTTTTCGCGCACAAGTTGCAAACTGTGGATCTACCTTTCCATATTATCTTCTATTGAGTAGTGACTTTTCATATGACTTGTTCATCCAATTTCATTTTTGCATTGAATTCTCAATTTGTTTTGTTTTGTAAACAACAGCATTTGTTCGGAAATTTTATTAACAGTCCTAAGAAAGTGGTAAAGTGACATGTGATTATCACCACTATCAATAAAACGCAGGGTAACAAACAGACTGTTCAGTCAATGACGTAAAACCCTGTGGAACTGAATTAACTAAACGCTCAAATTGTCGACACGCAGCTGAATCAAGGGGCATGAATCATTTGCAATTTCATTTGAACAAATTCAAATCTAGCTAATATAAAGTACTCAGTTTTAATATAATTTCTCTTATAGAGATTCAGTATTTTTGGTTGTCCACAATGCAGTAATCATGATAATATACACACACTTTTCTGCCATGGAACACTAGTGTAATCATCATCATCAACCGAAAAATGATTTGTTCCTGCCCTAGATACGCCTATACTAGAGCTAGTCATTCCAGCGCATCTTTGTAGATCCCACACCTCTCCGTCCCTTCGGCTTATAATTCAATATTTGTTTGGGAATGCGTTCATTCTATTAGCCTAAGATGTTCTAGCTACTTTAGCCGATATTGGTTAATCCTATCGAGTATACCCATAATATTCAGTTTCTGCCGTATATCAGCATTTCTTCTATGATCTAGAAGAGTAGGCTATACCTTGTCACGTGCTTGAGAAATCTCATTTCGGTCTCTTGAATACGACTGATCTGCAGTTGCGTATCTAGAATTTGGCCTATGGTGGAGGAGTGTCTGGGCCCGGGTCGGCTTCATGCTGTTAAATGAACCTGTTTGCATATTTAAAAAAAAAGAGTTACTACTATATGCCTGTTAGCGTACTCAGCTGAAAAATTAAAAAAAAGACTAAAAATTACGAGATTAACAAAATACGTCAACTTTTTCGACCCTCTGGGAGAGTCCGACGTTACCAGCGTCATAAACTGTGAGATCCGCTAAGCTCAGTAATGACCGTCTGGAAGTAGGCCTACTGAATGCGTGAGGATTGATCTCTCTGAAGTAACAATTCAATGGATACCCATCGATACAGTGGTTCTTTCTAAACCGATACTGTTTTAGGAAGTGCGCTTGACACCAGTTCCACGGTGAAGTGTCCCCGCATATCCTTGTGGTATGGCAAACATACAGAGAACGCTTTCGTTCAATCACTGAACGCTCGGCATACGAAAACATCGCATTGAACGAAAAACGAAAATACTGAATACACTATTTATTTCGCACAAGGACTTGATAACAACTGCATTATGCGTACGTACTTACATATCAATACACATGTGTTTAGACGTAATAATGACATATTTTCAAGTTTCACTGTTACAACTGATTCGGTGAGCGATAATATTTAATGAACACAAAGAACCGCCACGTTTGTCGGAATAACAAGCAGAAAAACTGATAGAAACCTATCGCCGCTTCTGCTGTTCAAGCCTAGTATACATCAACCGCCTACATATTAAATTACCGTCGTGGCGTTTATTATTTAAAACGGACAAGTTTTATAATAACCAATCTCGTCTGATACTGTATTTAAAACATTTCTTTTGGTGTTTACGGTAAATCTAGAAAAACAAACCTGACTTGACCTATAAACTTTTGAAAGTATATTATCATACACAAGGGGCTTATTCGATAAGTGATATGGCGCCTGGCTATTACGGGTCGCGGGATCGATTCCCGTGAGCACCATAAAATCGATGTGGGTTTTCAGCCTCCAGGTTGACTCGACCTACATAAACGACATCAGTACTTGAGGTACAAAAGCCTTAAAGAACACACACACACACACACACACACACACACACACACACACACGAGCGCACACATACAATATTGTTTTAGAAAATATAGGTGTTAAGCTATACATAAAAAAATAATTTGTGAATTTTACAACATTTACTAACGAAGTACTTTTATTCTATAACTTTTGTAGTGTCAAGTAAATTAATTGTTATTTGTCTAACTTCCATATCTATCACGTAAACGCTTCCGATCTGACATTACGTTCGTTTTTTCTCATATTTCCTACACGTTTTGTATTTCATAAATGTGTAAGGCAACACTAGATTCGTAAATGAAATAATAATTAAAACATAGAAAAATACTGTTATAAACAAGTTGACATTGTTTCCAATCGGGAATTATAAAAAACTAAAACTAATCTGGGGAATTTTGTGTAAAACCGTTTCGTAGTTTGCGAGTAAACAATGCATAAACGGTAGCCACGTGTTCCGAAAGTTTCGTTACGAACTTAGCCCAGCTGTTTTGTCAGCTTGAACAGATGTTACATCAATACACGTGGGAATCGACGCTACGGTTATGTAATAAATTTTAATAAACAAACTACGCCGATTACTTACCGAGTTCGGCGTAACACAGCGCTCCGATCATTGATAACAGACCGGACAGCACCCATATTCCCAATCCAAGGCCGATGGATCCTGACGCCTGGAGAACACCCTTTGGCGAGACGAAGATTCCGGCGCCGATGATGACACCGACGATTATCGCGACGCCGTCCAACAAACCCAGTTCCTTTTTCAGCGCGATGCCTCCACCACCGTCTCCGGCGGACGGTTTCTCGACGGGCTGTTTCAGAGTCTGCAACTCGGCGGCGGCAACTTTGTAATCGCGCGGCATGTTGTTGTCGAACCACGTTTCAGCAATACAGACACGAAACTAACCTAACTCGACACGACACGACAACAAACTCACGCCACTCGGCTACACTTCGTGAATGTAAATCCTTCCACTTCCACTTGTACACATACTTGACGCCAGGGGTGGGGAGGGCAGTTCTTAGTCACGTGGTGCACAAAACCTTCCAATCAAAAAGTAACTCAAAAAAAGCGCACAATTTAGCGGGAAACGTGTGTAGCACGCTCGTTTTCACGCGGTCTAGGAAACGCCGCGTTTCATTTCAATGATGCGGGTCAAATTACGTAATACGTCAGGCAGTCTTTTTTATAATTAAAAAAAAAAAGAAAATCGAACAGTGATTACTATGCATTCGGCAGGATTTAGAGGTTATTTCTTCACACTGACCGAGGCAGTAAGTTTTCTGATGTAACAATGCACACTAGAGGACCAGATTCTACAGTCCGCATAGAGTGCGTTCGCTTTCACCTGCAGCCGCTCGCAACGAGTGAGCCCCACACACTGCGGCCGTCCCCTTTCAGTCGGTCGGCCCACTAATGAAGCAGCGGTACACCGACGACCTATATCCTGTATCATGCCACTCGTACTCAAACACGCCTTACGTTTAATTGGCCGTATAGGCTATATCACGTACGGGATATAGGAAGCTAACTAATACAACTAATAGATAATCCTAATTCGGCTGATAAATTAATTAAATACGTTATTTAGGCCTACTATCGGAAACGATATGTAAATAAGTGAATATTAGTTTGTCAACAAAATTCAGTCCACTTAACCGTGCCACATTTATAAACATACTGACTAAATATATGCGTGAACACGCGTATATGTTTTGTATATGTGAGTGTACAGAGCACAATTTACCTGCTTCATCCTCATAATCGGTGGCAATTTAATGTGGTAATGTGGTATTTTCTGTTTCTGCAAAAAGCTTGATATGTACTTGAAGTACTTGGATTCACTGTGTTAACGCAACAGCTTGCGTTCATTTATATAAGTATACGAACTTGCATTAAAACACAATGGCTTTCTTAACAAATTGATAAGTTAATAATACAACATAAAAGTATTGGTCTAATGGGACTTCACACTTCGTATCAATACAATATTTTGAGAAGTGTCCGCGTTTAATAAATTTCGGTGATTAACCAACAAGCTCAGAGTGGTTCCCTATGTTTTCTACTTCTCTATGTCTCCTCCCCGGTCCTCCGAAAGTTAGCCTTCACTACCAGAGCTTAACGATTTTCTATTGGCGACAGAGCTGTTCAGTACTTCTTGTTATAGTCCACACTTTCATGTTGTCCAGGCAGGTCCCAAATAAGCACTCTTCCTGCATTTAAAGGTTGCCATTATTTCGCTTTCACTGTTTGCTCTTCTCAGTACCTTTCGTTGGTGTCGTCTTGGGCCCACGAGATTTTAAGCATTATTCTATGCAGCCTGACTGAATCTGGGCTGTGTGGTTAATGCACCACAGAGACGACCACTCAGAAACCTGAGCTCCGAGCAACCATCTGGAGGTCCTGCCCAAGTAGGGCGATTCGCTCTATCGCAAGCCTACAACGGCTTGTTCGTGCTAGCCTACACTAGCGCAGTATACGTCAAGGTCGTTTCCACGTATTACTGGATTTATATGGCACTGGCCTAGCCCGGTTACAAGACGGTGATCTGGATTCCTTGCCGGACGTAGGCCTACATAAAATTGCGTGCAAGACGCCACACGGTGTCATCCAAGGAGCGGACACCGAATCCACTTTTAGTAGGAGAGAAGGGAATCGACGGGGGACTTTGGCCGCTAGCCGAAGACTCCTGTCGAGGATGCTTTGCAACTTTTTTTATGCAATGCTGCTAGGTATCCCCAGACCGGATCAGCGTAAGTAATGAACGTGCGCCGACGAACATTTTGCCCAATTTCCTTGTCATAGCCGCAGATGAGGGGACGCTCGTGAACTGTCTGGGCGTGGGTACCCCAGGTGAGCCGACCAACTAGGTGTACTCCGAGGTACTTCACTTCCTTGGACCAGGGCAAGTACGTTCTGGCGATGTGAAGATGTCTCCGCGGATCTTTCCGGCGCTTAGAGAATAGGACGGCTACAATCTTGGTTCGCTTAAGGCCACTTTCCAACTTTCAGCCCAGTCCGCGAGCGAATCAAGCTGGAGCTAAAGTCGTAGGACGGCCTGGTCAGCGTGACGATCGGTGGCCGTGTCGTCAGTAAACAGGGCTATCTGGACTCTAGCCAGACTCGGTACGTCGTTAACGTAAACGGAAAACATGAGGAGACCGAGAACACTTACTTGAGGGACACCGGAAGTGATTCGGTAGGCTATTTTGTTAGGTTTTTAAGCTATGAACACTAATATAGTAAACAGGCACGCTCTTTTTTAAATATACAAACAGGTTTATTATACAGCATTTGCGTGTACGTTTGAAATATGAAATATAGGAAAATCAATTAAGTCAATCTTCTAAAGAATGTTTCAATTACGCGTATTGTTACTGTGTTATTACCCTTTACTTAATTGGGACTGAGTTTAGGATGTACCACACATTTTTCAACCACTTTAAACATAATAATGTTCATTAGTCTTAACTTGATTTTTCTTTTCTATGAAGTCGATCCGACCGCGCCCCGTCCCAAGGCCAAATTCTAGATACGCTGGTTTCTGAACAGACAGTTATTTGTACTCGTAAGTATCCTTACGAGTGCGGTTAATGTATCCTCGGCTTACAGTTTATACTCAATAACCGAGTAACATTTTCTAGTATTTATGGTATCTACGTGTATACAAACAGAATGCTACCATTACGTTCACCCGTGTTGATAACATACTAGCTAAGAAATAGTTCAGATACGTTTATCAGACAGATGATCTACGGGTAGGAAATGACGGGAATTTCTCTGCCTAGAAACATTTTTCACAACCCAGTTGAGGAAAAATATTTTACTTTTGTCTGAAACATTACTCCTAATATTTATATATTGAAAATACCGCTAAAGAAGGACAACAAATTATTTCGAAGAAAGAAGTGGTTTCCTACGAAAGAAGAAATTGAAGAACGACACATTTTGTTTTTGCTATCTTTCCATAATGATCATCCCCAATTACTTGTGGTGTAAATACTTATGTGTTAACAGGTACCTGAAGTAGTGACAGTCAGTTTTTTGTATGAGCATAACATGAAATTAATCACCAATAAAGAGCTTTACCTATGTTGTGTGTTTATATTATTTAATGAACAAATTGTGTATAGGCCTACTATCAATATAGAATATCAGGTAACCGACAGGGAGAGCAAGGACGAAACATTTGTACAATGGAAAAAGTTAATTATGTAAATAATAATCCTGAATTTTAAACGTGAAAAACGTATTCTTCAGAAAAAATTAAAGTAATGACTTTAAAAGTATTGTAAAAATATATATTGTATATTACGGTGTATGCGCGCGTGTGTGTGTGTGTAATACTATAGTAATATTTTCCACAGTTAACTAACGACTCTCCTTTCTCGCAGTGCATAATCTAGTGTTCCCTTGGTAAACTTACTTTCTCCATCCTTCCTACACATTTTGCATTTAGTCTCCTATTATTGTTTTTACTGTATTAACTTTCATTTATTTCTTCAAATTACTGAACTTATTTCCAATGCATCTTTTATATCTTGGTTTATTACTCTGTCCTCTCTGTCCGCTTCTTCTAAATTGCATTTCAGCTACCGTTATCCCAGTCGAGTCGAGTCTTAAAAGTTATTATTGTGTTTCTGAACGAGAAATCGCCACAGGTTTTTACAGTTGTATTGGATATTAACAATATTTAATTTATGTTTGTTTTGTTTCTATTATTGTCAAGATAATTCTGTCTGAATGGCAAAAATAAAAGTAAAATTAATAAACAGGGAAGAATCTATGGTGGGGGATAAGGGAAATGTTTACACAATTTTATCCTAAATCTTAAAAAAATTATCATTTCCCCAACCCTGGAGAAAAATTCGTATTTTTCTAACAAAATTAATTTCATTTAAAAAATTTTGTAATTTTCCAAAACGCTCTTTAAAAGTAGTTTAAAACTGAATTTAATGTTAATCTGTAACTGCAGTCTAAAACTAACCAACTTGCTAATAAGACGTCAATAAAATGAAAGTTTATTTTAGTGCCTCATATTGATGTTCTACAACGTATACGCTAGTATCGACAAGCTCATGAACACTTTTGGGGAATTTACCAGCAACAAGTCCTGAATGTCGCTTCTTGTCATTACGCTGTAATATCAAAGCTTGGGTGCGAACGGCAGTGTATGCATTGGCTTGGCATTACTGCCCATTCGTTATGACACTGCTTTAAAACCACAAGTGGTGGGAAAGTACAGAGTGTTGTGTATGAGGAAGGCAATATTATATACGGGAGGTTATTATATAATTTCCTTATCTGGGGAGGAAATATTATATGGCTTCCTCTGGGGCAGTTCTGGAACGGTGGAGGTTTAGCTTTTTCTGAAAAAAACTGCAAGAATTAAAAAAAGAGAACTTGTTATTTGCTGCTTATGTAATCAAGAAGATACGTTTGGAAACGTAAGGGTTATATTAATAGATATTTAAAGTATGAAACACTAAGGAAGACAACTTACATTACCAGGAATCCAGCACACTTTACAATAAAAAACCGATACCAAAAATCTAGCACAAATTTTATCTCATCTTATGCAGATGCTGATAGCGTTACATGTTATATACGAAGTTTTTAAAACTTCGCCTTAGTAAGTGTATGTAAATATTTACAACACATGAAATTAAAACGGTTTACTGTTTAGCCACAGACTGAATAAAACGAGCATTTTGATAAAATGAGCACTACAGACCATCAAAATGAAACATTTCAAAATCGCGCTATGAGTGCGCCAAACAAGGTTAGCCATACATTTTGGTGAAGTTGGCATTCAAATGAGTTTCTTGGAGCATCTGTAAACGCCGCGGCGTTTCGAACTTCGGACCACAGATATAACGGCCCCGTTTTAAGATTGTAATTGTTGATTTGTTTGAACACGATAATAAATACTAGTAGGGGGAAAATGAGAGTTCAAACCCAGAAAGGAATTCCCCCCAGGCCATATCTGGACCACAGCATCCGCGACTTTTTCGTTGATCTGTGTCAAGATCAGCGAACCGCTGGACCCGCAGCATCCCGATGGACCACAGCACCGCGAATTTCCGCGAGTAGAGGGAAACTGACAGTTCTGGCTCACAAAGGAATGCCGCCTTTCTTAAAAAACAATAAAAAACACTAAAAAACATGATCTCAGAGATGACGCCGCCACCGCTGGACCCGCAGCATCCCAATGGACCACAGCACCGCGAATTTCCGCGAATAAATTTTTTTATTTTTTTAATTTTATTTTTTTATTTTTTTAATTAAATTGATTTGGTGGGATGATGTTCAATGGACCACCAGCATCCGTGAATATACTTTTTTATTTTTTTAAGAAAGCTGATTTGCATATCAGTGGGTGGCGTTGGGTGGGTGGTTTTTTTTATTTCATATCGGTGGGTGGTGATGGGTGGGGGGTGGTTCCAACTCGAAGCATTATAGTGTATATTAAAATATATGATCAGTTGTACCAACCTTTGCATGAGTTCAAATTTGTCGTGTGTTATAATGTATATTAAATCTATATGATCAGGTGTACCAACCTCTGTAGTATTATTATAGTGTATAGATATTTTATATGAGCAGGGTTGTCAACATTTTCTGCGGTGGGGGGAGGGAAATTCAAATATGTGTTATATATAGTGTATATATTAAAATATATGATCAGGGTTACCAATCTTAAATTATTGTGTGCGTGTATAGAGCAGATCTGCCAACATTTCTTTCTCTTCTGTGGTGGGAAATTCAAACTATATATGATCATAATTGTTACTCTCTCTCACACGGTGTGTATGTCTCTCTCTCTCTCTCTCTCGTTGTCAAACGTTATGCTCACCGGCATTATAGTGTATATTAAAATATATGATTAGGTGTACCAACCTTTACATGAGTTCAAATTTGTCGTGTGTTATAATGTATATTAAATCTATATGATCAGATGTACCAACCTCTGTATTATTCGTCCTCTCTCTCTCCCTCTCTCTCTCTCTCACTCTCTCTTGTTGTCAAACCGTTCTCCTCTCTCTCTGTAGTCAGTACCGAGCGCATGTATATGAAATTAGAAAGTTTATTCGACATATATTAACGTTCTCTCTCTCTCTCTCTCTCTCTCTCTCTCTCTCTCTCTCTCTCTCTCTCTCACTTGTTTCAACTGTGTCAACAAATAGTAACGTCCTCTCTCTCTCTCTCTCTCTCTCTCTCTCTCTCTCTCTCTCTCACACACGTTTCAACTATGCAAGGTTCCATACCCTTTCTCCTGTCTCCCTCTCGCACATTGAGTAGTTGGTGTGATGAATAAATAATTTTAGCACTATCTCTCTTTCGTTGTCAAAACGTCGTCTTCATTTTCAATGTATTAAATAATTAATTAATTAATAGTTTTATAATGCAGTCAGTGTGATTGATCCTTGTTAGAAATATATATATTTGGCGTCAATGAACTACTTACCTGTTATGTTGTTACAGACAATACTTCTGTTTTAAGGTTGCAGTTTACACACACACACACACATAGGTTCAGTAGTGTATAGCGAAATAAATTAAAATTATACACACACATGAAAACGGCGGCTGAAATTCATACAAATCTTCTGATGTAACAGTTCACAAAAAATAAATTAATTGTACACATGTTCAGAGGTGTAGAGTGAAATAAAATAAAGTCATAATTTGTTTAAATGATTAAATATATTTTAACATTCACAATATAAAATTCACAATTAAATAAATACATTAGAAATTGATATTTTTCGAAAGTTTATATATAATTGTGTGTCGTACTTGTAGAAGAAGCAACCTGCAACATAACAATACAACAACAACATTAAAATCATGTTAAATATCACACACACACACAGATGCACACGCAACGCGCGCACATACAGACGCATACGCAACGTAATCACACACACACACACACACACACATACATACGCATACGCAACGTAACCAAACACGAACAGAAACTGCATTGAATTTTGTGATAAACGAC
The DNA here is from genome assembly GCA_034769895.1 of Magicicada septendecula. NCBI lineage: Eukaryota > Metazoa > Arthropoda > Insecta > Hemiptera > Cicadidae > Magicicada > Magicicada septendecula. The sequence goes on along the minus strand of CM068371.1, from coordinate 164,012,365 downwards.
ATTATTTATGAGAAGTGAAGACGTCTGTATCAAACTAGGTGGAACTAAACAATGACTACAAAGAAGACTAGTGAAAGTAATGGTGGTGGTGGTGATGTGGTCATCAGGAAAGTTCACGTTCATCGCCCGAAGCTTTGCATGTACATACACACAGGCAGAATTAGCGCTGTTACAAAATATATATATTAGGAAAGTCAAGCCCACAGACTACTAGAAATAGTTATCGTTTGAAAAAAAAGAAACCGCACATTACGAACTAATATCGTTACAATAATAATAATACATAAACTTACGTTTACGGTCGTCCAAACTGAAGTATGGAGTGACAATAACTATAGATATCACAGTAAGAATTTTTGTTGTTGTTTTTAACAGGTGATGTTTTTCATCCCCTGAAGCTTTGTATGCAGAATTATGACTGTTACATAATATATATTAGGAAAGTCGACAGAAATAGTTATCGCCTGCAGCAAGAATTTTTGTTGTTGTTTTTAACAGGTGGTGTTTTTACATGTACATACATGCAGAATTATGGCTGTTACATAATATATATTAGGAAAGTCGACAGAAATAGTTATCGCCTGCAGCAAGAATTTTTGTTGTTGTTGTTTTTAACAGGTGGTGTTTTTGCATGTACATACATGCAGAATTATGGCTGTTACATAATATATATTAGGAAAGTCGACAGAAATAGTTATCGCCTGCAGCAAGAATTTTTGTTGTTGTTTTAACAGATGGTGTTTTTCATCCCCTGAAGCTTTGCATGTACATACATGCAGAATTATGGCTGTTACATAATATATATTAGGAAATGGCGGCTGAAATTCATACAAATCTTCTGATGTAACAGTTCACAAAAAATAAATTAATTGTACACATGTTCAGAGGTGTAGAGTGAAATAAAATAAAGTCATAATTTGTTTAAATGATTAAATATATTTTAACATTCACAATATAAAATTCACAATTAAATAAATACATTAGAAATTGATATTTTTCGAAAGTTTATATATAATTGTGTGTCGTACTTGTAGAAGAAGCAACCTGCAACATAACAATACAACAACAACATTAAAATCATGTTAAATATCACACACACAGATGCACACGCAACGCGCGCACATACAGACGCATACGCAACGTAATCACACACACACACACATACATACGCATACGCAACGTAACCAAACACGCAACGCGCCCACACACAGACGCAAACGCAACGTAATCATACACATACATACAACGTGTACACGTTTGGTTTGAATCATGTAGGACCAATAAACAGATAACAGATTTAAATATGCTATAGTCATTGTAAGACGTTACAATCATTGAAGTGTTTAATAAGTAAATTGTATGTATGTATATATCACTGAATAATAATAATAATAATATAATCGTTCTAGTGTTAACGTTTGCTGCAACAGGTAAAGCAGTTTACAAATAATTACATATAGGTTCAGAGGCGTATAGTGAAATAAATTAAAAATCCATTCATCAAAACTTTGTAAATTAGAATCTGCACTACATTCAAACACACAGTGAAAAAAAATTAGTAATGTAGGTTGTTACCTTAACGTGGTACATGCAGAACTAGTGCTGTTACAAAATATATATATATATAGTAGGAAAGCCCACAGACTACTAGAAATAGTTATCACCTGAAAAAAAGAAACCACACATTACGAACTAATATGTATAAACACAAATATCGTTACAATAATAATAATAATACATAAACTTACGTTTACTGCCGTCCGAACTGAAGTGTGAGGAGGCAATAACTATAGATATCACAGTAAGAATTTTTGTTGTTGTTTTTTTTTTTTTTTTTGTTGTTAACCAGTGGTGTAACGGGGAATTTTAGCAGGTGGAGGAGCAGAGTCGTCATCGTCGTCGGCATGTATCCGATAATGTCCGTACGCAAGGGTATCACGACCATTGTCTAATATATAACGCTTATCATCATACGGTGACAACGCTTGCTTATTTACACGCATCGTGTACAACGTATGATGATCGCTACGTAAACACAACGCACTGACAGAAAACGGACAATGATCAGTGAGACACTTGCGATACATATCGTGTCGCAGACTCCTCTTAATAGCAACTCGAGGCACACCTTTACACACACGTTTTTGACTCGCATTGCTAGAATCTTCGTGGGCTACAAGGAACGAATAACATTTCGCTCTGAGACCTACGAATTCTCTAATAGGACGACCACACGTTTCATCCTTGAACAGTCCAACAACCTTTTTGTTCTTAAGGCTATAACAAGGATGAGACGTAGGGTAATCCGAGGTGTCAAAAACGTGCAAGTCCTTCTTCATATCTGCATACAAGTCTGATGTTTGAATATGATACATCAGACTGTCTGTATCAGTCATTAACAATTTAACGTTGCGGCCGTACTTGGCGACAGCATAACGATAATGAAAGTCGTACATTATTGTTTTGCTAACGTCAAGCACCGTGAAGCCGACATACACGGGACGAGAAAGAACAATGGATTTTTTACGGAGTGAAAGCCCCACCAGATCGTTCGTATAACGAATCATACGTTTTAGCCTGGGTGTGGAAACTAGTTTTTGAAGCCGTCGTTCATTCGAGACTAGTTCAAAGTCTATATGTTTCCGTACGTTCTCCAGCGACTTACCGTATACGGCGTTGTTCATCAGTTTGAAAAGGTCTTTTTCAAAGCTGTTGACGGCTGATTGCCTCTTGCGGGTGTTGAAATCGATAAACGGTTTCAACCAAGCGCTTTGCTTAAAACACAACACCCTATGAGTCGCTTTCAGCTCTAAACCAAGACTTAAATACAATTTCAAATTTCGATAATGGAGAACGTAATTTTGTTTGTCCTCCAAAGTTGTTAACAACTTCTCTACGGATGACCCTGATTCGTTATACGATGATCTGTATATACTCTCGTGTAAACGTTTGGAAAAGGGAGAAAGGATATCGTGTGTTATGCGCTGGCGCACAGGTGCAAGCGGGTAGTCGGAATGCAGGTCGTGTAAGGTATTAGGATAGTGTAGGTCGACTTCGAGGATGTACCCGATGTCAGCATCATCACTCACAGTACGTACGTCCAAGGACTCGATTTCGTTACGATCGAGCCATCGGAAGTCTGCGTAAGGGAGTGGTTGCGACATGGCTGCACCGTATAAATTGTTACAGTCCGTATACAGAATGAAGGAGGTCGGTTTCGAAACATCGTACTGGTCTGGAATCAGAGGATTGTTAGCGACTGCATGACGGTTGGATATCATCGCGCAGCCTCCGCGGATCCCAGACTCGACGTACAGATGCATATTTATTTCTGTCAACAGTTCTAATTCGACCCCGGTCATTTTTAGCATCGCGTTCCAAGCGAGTCCGGGAAGCGAGTAAAAATGACAGGGGTCCAAGCAGTAATCGCGTAAGGCCATGTCTCGGAAACTTTCAAAGACATCGGCCAGCAGCATTACGTCTGTCAACAAATACAAATCATGGTAATCTCCAAACGTACGCAGATTGAATGCACTCCACACGTTTTGCGCGTGCTCGTAATCTGCGTCCGAAATAGATGATTCCATCAACCGGTTATCAAAGTGTTCACGAGCGGGTAGACTTGTTTCGTTGAACCGATCAATAATGTCAACGTAAGCGTATGGGTATACCCCCTTGCGTACGAGCAGATTGGTCTGTTCATCGAAACCCCGTCTAAGCATTTCCTCTCTAAGCAAAGGAAATTGGCTCCCGGACGCGGACAGATTGGTAACGAGTGTGTCCAGAGAGCGATTAAGAAATTGAAAGGAGTCTACGAAACGCAAGGGACCCAGGGAGAACGACACGTAACGCTCACTGGATGTTGCGATGCAGGATACGCGTTCGTCCTTATATTTCCCTAAACCAAGCATTAAATGGTGACAGTCGTAGCCACGAAGGTTGTGAAAGAAGACGGGGATATGACGAGGCATCTTGTAACTCAGATTACAGCTATTATGGGCTGCTCCCAAGAATTTCCCCGTAAGATGGCAATGATTGCGTACCTTGTCATCGTCTGTCAAAGGGCGCTCACACAAATGACAAACGGTGGCGTTAGTGAACACAACATTGTCATCATCGGACATAATTAATTGTACGTTATGTCGTACCACCTTCATCATATCCTCGGCGTCTTTCAACAACCACGAGAAGAACGTGTCTACAACGTTTTCACCCCGATAAACTTTAGCCTCTCTCCAAAGGCTGTGCGTATGATCGACGATAGCATAGGAGAAACCTGACGGGATGCATCGCTTCGTATGATGTGGACGATACAGGAGGAGAAGTTATTTTCTGACGGGCACCGCTGCTATCGACGGAGTAGAATTCACCTAACTCGTGCACTGTCGTCGGGACGTCGTTACCAGGTGAACACGACTGAAGCGGAGTGATGAGGGACTCGAAGTGGGCGTAGACGGTGAAGGGTACTTTAAGACAGTGCGCGTAATTTTTAAAGGACATAAACTTCTCCTCCTCCGTGGGCATTTTGGTTTTCTGCTCGCCGTAAGGTGTGCAGTAGGGGAGATGATCGGACAGACCATGTTCTGTGGTGAAACGATGCAGGCAGTAGTCGCAGTAAAATGATTGACCGTCGTGTTTTGTTAGGGATGATAACAATCTACTCATGTTACTGATAAGACAGTAATGTTTTCGGCTATTCGTATCGGTCAGAAGCAAAAGATTAACGTGATGCGACCTATCCTTATTCGGGGTAATTCTCAGAGAGTAAACCTCATTTTTTGATTCATTTTTGATATTGTCTTCTATATCATAGCCGAAAACGTTTATAGAAATGTTAGGATTCTGTGCTTCAAATTTGGAAATGGACTTTAACGAAACAGGGTACTCGATACCGGACATATTTAATGTGTTTATGAATGGGATGTAGTTTGAAGCACGGTCTTTATTATGTTGTTGAGGGTGTATGTGGGCTAGAACAGACCACAGAAAACACATTTCATCTCGGGGGTTCTTGATGTTGACTACTGCCTTAGTGAGCGTGAGTTTTCGCGGGGTTGGAAGGTAGGAGGACGCTGCTAGAGGCTGGTACCGTCCAACAACCAGTTCCAGCTTCAGTACAGCATCCACCGACCATCCGCTCCCGTCACGGGTAAAATTAGATATGCTATTGAAGATTTTATCGTAGGATTCATCGAGTAGACAATTCAACTCGTCGCTGTCGTCCGCGAGCAACGTGCGACAACGTCCGTGGAAGACGGCGTCTTTCGTTACCTCTTTCTCCTCACCACTGTCACCATCTACCACGGTTTTGGTAAAACGTATCCTGCACGCAATATGCCACTTGATATTGCGTAAACGTGCCTGCTCTGCCTGAATATCCTCAAGCAATAAAGGACGTGCCTCAGTCATTACGAATACTACGTCATGATCCGACGCGTTGACGTTCACTGGAATGTAGTCGAAAGTTGTGATGCACCCTCGGACACTACTGTTCCTCTCGATATAAAACCGAGTCACAACTGAAACAATAGAAACATGAGTATTAGTAACCAATAGGAATGATAAATAACGTGTACACACAAATTCATATTTGTAGTAAATAAATAACACTCGTCGGGGTAATATGTCAGTTTATTACAAACCGTGAAGATGTCGGCTACTCCTGATTTTAGTATTGAAAATGAAAGAATAAAATCATTCAAGTATTGGGAAGTGACGTTTATCTCGCCCCGACGAGTTAGCGTTTGCGGGGTTCTACTTCTACCCTAGAAATTTCGATGTTTGTGGAGATAGTATGTCATTCGTAGACGATAGAGTTAAATGCTTTTGTTGTGGAATTGAATTAGTTGATTGGAAAGAAGGTGACAAACCTATGAAGGAACATGAAAATTTTTCATCTACATGTCAATTTCTAAACGATGTTAAGAGTGAGACTTTTCATGCACACACGAATAGACATAGTATGACTCAAACGTTAATTCGCATCAGCAAGTTTGCACACTACATAATTACAAAAATAATTTCTTAACTGTGACAATTGGTATTGGACTTTTTACCTTGTTCAGTCTGCTCCTCCCCACGTTCCTGCTGAAGGTTAGCCATGATCTTCAAGTGAGAATGAATGAATACTGAAAAACAAAAGGTACTGTTATAACGCTGGTATTATGTTAGTGTATCGTAAACGTTTTAAATATCAATTTGTACATAATACATGTACGCTTAGACCAACTATTTGCTAGATCGAGAAAATTAAGTTTATTTTCGCGCACACACACAAACAGATTTAAATAATACTTTCATGCTTACAATATACAACCAATGTACACAAACTTATAAAGCATCAAACTATATATATCATTCGTTGGGTTGTAATTATTATTAAACAGTAAATATGCTTAGAATGAAAATATTTGCTATGATTTTAGTAACATATAACAGCGTCTTACATACCACTCGAATCTATATATACTGTTCTGTTTCAGATAATAATAATAATTTGATCACGCACACACACACACACACACACACACACACATACACATACATGTATTAAATCAATAAATAATGCACTTGATAAATTATGCCCACCAAACTAGCGTATGTTGACTACACACACACAGGAACTTGTGTATACTGAGACGTACAATAATTCAAGCAGTCTTTCAACTATTAAAAAAACTGCTGAGATAGATTTATCAACGCACGCAAGCAGTCAGTGTGAAACCGATAAAATTCAGTTATACCTAAAAATATATATCTTCAATTAGAAGTGTAATATAAAAGGTACAGTAAGAATATATTTCAGAAAATTGATCACCCACACACACACACACACACACACACACACACACACACACACACACATGTATTAAATTCAAATATATATCTTCAATTAGAACTGTAATATAAAAAAATACGGTAAGAATATATTTCAGAAATTGTGATTTGAACATACACATACATGTATTAAATTCAGTAAATAATGTTTTTACTAGTAACATATAACAGCGTCTTACATACCACTCGAATCTATATATACTGTTCTGTTTCAGATAATAATAATAATTTGATCACACACACACATACATGTATTAAATCAATAAATAATGCACTTGATAAATTATGCTTACCAAACTAACGTATGTTGAATACACACACAGGAACTTTTGTATACTGAGACGCACAATAATTCAAGCAGTTTTTCAACTATTAAAAAACTGCCGAGATAGATTTATCAACGCACGCAAGCAGTCAGTGTGAATCCGATAAAATTCAGTTATACCTAAAAATATATATATCTTCAATTAGAAGTGTATAAAAGGTACAGTAAGAATATATTTCAGAAAATTGTATTAAATTCAAATATATATCTTCAATTAAAAGTGCGTTAAGAATAAAAGTACGTTAAGAATATATTCAGAAAATTGTAATTTGATCATACGCATACGCTTACACACACATGTATTAAATTAAAATATATATATCTTCAATTAGAAGTGTAATTAAAAAAATACGGTAAGAATATATTTCATAAATTGTGATTTGAACATACACATACATGTATTAAATAATGTTTTAATGCAAATAATTTTTACGTTTAAATAAAATCTGTACATACAATAAATTATACTCACCAAAACTATTGTATGTTGACTACACACAGGAACTTGCGTATACTGCGATTGCACAATAATACAGTCTTCCAACTATTAAAAATGTCGTGATAGATTTGTCAGTGCACGCAAGCAGGTCAAATGAGAATTTATCGTTAAATTTGTTGAGTATATATATATTGGTCTCCGGTGGTAGGGGACAGCCGATGTTTGTTTGGACGTGAATACTTTCTAATCCATAATTACTTGTGATGGGTGCAACTAATGAGTGTCATGTGTCATATTAGAAAGTGAAAGGCGGATTTAGCGAATACATACACACACACACATACACACACACACACACACACACATACAATGGTTTATTTCGGTAGAACCATCTGAACATACATGCAATTAGTTGTATAGTAATCAGAATGTGTGTGAGAGAGACAATTTAATAGTTTGAATTTTATACCACAAGGTAAACTATATTTTTTTTTTAAGTCGGGGGGTTGTTTCCGAAAATTATTATTTAAAACTGATAATTGTTTTATTAAAATCTTACGTACGTGCCAAATTAATTGCCGACGGCGACTCTGCTCCCCCTCCTGCTAAAATTCCATCTGTTAAAAACAAAAAGAATTCTCACTGTGATATCGTTAGTTATTCTCTCTCCACGCTTCAGTTCGGACGACAGTAAACGTAAGTTTGTGTATTATTATTGTAACGATCTTTGTGTTTATAAATATTAGTTTGTAATGTGTGGTTTCTTTTTTTTTTTATAGTATAATGGAAAACGCTGCTGTAATAATTGACTTTCACTGCTTTTATGATGACAACGGCAATTATATAGTAAAGGAGTTGTCGGTTATGGACGTAACACGTTTTGCATGCAGACATTGGATTTTCGCCCCGCCTGCTACAGTCGTTACGAATTCGAAATACACTAGAACCAACTGCTGGTTAACGACAAACTATCATGGGCTAAGATGGGATGAAGGAGAGACACCGTACGACAATCTTGTTTCAGTGTTAACAACGTATACGAACATATATAAATATGTGTTTGTGAAGGGTCTTGAGAAAAAACGTTTTTTAGAATCGAAAATAATTCATTATCATATAATAAATCTTGATGACATTGGTTGCCCAAAAGACGTACCAAAAGACATTCCTGGGGCGTTATGTCTTACACATTGCAATTCTTCTTCTACACTATGTACAAACCATAATGTGCACGCACTTAGAGAGTGGATAATTAATGATTTTTCTGTTATACAAACATTTTTAATGTAAGTGTCTCATAGCATTGTTAATTTCATTAGGTAAACTTGTATATGGCTGCAGGCGATAACTATTTCTGTCGACTTTCCTAATATATATTATGTAACAGTCATAATTCTGCATGTACGTACATGCAAAAACACCACCTGTTAAAAACAACAACAACAAAAATTCTTGCTGCAGGCGATAACTATTTCTGTCGACTTTCCTAATATATATTATGTAACAGCCATAATTCTGCATGTATGTACATGCAAAAACACCACCTGTTAAAAACAACAACAAAAATTCTTGTTGCAGGCGATAACTATTTCTGTCGACTTTCCTAATATATATTATGTAACAGTCATAATTCTGCATACAAAGCTTCAGGGGATGAAAAACATCACCTGTTAAAAACAACAACAAAAATTCTTACTGTGATATCTATAGTTATTGTCACTCCATACTTCAGTTTGGACGACCGTAAACGTAAGTTTATGTATTATTATTATTGTAACGATATTAGTTCGTAATGTGCGGTTTCTTTTTTTCAAACGATAACTATTTCTAGTAGTCTGTGGGCTTGACTTTCCTAATATATATATTTTGTACCAGCGCTAATTCTGCCTGTGTGTATGTACATGCAAAGCTTCGGGCGATGAACGTGAACTTTCCTGATGACCACATCACCACCACCACCATTACTTTCACTAGTCTTCTTTGTAGTCATTGTTTAGTTCCACCTAGTTTGATACAGACGTCTTCACTTCTCATAAATAATGTCGTTTATCACAAAATTCAATGCAGTTTCTGCTATTGAGTACAAACGGTGTGCAGAATTAACATTGAACAAGCAGTATCCGATTGTTAACATGGTGCATGTGGACACAAGATATGGGAAGTCTGTGCTTGTAACGTTGGAAGATGGTGAGCTACGCTATCGTGTATATCTACCTAAGAGGTATGCTTGCGTCTTTACAGATGAAGAGCTCCGTCATATAAGCCCCAGCGACCTACATCTCGTGTTTCGAGGCATGAGGAATCAAACAGTACATATGGAAATCGTACCTCGTTAAGGTAACAAACTACTTTTAATAAACAATTTTTTATCATTGTGTGTGTGCGTATGTTTGAATGTAGTGCAGATTCTAATTTACAAAGTTTTGATGAATGGATTTTTAATTTATTTCACTATACGCCTCTGAACCTATATGTAATTATTTGTAAACTGCTTTACCTGTTGCAGCAAACGTTAACACTAGAACGATTATATTATTATTATTATTATTCAGTGATATATACATACATACAATTTACTTATTAAACACTTCAATGATTGTAACGTCTTACAATGACTATAGCATATTTAAATCTGTTATCTGTTTATTGGCCCTACATGATTCAAACCAAACGTGTACACGTTGTATGTATGTGTATGATTACGTTGCGTTTGCGTCTGTGTGTGGGCGCGTTGCGTGTTTGGTTACGTTGCGTATGCGTATGTATGTGTGTGTGTGTGTGTGATTACGTTGCGTATGCGTCTGTATGTGCGCGCGTTGCGTGTGCATCTGTGTGTGTGATATTTAACATGATTTTAATGTTGTTGTTGTATTGTTATGTTGCAGGTTGCTTCTTCTACAAGTACGACACACAATTATATATAAACTTTCGAAAAATATCAATTTCTAATGTATTTATTTAATTGTGAATTTTATATTGTGAATGTTAAAATATATTTAATCATTTAAACAAATTATGACTTTATTTTATTTCACTCTACACCTCTGAACATGTGTACAATTAATTTATTTTTTGTGAACTGTTACATCAGAAGATTTGTATGAATTTCAGCCGCCGTTTTCATGTGTGTGTATAATTTTAATTTATTTCGCTATACACTACTGAACCTATGTGTGTGTGTGTGTGTAAACTGCAACCTTAAAACAGAAGTATTGTCTGTAACAACATAACAGGTAAGTAGTTCATTGACGCCAAATATATATATTTCTAACAAGGATCAATCACACTGACTGCATTATAAAACTATTAATTAATTAATTATTTAATACATTGAAAATGAAGACGACGTTTTGACAACGAAAGAGAGATAGTGCTAAAATTATTTATTCATCACACCAACTACTCAATGTACGAGAGGGAGACAGGAGAAAGGGTATGGAACCTTGCATAGTTGAAACATGTGAAAGTGAGAGAGAGAGAGTGAGAGGACGTTACTATTTGTTGACACAGTTGAAACAAGTGAGAGTGAGAGAGAGAGAGAGAGAGAGAGAGAGAGAGAGAGAGAGAACGTTAATATTTGTCGAATAAATATAAACTTTCTAATTTCATATACATGCGCTCGGTACTGACTACAGAGAGAGAGGAGAACGGTTTGACAACAAGAGAGAGTGAGAGAGAGAGAGAGAGACATACACAACGTGTGAGAGAGCGAGAGAGAGTACCAATTATGATCATATAGTTTGAATTTCCCACCACAGAAGAGAAAAAAAATGTTGACAGATCTGCTCTATATATACACAATATAACACATATTTGAATTTCCCTCCCCCCGCCACAGAAAATGTTGACAAACTATACACTATAATAATACTACAGAGGTTGGTACACCTGATCATATAGATTTAATATACATTATAACACACGACAAATTTGAACTCATGCAAAGGTTGGTACACCTGATCATATATTTTAATATACACTATAATGCTTCGAGTTGGAACCACCCCCACCCATCACCACCCACCGATATGAAATAAAAAAAACCACCCACCCAAAGCCACCCACTGATATGCAAATCAGCTTTCTTAAAAAAATAAAAAAGTATATTCACGGATGCTGGTGGTCCATTGAACATCATCCCACCAAATCAATTTAATTAAAAAAATAAAAAAATAAAATAAAAAAAATAAAAAAATTTATTCGCGGAAATTCGCGGTGCTGTGGTCCATTGGGATGCTGCGGGTCCAGCGGTGGCGGCGTCATCTCTGAGATCATGTTTTTTAGTGTTTTTTATTGTTTTTTAAGAACGGCGGCATTCCTTTGTGAGCCAGAACTGTCAGTTTCCCTCTACTAATACTAAAGTAAAACATATTAAAAGATTTTCAAATACGGGTCGAAAACCGTGTGCAACAATAAGATTCAAACAACAAGCAAGAGACTTTTAACATAAGAATTGTTAAGTTGCTGTGGAATAAATTACGGCGCAATAAATATTGTAAACCGACTTCGATACATTGTGGGCTCAATAAACATTCGAAGGCGAGACGATAACCTCAAAAACTAGAATAAAAATCTGAACTATCGCTCAATCCAAACAGACAACTAGCAACGCTTACAGACAGCGATTTTATTCTCCCAAGACGACTAAAGCGTTCCACGATTTAAAATATCCGTTCTCATGTAACTAAATACGTATTTAAGTCGACTTCTACGATTACACTTCGACCAGCACATTTGGGGGAATGTTTTATTTTTTATTTATCCCGTAGGAGAGTTTACCCCCCCCCCCAACTTCTCGTTGTGTCGCTTTATGTATTGAAACTACGTATTTCTTCATAAAATTAAAAAACAATAATGCACAAGCTATCACAATTAGATGGTTGATGCACGAGTCTGAAGATAGGGGGAGTCGACGAGATTGAGGGACGTGTCTCTGATGGAATCAGACGGGAAGAATGCCACCGGGGAGGCCTAGTGTAAGGTGGAAGAAAGCCTATCAAGTTAAGGAGGGAGTGAGATGACGGGTATAATCTGTTCTGGGAGAGCATACCTGGCGCCGCAAATTCTGTCAGCGGTTGTCGTAGACAATCTTGTAAGGCAATCGCAAAATGTTATCGGTAAGTTATCGGTACAATTGTTCAATGCCGACGCCATCTTAAACATAAATAAATATGTATAAAACTAAGGCAACTAAAGGTTAGAGGTATATTCATTGTGCTCACAGGCGTATTTAAGGTGTGGTACTAACGGGACCGGGGGACCGTACCTCCATCGTAAAAAAGGTAACGTATTTTGTTAGTCTCTTAATTTTTAGGCTATTTTATTATTTCTACAGCTGTGTACGCTAATATTATAGTAACTATTTTGTAAATATACAAACTGGTTTATTACACAGCATTTGTGTATACATTTGAAATACGAAATATAGGAAAATCGGTTCAATCGACAAATATCTTCTAAGAAATTTTCAATAACGCGTATTTTTATTGTGGGATTACCGTTTACTTTAATGGGATTGATTTCAGCATGTTATCACACTTTTTTTAACCACTTTAAACACAGTAATGGTGATTAGTGATTAGTGTTAACTTGTTTTTTCTTCTGTACTACGCCGCATCAACCGGACCCCCCACCCGCGGGCAAATTCTAGATACGCCAGTGGTTGTGCCCTAAACTCGAAGCAGAATGAAACTTTATTCTTTGCACCCGTATTTATACATGCTAAAGTTGGTGGTCAGCATACAAGGGTAGCGACATACCAATATATTATACGTTTTTATTTTTATTTCTACGATGTCGCAACGTTTCTGTGTCGACAAAAGATGTGGAGAACATTCCCTCCCCTCCCCTATATTTATAAGATCGTATTTTTCTAATTGAATTTTCCGTTGTTTAACAGATGTGACGCCTTTTCATAATCTGAAGTTATCCCCGACGAGACTTCCCTCTCTGTGAATCCGCTCGTGCATTATGTTGAAGTGACTTGTGTTCAGAGTTAACCTGTTACGCACTACCGTAAGAGATCGTAATTTTCTGCCATTGCAGCGTAACCCAAGATCAGTCCCGATTTTATAAACGGGCACTCTGGACACGTGCCCATTGACGCAAAAAGCTGGGGTCGCACGTCCGTGAAAGGAAGAAGTGGGGGAAAATGAGGAAACGTCCTTAACCTTAAAAAATAGCAGTTAAAAAGTATCTAAACTTACAAAGAATATGATAAGAATACTAAAGATACGAGTGAATCGTATTTGACTGTATAATTAGAATACAGTGAAAATGTAGCGACGGAATAGGCATAGTACTAGATCAGCTCCAAGTTGGATGCTGATTCTGAAACAAAAGAACCAAAGCAGAAGAACCTCTTGGGTAAGTTCTACTATGGACGGGCTGAGCCATTCCACTCAGATGTGTATTTATGTTTTGCCGTCTACGTGCTACAGGCCTACATGTTTGCGGCCCCCTGGTCCAATTTTACCCAAACGTCCATCCCCCTCTCGTCCCTTCCACCCGCCATTAATAAAACGTAAACACTTGAGAAAAAACTACTGGAAGGATAGTGGCTTTGAAAGACAGTGCTTATGGCAAGATTTCACTTTTCCTTCGCGTATCGTCCTGTGGGGGGGGGGGATTGTTCACAGTATGCCCAGGGCTCAGTTATGTCAAACGCGGGCCTGCCCAAGATTGTACTGTTGGCCGCATAACTGTACAAAAGTATAAGCGATGTGTAATAACAAAACTTGATGTAATAAAAATTGTCATGTAAATTACACAAATAATGCGGACGTTTATTAGCAACTGTAATCAATTCTTGGAACTGCTACTTCGTGAACTCTCGATACCGCATGGGTCATATGCTGTTATTATTGATAAATAATTAAATAAAGTCGTTTCATTGTGATAAGAAGATTTTATTAATTCTTTACGACAATTATAAATGTTTTACTTTTTATGCGCATTTTATATGATCACAGGTCACGCATAGTTTATGTTTTTGTTTGTTTCTTTTAAAAAATTGCTAAAGTTTTTGTTGCCATTACAGATATGACAACGATATGGTGTGTGTATGTGTGATGACATGTCTCTACCATCGCGTAAATAAAAGTAAAGAAATATGCTTTACCTATAAGTATGCATATCTTGGGGGTGGGCACTCTTTTATCACATTCCTAAAGTCAAAGAAAGCCAGTAGTTAATAGTGGTAGTTAGTTTACTACAGTAGTTGTAGTTGTTAGTAGTAGCAGGAAGAAACTAGCCCAGGTCCGAAGACGAAGTGCTCTTCGAGTTCCATCGGGCGGAAGAGCGAGGTCACTGAACAAGAAGGCTCATCAAACAGGTGCAGACGCTGGACAGAGAAGACGCATAGGGACATCGACTATTACCTCACTCGGCTTCTGACTGGACACGGGTATTTTAGATCTTACCTGTAGAAAGTTGGAAAGCCCGAGTGACCAGAGTGTCTGTACTGGCCGGGATCTATATAAGTATATTCTTCGTCTGCGACAGATGGGAGCTATAGGCCCGCCAACCTTTCCTGAACAGTCATCTGTGCCGACCCAATGCGTGAATTACCCCCACTTTCAAGTATAGCTAATTTATCTAGAGAGAAGAGAGGGGAGACAACGCTATAACGTTCACTGTCTCACTTCCATATAATTTCCCTCTCTGTCGCACACATGCTTCCATTGTTCTCGCCAGTCTTGTTGCAGCCGATGTTCACGCTATGAAACACTGCACAAAACTATTCTGCGCATGTGCGAAGTGAATGACAATTTTGTTAGCCTCGCAACGAGGTGTTTGTCTACTGCGCATCGAGACCCTAGTGTTCAATTTACATCGTCGTGCCTCTACATAGAAGATCGTTCCAAGAAGATATTAGACAGGAGGTCTCCCCGGAAAACATCCTTGAAGCGATGCTTCGAGGGGAGGACACCTGGAACTGTGTGCCACACTTCACAGAAGAGATTCTTTGGGCGAAGAAGACAGATTTGGACAATAAAATATAGAAGAATAACAGGTCAGATGTGAAGCATTGGGCTGAAGGACAATAGGCTTAGACCGAAGTAATGAGTCCAACAGTTCAAGGCTAGTGCCCTAGAAGAGAATAGGGAAGTGGTTTTGAGTGGGTCGGGTATAATATCCAAAGCCACAGACCCCGAAAATGTGCACCCTTCCCGTCATTTGTACAGCGAGTTTTTCCACCTGCAAAATTAAAATAAAATTCTAATTCGTGTTCTTGGATTAACAGACCAAATCGTGCGAGTTGTGTGTGCCCGTCCGTATTAAGATAGTCACTGATTAAAGACAAGCTGTAGTCAACAAATATAATTTAGCCTTCCAAGTTTTTCAACTTCGCATCCACATGTTTACATCATCCTATAGGGTATTCTAACCTTCCTAATTTTCTCTCTCGATTATCCTCTGCTCTCCATTCTTGACTCTGCGGGTAATCATTGTTACTTAATTTGGCCGCAGTTATTTCATGAATGTTAAAAATATGAATTATTTTTGTACAACTGTATCATATTTGCATCCTGTTTAGAAATCCAACCGCACAGAATTTCATTGTCACAACCTCACAGACCTTAGAAATTCATTGTCAGCACAGAATTTTAATACTTTAATATCATTATGCGCAGAATGGTTACTGAATTTACTGATAGACGTAATGTTAAGGAAAGACCTGAAGTTACAGTCGGTTCTGGATAGAATAAACGAATACAGGCAGAATTGGAAATCCCATGTGGAACGCATGATAGACACGCGTATTCCTAAACATGCTTCTGAATTCCAGTGGGAACGATATATCCCAGGGAAGACTCTGGAAAAAGTGGTCAGAGACTCTGTGAAGTCGGAACGCGCTATAGCTCAAACCATGTATGAAGAAGAAGAAGGAGAAGAAGGTAATGTTAGGATCTACTGTGAAAAATTTATACGGAAAGCTATTTAGATTTATCAAGTCAAAAGTGTATGTTTAAAATGACAGTAGGCATTGGAATTGTATGGCAAATAGAGCAGAACCCTCCCGACTATATCAATGCTATACGTTTTAAAAAATGTATCTGAATATTTCGTCTTAAAATAAAATTGTATCAAGCAGAAGTAGGCGTATTTTTAAAAAATATTATTTTAAATAATAGTAGACAAATATTGTTCTCTCTTACGACAATGCAGAAACCGTAAGACATCCTGTTACAAAAATCTGATCTAATTTGGAACTACTCTTTCCATGACCTCCCTTGGTAATAAGGAATAACAAATCTAGTTTGATTTTACATTCTTGACTTACAGACCGATGGAAGACCGTAGGCTGTTGCTCTCAGATATTTGCCTTTCATGTGTCACAGTGAAAGTAGGTCTATTTGGAAGGTAAATTAGGAAGGAGTATAAAATAATTATACAACCTAAAGTAAATGTGTACCCGTTCAACTGTCCATGTTGCAGTCAGAAATATACACTAAGAGTCAGTTGATAAATTTAAAAACTGCGAACTCGCAACACGAAATGGGGAAATCACTTGTATCAGTTTCAATACTAAAGCGTGTTCCGCACGACATGTACATTTTATGTTGAGATTTCAGCAGTTTAAATGGTCTTAAATCTTACGAACGAGTTATTAATACGTGGTATTTATAACTATGATTTAGTACTCTGACGCCGAAACGCGTTTCAATTTCAACGATTACATCAACAGTTGCAACACGAACGGTTGAACAAGCACATACCGTATTTTCTAGTGTATAATCCGCACTTTTTTCCCAGATTTTCTTCTAAAAAATAAGGGTGCACATTATGCACGAATAATATAATTTACATGCTAAATTATAGATTTGCAAGTGTGCGGTCAGATCGCGCATGGGAAAGTTGGCAACGTCGCTTAAAACTAGCAGGCTCGAATTTAGTAATAGTAAAGTGAAATTTACCGCTAATTTGGTTATCAGTTTTCACCCCTTCTCCAATTACTTGTTCACATCGTAGGCTTAGCCTATAACGGTACTCTGTTACTGTACTTGTTTGTCGTCGTTAGTCTGTTGTTTCTACAGTAGTCATTACCGGTGTTGTGTGTGAAGAGACAGATTGTATATGCATAATGAGTGAAAGAACATCTCGTCCATCCTATACGGTTCAGTTTAAATTATCCATAACAAAATTCGCAAAAGCAAATGGTAATCGCGCCACATCGCGTAAATCTAATGTTCGGGAGTAGAAAAAACAAGAAGGAAAATTAAGCGTTACTACTTGTGATCGGCGATCTTACTATGGTAAAAAAAGCTAAGTTTCCAGAAGTAGAAAAGCACTTAATCGAGTTTACAAAAGAAAAAACACAGATTAAGCTTACAGATTGAAGCTAGGAAAATCGCACAACGTCTGGAAATAGACAATACGCAATTTCGTGCCAGTCTTGGTTGGTGTGTACGAGATCTTCGCAGTCACGGTCTTTAGATTCGAAGAACTACTCTCGCAAGTAGAGTACGAAACCTCAAGAGTTTACCTCAACGTTTACCGCAAGGGTACGAAAATAAAATTATCGAGTTTCATCGATTTATTGTACAAACGAGGTGTACGAACAATTTTGATTTGTGTCAAATTGGGAATGCAGATCAGTGTTCTGTCTTTTGGGGTATAGACGTACCAACGGCTACGAGTATTGATGAAAAAGGTGCGAGATCTGTGCCAGTCATATCAGCAGGACACGGCAAACAAAGGCGCACAGTTATGCCATCGATTACAGCCGACGGACACAATTTACCTCCATAAGTGGTTATAAAGAGAAAAACTTTGCCTAAAGAAAAATTTCCAAGGGGTGTAATCGTTCGCGTCCAGGAGAAAGGATGGATGGAAGAAAAGCTTGTTTTAGACTGGACTGATACAGTTTGGAACCGAAGGCCTGGTGCTCTCTTAAAGCAGAAAAACTTGTTAGTTTTGGACAGCTTCAAAGCGCATTTGACGGACTAAGTAAAAGCAAGGCAAGGTGGGTTCCTGGTGGCTTAACATCCGTAATTCACCCTTTAGATGTGTCTGTTAATAAACCTTTTAAGGGCAATTTTATAAAACATTATATATATAATGGATATGCGATGGTAACCATGCATGCACATCGACTGAAAAATTGAAAAAACCTCCAGTTTTACTCGTATTAGAATGGATCATAAACATCTTGAAAGCAGGCCTGTGAAACAGTTATAAAAAGTTTTAAAAAATGTGGTATTTCGAACAAGCTGGATGGTACCGAAGATTGTTCGCTTTGGGATGACTGTACATCAGAAGAAGCAGAAGAGGAGAGTGATGCAATACTGCCTTCTTCAGAAACAGATGAAGAAAATTAATAAGTGCAAGTGTTATGTGAAAACTAAAATAATATCAAACTAAACAAACACTATGACTTATGTAAGTTTTAAGTTGTTTTAAATTTAATGTGAGTTTAATCATTCTGTTTTGTTTTTACAAATAAATAAGCATGATAAGTACATTTTTTCTATAATTTTGTATAAAACACTTTTTTGCACAGCATATTTAATATTAAAACAATATATATTTCTCTACGTTATAATAATTTTTTAAAACTGTTTTTCATTACAAATTCGGATGCACCTTATATACGAATTAATTTTTCTGTGAAATATTCCGATAAAATTGGTTTTTGCATTATACACGCGAAAATACGGTATTTATTTAATATATTTATACGCAATTTGGAGATGATACACACTGAATTTTTAGATTCGTTCAGATTTTCTCAGTAAATGAGAACTAACCCCCCCCCTGACTATAGAGAACTCGGAATAATTAGCAATTACATTTCTTAGTTTTTAAAATTGTGCAGTCAGACACTTTTAAGAAATTGTTTCGTGCTTTCAGACAGTTATACACGTCTCGAGGCTATACTTTGAAAGCATTTAACGTAGTATGTCAGTGGTCGTCGGAGAATATAAAACAAAAATTACGAAAAAACACATCTCGTAATGAGATGCAGAAAAAATTGAGGAATGAAATAAAACGATTTTACCTCTCAAAAAATGAATTATATTAAACTAAAACTAACTATACTTAGTCAGTAGAAACGAAATGAACAAGCGAAGAATTAAAGAGTTGCCGAGACAATTACAGCTTCCAGCTTACATATTCACATAGATAAAGCGAACAAATCTATTCAGTAAAGGACGAATATAAAAATTAAGCATGGAGCTAAGAAAAGAATGTTTAACAAGAAATGATGATTCCTAAATTATACACCGTCTTGTTTTAATCTTATTGAACAAAGGAACTTCAGAAAATCTATAAAACGTTCTTTTTTGTATAACTCTGATACACATTGGCGGTAGTTCCATCTTTTCAACTATCTGAGCTTTACAATTTCTTTAAATCTGTCTTGTACGGACGAAGCAGCGCCGTCTATCCGCAACGTTCTGAACCTCCAGCTCTCGATCCATGGTTTTTTACAGACGGGACAATTAAAGACTGTTTTTGATTTTTAGAGGCAGTGCGTCATCAAATTCATTTCTGTACATTAGTGTAAATTATTTTACTTAAAGCGAACCATACAGAATCGTCATGTGATGCTGTTGGATCGCGGTAAATAATAAATGGTATTTCCTAAAGATGGAAATAAATAAATTGAAATATAGGCTATTTATTTAGGTAACACAAAGTATTATCTTCTTCCAAAGATGTATATGTTTGCAATGGTTTATATATCGCGCACCCACCGCTCAATAAATGAGTAGGCTACATTGTGATTCTTTGATTTGGACGAGAAAATTACTAATTAGCGTTAAGTATGTTCTTATAGAAACGGAAAAACAAAACGGGCGGTCAATTAACACCCACCCGAATGCTGAGTATAATGACATAATACCATAATACTGAGTGTAATGACAACTTAATCTCTCTCTCTCTCTCTCTCTCTCTCGAAAATCTGTGGTAATTGCGTCTGGCAATTTTGAATAAGAAGGCATTAGACGAGAGAGAGAGAGAGAGAGAGAGAGAGAGAGAGAGAGAGAGAGAGAGAGAGAGAGAGAGAGAGAGAGAGAGAGACAGACAGACAGACAGAGAGATTAAGTTGTCATTACACTCAGTATTATGACAAACTAATAGCCATTACAGTCAGGCTTTCACCATCACAAGTCTCGTGTGCAAAGCAATCTTGTACTTTAAGAAACCGTGAGTTATAAACCGAATATTCATTAATATACCAACTTTGAAAATATGTTTGTTATTAGAAACATTAATGTAGACAATTAAAACATTTTTAATTAGGCGTACATTGCATGATTTATACACATACGCGTACGGTACAGAAATAAAGTTAAATGAGAATTAAATGAATATTGAAGAGAGTAAAATATTTGAAAAAGTAAAATAACCACTCCAATATTTAGGAAATCTTATTCTTGATGAGAGGGGATAAGGAGTGTGTTTATGGAAACAATAGAGACAAGAAGTAAGGCCTGCTATGCAAACATAAGAATGCTAGGAAACAAAATATTATCTAGATCTTAAAAAATGCAAATTTGTAAAACTTTAACACGGCCTGTAGTGTATATACATGTGTGTGTGTGTGTGTGTGTGTGTGTGTGTGTGTGTGTGTGTGTGTGTGTGTGTGTGTGTGTGTGTGTGTGTGTGTGTGTGTGTGTGTGTGTGTGTGTGTGTGTGCTACATCCATAGGCATATGGATGTGAACCCCGTACAGTGACCAAAAATGATCAACATATGTTAAGAAGGCTTGAAACAAAAATTCTGGGGACGATCTATAGACCAACAATCTATAAGATGCTGACTAGAGAACTCGCTATATTTGAGAGATACATAAAGGAAACGATATACTAGTAGTATTTGTAAATGCTCAAAGATCACAATGGCTGAATCATGTGGACGAAGAGATTATACTTCTTGCCTACAAGGCTAAGAAATTATGAAAGCAAAGTTTTTCATTTATGAATGGAGGCAGACTGAGATTAGAATGGGTGGAATGTGTCTTAGAGGATTTGAAAACAAGAAATGTGAGGGAATGGGGAGAGAACAATGAGGATAGGAATGTGTGCAGAAAGCTGTAAAGGCAGCCAAGGCTCAGCAAGCACGATAATATAATGGACTACCGTATCGTAATGGACTATGGTATAATGGTAGGAATATTACTTTCGAAAATATTCTAGCATTAAAAATATAATGCTGATCACTAAGATACTCAGTTTGAAGAAACACGAAAAAATCTCATGTAAGGATGTTTTTACTAATTAAACATTTATAATTACATTTATAATTACTTTTCTAAGAACAGTGGACGTCAATCGCGCCTACTTAAATGTAGTTATTAAAAGTCACGTGTAGTTATTAACGTGAAGTAATAAAAATTAATTTTGATTTTGTTTTATGAATTTTTTCGATTGCCGTTTTAATGTTAAATGAGTGTACTTCATGTTAACTGCATTTCTTAAAAATAATTAAAAGTGCTTTGACCCGTCGTCTATATATTATTTTCTACTGTCGATTTAATTAGTATTTATTGTTTTTTGGCGGCTGTTTCAAAACTAACGTCTAATGTTCCATTTTTAGAAGTCTATTAATGTGTTACCTTGTAAAGACCTAACTCCCGTTGTTACGACTAATAACTTACGATTGATGTGACGAAATCCACGTTGAGATGAGTTATCGCTTCACTAATACTTTCTGTGTAGGCTATACGAGTTATACTGTGGTCTGATTTAGTGTCGCTGGAGTATTTGGTACTGAAGTTACAGGATTTTTATAAGCTGAACTGTATCACCTTGTCTATCTACTTTTTTCTACCTCCTCTCCGAAAAGACGATCATCATCATCATCATCTCCACCGCTTCCAAATACTCGTTTAAACTCAATAGGTATGTCTTACAAACAGAGGTATCTTGAGGTCGAAAAATACAATTTTCTCTGAAGTCAAGTTGTCCCAAATTCTACATGCAAAATGTTTCTAACTTGCGTGAACAGGTGAACAGAGTTATTATGTTTGTGTGAAATCTGAAAATCTGTCATTAAACAATTAAAACGACGGTTTCTTAAATATTAGACCTCAAGGAGCGCAGACTAAAGTAAATTAGGGGCTGAAAATTTTTAGAGTAAGACACAAGCCCTGTGTTATGTACGACAGGGGACAGCGATACGGGTGGCGGATAAGTTTTCGTGTATGTGCCGAACGAAGTAAGAAAAATGTGATGAGTACCACGATAAGATAATGGAACACTTGCCGATCTTTTTAAGGAGGGAAGTCTGATTTAGTATGTAATAATGTGACCACTTTGATTTGTGGAATGATGTGTTAAGAATGTGTTAGGAAAACATTAACTGAAGAACATTAAACTGGCAGATGTGTCTTTCAGGACATTTTATGATTGGTCACTCTAAAAATGACACTTTGTTGTTTGCGGACGATTAGACTATTCTGTCGGACTCTGAAAACAGATTGCAGATGGGAATACATTTGTTACATCGAATCTGAAAGACTCTGGATTGCAGGTATCCACACCTAAGACCAAGGTTTTCGTGGAACTGATCCCGTAAGTGTAAAAATTGTTATAGATGGTACTGTTCTGGAACAAGTTAGAAATTTGAATACCTGGGCTACAGTGCGCCTTATAATTCAAGCAACGACGTTGTGAATAAGTTGCATAAGTTCAAATTTATGTGCGGGACCATTAGGCAAACCCTTAAGTCAGCAAGTAAAGGAACGCGCCTAAAATTCTACAAGATGATAGCTCTTCCCACACTTCTTTATGGGTCTGAGAATTGGACTTTAACGAAAGGCCAGGCCAGTCGTATCCAAGCGGCTGAAATGAGATTTCTCAGGGACGTGGCAGGGTATACTCTCCATGATCATAGAAAAAACACAGATATACGGCAGGAACTGAATATTATGAGTATACTCGACAGGATCGCCCAGTCGGCTGAATTGGTGGGAACATCTTTGCCGAATGGATGACTGCTGCATCCCCAAAAAACTCTGGAACTATAAGCCGAGGGGACGGAGAGGTGTGAGACGTGCTGGAGTGACCAGCTCTAATCTTTGCCAATTTGAGACCGGAACAAACCATCCTTGGTTTAATCTGTGAAGATGATGATGATTATGATTAACCGAAGATCGCAGAGTAGAAGACAGATGGAACATGACAGCCCATGAACATCTTTATATCCACCAGAGCTTCCGCTATTGTGACTCCTCCGCTACACTGTCGTTTTCACGTCATCCCAACTAAATCAATATCTTCACGTTTAATTAAGCAAAGTAAAACTGTTCTTCTTTTCCCTTCTGATGAGAACAAACAAGTTTTAGTTCCCCTTTAGAAAATAAATCATGTCGCCAAACATGCTCGTGATGTCGTAACACCCGGAATTATGTGCGCTGTCCGGATCGCATCCCAATGAGCGTAAGTTTCTTCAAGTACACAGCAATATGCGTGCAGCTCAAGGACGTTAGATTATTGTTTCCCGTTGCATGAACTAGCGTGCACGTCGGAGAGATTTTATATTGTAATTTTAAGGTTGCATTGTGCCTGCTGCCTCAGAAAATCTTCCAGCACTATAGTATGTTCCAAACCAGATTGCACCTAAGGCATTCGAAGACCCTTACTCTCGCACGCACACTCACAACCGGCCCGGCCAGGCCAGGCACAACCAGGGCGGTTCAGGTATAAGTATTTCAATTCAAAACTATAAAAATTTTAATTTGGTTTATAATCCAAATTAAATTGTAATTTTTGTAATCTCCTTGAAATTGTGCGAAAAATGAGTCCAAACAACACATAATTGCGATAAATATGAGTATTTTGCAAATTAAATAACATCTGCAAAATACTAATTTCTAAAGCCAAAATGAATATTAAATTAGACTTAGTTGTACATCTAAAATATATCACAACCACGCCGTGTTTGGTGTCATTTTCTTTAAACTTTTATGGAGATTACAAATAAGCTAAGCATATTAAATTCCTATGTTAAAAAATTCATATTATAAAAGTTTCAGTTACGTAGTGGACGCTCCAGTAGATGATTCATACCCCAGGCGTACGGGCCAGCTCACGGCCCCCTAGACTCGCGGGACTGTCATGAAGGCTGTGGCCAGCTGCGTTTGTGTGTGTGTGTGTGTGTGTGTGTGTGTGTGTGTGTGTGTGTGTGTGTGTGTGTGTGTGTGTGTGTGTGTGTGTGTGTGTGTGTGTGTGTGTGTGTGTGTTAGTAAGGGTCTCCTAATTCCTCAGGTGCCATGCGAATTGGAACGCCGTATAGATGTTACTAAACTTTTTTGACCAGCAACTTATGACCCACTCTGTCTCCTGAAACCGAAGAGCAGAAGTGCTCTTTTAATAAGCCATTATATTTATGAAAACGTATCCAACAGTTCTACAGTTTCTATCTATACCTTGTAAAAGGCCGTCTAATAAGTATTTTTACAAATGTAATTTTTAATATAATATAAAATCGTGAGCCAAAGTAGTGATTTACCATAAAGACTATATTCAGTGAGGTGGAAAAGAGAAAGTTGAACACGGGCGGTAAGTACTTTAGCAGTACCTTAGCAGCTATTTGAGTACCCTATAATCAGTTAATAGCAGTGGTGCCCAGAAAGGGGGCGCATGGCGCAAGTTGCGCCATCAAAATTTGGGGGGCATGTTTTTACAGCATTTTTGATAATAAAAAGGGGGGCAAATAAATAAAAGACTATTTGGAAAAAACTTGAGGGGATAAATGAATTTGGGGGGACATGCGCCATAGCCTTTGGGGGGGATGGTCACCCCTGTTTAATAGAATACGATATTAGAGTTGACGTTAGAAATGTGAGGGGAAAGAATAATATCTTATACCAAGTGCTTACAGAGTTGGCCTTGTAGCAGCACAGGGAAGTTCTAATCAGAAATCAATCAACAGAATGACCAAAATGACTCGTGACAAAGACTGATGTAAGAGAATTATGTGTGTTTAACGTTCATCAAGACTTGCTTTAAGGGAGGTCGAGGCCTTTTATGGGCTGGGCTATTCAAGCCAGCGGTAAATAGTATCTACGACCAGTAGTTGTTAGCCTTACACCTATAGGTAACAAAGCGACTAGGTTTAATCAGTACACGGGTTGTTTTATACAAGTGCTTGGACCAGTTTCACCATGCACAAAAGTTTATGCGAACATAAATTTAAGACGTTATTGGTTGCGTAGAAAACTTAAATAAGTAAAGATAAATTTCTTTAGTCTGCGAATCATTATTCCTTCCCGGTAACGATAGTTTATTTAATTTATAGGCTGAAATTGTATATGCGAGGACATTGTGTGCTGTGTGTCACTTGATGAACAGGCTATTCAGGCGACATTTACGTCTCCCCGTGTAAACAAACCGAACAGCTTTATGTTTGTAACCCTTGCTCATAAAACACCCTTTATTCGTTAGAAACGCAGAAAATAAGTGACCTCAAGTGTAATGGGGTCCACAATGCAACAAATCAAACCTACTTTGACCTAACGGTGAGAAATATCCGCACCACGTTTATGCTTAGATATCGCTAAAAGTCATGTATTTTAACGGCAACACGATCTATTTTGTAAAAGTGCTTTTTGTACAATAATTAATATGAACATCTCTATACGTAACATCATATGTAATGTTCCAACAAGTAGGCTTACATTCCTTCCCCATAAGTACATCACGTTATTCACGAGATGTTCACGTGGAAACAGTCAAACCGAATTTACGCTCTCTCCCTCTCTAACTACTGACTAATCTCCAAATATTATACTTATCCTAACAGTGTTATACACGGGGACAATAAGCAACAAACATATCAACAAACACTTTTAGTTTAGATGCATGCATTTGACGCATTTGACAGAATGTGTACTATAGGAGTCCTCGACTTTCAAACAGTTGACTTTCGCACATTCCGCTCTTTCAGACTTTCTAAATTGACACCCTTTATTCAACTTTCGCACTAGAGCATCGGACTTTCGAACACTGACGGAGGTGTGAGGAAGTGAATAAGCGTTAAGACAAGTGTACATATTAATTATTATCCCGCTAATATGGTTTTTACTTCCATGTTCCATAAGGAAATGGAAGTATGATGACGGCGAAAAAAATCGTGTTCGAGATAAGGGCAGATTCTTATTGTACTACCCTCAAAACATGAAGAAAAGTCATTTTCCGAAAAGTGTCTCTGTGTTTGTCTATGTGTAGAATTTTTTCTATAGCAAACGATAACTGCCGCAAATTCAGACAGAATCAAATAATGTTTTGTATATGTGCCTGAGTTGTAGAGAACTCAAGGGCTATTGATTTTGGTGAACATCGGTTAAGGGAAAGGGGTAGTTTACCAGCAACGTTTTATGTTTTAACAAGAGTAAAGTGCTTAATTTTGATAAAGTATCCTGAAAAGAAGGTCATAATAATCCATTGTAGAAAGGTAGATGAAATATCTATAAATGAAAAGGGTAGTTGAAGGGGGAGGGGATAATTTTTTATGTGTACTACGTTATCGGCAACAAAGAAATAATTGGTTGTTAAAATTCCTTCCCGGGCTGTTTGGTTGTGGCCCAATGTTTTCTGAAAAACCAGACGTTTCGGTAGTGCCATCGACTGCCATTATCAGTGAAAATCGAGTGCGCTAACGTGAGGTGGTATACGTTAGTGACCACAGTACTTCTGAAGAAAGAAGTAGTTTCTATGGAAACATTTCATTTCGATAATGATTTTAAATATAAATCTTAGAACATGGAAGTCATGTATGGTTCTCCATATCGAATGTTCATAATTAGTGTTATATTATAAAGAATACTAAGTGTTTAAGTAATTAATTTTTCCGCAGATTTTTTTTCTCTAACACTCATTTTCTTAAACTTACTAATGTACGAAAATGATTAATTTAGCACGTTACTGTATTGTTTTTTTTTTTTTTGTATTAAGAGTGGTTATATGATTTAAAATTAAGCGATAATAATAATCGATTTGATTATAGCACAGTGTATTACAGTTCATAGAACCATCCTATTAACTTACATGCACAGTACGCCTACTAATACAGCTTACTGAACATATTGTGCAGTAATCGGCTTCCGGACAGCTCGATTCGAACACATTTTTGGGAACGCATTATGTTCGAAAGTCGATGACCTCCTGTATTATCATTTTACCAAACCAAACCGAGTACTTCTACTGATTCAAATACAGTAAGTGTGTATTATGAACAACGTACATGTTCCTTGTACCACATTCGTTATTTTTATAAATTAAACAGTGTCTCATGGAAGCCGCAGGGAGCATAAAATTCCTTTGTACGACTACAAGGAAGAAGAAAGACAAAGTGAAATAAAAATGAGATAAGAAATATCCTGTGTTAATTAAGACACATTTTGTTCCACAAAACTTGAGTTTCGAAAGTGGAACACTGGTGTAATCAATACGCGACCTGACGGTAGCCCCTGGCGATCCAATCAATGTCTGCATTCTGGCAAACAGCAAGTGAGTAATCCCTTTCACTTGATAAGTACATAAGTCTGTAATCCTTACCTGGTAAACATTTCGATAAAAATGGTTTTCAACAGTCTGGAAATGTGGTGTGATGAATAGGATAATAACCAGCATGTGAAAGAGGATGAGTCAAGAAAAGAAAACATATCTTGTAACATTAATTGTATATAATTATATATATAATACAAAAACCACATAGACTATGTTACAAGAAACCATATATAACATATTTTGAACATTAGTTGGATATGTGTTACAAAAGACCACATATATAACATATCATGAAAAATTAACTATATATATATTTGAAGAAACAATACCTTGAAAAATTAAATATATATAACAAGAGACTATACACACACAAGTCCAGGAATATCTCGTTAGCACCGGACGTCTGTAACAGAAACAACATATTTTAAAATTATATACTGTCATTAAGACACACGTACACACACAATTATCTGTAATGTGACACTTTAAATTTGACTCAAGAATATCGCTAGCCATACGCCAGCAAGGAAATGGAACGCTATATATAGCGCACTTACTGTCTGGCCGCGATTCGATGATTGAGCCCCGATTGAGCATTGTGTAAGGTGGGAGAAGCATGGCCGGGTACTATGGTAGGCTAAGTGGGGGTAAACCAAATGGCTAGTACCCATATTTCACCCTACCTCGCTTACAAGCGGCCGCATGGTGGGAGAGAGCAGCTTCGGTCATCCAGTCGTGGCCAGACAGTATACAGAGATTGCAATCACTCGGATGTTAATTACTCAGATAAATAGTTTAAATTTTGCAAACTGTTCTGCCATCAAGGCAGAATAAAATTGGATAGACCTATATAGACACAATGTAGATGTGTAGCCTATATGTGTTTACTATGATATATGAAGAGAACTATGTATTCTTAATGTGAACTAAGGCATATTGGTAACGTTATACCCTACATGTAATTCAAATTACAGTATGAATAAGAACTCACCATTAATTCATTCGAGAATATCAGCTACAGTATACTGTTCCCGTTTTCCACGATAGATCAGATGGAGGGTTTGTGGTGCAATGTGCCATAATTCTTCATCAGTAAAAACTCCAGCGTAACGCTTCGGAATGTAAAGCCGGGAGCCTGACAAACTCCCTGATCGGTTTCCCACAGGTTTCATCCTTAAACGTTCCCACTACCTTTTTGTTGGAGTCGCTGTAACAAGGATGATCTGTAGGATAGCCCGATGTATCAAAAAGGTGGAGATCCTCCTTCATGTCTCTGTATACGTCCTCTGTGTGTATGGCGTAAAGTAAACTGTCTGTGTCTGTCATAAGCAGTCTGACTCGTTGACCGTACTTGGCAACAGCATATCGATAATTAAAATCGTGCACTATCAATTTGCTAATGTCAAGAACAGTGAAGCCAACGTATAGCGGACGGGGAAGGAATATCGTCCTTTCTCTTAACGCCACTCCAACCAAGTCATCAGTGTAGCGGATCATACGCTTTAGCCGTGAGTGGAAGCAAGTTTTTGCAGCCGTCGTTCATTTGAGACTAGTTGAAAGTCTATGCGCTTCCTAACGTTCTCCAGCGATTTACCATAGACAGCGTTGACCATCAGTTTGAAAAAAATCTTGTTCAAAACTGTTGGCGGCCGCATGTATGTATGTAATTAGGGTACAGATTCTTTCCTCTTCACGAATCAAATTGTTTCTTTACGTCTGTATTATGTATAAGCCATGATATACAATGATGTTAACTTCACACACGCTCGACAAGGTGGGAACAGAATCAAGATGGCTGCTGC
This sequence comes from Magicicada septendecula, assembly GCA_034769895.1. NCBI lineage: Eukaryota > Metazoa > Arthropoda > Insecta > Hemiptera > Cicadidae > Magicicada > Magicicada septendecula. Next base: position 163,982,497 of record CM068371.1, on the reverse strand, counting down.
AGTCGAGTTTAATATCCAGATGGCAGTGGTCGACATAACCTCAACAAAACAAGACGGAGTAGCTAGACATAAGATATAGGAATTGTTACATGTGAATTTTTTTTCACATATTTAAAGTCAGTGGATAAGGTTTATTGATTCACATAGTGAAAGGAAAATATATTTATAATTATTACAAGGAGAACATTTTATAAAATACACTTTATATTAAAAAGAGTTTTCTTGTAACCAAAACTGATACTGCAAATTTTACACATCTGTGTGCGCATGTGTGTGAACACAAAGAGAGGAAAATAAGCGCGCTCACAGTACTGCTACTGTTTGAACAGTTATACAAAATCACTTAACAACAACAAACAACAGACAAAAAACAAAATAGTGAAGTGAAACATGCAAGTAAAACTAGTTTGCATGCATTAACATGAAACAGAACAATCAATATCGCAGCAATATGCTGCTGGTTGCTGCAGTTTTGAAGAAACTCATGATTGAAGTAACCCTGGAACTGAAATGTAGTACACTTGTCGTGTTATAGAGTAATATTATGTGGCTCAAATATTTAAACTGCCATAAATAGAAACCCTCAACAACAAATATCCTTGACTCTATTACATAGCTAAATTTAAATTTACCAAAATATGATATCGATTTGTATTTGTTTGAAATTATACCACACGAGTACAAAAGACATAAAACAGAGATCATAATATGTGGGACATACAAAAACTATGTGCACAAGAATAGACAAAAATTGAATACTCACTTTTTTTTGACAATATTCTAAACCCATGAATGATCAACCTGATACATGCTGCATCCACACATAGACTCCATAAACTCCTCCAAATAATACGGCTACAAGAACATATAAACATATAGAAACACTGAGAGTTGTAGTAATATAAAAGCATACAAACAATGAGGAACACCATACATTGTTTGTGCACGCATTATATTAAATTATAATTTACATACTAATAATGATATGAAAGAGATGAAAGAAAGATGCAGACTACATGGTTGACATCTACTCTGGTTTGCTGCGTAAACGTCCTTTTTATGGTTTGCTGGTGTCACCTTTTTGTATCTCTAGATCATATAGTACATGAATAATCTTATCAAAGCAACTTAAAGAACGCTTGATCATATGACATGATGTAACAGATTCACTGTGACAATAGTACAGACTGATTGTATCTTCAGATAGACTAGCGTAAAGCGCAAATTAAAGCGGATTCCCGTCTACGTGTGTAGATTGGCCTCAACTGTGTACAGACAGCTGTGAAACATTACCAAATATGCTTTCTGAACTAATAAACATTTACTCAAAGTGTTAAGCACAGAGTCATTCGTGTAGAGACATCTAAGTATGTATGTATGTAATTAGGTACAGTTTCTTCCCTTCAGAATCAAATTGTTTCTTTACGTTCCACAACACACGCTCGACAAGGTGGGAACAGAATCAAGATGGCTGCTGCAGTCGAGTTTAGTTTCCAGATGGCAGTGGTCGACATAACCTCAACAAAACAAGACGAAGTAGCTAGACTAAAATCATAACGGCAGTGGCCACAACATTTAAATTTTTGAATGGCGCGATAGTGAAAGTGTAGAAAATTACATATGGCATCGGAAAATTGTGTGGGAATTTTTATTTCCCACACTACACACTACACCCATACAACCAATACATTTTCTCCCACAAATTCCCTATTTGCAAATTTGTCTTACCCCTTAATTTAAGTTGGCAATCCTGTAGAGAGACAAAATGGCCGACCAATCACAACACTTACCACCTAAAATTCAAACTGTACTCTCCAACCTTTGACGGAAGCAGTCACTGGGCAACGTACCTCCGCCAATTTGAAGCTGCTGCATGCGCAAATAATTGGACAGAGAAAGACAAGGCTGTTTCACTCGTTCTCGCATTAAAAGGACCCGCGGCAGAACTACTACAGAAAGTGCCACCTGACAGCTAGAACATCTATGCCGAGTTGATAAAAGCTCTAGAATTACGCTACGGTGATAAACATTTGCGAGATGTGTACTACGCTCAGTTGAGAACAAGACGACAACGTTCCGGGGAGAGTCTTCAAGAGTTTGAAGCAAGTATCGACAGACTGATTAGAGTGGCCTATCCTGAAGCACCAGAAGATTTTTGAATAAGGTTTCTGGTGCAGACATTTATTGATAGCATCGGAGATTGTGAGCTTCAGCAAGTGTTACGAATGGTAAGGCACCGAAATAGCTCAGAAGCTCTTGTTCACGGCCTAGAGTTTGAAGTTGCCAAGTCAGCGTCCCGCTACATTAATCAAAGTATGCCATTGCGTTGTAGCCAAACGGATCCAATATCACAGTATCGTCATAACGGACAGAATAAAGAGACAATTCAAGAACAGTTTAAGAAGTCAGCAGCGCCACAACGATTGGAACGATGGGAAAAAGACAGAAGACCGAAGTGTTACAACTGTGGGAAGCGTGGTCACCTACAGGTAGACTGTTGGGAGAAGAAAATACCGAGAGAAGAGAGTGATCGCCCCTATTGGAGAAGTAAAGCCTCAGAACAGCACACAGTTTCCACGTTACATAAGACTAGTGGAAATCTGATCGTTAATGGATTTGCGGAAGGTAAACAAACATCATTTACAGTTGATACGGGCGCTACCGTGTCTTTTGTGCGCCCCGGCTTAATCAGCAACCGACGGCCTCAAAATAGCTATTGTACAATACCGACTGTGACTGGAAGCCCCGTCAAGGTGCTAGGAAAGGTAGACGTACGTGTACTCCTGGGTCTTTTCGAGTGTAGCCACCAAGTGCTCGTTGCAGGCATTGTCGATGAAGTGATTCTTGGCACGGACATTATGAATACCTATGGATTCGTTGTGGACTTAAGAGAGAATGTCCTGAGGGTTGGCCAAAAGAAGATAAAGCTTTGCATGGCTAAAATGACAGGGTCTACCAACCATTCGACTAAGCAAGTGGCATTGGCCGAAGAAAAAGTCAACAGGTCTGGTCAAGAGGAACCCTCCCTATTGCAAGCGGAAATGGAGGAAAAACTAGCAGAGGAAGTACAAATAAGTGTAACGACAAAAGAAGTGATTGGAAAGCTAGCTATGGTTGTCGAGACAAGACTCTTGCTTGTTCCTGAGTTAATGGAAGAACCCGGGGAAAACGTTACTGAAGATGAAGTCACGCAAGAGGTTGTTGACGAGAACCAATCAGACTTGGACCAGCTAATGGAGTGTAGGTCATCAGTACATGACCCAACGGGAATAACCCCCGCAAAACTAGAGGTTGAGCGGAAGACTCTTATTCCTGGGAACTTGATGTTCGGGCCACACGAGACTGAATTCGAAGAACCGGAGAATTATGTTTCGCAAGTAGACCAGCTATGTAGATCGCCTGGCCGAGTATTACTTCGGAGACGGTTTGCCAGTTCAGGGCGAACAGGTTTATGGAGGGGACAGTGTTACGACATTACAGAACAATCTACGTGTTTCTCGAATGATCCAGTGAACTACGGCTGTAATGTTATGGCATATGTGATTCTCGACATGCGTTGCGAGATCCTTCCGGGCTCACCGGTTCGCACCTACCGTGTGTAATGCCGCAACCAATTATGTTCTGGTGTTTTCTAGTAGCATTCTTGACGCGCAATTAGCGAATATTCTGGAACCTCGGCGGGGTATAAATACAAGTACTCAGTGACGGTCAGTCAGTTTGAGTTGCGATTATTGGAATGCGGTTCGTAGTATTATAGTTAGTTTTTGTCGGTCGATAACGCAGTGATTACACAGTGCGTTTAAGTGGAGATTTACACAGTGCGGTTTGAAGTATTGTGGCAAAGTATTAAGTGTTTTATAATTGTGCGAGAAAACTGTAATACAATTGTGTTTTATATCAGTTAACGTTTTTATTGCGTGTGAACAATTTTTATTGGATTTGTTGTAACAGACTGTCTTGTTAATAAACTGTTTAATTGTGATAATTAAAGCTGGTGCTTAGTGACGTAATTGGTGGCTGGTATTTTGTGTTCCACTGTACCATACGACGATCAGTAGACCGTCGTAACAATATGAAGTAAGAACAGATTTTTGTCAAAACACTTTTGTTCACAGAAAGTGCGACGTGACATGGGGCGTTATCGTGCTGACACTTCAAAAAATCAACAAATTCTGCCCAGACTCTGATCATACACAAAAATTTACTGGACAGCCTCGTGATATAATTTTAGTGCACAACCATCAACAGTTGTTACCATCAAACGATGATCAGGCTTTATGAGATCTCTTATTTTCGACCAATGTTTCTCAGTTTGTGTTGACCTTCGCCAACCAGAAAAGAACTGATTCTCCACGGTGTCATGGCCATGCCTCCTAATGTTTTGTGCCTTCTAAAAACGTGAACTCGGACTTGGGTTCCGTAATGATGACTTCATTATTCCGTGAGTTTGTCTTAATAAATGGTTAAGTTTTTCCGCTTCGCTGTTTTGAATTTTATTCCATAACGCTGCTCGTTGTTATTAAGCTCCATTTTTGTGACTTTGATACAATACAAAATTTGTAGACAAAACAAAATATAATGGCACTGTGGCACTGTCAAATCATATTAGGTTAAGAAGTTGAAAAGTTTTGTGAAAATAGCCAAACGTTACAGTTTCGGATGCTGCGTTCCCTGCCTTCCACACGAGTCTAATCTGTGGGAAAAAACAGTCTCATTACTTTTTAGACAAAACTCGTAGACTCCCTTTTTAATGTTATAAATCGTCTGGACGTTCTGCACGTATATGAAGCTAACTACGTGGCATAATAAATATTCAAGTGATTTGTAATTTTAATTTAGTGAGGGGTTAATAATAACATCAGGTTGAGTCGAACCGCTAGCCTGTCGATATTTAGGCCCTTCCAATTACTTGTGTCTGCATTGTAAGTTCCACTCATGCATTGAGAAAGATAACTCTAGTCAGTAATTGTAAATAACATTTGTGAAGAAGATGTTTTTTAAATTACTGTTATACGCTGTACCACTACACTCGGTCAGTAGTGATTAAGCCTCAATTTTGTCCACAATATGAAATTAGGTCTCAAAAAATTATGTTTAGTCTACTATCCGTCACTACGGTATGCCGACAGTTAATTTATGTTGTTTACGCTTTGAGAAATATTCAGTTATAATGTAATTCAATTGTAAGCCACTTCGCTTAGAATGTTTCCACGCATTTTGCAAGAAAAGAGCAAATACGTTTGTCCTACGGGTAATGAAAATAAGAACATTTTAAGAATGTGAATGTTGAACGATGTTATGGGGGAGCGTGCGACTTTTCATTGAATTTCGTGGAAACGAGTGTTCTAAATAACAGAGCATTCGTAAAATAAAAATGATAATGAACTAAACACATTGGATTCCAGAGAAAAAAGTGTATGTTCTATCGTAATTATAGTAATATACGACAGACGTTACGTAGTTTATGTCAAAGTGATACCAACAGTAGGGTCTTTTATTTAGACCCCCCGCAAAATTATATATTTGAATGGATTCTACTTCCTTTTCATTTCGCGTACGTGGTTCCAATGGATAAGAATCGACGATGTCTTCATACAGCAAGTTGTTCGCATTCCTCTGTCGCTGAGTAGCCCGCAAGGTAGGAATCGGTTAGTGACAGACTAGTGCCTAATTCTTTGGGGTTTTTGATTCGTCTGTACTTGTATTCGAGTCTGTGACGGAATAACAAAGTCGACTGAATGGTTGATGGTGATATGCCTATAATTTTGGCGGCATCGTAAGCGCACCACAGGTCTGAAATAAGGTCTGAGGTGTAGACTCAGGTTTGACCGACTCGGTTACTGATCCCAACAAATGTATCCGTTGTTCGGTCCGAGACAGCGTACACAATAAACAATTCTTAGTCTTCCTGTAAATTCCTCCGAATACCAACTGTTGGGGATACACGCGACCGATGCTGTTCTTTCGACTTGAAGCAGGACTCGTCTATTTCAAGCGTTAACCCGCTACCACGATTGAATAGGATTTTTGCAAGTGATCTAGCGAGGCGGGTCATCGATTGCGCCGGGAACAATCTTCTACCCTTGTAATGACATCGACTGTTCAACAGAAATCGTCAACTGCGTCAAGTCTCCGCATACCTCCACGCCTGCGTGCATACGCGCACATTTGCACACATGCGTGCACGCATTGCATAATAAATGTGTTGGGATAAACACTACAGAAATAATCCGGTAAATGGGCGTGGAAACTTTCACGGTCATTTGTAGTGGGACCTCTGAATTCAGATGAAGCCCAAATTCGAGGAGAGAATTTGCAGTCCTATGTAGGTTTCAACTATTTAATGACAAAATTTCGTCACTCTGTCGCTTCAGGTATCCAACACATGAAGTTCTCTACAAATGACGTCCTCTACATATTTCATTACACGTGGTGTAAAGCTTTGCGTCAAGTGCCCTAAATCCAATGTTTTACTCCTTCCACATAATGCGTCGTCATGTGATCAGCCAATGGAGAGCAATAATTTCTCTTATCACTACTTTCCCTGATCGGTCTTTGACGTCTACTGTTTTCTCTTTATACTATTAAAAATACTTTTTCAGCTGAGGTATTCACTCGGATAATGGCTGTGGATTCCTTGGTGCACACGGATCACGGTTTCGGTGTCGTCAAGGTATATTTTTGCCGTACATCTCTATCTGCCGTATTCTTATTAGTGCATCTCCAATTCCACTATTGTGATGTCGTCTTTCTAAACGTCAAATTTGTATAACACATAAGAGCATTGCTCCTATTCTTATTGGTGCATCTCCAATTTAAATCTTGTAATGTCTTTCTAAACGTCAAATTTGTATAACACATAAGAGCATTACCCCTTCACTTACTGCCCCTATTCTTATTGGTGCATCTCCAATTTAAATCTTGTGATGTCGTCTTTCTAAACGTCAAATTTCTATAACAAATAAGAGCACTGCCCCTTCACTTATCACTCCCTCGCTTAAAAAATGTGTCAGGTAGAGATGAGGGAGCATGCAACTATAACAAAACTCGAATGATTATCTGCGGAAAAGGAAGAGAGAGGAACAGAGAGAGAGAGCGTGCTGTACGCGCACGGATGTACATTTACATAATTGTGTGTTGAATTGACATATGAAATTTCCATGAGCGCAGTCGAGTGCGTGCAGTGAAGTGGAAAACGTTTGGGTTAGGGATTAAACGGGGCAAAACCGATGGGCAGCCATCTAGACCCATACCTTACACGTATAATTTTGCCAAGCTGCGATTCTGTTTTCCTGCCAGCACTTCATGGTCGTAATTCTTGGCAACTAGGTCGTAATGAACCTAACAACTTTCTCGCGAGCGGTAACTTATTACCCTCTACCCAAGTTCCAGTATGCAAACCGACTTTCATATGACGCCAACTTTACCATAACGCCAACTATTTTGTTGTTGTTGTTGTCTATTTCGATATTTACGACTATGGGTTGTCACATATTTATCATGCAAATACGTGACCGCCTGCTCTTTAGAATGCACGTTATGATAGAATGTAAATAAATCCAGAAGCGCGCCAGTAGTGTCCAGCGCCTGTGTGCAAACTTTAGTTGTCACTGCTACGCCGTTCCTCCTCATAATAAAAAATCACATGATTAAGTGATATAAATCACTTTATTAAAATGTATCAGTGAAATTCGTAATATATTAATTATAAGTTTATTGAAAAAAATACCAGAAATTACAAAAAATATATAAAAATGAATAAACATACAAGAAGAGTACAAAAAAAACATGAAAAATAATTTTGAAGAAAATCAAGTAATTTATGTTATTTGTCAAGAAAATCATTTGTCAATTGCACTTTATATAGTTTTACGTAACTTGACAGATAACCTTACAGTTTTATAAAAACAAAAAAAAAACAAAAATATTAAATATTTTTTGGTACATAATTAAACTTACTATATTTTTTTATTTGGCGAGAAAATTAGTACATTATATACTAAGAAAGAAACTTTCACATACTTTGTATATCTATATATACTTTGTATAGATATCATAGGCTATAAATAAAAAACAGATAAACTTACCAGTATATAAAATAGGAACATATTACAAACAAAATTTGATAAAGAAATAGGTAAATAAATGTGTAAAGAGAAAGAAAAATCCTTTAGTGAATAAACTTTTATAGCTTTCCTTGATCAAAATTCACGAATAATATCGTGTATATCAAGTTGATCCAAAATTGTAGAGTATAGTACTCTGTTGAAATAATGGCAAGATTTGAAAGTCTGTCCTGTACCATTGTGGAGCGCCAGTAGTTTTTAATAATTTTAAGTTTAGAAAATAATCGTTCCGCACACGCTACAAATACCGGTAATGACAAAAGAATCGAAGAGCAGCTCGGAAGAGCGACTTGGATAAACTATGATTAAGTCGTTTGAATAGATATACTGAATTATCTGATGTACATCGTTTTTAAAATCAGAAAAAATGGTTGACAGTGTAAAATTCCTTCGCCAAATCGTCTGCGTCATTGTCTGAATGATTCTCATGTATTAATTTTTGTTGTAACTGTTTACAACAAGATAATAAATATTCTTTATTTTCTGAAGTATTTATACTCGTATACCCGTCCTGAGCACCAGAAAGGTTAATACAATTAACTTAATGCATTAATAATTGGTTTTACAAATATTTCTTCCTCTCCTGAAAATTTTTGGCGCCTTTACTATCCTGGCGCCTGTGTGCGCCGCACACTTTGCACACTATGTCGGCGCGCCACTGAATAAATTCATTCTCGGTGAATAAAGATTCTACCACACAGCACGAAGCTTACCACAGACTAGTAAAATAGTGTGAAGTTAACGGTATAGGAAAGTTTTATATAAAGATAAGAAAACCCAGTAACAGAATCGAGATAATAGTGTTTATAACTTTGTCCCATACAATGGCCAAATTAATTAATCAATGGAGACTATCATTAATTTTTGTGTTGTAGATAAAATCAGAGGATGACTTCACTTTTAATCTGGATTGGTAAGTTTTGGCTCTTTTTCACTTTACTTTTAATAACGATAAAAACAATGGTAAAAATTATAAATACAAGTATAGTAACAATATTCAAGATATTACAGATTTTGTGGGGTAAAAGAGAAAAGATCTCAACAGAGCACTTTTGCGCCCATGCTTTAACGGTATCGCGAACAGTGCGGACAGTGAGTCACTCTGATACCTGAGGAGGGTAGACAGTGAAGTCACAAACATACGAAGTGTGCGGACACCACCAAAACTTGCACGCTTCTGACAGACAAAATTTACATTTTAACTTTATCTATATTGTTACTCATTACACGAAACATAATAATACATCTAATATCTACTCATTACTTTGAAAACACTTATTTACAGTTTTTGGTATTTTTCTTATTTGCATTAAGTTTTTAATTTATTTTTCAAAGTCATATAATATTTGCAAAAAGAAGCGGAGGTCACCAACAGTATCTATATAGAATGGAATTGAGCACGGAAGGAACGAGCCCCCAGCACGCTATGGCGCCAGTCCCACCAACATCGTATATGATTGAAGCACACAAATTCTGCCAATAGTGTGGGCAACTAAACGCGCAAATTCACATTGTTCATAAGGATAAATGCACGTATGTGACGTATGGCCTAAAAACCGGTGTCTCTTTGATGTATGTTGTTGTCAATTCATCATGTGTGTGTATTCAAAATAAAATATATATGCAATTTATTATACCAGCCAGAAGCAACATCGGCAATTATGATAGAACAGTTGATTAAACGAGCATTTACAAACCAAGTCCAAACGGTATTAGTAAAACGGCTATTAAGATTGAAACATTAACGGTAGTTAAAAACGTTCGGAAGAAAATGATCATTCATTCATGAAACGGGGCATATTTACCCTACAGAAACGGCATAAAATTGTTAAAGCTCTACAGGCTATTATGTCTCCATACAATTGTGTATTTTCGAAAATGACGCTAACTCACTCTTTTTTAAGAGTCTGATCAGAGAACATCAAAGCGCGGAAGAGTGCGGAGTTTTTTTGAACAAATTTTTAATAATTATTGATTAGTGTCAATCTAGCAGTTCAACATGAAGAATAACAGTCGTGGTGCATATTAATAGTGTTAAGAAAAAATGTGTGCGACAAACAATAAATGTCACATTATTACAGTTTTGTATTAATTAACACAATAATCACTTTTAACTAAACCGCAACAATGTCTCCGAACCGCACACGTAATATCCGCAGGTCTAACTGAACTTGGCCTCTTCGAAATCCAGTACTTGCACCTTGGTCTCTTTGCACTGGATCCCGGCAGAATAGTCGAGAAACGTGTCGAAAAACAATATGCCCTTTCTCGAATTATATAGACCGTTACATGATTCTGCCGCGCGTTAAGAGTCACATAGGCACTTTGTTATTTTTCGGCTCAACGTAGTAGCAATACACAATACATGATGGACGCTTAGCATGTTTTCGTCATACTTGTAAAGAGAACAAAAGGCGTTCAAGCAAAAACATGAGGGAGGTATTATTAACATGAGGGAGCTAAATATTATTTCTGTAGAACACAGTTAAGCACGGTCTACATAAAACTGCGAAAGCTGTGACATTTTATTTAATATTGTCTAAAAACACGTAATCGTGTTTAGAACAACAGACATTGACCACACTGTGAACCGTAAACTTATTCCTTTTATACTCTTGGCGGGTTTAGGGTCAACACAAGTCAGGCTACACAATTTTAGCCTACATTTACAACTACACGTAGGTCTATGTGACGAACACTGTGCCCAGACCGGCTAGAGTCGGATTCGAATCCGCATCTCGCTTAAGAAGAGACCACGTTGAAATACCGCTACCGGACTTTCTCCAAGTAGTCTAACAAATACCATTTTAAAAGGTTTACAGAAAATAATATCTGCTGTACTTTACAAAAATTAATAACAAAGTTATCACTGGTGTGCAACAGTGATCATTCTGTTTGTGATTATAACCACTAAGACAATTTTCTTAATTAAACTTCTGATAACATGTCCAATCGACGACAGGCATTGGACAACAACAATGAGGTAATAAACGACAACAATAAGGTAAGTAAAGCCTTTAAATATCTCAAGTTAAAAGTCAAATTGAAGAGGGATCGGAATAATTTTTCTATAGTGGTGTGCAACAGTGATAATTCTGTTTATTAACCATTTAATTATTATGAAATGGGTATATAAGCCTACAATAATTGTAGTAATTTCACAATGCAATTTTAGACTAGTTTTTTTGTTTTATAAAACTCCAGAAATGCCGCAACTGTGCAAGAATTATATGCCAGTGGATAAAAATTAATTTAAATTAATCACAATTAAACACACCGAGCCATCGCTGAAATTTAGCAACAAAAATCGGAACAAATACTACAAAAGTATAGTATATTCGATTCTGTGCACAAGTAGGTTTGTTTTTCGTGTAAAATTGACTTTCGATTTTGTATAATTTTAACATTGAAAATGTTTATAAGGACGTGTCGCACATTTGAAAACGACCGCTGGTGCGTGATCGAAAATGAGAACCGGTAAGTTTCCATAGAAACTACTTCTTTGTTGTCAATAACGTAACTTCGCTTAAAACACATCATATAAAACTTCGCTTATGAATGCGACTACATTTAACTTATAATCTGTACATTGGTAAATGAAGAATGAATTCATTGATTGGTGAATGAAAAATGAATTCATTGATTGGTGAATGAACATAAATATATATATTTTTTAGATTTATTGAAGCATTTTCAATGCCCTTCTCTGTGCATTGCTTTTGTGCAATGCCTGTAAATTTTGTTTTTACTTTTTTGTACAATAAACCTTTTTTTAGTCCTAAATAGAAGTTCAGTTTTCGCAATACGTGCCAAAACAAGATTTTCATTAAGGCATTACACGGTAGAATTCTAATCTACGAAAAATATTAAAACAAATTTAATAATGTAGCCTATATTGTATTAGATATCTGAATACTTTTTAGTATATAACTAATATTAAAATTACACTTAACCATAAATTAATATTTGGCTACGATTAATCGGGTTTCATGTTTGTTGCAACTCGATTACCGTTCTTAATTCTTTAGAGGAAATGATGTGCGGATGTCTGCTTTTTCTTGCCAGGGATTAAGCACATTGCCTGTTCCGACTTCAAAGGCTGTCTTTGCGTCCTCCTCTGAAGTGTGCCAACACTTCGTCGCCCTATATGCTTATATCATAACTTGCTTTTGGAATTGTCTCACAGGCATTCTCTGTACGTGCTGTCTCCATTTCCTGCGACACGTGGTTATGTCATCCATGACACTGCTGACTGCCAGGCCCTGATCACATTCCTCAACCTATCCAGTAAACTACAACCTTTAACTTTTCGCAAGAAAGTCATTTCTAATGCCTCAGTTGATCTCCCTTGTTCCTGTTACCCTGTCAACGTGCAACGTTCACATCCTTACAGTACGGTAGGTTCGGCCATGGTCTTATAAAATGTCAGCGTTACATCATTCCCAATCTAATCATTTTGTGTTCTGTGGATAATTCCGCTAATCATTCGAAGTTTGTTGACCTTAGTCCCGATATGTATCCTATAAGACAGGTATAACTAATATATCGTCCCCAGGCTAAGTAAAGTGGCTAACCTGTTCTAATATTCTATTAGCAAAATATAACTTCTGTCGGACATACTTGAATGCTTTTAATGCCATTACTTTCTTTTTCTGCGTGGATATCATCATACTGTGCTCAGTGGACAGGGAATACAATTTATACTGTGGAAATCTTTATAACTTTTTTCTGTAATCCCGTGAACATTCTTGTAATCTATGAACTGTGTTACGGAAAACTTAATGGTCAAAAATCACACGAATGTTCACCTACAAAAATGGAATCATAGAAAAAAATGACTCCGTCGAGAAGTTCTCCATATACGAAGTGGCTTCCAGTTTCCTGTACCTGGAACAACAACAGTTTAAAATGATGTGTCCATCATACAGCAAAGATTGGCAGATATTGTAGGAGCATTTAAAAAATATTCTTGATTGTCTTTTCCACATTTAGAACAATGTTATTCTACATCGTTTGCAGCATTTTTTTCAAACATTTCGAGAATTAATACTTTGTCTCCTTTTTAATTTCATTTTGCACCTTAAAATGGAAGAAAAAATCTTACTTTAAGAATATATCACAACATTTTTGTTACCTTCTGAAACATCTCCTCGCTCGAAATTATCGCCAATAGACAAAGCTATTTTTTATGCTTCAAATATGCAGCAAAATTTCGCTATATTTTTACTAACTTTATGTACTTGTGTGTGTGTGTGGGGGGGGGGGTAGCCTACGACATTCGTCGCATCCCGCATATTCCGCACCTCAACCGCCAGTAATTTCTGTTTTCCCAGTCCGCCGTCTCCAGTAAATTCCTGCTCCTCATATCCTCATTCACATCATATCTCCAAGTTGTTCGAGGGCTACCTATTTTCCTGCGATGAGCAGATGATATTCTATCATAAGTCTAGGCCATCTCTCGTTGCTCGTTCGCTGTACGTGTCCGTACCTCATTAACCTACGTTGTTCAACGATTCCATGAATACTTTCTTTAACATTTGCTTGCTCCCTTATTACTTCATTTCTTACATGGTGCAGCCGGGGTATCCGACAAGATCTCTCAAACAATCCATTTCGACTGCTGCTAATTTTTTTTTTATTTCTGTATGTCATCTGCTAACATTCGGATGCTTATCTCTTATTGGCTGCGCAATTGTTCTATATAAATTTATTTTAACATTTATTCTAATCCCTGATGACCAGAGTAAAGAGTTCAGATTTTGGATAGTTATTCGTCCTTTGAGTGTGTGAGTTTATAGTCAGTAGCTGTATCGCAATTTCCCTTAAGCCATTTGTGCCCCTAATTTTCTCAGGTACTTCCTTTCCAGCCTTTACAACACACTGTGCTCTCTTATAGAGATTGTAAATACTTCGAAGAAGCCCGAAAATACGTACTTTTGTGGAAACGAAAAATATAAATTAGCCTATACCGCAAAAATAGAGCATCCGTACAAACTGCAAACGGGATGTCACTAATCATCTCGGCAATGTAGGTTACTGCGGTTTTTCTACGTCCGTTAGGTTTTTTTGCTATTAACCGATATCGTTAGATTTTTGTTTAATGTTAATATAAAGACGGTTTTAAGATGATGTAACAGATGCCACCACAGTATCTGAGGGAAGAGGGATTCCAAAAAAAATTACTGTAAGAATTATTGTAACGGAGGTGAATCATATGTATTGTTATAAAAAGACCAATGCAATTCTTGTTTTAATAAGGGAGTTAAGCCAGGTGATGCGTTATCGGCCACCCTTTTTATGATTGTGCTACACTATGCTATTAAAGACATAGGTCAGCGAGGAAACTATTAAACAAGACGAACCAAATACGTACTTACGCTGACGGTATGTGATAATAACCACGGTTAGTTAAGGTGTAAAAGGAGCTGAATGGGACTGAATACTTTGCATCAGAAATGAGAAGAAATCTATATAATTTATGCAGTTAGGATAATTCATTTGATGCAGTTAATAAGTTCAGATACCTGGGTAACATGATATATAATGAAGGGTCCATAAACACGACAAAACATGACAGGAAACAAATAGAAAATTGGGCATATTATGCTAACAGAAGACTATTGAAAAACTAACTTATTAGTCGTAACACAAAAATAAAAGACACTTGTCACAGACCTGTTGTGACTTACGCAGGTGGGACATGGACAAGCAAAAAAAGCTAAGATAGATTGTATGACGTGCTTATGGCCCGGTTAAAGAAGATGATGAATGAAGAATAAGAAATAACCACGAGATATTGAGTTATGAGGACATTGTAAGATTCGTAAAGCTCAACGAATACAATGGCTAGGTGGCTAGGTCACCTAAAGCGGATGGATGATCAACGTATGCCAAAGAAAATCCTGAAGGAGCAAGTCTATAAAAGCAGAAAGAGGGGCCGACCTAGGATAAGATGGTTGGATGATGTGCTGGAAGATGTAAGAAGAATGGATGCGAGGGGTTACACTGAGAGGGCAGTGGATAGGAGACATTGGCGAAGATTGGTGTTGGAAGCCAGGGCTGACGTTGGGCTGTAGTGCTAAAGAAGAAGAAGAAGAAGAAGAAGAAGAAGAAGAAGAAGAAGAAGAAGAAGAAGAAGAAGAAGAAGAAGAAGAAGAAGAAGAAGAAGAAGAAGAAGAAGAAGAAGAAGAATGCTGTTTCTGTTGTGTTCATGTTAATATGTTATTGTGTTATGGTTCATTGATGGTTGTTTGATCAGCCATTCTAACATTATTAGGACAGATGACCAATGAACCACAATTCAAAATTCGCAAAAAAGTTCATTGTTTTCCGTCCAACAAGTTTAACGGAAAAAAATAAAAATACACAAATTTTTGTTTTTGTTAAAAGAAAATTTAATAAGACAGACAACGTTTTCTTGAGAAAATTATTTAATATCTCATACAGCTGCCTTTTTAATAAACAGGGTGCTGAATGGTTTGAAATTTTGACATTATTTTAAATATTGGACCTAACTAAATCAAAACGAGGCAGATACTCAGGACTTTCCTAAACATCACTGAGTATCAATCAAAAGCCGTTCAAATTCCGTTAAACCGCGCACCATTCTGTTTATGATAGAATTTTTACTATCGGCTCTTATGACAACTGGGCCTCTATCAGTATGAGAGTGTAACGTTAGTACCGTGTTTTAGTTAGGAAAAGTTAGGAGCCCACAATGATTTTTAAGGTACTATCTTGGCTTGTGTCAAAATGTATTAATTCTAATTGTTGTATTATAAATTTTATCAATATATTTTAAGATATTAATAAAGATATCTGCTCCAAAATCACAAACTATGACATTTAAAGGCAAACATCCAATTAAAACAAAAATGGTTACAATCAAATTTTATATCGGAGTAGTAATTTTAATGTGTTATCTCATGCAAAAGTGACGCTGATTGGGAAGATAAGTTAGGAAAATTCAGACGCGTCTATGGAACGATCCACAGACGCTAGAAAAATAAAAGTAGGAAAGTTATTCATATAAAATTTTATAAAAAAAGCTATCCCAACGTTGCTGTATGCCAGTGTAACATGGACCCTTGGTAAAATGAAAGAAAAGACAATTCAAGCGGTTGAAATGAAATTTTGTAAGAAGCACACAGAGATATTCTCTCCTGAATAAGAACAGGAACGAAGATCTTAAGCGTGAAATAAAAATGGAATCTTTGCACAAGAAGATTAAAGACGATAAGAGGAGATGATTATGCCAACACTTGTATCGCATGCCAAATAACCGAATATTACCAGTGGCAGCCTTGAAATATGAACCTAATGGATAGACCGAGGAGAAGATGGGTTCCGGAACGGACCAACTAGGGTCTAATCCGTAGAGGGAAGAAGAAGAAGATATTAATAAAATTGTTGCAAAACAAATTATACTGATTATAAAATTGGAAATATCACATTTTGTCTTTAGTTACTTTTTCTCGCAGTCCGGTTGAATGTCCTTCAAAAGAAACTCCTTCGACGTGAGTGTAATATAACCGAAATTACAGAAAAAAAAGGCTTTGTGAGTGATACAACATACAACTAAAACATATAGACCAGTTAACCGGAATGCAAGTTGACTCACAAAAACAAAAGTATTCGTAACTCATATTTATTAAATTATAGGGGCATTGTATTGAATTTACAGTCTTGTATATGTCAAAAGATGGACAAGGAGGTATCTCAACAATGGAAAACAAACGATCGTTAAATGTGCTACAGGAGGCCAATGCTTCGCGTTCCATCGGCTAATGCAATGCACGTCGTACTGTTTACTCCTTAATCAGCTTAAAGTAAGTATGTAATTAGTTTTCATATAGTATTTGCAAGCCATAAATACTTTCAAACACATTGCACAAACACCGCAAGACGAGGTAATTCTAAAACACAAATGCGAAATGGCTGCTTTTCAAATTGTCGTGTACAACAACTGAAAGTCGGTTCACTTTATGACAGCGTTTTCTACTAAGCTGACTAAGTTAAGAATTGGAACAGTAAAAGGTTTTTAACTTCTGAGGCATTCTGTACGAGATACGTACACTTATAACGGAAATCCCATGCCCTGCTCAAAACGAAAATTATGATACAATGCCGCCAGGACGTACAAGAAAAAACGTGTCATGAACATTTGTTGTAAAAATTTATGAATGTTTACAGCATATTACATACATTTTCAGACATTTTACATCTTAGACGAACGCAAGGCTAGACAATATTAAAAGACAAAGGAAAAGTAACTTTAATTTCTCCTTTGATTCGGCAATTTAAAACCCGTAAGTCCTGACAACACACGACAACATAAGTCACCACAAAGTCAGGAAGGAAAGAACTTGAAGCGAGCGTGTAAGCAATTATAAAATAATTAATCGCTCACGTACTGGTACGAACTGAAAGAAAAACCGCTGAAAAGACAATGGAATATGATTAGTTGATATCAGAAAACTTACAAGAAAAGATTTTAAATGACGAAAGGAAACATCTTCAGCGGGTTGCATCAGCCATGTTACTACCCCCAATTCTACTTGAACTCTGAAATGTGTACAAATATTAGTTTCAGGGGAACGAAGATAGGAAAGAAGAAGAAAACTCGTTTCTTCACTTAGAGTACCAAATGAAACCGCCTCAGCGTATTGCATCAGCACTACTACTACCCCTTATACCACCCATGCCATGACGCCGTGACACAAGTACGATTGTTAGTAAGAAAGGAACGTCGGGAATGATTCCTACCTGTTTCTTCACAGTATTCCAGTATGTACGACTGAACTAAAAGGAGTACTGACATGCAATAGCCTAAACGTATTGCATCAGCCCCTTCATGCTGCTGTAATGAGCGCACGCGTTCTATTATAACAATGCCTTTACACATTCAACGGTCAACAAAGTACGGTTGTTAAGCACCGGGTCATTAACATTTCACGCTTGTGCATGCGTGAAACACACACAAAAATAAGACCGTATAGCGTTGAAATCAATGGAGGCGAACTGATTTTGCCGATTACAAATATGTAGGCTATTTGTACTATATACTATTCAACAAAAAGAGAAATAGTATAATAACTAAATAATTGGGAAATAGAGAATGAAAACTCAGGGAGGAAATAATTTAATGACAGTGACAAACAATGACTGACGATGACCAAAATACCCAGAAGTGGAGATCAAATGGCAAAGAAAATGTACATAGTAATTTATAAATAGAAATATAATACATAAATGTGTAAAACTAGAATGTAAGAAATAAGACATTGTGGATAAACCTATTTAACTATGAGGAGGTCTGCGCACCTCAGACAGTTATTTTGTATCATGGAACTACAGAAAGTGAATGATATAAAATTTTACAAATATAATAAGATCAAAATATAATTATACAAATTGTATAGTGTGACAGTGCGTGAAGTGAGAATAACCGTGAAATACGGTAAAAAGGAAAAATTGTGTATAATGAAAGTGATGAAACATAATTATAATGAGCATTGAAGGGGATATATAATCTATATGAACCAGTTATATAACCCATATAGTGAAATCAAACAAAGTAAAAAATTAAAAAATAGAAAATCTTACGTTAAAAAAACTTATAATAATATATTGACGAAGAAAAAATAAAGCTCAACAGAATCAAGTGAATTAGAAATTGTGAAACCGAACCTGTGACCCATAACATATCATAGACAAGGCCTTCACTGAAGTAATTAGTGTTTTGGTAAAAAGAAGGGATTGTTGTTGGAAAAAATCTAAAACAAGGCAGAACATAATAATATTACTGCTGAACGTTGATACAAATTAATGACCGATGAAAGATGAGATGATCCAGGAAAACCATTCAAAAAACTAGAAGAATAATGTTATAATCGAAGGTACAAAAAATTTGAAGTCCAGGAGTGAAGAATTAAGCAATAAATGCACAAGAGAACTACCAGATTGGTGAGATTGCTCCAAAGCTAAGCCCGATATTTGAACTACATTACTACATTAATGATCGAGTTACAACCACATAATATGACCAAAACAATATAAACACTATAAAATTGAATGTTTATTTGTACACTTGTATACGATAGTTATTAGTATTAAGAATTCTCTTTTTAATTGCTATTTTGTATGATCCAAAGAACCTACCACTATTCAACAGACATTCACAACACAAAATTACCAAATCTCATTCATAAATATTACATTTTATGTTATCTTTATAACTAGTACCATACTTTAACTATACTTTTACGTTAACCCTGAGATTCAGATTGTTCATGTTCTACCACCTAATGCGCCACCACTGTTAGAAGAAGACTTTGAATGTCCATATGATTAATCAATGTCAAAATAAAAGGAGTAAAATAAAGAAATAATTGAGTTTGAGAAAAAACGAGAATAAGGAGTTTGACTATTTATTTTAACATAAGAAATTATAGAGAAAGGAGCGAGCAATTTATTTATATTACAATATGTAATAAGTTCGCATCCTTACTTTTTACGTAAATTTAAAAGTAGGCGTGCTTCAAAAGTGTACTACAAAAGGATACTTGAAGAAGGTCCTTTTGTTTTTTGTTTTTGATGTACAGTACTTTAATAAATTCATACAAGTGACATTTTTTAATTTAGAATTTTAATATGATTTTTAGTAGCTAGAGACACGCTAAACGCCACTCTAAATTCAAAAACTCGCAAATTCGTGGCTTATCAATGTTATAACACAATTATAAGAATGAAATAGGAAAAACATTGTAAAATACTACAAGTAAAGCTACGTATTCAAAAACTCAAAATAACAGTTCACATTTAGACCTGTTTTAGTAGTCTCAGAAATACATCTCTGAAGACAGTTTAATGTTTGCCAATACACCTACACTTTATATCTATTTCATGTATATTTATTTCTATACATCTTTATTTTATTACATTTTCAAAACGTCATCTTGGCTTCAACCTTCGCCGTAATTTCTCTAATTCAGCTCTTAAGTGTTCACTTCTTTCAGAGGGAAACAAATCTTGGATCAAAAACTGGACTGAAAACTATTCGATTTATCAAAATCGTAATTTTTCGTAATGTTCCAGATGAATCCAGCTGAGTCTGTGTGGCGTACGTGATTCTCGACGCATTAGCTAGACTGTATCAGAGGCCGCGCGGACTGTGTCAAGGCCGCAATTAATTACGTCGTAGGTAGAGATAACGCGTAGTTTGGAATGTTCTGGTCAGTGAGCGGAGGTATAAATGCAAGGCGGCAGCGGCCTTAGTTCAGTTATAGTTGCGATATATTTCAGTGCGGTTCGAGTTTATTGTCGGGCGATACTGTGTGCGTTCAAGTGGTTATTAGTGAAGTGTTGTGTTTTATAATCGGACGGTATAAATGTAATACAATTGTGTTTTATATTAGTTGACATTTTATTGCTTGTGAACAATTTTTATTTGATTTGTTGTAAGAGACTGGTTGTTAATTACGAACTGTTTAACTGTGAAAATTAAAGCTGGTGATTAGTGACTTAATTGGTCTCTTGTACTTTGTTTTCCACTTAACCTACGACGAGCTAGGAGACCGTCGTAACAGTGGTGTCAGAACTGGGATAGAACCGTTAACAGAGGAAACTTGTACAAGAAATTATTAATTTCTAATTAATTGGTAAACAATGGATGCCAATCAGATGATGGAAAATTTACAGGCGCTGCTGTTACAGACGGAGAAACGACAGGATGAGAAACGCAGGCAGGAAGCGGAAGATGCAGAAAGACGACAAAAGGAGAAAGCGGAAGAGAGACAGAAAACTTTACTGCTGGAAACAGAAGACAGACAAAAAGTACTGTTGCTCGAGTTGGAAGGACGACAGGCAGAGGAACGGAAACGCGAAACAGAAGACATCAAAATGTTAATTCAAGAGCAAAAGCAGATGCAAGAACATACTACCGCAGAATTGGGTCTCCTACGTGGTGACGTAGGTGAATTACGAGGTGAGCTTAATAATCAGATTACCAGAATATCTGACGTAGAAGAATCCATGTCAAATAAAACAGCTGAAGTAGAAAAATCTGTCTTGACTGTGGAAGAAGCTACGTCAACAAAAATATCTGCAGTAGAAAAATCAATGGCAAACAAAACAGAACAAATTAAAAGTGAAATTGAGCACTTCATAAAGATAGCACCAAAACAAATTTCTGAACAGACTGTACCAATGATAAAGACAGAAAAGGACACAGAAATTAAGACAATAGAGAAAGTAACTTTGCCTGCAGTTGGAAGGATTTTCGGTAGGTAAACCAACATCATGTCAAAGCTCCAACCTTTGACGGAAGCAGTCACTGGGCAACGTACCTCCGCCAATTTGAAGCTGCTACATGCGCAAATAATTGGACAGAGAAAGACAAGGCTGTTTAACTCGTTCTCGCATTAAAAGGACCCGCGGCAGAACTACTACAGAAAGTGCCACCTAACAGCCAGAACATCTATGCCGAGTTGATAAAAGCTCTAGAATTACGCTACGGTGATAAATATTTGCGAGATGTGTACTACGCTCAGTCGAGAACAAGACAACAACGTTCCGGGGAGAGTCTTCAAGAGTTTGCAACAAGTATCGACAGACTGATTAGATTGGCCTATCCTGAAGCACCAGAAGATTTTCGAATAATGATTGCGGTGCAGACATTTATTGATGGCATCGGAGATTGTGAACTTCAGCAAGTGTTATGAATGGCAAGGCACCGAAATAGCTCAGAAGCTCTTGTTCACGCCCTAGAGTTTGAAGCTGCCAAGTCGGCGTCCCGCTACATTAATGGGTTTGTGCCATCACATTGCAGTCAGAAGGTCCCTGTATCACATTGCCGTTACGATGGGTGCAGAAAAACAATGTTGTCGGACAAACAATTCAGAAGTTCAAGAGAGTCGCAACGATTTGAACGATGGGAAAAAGAGAGAAGGCCGAAGTGTTACAACTGTAGAAAAAGTGGTCATCTACAGGTAGACTTCTGAGAGAAGAAGATACCGAGAGAAGAGAGTGATCGCACCAATTGGAGAAGTAAAGCCCCAGAACAGCACACAGTTTCCACGCTACATAAGACCAGTGGAAACTTGCTTGTTAATGGATTTGCGGAAGGTAAACCAACATCATTTACAGTTGACACGGGCGCAACAGTGTCCATTGTGCGCCCTGACTTAGTCAGCAACCACCAGCCTCTAATTAGCTCTTGTACAATACAGACTGTGACTGGAAGCCCCGTCAAGGTGCTAGGAAAGGTAGACGTACGTGTACGCCTGGGTCTTCTCGAGTTTACCCACCAAATGCTCGTTGCAGACATTGTCGATGAAGTGATTCTTGGCACGGACGTTATGAATGCCTACGGATTCGTTGTGGACTTAAAGTGAGAATGTCCTGAGAGTCGGCCAAGAGAAGATAAAGTTTTTCATGGCTAAAATGACAGGGTCTACCGACCAATCGATTAAACAATTGGCATTGGCCGAAGAAAAAGTCAACAGGTCTGGTCAAGAGGAAACCTCCCTATTGCAAGCGGAAATGGAGGAAGAACTAGCAGAAGAAGTACAAATAAGTGTAACGACAAAAGAAGTGATTGGAAAGCTAGCTATGGTTGTCGAGACAAGACTCTTGCTTGTTCCTGAGTTAATGGAAGAACCCGGGGAAAACGTTACTGAAGATGAAGTCACGCAAGAGGTTGCTGACGAGAACCAATCAGACTTGGACCAGCTAATGGAGTGTAGGTCATCAGTACATGACCCAACGGGAATAACCCCCGCAAAACTAGTGGTTGAGCGGAAGACTCATATTCCTGGGAACTTGATGTTCGGGCCACACGAGACTGAATTCGAAGAACCGGAGAATTATTTTTCGCAAGAACGTCCACCTAGATCGCCTGGTCGAGTATTACTTCAGAGACGGTTTGCCAGTTCGGGACGAACAGGCTTAAGGAGGGGAAGGTGTTACGACGTCACAGAACAAGCTACGTGTTTATCGAATGTTCCAGATGAATCCAGCTGAATCTGTGTGGCGTACGTGATTCTCGACGCATTAGCTAGACAGTGTAAGAAGCCACGCGGACTGTGTCAAGGCCGCAATTAATTATGTCGTAGGTAGAGATAACGCGTAGTTTGGAATGTTCTGGTCTGTGAGCGGGGGTATAAATACAAGGCGGCAGAGGCCTTAGTTCAGTTATAGTTGCGATATATTACAGTGCGGTTCGAGTTTATTGTCGGGCGATACTGTGTGCGTTCAAGTGGTTATTAGTGAAGTGTCGTGTTTTATTAAAAAAAGCGGTATAATTGTAATACAATTGTGTTTTATATTAGTTGACATTTTATTGGGTGTGAACAATTTTTATTTGATTTGTTGTAAGAGACTGTTGTTAATTACGAACTGTTTAACTGTGAAAATTAAAGCCGGTGATTAGTGACTTAATTGGTGTCTTGTATTTTGTTTTCCACTGTACTATACGAGGATCGGTGAGACCGTCGTAACAGTATACTGGCATTCAGTTATAGGTAGTTTTGACGTTTTACTGTGCTCTGGTTGAGCTCCTCTCTAAAGAAAATGCTCTCTTCTTTTACTTTTTGTAGTTCTATTCTACTATCTATCATTGGACCCTGACCTCCATCGACTTTCGGTTTAGTTAACTTACATATTTGACTTCTCGAAACATCGTAATTTTTCACTAAGAATGTGGGTTAAAATAAATTGTTTATATTTCACAAGACCACCGTAGTTTTAAAGATTGTAGGAATGAATTTAAACTTAACTTTCGATAGTACGTGAACATTATCAGAAGTGTTAGGTCGGCGTCGGACAATGACTGTCGTTAGAATTTATCACACAACGTTTCGACCACTAAACAACTTTCGTTGGGCGGGAAAAACTAATACTTATAAACGTACAATAAAAGAGGCATGTTTTATGGCTGTAAATTGTAGGCTATCAGCCAGCCTAGTAAAGTTTTATCTAGGATTCGGATTGCGAATGTAAAAGAGTACGTAGCCTATGTCGTGGTGGGTGGGGTTAGCTGCGGGCGGGTCCAGAGTGCTGAATTTTGTATCGGGGCGTTGCTTGTCTCTGACGTTATTCGTTGTTAAACTTGCGTCAGTGTGGTTGTGCTTTCCGGAATCCTTTCACACGGACACACCTCGCTTCTGGAAGCATGTAAAACAACTCCGTAACCCTCCTAAAACTGATACCCATCTCCTGTCTGACGACCGCCTTCTCGTCAGCGATGAAGAGAAGGCCGCTGTCTTTCGGAACACTCTCCAGCCATCCGGACAGCCCTGACTTCGACGCCATAGCAGAACGCTCTATTGATACTTTCTTAGCCACCCACGCAGACCTCTTCACCCCTTACGTCGTCCTGACAACATACCACGACCATCCGCTGGAGCAGCCTATCGGCCCAGACGACATCAAAGACAGACTTTCTAAATACCGCAACACTCCCTCGGCCCTGATGAAATACCTAATAAAATATTAAAAGCTCTCCCGGACACTGCCATAGAAGCCCTCGCTAATCTGTACGCTGCTAGTCTCTCCTCGGATACGTCCCACGGGCTTGGAAACACGCGAATGTCCTGATGTTTCGTAAACCTCACAAATCCGCCAGACTTCCGTCGAATTATCGCCCGATTTCTCTCACGCTTTTCAAGAAAATCCTCGTCGCCAGGGTACATCCCCACCTACAGTCTCATAGCGTCCTCCCATGTACCTAGGGCGGCTTTCGCCCTGGCTACAACATATACGATCAATTAGTAAGGGTAATCAGCGCCATCCAGGGCAACTCGGCCCGCAAACACCCGACCATCTTAGCCTTACTCGACATCCGTAAAGCTTTTGACTCAGTCTGGCAGAACGGCCTCCGCTTCAAGATCTTCGGATGTCACTTCCCCCCAGCAATCATCAAATGGCTCTCCCAGTTCCTGGATAGACGCACTGCACAAGTCCGAGTCCGCCAGCATCTCTCGGCACCCGTCCATCTCAATGCCGGTGTCCCTCAGGGCTCCGCCATTAGCCTGTTACTATACATAATATTCACCAGACACCCCTTCCCCTCCGCCGTCTTTGACTTATCCCTCAGCGGGTCTCGCCCAGTATGCAGACGATGCCGCCTACTGGGTCTCCGCTGGAGTACACTGGCAAGCCCGATCAAAATTACAGTTAGTCCTACAACCATTCTTTGATTTCTGTAACACTTGGCGCATCTCTGTAAACGCGGACAAGACCCAAATTTGTGTATTCAATTCAACCGGACGCAACATGAATCATTTCTATACTTCTTCAGTCCACGTCGGCCCATCGAGAGCGTACGACCGAAGCGTGAATGCAAATATCTGGGCATCACGCTTGACTCCGAACTTTCCTGGCAACCTCATATCAAAAGAACCACGATCCTTGCCCGTCCCCGACTCCGATCTCTCAGGACTCTAAGTAGACATAACCACTGCTCCAGCGAATTACTAAGCCGAATTTACACTACATGTATTCGTCCGATCATCACATACGCCCATCCAGGTCTCCTTACGTCCTAGATCCCCACCGAATCACAGAACGACGAGCTTTAAGACGCATATACCGCAGGCCACGCCGAACTAAGACTTCCAACGTAGCTCTGTATGCGTTAAATACCCGCTTCCCTCACCTAGATATCTTTCTAACCAAACTGAACTGGAAATATTCCCGAATTCGCGACGCACTTCCCTGCAATCAATAGTCCAATCTATCAACAGAACTACCCGCAACACCAGACCTTCCTTCTTAATAAATCGTCTCCTTGCAATAGCCGATGGTCCTCCTCCTAGACTTCCTCCTTCAGACTGCATCTGAGAAATAGACACAATTAGCCACTCTAAACTATCTATCTATTATGCTTTTCCACTAATCTCCAGCGTCAGAGACTCGGAACTCACTAGCAGCTCAAAAATCCAAAAATAATCTAACTTTATCTAAACCCTATCATCGATCGACCTCCTTAAACACACAACAATACAATTTCCAATAAGCCACTTCCCGGCTCTTTAATCCACTATTACGTGTCCTCCGCCTACCTTGACGCCACCCACCAGCCTTGGCGACCTGCGTTACACGTCCCTGTCTTGCCCGCCCTGCAACAGAACAATAAACAAATAAATAAATAAACAAACGCCCATGAAGGCGCCTCCATCTGCCTCTTCCCTCTCACACCTGCTTACTAACTACACGATGCACGCACTACTCTCCCATCTACGTGCCTCCACCTTCTCAACGGCCTGTCTGCATTGGCGTACGACTCCCCACAATTCCCACACCATCCGGCTGAAGGGGACTTGCCCCAGACCAGCCCGAGTCCCCGGCCCAACTCGGACCGGACTCGAACAACCCCCCAAAAAAAGTACTTTCCGGTTCTGTCCAGCGGACTTAGGGAACTATATATACTATACTTTGTTCAACGAGTGTTTGCAGAAAATGTTGGCCTATTACGACACTGGCGAATGGTAGAGGCCGGTTCACAGGCGGACGTGCGGGGGGCGCACGGGATACCGAGCATCTAATAAATTGATGTTTTGTGATCGGTGGACGTTAGTATTAATAAGCCTCCGAGGGAAACTTCAACCCCTCCACCTTGTCGGAGATCACTCTTTTTATGCTAGGGGAAAGAGGCTTCCACAGGCCTAGATCACATAAACCTGTGGTACGGAGAACCCCGGACTAAAATTATAACATAGGCAGGCCCATTTGCTATCACAATACTAAAATCTACAATGAAATTAATTATAAAATAAGCCTATTTGCTATGATAATACTAACATGCCATTTACTACAATATTTACATCAGCCTATCTACTACAGTATGTACGTACATTGGGCTATTTACAACAATGGAAACTACGTTTATTCCAATTCCATAGCTAAGTCGGGGTCACTGCTAGTGTCATCATTACCAACATTTATAATCAAAGGGCCACTCTTCTCCATTTCTTCTATTAAGTTGTCCAATTCCCACAGTTTCGCCTCTTCTTTCTTTACGTGCTCTATACACTTCTTCCAGTCTTCTTCAGTTACTTTTTCCACCCCTTCTTCCAACAGCCGTTTTACATCTGCAAGCTTAAATGTTGTGTTGTTAGCCACAACATGATTTTTCACTTGAGCCCAGATCAACTCGATGGGATTTAACTCACAGTGATAGGGGGGTAATCTCAATACTGTCTTGTTTTCCTTCTTGGCCATCTCATCAATAACATATTTGTCGTAACTTCCTTTTTCTTGTTCTACTATATAAAGAAGTTCTTTCTTTAGATAACTACTATCAGCATTAAAACCTTTTTGTTTTAACCAATTTGCTATTTCATTTTTTTTCCACGACATGTTCGGAATTTTCTCACACTTTACTGAATGATATGGTGCGTTATCTAACACCACAACAGAGTTATCTTCCAGGGAAGGTAGGAGTTCTCGAAAGTAATCTTCAAATACATTCCCGGTCATTTCTTCGTGATAGTCAGCATTAGACTTTGATTGGAACACCATTAATCCATCTTTCAAAAAGCCCTCTTCACAGCCTATATGCACAACTATCAGGCGGCTCCCTTTCCCCTTCGGACTTCGTAGTCCTGTCGACAGACCTTTCAAAAACGCATCTTTCGGCGACTTAATAGTTTTATCTTGCCAAACCTTATTTTTGACATGGCCTGCATTTACCCAAGTTTCGTCTTGATAGTAAATTTTACGGCCTTCTTCACGAAACTGTTTAATTTTGCGTAGGTAATTTCGTCGCCATACAACTATATCATCCCTGTCACAGATAAACATGTTACGTCTTCTTTCATGAAATTTAAAATTCAATGATTTTAACAGTTTATATAGCGTAGACCGTTTGAAATCCGGTAAGTCTTTATCGTTGTTAACTGCACTCAAAATTTTATTTATTGTCGGTTGTTCATTTTTGAAAAAAAATTCGTGAACTTTTCTCCTAATAGCACATTTTGTAAATTCGTCCAATTTATCTACTGCCGCTACTCTAGATTTTTTATTTTTTGGTGCACTCAAGCCTAACGTTTTGTTTTTCAAATATACATTAATAACACTATAAACACTCCGCTTGCTAACACCGGTCATTTCAGCAACTTTTTCCATGGCCTTGTCCTTTTTTATGGTAGGATTCTCTGTACTTAAATGTTTAAAATTATTCACTATACACAATCTCTTAGCACTATGTATAACTTTGCCGCGTTTGTTCCTTGCTATTGGGGAAAGAGTCTCCATAGTGTACAGTTTTAGTCCAATCTATTAATAATAACTAAACAGTAAAAACAGACCCAAATGACACGTTATTCAACGGTGAAAACAGGGAAGCAACTGATCTTCAGTAGATTTACGCACAGTACCTGCAGAACGTGACGAACAGGAAATATGAGTTGGCGGACTGCTGTGAAACGGGCGTTGGAATGTTACCGATAACAATAAAATCCGACCCTCGTCAACGTCATTCGCGTGAAATATTTTCTGCAAACACTCGGTGAACAAAGTATAAGTTTTTTAATTATGTTTAAAAAATAGGTGGTGATAGTTTGTTCATTTTTTGACGGTCACGCTTGTTAGTAAACAAGCCTTGGGTAGGCTCAAATTCACATTTACTTTTACTTACACCTGAAGACGATCACAGATTGTTTAGTGGCCGAAACGTTGTGAGTTAAATTCTAACGACGGTTATTGTCCGACCTAATACTTCTGGTAAGGAATGAATTTATTATTACCTTCAGTCGTCAGGTCGTTTCTTATAACAAAGCCCCCCCCCGCGTGTATACATAAACACGTTCTCTTTGACACGATACAGTAGGCCTACTATATTGTCTAGATTGTAGTCGGTCTTTGTGCTCTAAGTACGTGAGCAATGTCGCCACCGACAGGTAGCCAAACACAAAAGAAGTTACAGTTTGAGCACTACGAGATAAACTGGGTCACACTATTGAACTTCGGTTTGTTGTCAGAAAATTGCGTAGGGTTTCATCGTCTAGACGGCACGCTGTACGCTCTCGGAGGTCGGTTGTTAATTACCGCATGCCGAATTAATTAATTAAATAATTAATACAACTTTCATCTAAGCCTACAACCAAACTACAGTTTACCGTGTTACAATTGAACGTACAATTTAAAAGTCGAATCGTTTGATATACATGGATAGTAAATGAAGGAACGATTTACAGGGGGGCTCTCGCATTACTATTACACACGGGATTAACAGTGTTTGCTCGCGCACGTAGGCAATTACACCATTTCCTGTTCCTGTGATGTAGGAGTTGACTTCTGTCAATACGCAGTTAACGTACAAATCTATAACAACACACATTTTTATACTTTATCCTTTTTTTATATTTTTATAATCCTTTCAACTTTATGTGCACTATGGAACAGTTAATTTAAAGAAGGTACTGGTATGTGTGCTATATGGGCAATGATAGATGGCGCCGAAGAAGTTACTATAATGGATCCCTCCTGAACGAAGAAAAAGAGGGGGCAGCCGCGAAAGAGCTGAATAGAAGGCATAAGGAATGCAGTGACACAGAGGATGACGATTGGAAAGATCGTAAAGTTTGGAAGCTAGGATGTCAAAAACGACTTTAAATGTTGTTAGAACATCGCAAATACAGAATAAGCAGTCGAGATAGAAGTTATTTGAATGAAACGGATTTATTAATCATGCTATTAATTTATCAGACAACCTACTGTGCTTTTAATACAATTTACAAAAATGAACATAACCTAAAATTTCACTTTTGTACAATGAAATAAATTGCTATTTCATTGCGATTTGTAGTTCTTTTTGTATTTTCTAAACTATAAAGTCTTTACTGACATAAGTTGTATTAAGGTTTATTTTAAATGAATTTTATAAGTGTGCATGAAACAATACAAGTTCACTTCCGTGTAATGTCGACTGCAAATCCTTCAGACGACGGGTTGATACTATCTGGAGGAACACGCGAGTCGATTTACACTGTCCGACCTCACGGTCGCTTACAGACGTATAGTTCTCGCGGGCACGGTTGCATACAATTTCACACTGCGAACCGATACTGTTACTGCTCAAATTAGTGTACTAGACTTAATCTTTCCAGTTAGCTTGAAGTATCTACTGTATATATTCGTAACTACTGGAGTAAACTATACTGGATTTTTTAACTTGCGTTCATCACAACTGGCATAACAAACGTGTTGGACCAGCGCAGCGTTCACTCATTATCGATTCCGAAGCGAGACTAACTGTATGTTCACAGTATTAATTTTAAACTTAATTTCTTGCAACTTGATTGGTTGCTCGGTAACCCCTTCTCTTATCTTCTTATAGATAGCCGATTCTTATAGATGTACAAGAACCTTAGGAACAGAACAAGTCATGTTCAAAAAACCCGAAATATTTTATAGCCGATTTTATGGGATATAAAACCTGCATATATTCAGTTCCTACTTTTAAAACAACTACTTTGTCATCAGGGGTGTCTTTATTACGAGTATTTTGGTATAAGTGCCATCTAAAAATTTCCCATATTTCGATAGTTATTCAAATTAATATGTTTTTTAAGAATATCCCATAAAATAATTTCGTACCCCCGTGTACGCGCACTACACACGCGTCTAAGTATCACTACATAACATTTCACTGTACTAAAAGTTGCTTTGCAAGTCTAAAAATATCGGTATGGAGAACCATACATGACTTCCATATTCTAAGATTTATATTTAAAATCATTTTCGAAATGAAATATTACCATAGAAACTACTTCTTTCTACTTACTGCTTCAGCCTTAACCACAGTACTGTGGTCACTAACGTATACCACCTCACGTTATCGCACTCGATTTTCACTGATAATGGAAGTCGATGGCATTGCCGAAACATCTGGTTTTGTAGAAAACATTGGACTACGGCCAAATATCCCGGGAAGGAATTTTAACAAAAACTACTTCTTTGTTGCCGATAACGTTGTACACATATATATCAGTGGCGAAGTTACATGGCGGCAATTGAGGCAATGCCTACCCTAAAAAATTCTGTAGAATAAAAATTATAAATACGTATAAACTACATAACGTAAAGATTATACATTGTTACTGCGACTGCCAAATTTATTAAACCGAAACGTGCTTTATTGAGCGACCGCTAGATGGTGACAGGTGAGATTCGGCATAGCTCGTTTAAAGCGAATGAGGCAACCTGAACTTGCCTCAGCGTTTTTTGTATACATCGTATGTAAGCAATGGAGTGGTGTGATAGGGAAGTGAAGGGAGGGGGGGATTGTCCCGCGCGTTGAGGCATGCCTCACTTCTGTGGTCCAAACAGTTAAAGCGCCTGTGTTGTTTCTAAGTGTGTTTATTTTATGCGGTTATTAAAAGTGTCACTGTTATTCTGCTGAACTAACAGATGAGCAAGATTGTTATTTGAATTATTTGTAACATTAAACATATATATATATATATAAACTAATCAAGTTTAAAAATTTGAAGTTGAATCAGTTGTATTATTGTGTATGACTAATACAAGGATTGTTCAATAGAAACACGTATAGAGCTGTAAAGCATTTTTTATTCAACGATTTTTGAAAGAAGTCTCCAATAACATTAAGACATGAGTTCCACTGTTGCGCTAACCTGTAGACTCCCTGCTAGTAAAATTCTTACGGCTGTTTGTGGAACCATTCGGTTACAGCAAACTCTACCTCAGCGTCCGATTTGAACCACCGTCCTTTTAGTGATTCCTTAAAAAAAATTTAAGATAAGATTTTTGCCTACCCATTCATTAACTACTAGCTTCGCCACTGATATATATAAAAAATATGCATAAAATTAATGGCTTGTATAAGTTAATGATTGATCTCCATTAAGTAGTGCTCAAGTTTCCAAAGTTTTAATATTATGATGTCCGTAATTAAAACATCAGAGCAGGTATAGTGTGTATGAGGGTACACCATGGACAAAAATTTTCA
Organism: Magicicada septendecula; assembly: GCA_034769895.1. Taxonomy (NCBI): domain Eukaryota; kingdom Metazoa; phylum Arthropoda; class Insecta; order Hemiptera; family Cicadidae; genus Magicicada; species Magicicada septendecula. Next base: position 163,950,397 of record CM068371.1, on the reverse strand, counting down.
ACATTTCGTATTGAGCGTTGCTTAGAGTAAAGCTGCGAATCTACAGTGTACGTTTCACAGAACAAACACGCGAAAAAGAAGGAGCTCTCCGAAGTCACTCATGGACCCTCAGCATCTTGCAGAGGGTTCATTCCCTAAAGACGAAAAGTCTGTCTATGAATCGTTCCTCTGTAAACACGTGCAGTTACACTGCCCAGCGATCCACAGGAAGCAAATCGCTATACACGCTGGACGCTTTTTCGGCTTGCACGCGTTATGTTGGTATGGGTTTCGGCACTTACCATTTAAAAAGCGTGCAAATGTAAGAAACTAAACATGAGTGAGGCCAGAAATAACGCGAATTGTGTGTGTGTCTTCCCTGCCTTTTTATTGCGGTAGTCATAATAATAAAATGGAAACGTAAATATTACATACCTGAGATATGCTTGCCTGACACGAATGATATAGAGGTTTGTAACAAAATTTTCTGTTTGTACATTTTGAGTGTAAATTAATCCATTATACTATTAAATCATACATGATTTACATTAAAATAAAAAATTATAATTTTATTGCCTGGCAACAAAATTATTTTATTTTTACTTCATATTCCTTAAGGAAATGGAAGTATGGTAATGGCAAAAAAAATCGTGTTCGAGATTATTGCAGATTCTGATTGTACTACACTCAAAACATGAAAAAAGTCGTTTTCCGAAAAGTGTCTGTGTGTGTGTCTGTCTGTGTGTAGATTATTTTTCTATGGGAAACGATAACTGCCGCAAATTCAAACAGAATCAAATAGTTTTTTGCATACAGCCCTGATTTGTAGAGTACTCACGACCTACTGTTTTTGGTGAAGATCGGTTGAGGGAAAGGGGTAGTTTACCTGCAACGGTTTTTTTTATCAAGGGAATTTTTTTTTTTGGCAAACGATAACAGCCGTAAATTCAAACAGAATCAAATAATGTTTCGCATACAGCCCTGAATTGTAGAGTTCTCAAGACCTATTGTTTTTTGTGAAGATCGGTTAAGGGAAAGGGGTAGTTTACCTGCAACGTTTTTTTATCAAGCGTATTTTCTATGGCAAACGATAACAGCCGCAAATTCAAAAAGAATCAAATAATGTTTTGCATACGTCCCTGAATTGTAGAGGTCTCAAGGACTTTCGATTTTGGTGAAGATCGGTTAAGGGGAAGGAGTAGTTTACCTGCAACCTTTTACGTTTTAACAACAGTAAAGTACTTGAAAATTCATTTAAACTTTTTCAAACAATGGTAATTGTTAAAAATAAAATAATTTTGTTGCCAGGGAATAAAATTATAATTTTTTCATTTTAATGTAAATTATGTATGAGTTAATATCCTTATATATATAATTCTTCTGTACGTGTGTATGTCACTGAACTCCTCCATGTATAAAATAATATATCGTTCGTGGCAGGTAAGCATATCTCAGTTATGTAATGTTTACGTTTCCATTTTACTTCCATATTCCTTAAGGAATGGAAGTATGGTGATGGCAAAAAAAATCGTGTTCGAGATTATTGCAGATTCTGATTCTACTACACTCAAAACATGAAAAAAAGTCGTTTTCCGAAAAGTGTCTGTGTGTGTGTCTGTGTGTCTGTCTGTCTATGTGTCTGTCTGTAGATTTTTTTTCTATGGCAAACGATAACTGCCGCAAATTCAAACAGAATCAAATAATTTTTTGCATACAGCCCTGATTTGTAGAGTACTCGCGACCCATTGTTTTTGGTGAAGATCGGTTGAGGGAAAGGGGTAGTTTACCTGCAACGGTTTTTTTTATCAAGGGAAATTTTTTTTTTTTTGGCAAACGATAACAGCCGCAAATTCAAACAGAATCAAATAATTTTTCGCATACAGCCCTGAATTGTAGAGATCTCAAGACCTATTGTTTTTGGTGAAGATCGGTTAAGGGAAAGGGGTAGTTTACCTGTAACGTTTTATGTTTTAACAAGGGTATTTCCTATGGCAAACGATAACAGCCGCAAATTCAAACAGAATCAAAAGATTATTTGCATACAGCCCTAAATTGTAGAGTTCTCAAGACCTATTGTTTTTGGTGAAGATCGGTTAAGGGAAAGGGGTAGTTTACCTACAACGTTTTTTTAACAAGGGTATTTTCTATGGCAAACGATAACAGCCGCAAGTTCAAACAGAATCAAATAATTTTCTGCATACAGCCCTGACTTGTAGAGTACTAAAGACCTATTGTTTTTGGTGAAGATCGGTTAAGGGGAAGGGGTAGTTTACCTGCAACGTTTTTTTTTCTATGGCAAACGATAACTGCCGCAAATTCAAACAGAATCAAATAATTTTTTGCATACATCCCTGAATTGTAGAGGTCTCAAGGACTTTCGATTTTGGTGAAGATCGGTTAAGGGGAAGGGGTAGTTTACCTGCAACCTTTTACGTTTTAACAAGAGTAAAGTACTTGAAAATTTATTTAAACTTTTTGAAACAATGGTAATTGTTGAAAATAAAATAATTTTGTTGCCAGGTAACAAAAATAAAGTCATTTTGATTATAAAATATAAATATTTACAAGAAAAGAATTTTCAGTTTTCAAAATTTAAATATATTTTTATAAAACAATGGGTTCTTCATTGAGGTGGGGACTTGACGACAGTGACAGGGCTTTCCACCAAATTCAGCAGAGTGACAGGTAGGCCCAACTCTGATTGGCTCCTCAGATTTCCCCAGCGTTAGTAGGTTCTATGAAAATATTTTATTTCAAAAATGATTTTAAATATAAATTTTAGATATGTTTTATAAATCTCATGTTTTATGTTTTAACATGGGTAATTTTTTATATGACGAACCATAACTGCCGTAAATTCAAACAGAATCAAATAACTTTTTACATATGTGCCTGAGCTATAGAGAACTCAATGTCTGTTGATTTTGGTGAAAATCGGTTACGGGGAAAGGGCAGTTTACCTGAAACATTTTTTGTTGTAACATGAGTAAAGTACTTAATTTTGATAAAGTATCCTGATAAGATCTTACTAATCCACTGTAGAAACGTAGATGAAATATCTATAAATGAAGAGGCTAGTTGAACGGGCTGGGGGTAATTTTCTATAAATCAAAATTATAGTTGAAGGGGGAGGGGATAATTTTTTTTTATATGTGTACTACGCTATTGGCAACAAAGAAGTATTTTTTTGTTAAAATTCCTTCCCTGGCTGTTTGGCTGAAAATGATTTTAAATATAAATCTTAGAATATGGAAGTCATGTATGGTTCTTCATACCGATATTTATTATTATGCCTACAGCAATAAAAAGGCAGGTAACACACACACACACACACACACACACACACACACACACACACACACACACACACACACACACACACACACACACAATTCACGTTATTTCTGGCCTCACTCATGTTTAGTTTCTTACATTTGCACGCTTTTTAAATGGAAAGAGCCGAAACCCACACCAACATAACGCGTGCAAGCCGAAAAAATGGACATCAATTTGCTTCCTGTGGATCGCTGGGCAATGTAACTGCACGTCTTTACAGAGGAACGATTCATAGACAGACTTTTCGTCTTTAGGGAATGAACCCTCTGCAAGATGCTGAGGGTCCATGAGTGACTTCGGAGCGCTCCTTCTTTTTCGCGTGTTGTTCTGTGAAACATACACTGTAGATTCGCAGCTTTACTCTAAGCAACGCTCAATAGGAAATGTTGAAAATTTTTGTCCACAGTGTACCCTCATTCACACAACCTGCTCTGATGTTTTAATTACGGACATCATAGTATTAAAACTTTGGAAACTTGAGCACTACTTAATGGAGATCAATCATTAACTTATACAAGCCATTAATTTTATGCATATATTTTATATATATGTGTACAACGTTATCAGCAACAAAGAAGTAGTTTTTGTTAAAATTCCTTCCCGGGATATTTGGCCGTAGTCCAATGTTTTCTACAAAACCAGACGTTTCGGCAATGCAATCGACTTCCATCATCAGTGAAAATCGAGTGCGATAACGTGAGCGTGAGGTGGTATACGTTAGTGACCACATTACTGTGGTTAAGGCTGAAGCAGTAAGTAGAAAGAAGTAGTTTCTATGGTAATATTTCATTTCGAAAATGATTTTAAATATAAATCTTAGAATATGGAAGTCATGTATGGTTCTCCATACCGATATTTAACAATTACCATTGTTTCAAAAAGTTTAAATGAATTTTCAAGTACTTTACTGTTGTTAAAACGTAAAAGGTTGCAGGTAAACTACCCCTTCCCCTTAACCGATCTTCACCAAAATCGAAAGTCCTTGAGATCTCTACAATTCAGGGATGTATGCAAAAAATTATTTGATTCTGTTTGAATTTGCGGCTGTTATCGTTTGCCATAGAAAATTACCCTTGATAAAAAAACGTTGCAGGTAAACTACCCCTTCCCCTTAACCGATCTTTACCAAAAACAATAGGTCTTGAGTACTCTACAAATCAGGGCTGTATGCAAAACATTATTTGATTCTGTTTGAATTTGCGGCTGTTATCGTTTGCCATATAAAATACCCTTGTTAAAAAAACGTTGCAGGTAAACTACCCCTTTTCCTTAACCGATCTTCACCAAAAACAATAGGTCTTGAGAACTCTACAATTTAGGGGTGTATGCAAATACTCTTTTGATTCTGTTTGAATTTGCGGCTGTTATCGTTTGCCATAGAAAATACCCTTGTTAAAACATAAAACGTTGCAGGTAAACTACCCGTTTCCCTTAACCGATCTTCACCAAAAACAATAGGTCTTGAGAACTCCGTAATTCAGGGCTGTATGCGAAACATTATTTGATTCTGTTTGAATTTGCGGCTGTTATCGTTTGCCAAAAAAAATTACCCTTGATAAAAAAAACCGTTGCAGGTAAACTACCCCTTTACCTCAACCGATCTTCACCAAAAACAATAGGTCTTGAGTACTCTACAAATCAGGGCTGTATGCAAAAAATTATTTGATTCTGTTTGAATTTGCGGCAGTTATCGTTTGCCATAGAAAAAAAATCTACACATAGACAGATAGACAGACACTTTTCGGAAAACGACTTTTTTTCATGTTTTGAGTGTAGTACAAACAGAATCTGCAATAATCTCGAACACGATTTTTTTTGCCATCACCATACTTCCATTTCCTTAAGGAATATGGAAGTAATTAAAACTAACATTTTTCACAACGTTCCTTATCCACTACTTTACAATGTTCAAACCAGCAACCTCTACTTATTCAAATATCTTCTTTATATCCTCTCATAATGGCTACTGTTTGCTATATTCCAAATGCAATTAGAATGTCCATTGCAATATATATAATAAATGGGTATAGGCTACGTCTACTCGTCTACTTGCAAGAAAAAGCTTACAGCGGAGAACACACGGCATAAATGTAATGGAGATCTACGCCTACTAGTTTTTTCCTCTCGCTTTAAAAAACTGACTCATCTTCTTTTTTAATACGAAAATATTACTGGACCATCGAAGAAGGTTTTACAAGGATAAAAGTTACAGATGTAAGTGACGCTATTCCAGGGAAATAAAGTAGATGGACTTTTTAGATGTTCGTAAGGCTATGGGACTTTACTTAGTCAGGGAACATTTTATTTAAAATGAAGTCTGCATAATTTTATCACGAAGAGTTCCATTAACGTAGAACTGATGTTACAGTTCTTGCGTACACATAATGTCTTCATAAAATTCAACGCGGACATTATCTAAAAACTGATTTCTCAGCAGTAGGAAAGGAGAAGTTTTTTGCTTCAGTTATACGTTGTTGGTCTATGAAAAGTAATTCCGTTGTTTCCCCAAGTTTAATAAAATAGTTTTTATTAGTATTTTGACCCACCGCACATACAACTTCTGACATAATGAAAACTCGTTTTACACACACACAAACACACGCACACAGAAGCACGCAATAAATAGAATTACAGTATTTGTTTTTAACGACGTGTTCAGGTATTCTAGAAAACTATTTGTACTTTCTAAAGTGAAAGATCCTCAACCAGCAGGAGATTACGGTCAACGTGCTGAAGGTTCATTAGACTCGTAAACGTCTAGTAATTTCCATCGACCGTATTTTCAAACGTACTACGGCAGTAAACTATTGGCGTTCTCAGCACACGATCTGCGCGCGGCACAACTACTGCAATAAAAGCGTGGTTTAATTGTGCTCGTTGCCACTCTGTAGATCTATTAAAAAAATTGTGGCTCAACAACAACAGCAAGATACAATAACTGAATACGGGCAGAGGCAGGTACTGCGGCGGCAAAGAGCAATGCACTGATCGACTCTTTGCATTCCTCAACGTTCAGCTGACAATGTACGTCCCGTAGGGTATAGAAATTGTATCCTTATTCTTATATTCATCGCATAGCAATCCGACAGTCGATGAATAACCATTGTTTCTTGCCAGCGTTAAAGGTCGTGGGCAAGGAAGACACTTGAAGAACGGTCAGGTTATATAAATAAATAAATACCACTATTACATTAACGACTCGGAACACTAGGTTTTTTATAAGTAAAAGCATAAAGTTTTACCTTACACCCTGAACCGGTTTTCTCCTTTAAAAGGCTTAACTGTCTTTGTGATAGACGAACTAAACACGATAAAATATCTAGCAGAATCTAACGGTCATCAGAACAATAGTCAGTAAACTCCTACACAAAACACAAAACAAACAACAGACAAAGACAGAAAACAACCAATTCATAACACTAACATACATCAACAAACAAACTGAAAAAATAGCCCACAAATTCAAAAAAGCAGGATACAGAATCGCTTACAAAACTACTAACAAAACAGAACACACATTATCAAAACACACACACAAAGCACAAAACAAATTCGATCTACCCGGTGTTTACAAGCTAAATTGCTCAAATTGCAATAAATTCTACATAGGCCAGACAGGACGTAGCTTCAAACAGAGATACATTGAACACACAAAGGCACTCCACTCCACTACAGAATCCACCGTTGCAAACTACCTCATTGAAGCAAACCACACATATAAAAACATCGACAATAACATGAACATTCTACATGTACACACAAAAGACCGAAAACTAGACACTCTAGAACAATTGGAAATATACAAACACACAAAAACAAATAAAAACGACATCCTAAACGAACAGACACAATTCAAATCGCACGCATTATTCGAACATATCTCACCCCACACACACAGCATCGATCTTTCGAAATTCGATTCCGTCGCCCACAACAAGACGGACAGCGCTACCAGCGGCAGCCTCTGAAGAAGCCTTTTAAAGGACGAAACCGGTTCAGGCTGTAAGGTAAAACTTTATGCTTTTACTTATAAAAAACCTAGTGTTCCGAGTCGTTAATGTAATAGTGGTATTTAGTTAAGTAACGGACACGTCATGGACAACGAAATCCAAGAAATAAATAAAAGAGCACCGTGCATAGACTCATGCAGTTCTAAGAAAGATTAAAAGAATTTCTTTCTTTTTCTTCCCCCACTGGCCCGTTTCTCGTGTCACCTTTCGGCCTTAGGCGATATAACGCATAGGAGCATGACGAATGCTGCCTTTAGAATTTTATTCCGGTGTTGTGCGTCCTGTTAAGTTGTATGCTATTTCTTGATGTTTACATTTACAAGCCTATGCTATCTTGTACATCTCACAACTGATCTCAAAAACATAATTTCTACACTCTGAATGCGGGGTCTCGTATTCTTTCTTCGTCATTTAAATGGTTTCTTTCTTGTGACACATTTGAATCGGGTGTATTAAAACATGAAGGAATAGGTTATTTAAAGAAGTAGTAATACTGACATGTAACCATTCTACTCTTCTGTTAGTGGGACACAAATTAGGTTACGAAATCATGAAACGAATGACATCAATCATCCACACAAGATAAGTTTTTGCATTATTTGTAGTATCATGGTTGCATATCAAATGATGCCACTAGACTATACTGTTGGATACGAGCCATATTTACCATGTACTTATAATGAGAATGTGATTTAAATGTAAATGTAATTTGCATTTGTGGCAATTAATTATTTAATTGTGTTTGCCGTGCCCCACGATATTGGAGCGCCATTTATATAATGAATTATGCGTCTTATGCGTAAATGGGTTAATTATTAAATATGTAAATTTATCGATCTTTCACATATATCTAGCCCCGAAGTTGGACGCCATTTATATAAGTGATATTATATTTATGATGATATCAAATCAACATAATTGATTTATAAATATTTAATATTGTATTACATTTATTTGCAATAGATAATATGTATTTACTTGCTTTAATTGATTATTTTCATGCCGTGTGTTATACGACCATTTAATATTATGTATGACTATTCTGATTCTCATAAACACATACTTGATATCGTTTAGGAGATTAACGTTGTCACTTTATTTACTTTCTTTAAACATATGAAACTCTTGAAAATCTATTTGATATTTCTCCAAAATTTTAAGTTAATATCTGGGATGTAATTGATAATAATGAACGCATATATATGATCAGCTTAAATTACTAATTTATTTATAATTCACAACAAATTAAAATTGTACATATGATACGTCGCTTTACCTGAAATACATACATATTTTATAAGTATAAATTCATGTTTCAATATATGCTGAAAACAAAGAAAAACATACATACATATATAAATCAAATAATATAACAATTCATATTCTACTTATTTAATGCGTTCATTAAATCCCAAATAAGCTTTTGTTAATATATTCATTAATTACTTTTATTCAAATTTATTCATAGCGTTTCTTAATAATTTTCTCAGGGATGAATTCTTTGAAAGAATCAGGTCAGTAGAAGTAACTAAATAGAAATGATTAAAATAATGGTTACTTGATTATTGAATATCCATTAAGCGTTGATGCAGTCGAGTTCCAGTGATGGAGATGGTTCGTAGACACATTTCGTCGGATGTTGTTTTATCACAGTCACTTAACACTCACTTTTCCGGTCACTCGTGTTGGCGTTTGTTTGTGTGAATAATTGAAGTTGAATGATCAAATCAAATGTTTCATCTTACGGTGTATGTTGTGTGTTCGTATTGACGTGAATGTACATGTCTATTTCCACTTATCGCTGCTTCATTAAATATTCGTATAATTTATTATTTAGTTTAATATTTCATGTTCATTATGTTGTTAATAAGGTGTAGTAACACTATGTTAAGTTCGATCTGTTTAGTATATCGTTTATGTGGTGATATCTGTTCGTGTAACGGTCTGATTGTTCACTGTATATAATTCTCGTCTAAGTCCGTTACGATACACTTCGAAATACACTCTCTAAAAGTTTACTAAGATTTATTATCGTGATGTTAATATATTACTAAGTCTTTTAAGTTACAGGTTAACGTACTAAGTCCCGTACTCGAGTTAATTCTCCGCACGATTAATGTACTCTTGTGAACTTAGAATAAAACTAACTCCGAACAATTAGAGTAAACTGTTTGAAATCTGCGTAACAACTGTTCCGTACTTGAAATTAACTAACTGAAAACTTGTGTATAAAACTGCCTGAAGATTTAAGTAAAAACCATTTCAAAAATTGAGTATAGACTGTCACAAAAATTAGATATAGACTCTCTCTCCTCCGTCTGGGACCGATAGTTTTATTAATTCGTCCCTACTCAAAATTTTGTCTCTGGCGCAGTTCACGCCTACTTCATTTTGAGATTGGTCAGTTTTGAATTTTCTTGGAATATTCTGTCCCACCATGTCGAGATCCTACGTCATAGTTCTTCCGATAGGTCTTCCGTTTCTGTTGCCATGGAAACACTCCTCACCACCAAATTTCTCCCTGGCTGAAGGCATCTGATAGGCTCTTGGATGTCCCCCAATGTTGCTCTGACGAACATTGACCTTTTTCGTGGAAACTACGGCTATTAGACACTTGTCTATCAACTTATTGTCTGAAGCAAATTCTGTGTTTCTCTAGAGTGCCATTATCTGTACTTTCGGTCCTCCTGGCGTATTGTTCTATGTTATACCCCTTTTTTTGTGGCTATTAGTAATTTTGAACATCTGCTGGCTGGTGAAGTCACCCCAACTTTCCACTCGTAAATTCTGTCTGTCAATTAGGCGATAACTCCAGCTGCGTAACATGACTTGAGTCTTTGTCAGATCTATCCTACTATTTGTTTCTTAAGGTGCAGCGCATCCGTTCCATTGTAATATGTAGTTTCACTCGTTTTTGTCGTTTATCGTATACTGACGTAACATGGTCAACATCTGCCACAATTCTCGGTACAAGTGTGAATGTCCTCGCCCAATTGTTACAGCGATAGAGAGCAATAATTCTGGACTAAACTTTCCCTGTCATCTTGTGCAACGAATTTCTATAGTAGTATCGTACTTAATGTCTTTCTATTGTCAAGCTAGCGACGCCGTACTGACATCTTCTCATTACGCTTTATTTATTGCGCCAACTATAAGTCGTTGACACCGCCTCGTGTGAACGTACTCCGTCGAGGTGAAAATTTAAGAAATTTTAAATTTTTTTGCTCGTTACATACTTGATCTAAATTACTAATTTCACTATAGTTAATAAAACTAAGAAACTGGCCTTTGTGTATGACTTTTTCATTACTTCTGAGGCATAAAGAGATCTGGTTGTTATGTTCCAGATTTTATGTAAGAGAGAAATTGATTTGAAAAGAAACATTTACTTCTACATTTAGATGAGACTCGCAAATAGAATACCGTTCTAGAAGTAACTTTATAGAGATTGCCCAAAAGTAACAACATTCAACTTGAACCTACTATCATAGCTAATGTTTGTACATACTGAATTTAAAAACTATTTATAATTTTGCATGCAATTTTTCTGGGTCTGAGACACAAATACCGTAGGTATATGGTATACAGGTTTTCTCATACACAGCTTTGTAAAAGAGTTCGGTGATTATAAAAGTTTCTCAGTGAAATATAATCACATGTAGAGTAAAAGTTGATAATGATTAGGTATGGAAGAAGGGTGACAACAAAGAAGATTAAGCAGGTATTTACAAAACCAGATTTTATTAACATCGATATACAAGTGAAAGTTTGGTTTATCAAAGAAATTAAAAATCAAATTACATTGACTGTGGAAATGAGGTACCTAAGAGGTGTTGTGGGAGTTACTATACATGATAAAACTATAAATAATCTAGTGACACGTAGATAAAAACTTGTCCGAAAGTATCAAATGGTAACAGTTTAAAGAGTGGTTCACGTTATGGTCAGAATACACAGAAACAGAGACGATATGGCAAGTGAAATGGATCCAAGAAAGAACAAGAGCTCAGACCAAGAAGATATATAATATGGAGTTTAAAAGACCTTGTATGTAAAGGATAAAAAGAAATGGACTAAATTATTTTGAATGTATGAAATTTCTATAGAATGATATAATAGTTTACTACCTGTGAACCGATAAATTAAGGTTTTTGATTATAATAATGAACAAAATACATGTATAGTGTTACAACACAAATAAGCCACCCCAATACCAGGGATGAAAAAGATGATTCTGAATATAAAATAATACTTCATATAAAATAAAATGTTTAATATAAAGAAAATAAAAAGACAATGACACGATAAACGACGACATGACCTAACCCAAGTGATTGACCCAACAAAAGGAAACAAAATAAGAAGGGAACCGCAAAAAACAAATGAGAATAAAACCAAATGAACAAGAAAGTGATTAACCAAACTAAATGAAGAAGGGAAAACCAAAACCAAACAAAAATGAAACAAATTAAAGGAATTGAATGACTCAATGCAACAGATTAAAATGAACCCAAAGGAGAAGGTGGAAAACCAAGGTATTGACCAAATACAATGCAAATAAGCCACCCCAATACCAGGGATGAAAAAGATGATTCTGAATATAAAATAATACTTCATATAAAATAAAATGTTTAATATAAAGAAAATAAAAAGACAATGACACGATAAACGACGACATGACCTAACCCAAGTGATTGACCCAACAAAAGGAAACAAAATAAGAAGGGAACCGCAAAAAACAAATGAGAATAAAACCAAATGAACAAGAAAGTGATTAACCAAACTAAATGAAGAAGGGAAAACCAAAACCAAACAAAAATGAAACAAATTAAAGGAATTGAATGACTCAATGCAACAGATTAAAATGAACCCAAAGGAGAAGGTGGAAAACCAAGGTATTGACCAAATACAATGAAAATGAAGAAGGAGGGAAATGAAAAAGAAACAAACCCAATATAAAGGGAAATAAATAAAAATGAAAACAAATGATAAGACACAAACAAGTAATAAAGAATATGAGCAGGAGAAATGATACACTCAAATGTAATATTGGAAAAAAGACCAATAAATAACCTATGAAAAAAAGTAAATATTATTACCAATTAATGGATAAAGAAGTAAATGACAATTGAAAGAAACCCAATTAAACAATGTTAAATATAAAAAAGCAAACTAACCCACAAATTAGAGTTATATGTAATGATAAAATATAAAGATATAAAATTGTTAATATTATTAATGATATTTGTAATGAAAGAGATAGTACGGTAGTGAGATAGTAATTAGAGGGATTACCCATTTAGAAACACTTAAAAAACAAAAACATTTGTGAAGTGCAAAATGAAAGTGTAAAAACCCCAAAGTATAGTGATAAAGAAAAAACACTAAATAAATTATAATAAACTATAAATAATTTAAAAGTGAAGGTGATGATTAAATGAGAATAGTGTAAAATAAAGAATGTTAATATAGTGAAAAATAGTGAAGGATGAAATCATAAACACTTAATAAATCCAAAGGAAACACTAAATGATTAAAAGTGAAGAATAGTAGTAATTAAGAATAGTAGTAAGTATAAACTGTTAATTAAGGTATAATGAATGCTGAAAAGTGATGAAGACAGTATTTAGTTTAGAAAGAATATTATTGTTAAATTTAATTGTATGCAGTTATAATTAAAAGGGAGAATACCCTGAAAGAGAAAACAGATAGTGGTAACATGGAGGGAAGTAAAGATTGTTTAAAAATTAAGGAGTTAAAACAAATCAATAAACACCCATGTTATAAGGGAGCATTATTAAAGTAAGTTCATGAAAAGTGTAATGGTACATATCTTCAACAAACAATAATGAAGAGACATGACAAAAATAAATTATTTAAATACTTAACACTATGATTAAAAGGGATGAGTCAGAGATAAAGAATGGGTTATTAAAATAATAATACGATCAAACATATGGAGGTAATCATAAAAGTAACCTCTAATAAGAAAAAAGTAACAAGCAACGGACCAAAATATTGAAAACAATGATACATGGCGATTTAACCACAATAGCCCAATAGACGGTAAGTGAGAAGGTAGAACCAGCCCCAACAGCAAGGAAAGGATATATAATTACCACAAAGTAAGTGAGAAGGTAGAACCAGCCCCAAAACCAAGGAAAGTATATATAAATGATAACACATTGTAAGTGAATAAGTAGAACCAGCCAACACTAACATAAGGATGTATAAATAATTAATATGGAAGTGAGAAGGTAGAACCAGCCCCAACACCAAGGAAGGGATATATAAATTATAACAAAATGAAGTAAAGACAGTGAACGTGCACAACACCAGTGATAGACCAAGAAAAGAGACCAATTAAGAATAATTGTATATAATGATGATGATTTGTAAACACAGACAAACAATGTAAAATAAGAAGTGTTAAATTTTAATGACTTAAATTGTAGAAGGGTACATTAACCCAAATGAATAGAGATAACTATGACAAATCAAACTAGTACGACACAAACTTATTAACTGTATAATTGAACATAGTAGAGTGAGAGATAGTGAATTAGAATAATAATGAACATTTTTAAAAAATGAGAAAGAGAATTTTAGTAAGCAATACCCACCAGTAACACTTAAACCAAATATAGAGTGCAAGGTGTTAGTATTAAAATACCCAAAGTAAATAGAACCACATTGATAGTGATAAACACTGATAAATCAGTGGAAAAAGTTTTAAGAGTGCATAAAAAGTGAGTGAAAGCTAATAATTGCTAAACACAGAAAGGACTGTGGGAATCAAAAGCAATTATAAGTGAACACCAGTATATGACAAACTAAACTAAAGTGTAGTAGATTAAATACTCAATAGAATTAAGATAGCAGTAGTAGTGACTACATATCATATATTAAATTTTGAACAATTAGTATTCTAAGTGGCAATTTATGTTATTGTCAAGGTATTTAAGAAAAATTGACTATTAGTGTGATAATACACAGTATAGAGAATTTCTAATATACAGAGGTATAAAACCAAATATTATTAACCCAAAATGATAGGAAAAGAATTTAATATAATCATATAGCCTAGTAAAATGTTATTAGAGTGTCATGTTAATGACCTAATGTCATATAGAATTAGTAATAAGGAATTATCATTAATTCAAATATTTAATTAAGGTTTATATGTTTGTTTTTTATACTATGTAATAATTATTACTCACCAAAGAGTATGAGGAGATGAAGAAAATGAACATTGTGAGTAGTGACAAGCAAATAATTATGTTTAATGAATAGAATTATGTCTGTGGGAATTGTTAGACCATAAGATTAAATGTTATATGTTAAATAATAAAGAATAAGAAATAATAATTAAAAACAAACAAAAGCAGTAAACAAGAAACAAAATAAATACAGACAAATCCAGTGATACTAAAAGGCAGTTATGACAATAGACAAGCCAGAATATGGAACCAATAAAATCACATACAATTACAATAGAACAGACATAAAACCATAGAACAAATGAACAAATTTTAGCATAAATGGGGTTTATTTATTATGCTAATAGTGATTGAATTAATTAATGTGTAATTGCCGAGCCCCACGTTCTTTGGGAGCCATTTATATTTATAATGAATGGGGTTTATTTATTATGCTAATCGTGATTGAATTAATTAATGTGTAATTGCCGAGCCCCACGTTCTTTGGGAGCCATTTACATTTAGTGGTGTAAATGTAATTTACATCTGTGGTAATTAATTGTGTAAACCATTTACATCTAGTGAATATTAATCTGTGCTAATTATCTGCGTGGATTAATTACTCAACAATTATGAATCATATTAATTAAAGATTTATGTTATATGTTAAATTTGATATATCTAAAATTGTTTCTATTCGTCAGATTTGACTCAATATAGTGACTAATTAAATACGATTTTATGAGTCTATTAATCAGACGTTTCAATGGTCGAGTTTATTGTATCCATTGATGTTTAGCATAAGTTGTGAGATTTTTAGTGTAATACTTAGAATGAAAATACATCAATAACAAAGGTGAAATTTCAATAATGAACGCATGAATACTGTAAATTAACTACTTATTTATTACACATGTTACTGAAGTAAGTAACTATATCCTGCAAATTACATACATATAAAACACATGATATAAATACAATTATTCAATTTATGCGATGTTTCCTGAAACATAAACACATGGTACATTCAAATGCAGTAAATAATGCACATATATAAAACATACACGAATAATAAACAATCAACAATTATACTTATTCCTACCTAAAATGCGTTCATTATTCCTCGGATAACGAATTACGTTAGTGTTATTTTATAGATTTTATGATTCATATGATTCATATATATTTATTCTCTTGGGGTTAGTTCTTTGAAAAGAGGCAACAGAACAGTAGTATATACTACTAAGATTAAGTAGACATAAAGCTTATCTTTGAGAGTGTTTATCCAATTCCGTCGTCGTGAGAAGACACTTTCTAGATGATTCGTTGAAGATCATAATCACTGTTACGCAGAGCACTGATAACTTCACTTCACTCCACTAAATCTCCACTCCCGTCATGTGTGTGGTGTTGTGGTAACCCGCTGATGTCGAGTGTCCGGAGTTCAAATAGTGAGGTGTTAATGTTGTCATTACACTGAATTGTTCTGAAAGTTTGCCATGTTTGTGTACTTGGTTAACTGTGCCGTCTATCTGGGTGTACCGCGTACTGCGTGCTTAATTGTTTGGTATAGTTTATTCAATTAATTGTTCAACATGGTGATACCTTGTGGTGTGAGAATGTTTAAAGTGTCACTCACTGTTCTACTTTAAGTGTTAATTAGTATGTTATTATGTGCGCGTCAGTTGAGATTTCAAGTCCCGTGCGCACTTATAGTTTATGTTTCCGCACAGAATTGTGTATAAGTGTGACTATATCGATATCTCAGTTCACATATGAATTTACAAATTTGTGAATCCGGTCGGTCGCACAAACTGTTTCTATCACGAACCGTATTACTGTTTCGACATAATCAATCGTCTGTCTATCGTACGCACTAACTTCTGACTATTAATTGCGACTATCAACTGCTACTATTAACTACATACTCTTGACTAACGACTGACTGTTAACTGCGACTAACTGTTCGATTGAATACTTGACTATCCGATTGAAAAATGACTGACTGCCCGCTCCGCGTCTTCGCCAAACAGTTTTATTGGAACATCTTACCCATAAGTCGAAGTTTTGGATTTCTACGCCTCCTCGTACTCCTGATTGGTCGTACAAATTCCTACCCTTCTGTAGATCTCATCCTCTGTTTCACGATTCGTCGGCCGAACCCTTCCTACTCTCTCCACGAGCTCTCTTAGAAGATGCTTGATGCTGGTTGGTCGTCGTCATCCCCGGAGTGTTTCATGTGACGAGCGTAGCACAGATTCTAAGAAATTAGGGCAATTTCATGGCCTTCTGTTATCCTTTGTTTAGACTTTCCCTAAGGTTCTGACTGAGCTTTTGTTAACAGACTCCAAAGTCTTGGTTAATTGTCTAAGTTCCACGACGTTCGTTCCGCCGATTATCAACCCTTCGTTGTCGTCATTTCGGTGAAACTCTACTTTCCAGTCATAAATTTCAGTAAACTGTCAAGGGTTTGTTTTCACGCTGTGCAGGACGCACTGGCAGTATTCACTGAGTTACGTCTATTGTCTATCTCCCCGTTAAAATTGCTCTGTACTCCTTTTGTAACATAGTAAAGCCTTTCATAATTGAGCAGTTACGCTTTGCCTCCACAGCAGGCGTTCCATCTCGATTCCGTGTAACTCGGCAGCTGTACGAAGTCTTTGTTTCAGATTGTTGGGTGCTGTAAATTGTGACAAACGGCTAGCTGTCAGCGACGCCTTGAAATTCTTATTGTGTGCAGTGCTCAGACATTTTTTCTTTGTCTTCGCACTGTCGTCGGGTTTGACGTGCCCTCGATTCGTCATTATTTACGACCTGGGCTTGTGTCCGTCGACTTGAGTGTGGGAACGTGTCACTTGATCGAGGAATTAAAATTTTTAAAATTTCGATCATTACATTGTCCCCAAATTGGATTGGATGTTGGACTTTGGGAGACATCTGATCCAATTTCTGCGCTCTGTCCCAGTCGTGGATGCCTGCTTCGGAATGGACATGGTTGACTGACATCTATCTCTCATAGGAAGCAATTAATTGTTATTCCCCATCTTAATGTTTTATATGGTCATATGAATTTATTGCCACACATCTGAGTGAATGAACGCATTTTTTACACTTTGTCTGTCCATATGCGGACTGTACAATACGATTTCGAGTAAATAATTGAATTTAAGACATGGACGTTTGTCCATTTGACAGTTTGTTTCGTTACTGTTTATATACAATGTACTAGATAAGCTGTAGATTAGCTACCCATTATATTAATCGATCTTATGTCGATGACCTATGTAGCAATAAAATACTTTTAGACTTGTCATTACTGTCTCAAGAATACAGTTGATTCTAACAAATATATACATATGATCAATTCGTAACATATTATAAATGATTACATTGATAAAAGAAACATACATATTAATTATATAGTTAAGGAATCAGCATACTTCGTGATGCATACTCTTAAAGTTATAAAACAATCGTCCATTTTGAATTATTATTTACATAAACAAATTATTCGAGTCTCTACATTTAAACAAGTTATTATTCATAATTATTAACGTCTTTGGTGTCCTGTGTCATAGTATTACACTGTCCTTCTGACACATGGTACATTTCACAAATCACTTTCTGTATATGTTGATATTTATATGTCTAATTAACATAACGAATGACAATTATGTGCTGATCACAAACACAGTTAGCATTGAAATACAGACTAAACACAACAAGTAAAATGCATATCATTATTTGGTTAGCTGGACTGGCCGCGCGAGCAAATTACCTGAACTATGTCTTTTGCTGGTCGCCGGGAGTCGTCGCTACCACTCGTGTTATCTATACTTCCGTTCGCTGGCTCATGATATTTAATGCGCTTTAATTTGCCGTATGTTCTACAAGCTCATATGTGGCTTTGTTTTAATTTTATTCATTAAACTTCTACTCTTCATTCATCAATATTCATCTTTAATTATTTTCTTTGGTTTATGTATTCCCATACAACCAATGTATTTAATGTATGTTATTCAGTACTATCTAATTTCATCATTACATTTTCAAACATTCTTAAAATCGTCTTCTTAATACGTTTTCATTTATTCATTCTTAATTTACATTTGTGATGACATACTTTTAAGTCCCGTCACTATCGTGCTGTTACTAACGCACGCGTTTTTGTTGGTAAACAGTAAGGTGTTTGACCTTGGGTTTTGTGTCACATATTTTTTCCAATGGCTGGTTGGCCGTCCCCGTTATTCCGCTACAATGTGCTGCACTTGCACGCCTAAGATTTATGACCATTCTCCGTCTCGTTCTATGTGAGTGAGTGAGAAGTGTGTCCCACTTTCCCTTTTGTCGGTCTTCCTCAGGCCAGCACGCTTTAAACTGCCTTCCTTGGCTTAGACAACCCTTCGCAACCGTACTTTCATTGCTCACATATACAGTGAGTAGTTTTTGCCGCCGTTTCCAAGCCTGTATACAACTCCGTTGTTCGACAGTCAGTTTACTACTCGTGTGTTTACATAATAAAATTTTGTTTCTTAGGTTCCTAAGAGATCTTACCCCGAGTGCTTGGTCTCTTCCTCCAGTACTATCACGATCTTTTACAACAAAGTCGTCTAGTGGAGATTCTTCTTCTCCTCTTCCTCATGACGTTTCTTGTCCATGATGAACATGCATACGGATCTTGTAGGTCCTCCCGTTTCATGTCATCCATGGCTTGTGTAAATTTGCTTTTAGCCTTATAACATGCGGTATTTGTTTCAACTTTAAACTTTCCCTTCATGCTTCTTATTGATGCAGCTCGACTACTTCGCCGATCTACGCTTATTTCACGAGCTGGATACTTCATCATAGAATTCACTGATGCCGTATCTATTCTCGCGTTTCTTAATTTGTACCTTTTATGCGTTCTACCTGGTAGTAGTAAAATTTTACTATCTTTATCCACGTCTGGATACTCCTCTTCCCACTTCCTCATATACAAAGGAACAAAGTCATTTTTCTTCTTAATCCATTTGTTTCTTGAACTTACGTTAGATCGAATAGTTGATAATTTCTTAGTAGCTGATACATCCGTAAAATCAACAGTGTTATCAGTGTCTTGTACTTTCCGTACGTCTTCGTAATTCTCATTCATCACTTCTTCTTGCTTCTTCTGGACTTCGTTTCCATCCACTTTCCAGGTATCCTTGTATTCACGTATTTCTGTGCGAAACAGTGTGAACTGCTCATCCATAATTTGCGTAATTTCTTTTGTATAGCTATCTAAATTTTTGTTGAATTTGTCACACCCTTCATCGATTACTTCCTTAATCTCTTTAAAATGCTTGTCGAATTTCTGATTGAGACTTTCATTTCGCGTCCGCATGAAGTCCATTAGCGTGCGCAATGTCACTTCTTCCTGTTGTTGGGAGTTCTGTGGTTGCTGTGACTCCTGTCCCCGCGCTCTGACCTCTGACGTCTCCTCCGTCATATTTGGTTCGACGACTGATGAGTTTTCTTCGTTGGTGTCGGGTGCGCCCAACTGGTTGTTAACGTCAAAGTCCATGCTCCTTACACTTATTTAATAATATCTTACGTACTATATTATTGTAATTAGTCTAAATACTACTGTCTGCTCTCTTTTGCCATGCGATGGGCGCCATTTATATTTAGCATAAATGGGGTTTATTTATTATATAATCGTGATTGAATTAATTAATGTGTAATTGCCGAGCCCCACGTTCTTTGGGAGCCATTTACATTTAGTGGTGTAAATGTAATTTACATCTGTGGTAATTAATTGTGTAAACCATTTACATCTAGTGAATATTAATCTGTGCTAATTATCTGCGTGGATTAATTACTCAACAATTATGAATCATATTAATTAAAGATTTATGTTATATGTTAAATTTGATATATCTAAAATTGTTTCTATTCGTCAGATTTGACTCAATATAGTGACTAATTAAATACGATTTTATGAGTCTATTAATCAGACGTTTCAATGGTCGAGTTTATTGTATCCATTGATGTTTAGCATAAGTTGTGAGATTTTTAGTGTAATACTTAGAATGAAAATACATCAATAACAAAGGTGAAATTTCAATAATGAACGCATGAATACTGTAAATTAACTACTTATTTATTACACATGTTACTGAAGTAAGTAACTATATCCTGCAAATTACATACGTATAAAACACATGATATAAATACAATTATTCAATTTATGCGATGTTTCCTGAAACATAAACACATGGTACATTCAAATGCAGTAAATAATGAACATATATAAAACATACACGAATAATAAACAATCAACAATTATACTTATTCCTACCTAAAATGCGTTCATTATTCCTCAGATAACGAATTACGTTAGTGTTATTTTATAGATTTTATGATTCATATGATTCATATATATTTATTCTCTTGGGGTTAGTTCTTTGAAAAGAGGCAACAGAACAGTAGTATATACTACTAAGATTAAGTAGACATAAAGCTTATCTTTGAGAGTGTTTATCCAATTCCGTCGTCGTGAGAAGACACTTTCTAGATGATTCGTTGAAGATCATAATCACTGTTACGCAGAGCACTGATAACTTCACTTCACTCCACTAAATCTCCACTCCCGTCATGTGTGTGGTGTTGTGGTAACCCGCTGATGTCGAGTGTCCGGAGTTCAAATAGTGAGGTGTTAATGTTGTCATTACACTGAATTGTTCTGAAAGTTTGTCATGTTTGTGTACTTGGTTAACTGTGCCGTCTATCTGGGTGTACCGCGTACTGCGTGCTTAATTGTTTGGTATAGTTTATTCAATTAATTGTTCAACATGGTGATACCTTGTGGTGTGAGAATGTTTAAAGTGTCACTCACTGTTCTACTTTAAGTGTTAATTAGTATGTTATTATGTGCGCGTCAGTTGAGATTTCAAGTCCCGTGCGCACTTATAGTTTATGTTTCCGCACAGAATTGTGTATAAGTGTGACTATATCGATATCTCAGTTCACATATGAATTTACAAATTTGTGAATCCGGTCGGTCGCACAAACTGTTTCTATCACGAACCGTATTACTAATTCGACATAATCAATCGTCTGTCTATCGTACGCACTAACTTCTGACTATTAATTGCGACTATCAACTGCTACTATTAACTACATACTCTTGACTAACGACTGACTGTTAACTGCGACTAACTGTTCGATTGAATACTTGACTATCCGATTGAAAAATGACTGACTGCCCGCTCCGCGTCTTCGCCAAACAGTTTTATTGGAACATCTTACCCATAAGTCGAAGTTTTGGATTTCTACGCCTCCTCGTACTCCTGATTGGTCGTACAAATTCCTACCCTTCTGTAGATCTCATCCTCTGTTTCACGATTCGTCGGCCGAACCCTTCCTACTCTCTCCACGAGCTCTCTTAGAAGATGCTTGATGCTGGTTGGTCGTCGTCATCCCCGGAGTGTTTCATGTGACGAGCGTAGCACAGATTCTAAGAAATTAGGGCAATTTCATGGCCTTCTGTTATCCTTTGTTTAGACTTTCCCTAAGGTTCTGACTGAGCTTTTGTTAACAGACTCCAAAGTCTTGGTTAATTGTCTAAGTTCCACGACGTTCGTTCCGCCGATTATCAACCCTTCGTTGTCGTCATTTCGGTGAAACTCTACTTTCCAGTCATAAATTTCAGTAAACTGTCAAGGGTTTGTTTTCACGCTGTGCAGGACGCACTGGCAGTATTCACTGAGTTACGTCTATTGTCTATCTCCCCGTTAAAATTGCTCTGTACTCCTTTTGTAACATAGTAAAGCCTTTCATAATTGAGCAGTTACGCTTTGCCTCCACAGCAGGCGTTCCATCTCGATTCCGTGTAACTCGGCAGCTGTACGAAGTCTTTGTTTCAGATTGTTGGGTGCTGTAAATTGTGACAAACGGCTAGCTGTCAGCGACGCCTTGAAATTCTTATTGTGTGCAGTGCTCAGACATTTTTTCTTTGTCTTCGCACTGTCGTCGGGTTTGACGTGCCCTCGATTCGTCATTATTTACGACCTGGGCTTGTGTCCGTCGACTTGAGTGTGGGAACGTGTCACTTGATCGAGGAATTAAAATTTTTAAAATTTCGATCATTACATTGTCCCCAAATTGGATTGGATGTTGGACTTTGGGAGACATCTGATCCAATTTCTGCGCTCTGTCCCAGTCGTGGATGCCTGCTTCGGAATGGACATGGTTGACTGACATCTATCTCTCATAGGAAGCAATTAATTGTTATTCCCCATCTTAATGTTTTATATGGTCATATGAATTTATTGCCACACATCTGAGTGAATGAACGCATTTTTTACACTTTGTCTGTCCATATGCGGACTGTACAATACGATTTCGAGTAAATAATTGAATTTAAGACATGGACGTTTGTCCATTTGACAGTTTGTTTCGTTACTGTTTATATACAATGTACTAGATAAGCTGTAGATTAGCTACCCATTATATTAATCGATCTTATGTCGATGACCTATGTAGCAATAAAATACTTTTAAACTTGTCATTACTGTCTCAAGAATACAGTTGATTCTAACAAATATATACATATGATCAATTCGTAACATATTATAAATGATTACATTGATAAAAGAAACATACATATTAATTATATAGTTAAGGAATCAGCATACTTCGTGATGCATACTCTTAAAGTTATAAAACAATCGTCCATTTTGAATTATTATTTACATAAACAAATTATTCGAGTCTCTACATTTAAACAAGTTATTATTCATAATTATTAACGTCTTTGGTGTCCTGTGTCATAGTATTACACTGTCCTTCTGACACATGGTACATTTCACAAATCACTTTCTGTATATGTTGATATTTATATGTCTAATTAACATAACGAATGACAATTATGTGCTGATCACAAACACAGTTAGCATTGAAATACAGACTAAACACAACAAGTAAAATGCATATCATTATTTGGTTAGCTGGACTGGCCGCGCGAGCAAATTACCTGAACTATGTCTTTTGCTGGTCGCCGGGAGTCGTCGCTACCACTCGTGTTATCTATACTTCCGTTCGCTGGCTCATGATATTTAATGCGCTTTAATTTGCCGTATGTTCTACAAGCTCATATGTGGCTTTGTTTTAATTTTATTCATTAAACTTCTACTCTTCATTCATCAATATTCATCTTTAATTATTTTCTTTGGTTTATGTATTCCCATACAACCAATGTATTTAATGTATGTTATTCAGTACTATCTAATTTCATCATTACATTTTCAAACATTCTTAAAATCGTCTTCTTAATACGTTTTCATTTATTCATTCTTAATTTACATTTGTGATGACATACTTTTAAGTCCCGTCACTATCGTGCTGTTACTAACGCACGCGTTTTTGTTGGTAAACAGTAAGGTGTTTGACCTTGGGTTTTGTGTCACATATTTTTTCCAATGGCTGGTTGGCCGTCCCCGTTATTCCGCTACAATGTGCTGCACTTGCGCGCCTAAGATTTATGACCATTCTCCGTCTCGTTCTATGTGAGTGAGTGAGAAGTGTGTCCCACTTTCCCTTTTGTCGGTCTTCCTCAGGCCAGCACGCTTTAAACTGCCTTCCTTGGCTTAGACAACCCTTCGCAACCGTACTTTCATTGCTCACATATACAGTGAGTAGTTTTTGCCGCCGTTTCCAAGCCTGTATACAACTCCGTTGTTCGACAGTCAGTTTACTACTCGTGTGTTTACATAATAAAATTTTGTTTCTTAGGTTCCTAAGAGATCTTACCCCGAGTGCTTGGTCTCTTCCTCCAGTACTATCACGATCTTTTACAACAAAGTCGTCTAGTGGAGATTCTTCTTCTCCTCTTCCTCATGACGTTTCTTGTCCATGATGAACATGCATACGGATCTTGTAGGTCCTCCCGTTTCATGTCATCCATGGCTTGTGTAAATTTGCTTTTAGCCTTATAACATGCGGTATTTGTTTCAACTTTAAACTTTCCCTTCATGCTTCTTATTGATGCAGCTCGACTACTTCGCCGATCTACGCTTATTTCACGAGCTGGATACTTCATCATAGAATTCACTGATGCCGTATCTATTCTCGCGTTTCTTAATTTGTACCTTTTATGCGTTCTACCTGGTAGTAGTAAAATTTTACTATCTTTATCCACGTCTGGATACTCCTCTTCCCACTTCCTCATATACAAAGGAACAAAGTCATTTTTCTTCTTAATCCATTTGTTTCTTGAACTTACGTTAGATCGAATAGTTGATAATTTCTTAGTAGCTGATACATCCGTAAAATCAACAGTGTTATCAGTGTCTTGTACTTTCCGTACGTCTTCGTAATTCTCATTCATCACTTCTTCTTGCTTCTTCTGGACTTCGTTTCCATCCACTTTCCAGGTATCCTTGTATTCACGTATTTCTGTGCGAAACAGTGTGAACTGCTCATCCATAATTTGCGTAATTTCTTTTGTATAGCTATCTAAATTTTTGTTGAATTTGTCACACCCTTCATCGATTACTTCCTTAATCTCTTTAAAATGCTTGTCGAATTTCTGATTGAGACTTTCATTTCGCGTCCGCATGAAGTCCATTAGCGTGCGCAATGTCACTTCTTCCTGTTGTTGGGAGTTCTGTGGTTGCTGTGACTCCTGTCCCCGCGCTCTGACCTCTGACGTCTCCTCCGTCATATTTGGTTCGACGACTGATGAGTTTTCTTCGTTGGTGTCGGGTGCGCCCAACTGGTTGTTAACGTCAAAGTCCATGCTCCTTACACTTATTTAATAATATCTTACGTACTATATTATTGTAATTAGTCTAAATACTACTGTCTGCTCTCTTTTGCCATGCGATGGGCGCCATTTATATTTAGCATAAATGGGGTTTATTTATTATGCTAATCGTGATTGAATTAATTAATGTGTAATTGCCGAGCCCCACGTTCTTTGGGAGCCATTTACATTTAGTGGTGTAAATGTAATTTACATCTGTGGTAATTAATTGTGTAAACCATTTACATCTAGTGAATATTAATCTGTGCTAATTATCTGCGTGGATTAATTACTCAACAATTATGAATCATATTAATTAAAGATTTATGTTATATGTTAAATTTGATATATCTAAAATTGTTTCTATTCGTCAGATTTGACTCAATATAGTGACTAATTAAATACGATTTTATGAGTCTATTAATCAGACGTTTCAATGGTCGAGTTTATTGTATCCATTGATGTTTAGCATAAGTTGTGAGATTTTTAGTGTAATACTTAGAATGAAAATACATCAATAACAAAGGTGAAATTTCAATAATGAACGCATGAATACTGTAAATTAACTACTTATTTATTACACATGTTACTGAAGTAAGTAACTATATCCTGCAAATTACATACGTATAAAACACATGATATAAATACAATTATTCAATTTATGCGATGTTTCCTGAAACATAAACACATGGTACATTCAAATGCAGTAAATAATGAACATATATAAAACATACACGAATAATAAACAATCAACAATTATACTTATTCCTACCTAAAATGCGTTCATTATTCCTCAGATAACGAATTACGTTAGTGTTATTTTATAGATTTTATGATTCATATGATTCATATATATTTATTCTCTTGGGGTTAGTTCTTTGAAAAGAGGCAACAGAACAGTAGTATATACTACTAAGATTAAGTAGACATAAAGCTTATCTTTGAGAGTGTTTATCCAATTCCGTCGTCGTGAGAAGACACTTTCTAGATGATTCATTGAAGATCATAATCACTGTTACGCAGAGCACTGATAACTTCACTTCACTCCACTAAATCTCCACTCCCGTCATGTGTGTGGTGTTGTGGTAACCCGCTGATGTCGAGTGTCCGGAGTTCAAATAGTGAGGTGTTAATGTTGTCATTACACTGAATTGTTCTGAAAGTTTGCCATGTTTGTGTACTTGGTTAACTGTGCCGTCTATCTGGGTGTACCGCGTACTGCGTGCTTAATTGTTTGGTATAGTTTATTCAATTAATTGTTCAACATGGTGATACCTTGTGGTGTGAGAATGTTTAAAGTGTCACTCACTGTTCTACTTTAAGTGTTAATTAGTATGTTATTATGTGCGCGTCAGTTGAGATTTCAAGTCCCGTGCGCACTTATAGTTTATGTTTCCGCACAGAATTGTGTATAAGTGTGACTATATCGATATCTCAGTTCACATATGAATTTACAAATTTGTGAATCCGGTCGGTCGCACAAACTGTTTCTATCACGAACCGTATTACTGTTTCGACATAATCAATCGTCTGTCTATCGTACGCACTAACTTCTGACTATTAATTGCGACTATCAACTGCTACTATTAACTACATACTCTTGACTAATGACTGACTGTTAACTGCGACTAACTGTTCGATTGAATACTTGACTATCCGATTGAAAAATGACTGACTGCCCGCTCCGCGTCTTCGCCAAACAGTTTTATTGGAACATCTTACCCATAAGTCGAAGTTTTGGATTTCTACGCCTCCTCGTACTCCTGATTGGTCGTACAAATTCCTACCCTTCTGTAGATCTCATCCTCTGTTTCACGATTCGTCGGCCGAACCCTTCCTACTCTCTCCACGAGCTCTCTTAGAAGATGCTTGATGCTGGTTGGTCGTCGTCATCCCCGGAGTGTTTCATGTGACGAGCGTAGCACAGATTCTAAGAAATTAGGGCAATTTCATGGCCTTCTGTTATCCTTTGTTTAGACTTTCCCTAAGGTTCTGACTGAGCTTTTGTTAACAGACTCCAAAGTCTTGGTTAATTGTCTAAGTTCCACGACGTTCGTTCCGCCGATTATCAACCCTTCGTTGTCGTCATTTCGGTGAAACTCTACTTTCCAGTCATAAATTTCAGTAAACTGTCAAGGGTTTGTTTTCACGCTGTGCAGGACGCACTGGCAGTATTCACTGAGTTACGTCTATTGTCTATCTCCCCGTTAAAATTGCTCTGTACTCCTTTTGTAACATAGTAAAGCCTTTCATAATTGAGCAGTTACGCTTTGCCTCCACAGCAGGCGTTCCATCTCGATTCCGTGTAACTCGGCAGCTGTACGAAGTCTTTGTTTCAGATTGTTGGGTGCTGTAAATTGTGACAAACGGCTAGCTGTCAGCGACGCCTTGAAATTCTTATTGTGTGCAGTGCTCAGACATTTTTTCTTTGTCTTCGCACTGTCGTCGGGTTTGACGTGCCCTCGATTCGTCATTATTTACGACCTGGGCTTGTGTCCGTCGACTTGAGTGTGGGAACGTGTCACTTGATCGAGGAATTAAAATTTTTAAAATTTCGATCATTACATTGTCCCCAAATTGGATTGGATGTTGGACTTTGGGAGACATCTGATCCAATTTCTGCGCTCTGTCCCAGTCGTGGATGCCTGCTTCGGAATGGACATGGTTGACTGACATCTATCTCTCATAGGAAGCAATTAATTGTTATTCCCCATCTTAATGTTTTATATGGTCATATGAATTTATTGCCACACATCTGAGTGAATGAACGCATTTTTTACACTTTGTCTGTCCATATGCGGACTGTACAATACGATTTCGAGTAAATAATTGAATTTAAGACATGGACGTTTGTCCATTTGACAGTTTGTTTCGTTACTGTTTATATACAATGTACTAGATAAGCTGTAGATTAGCTACCCATTATATTAATCGATCTTATGTCGATGACCTATGTAGCAATAAAATACTTTTAAACTTGTCATTACTGTCTCAAGAATACAGTTGATTCTAACAAATATATACATATGATCAATTCGTAACATATTATAAATGATTACATTGATAAAAGAAACATACATATTAATTATATAGTTAAGGAATCAGCATACTTCGTGATGCATACTCTTAAAGTTATAAAACAATCGTCCATTTTGAATTATTATTTACATAAACAAATTATTCGAGTCTCTACATTTAAACAAGTTATTATTCATAATTATTAACGTCTTTGGTGTCCTGTGTCATAGTATTACACTGTCCTTCTGACACATGGTACATTTCACAAATCACTTTCTGTATATGTTGATATTTATATGTCTAATTAACATAACGAATGACAATTATGTGCTGATCACAAACACAGTTAGCATTGAAATACAGACTAAACACAACAAGTAAAATGCATATCATTATTTGGTTAGCTGGACTGGCCGCGCGAGCAAATTACCTGAACTATGTCTTTTGCTGGTCGCCGGGAGTCGTCGCTACCACTCGTGTTATCTATACTTCCGTTCGCTGGCTCATGATATTTAATGCGCTTTAATTTGCCGTATGTTCTACAAGCTCATATGTGGCTTTGTTTTAATTTTATTCATTAAACTTCTACTCTTCATTCATCAATATTCATCTTTAATTATTTTCTTTGGTTTATGTATTCCCATACAACCAATGTATTTAATGTATGTTATTCAGTACTATCTAATTTCATCATTACATTTTCAAACATTCTTAAAATCGTCTTCTTAATACGTTTTCATTTATTCATTCTTAATTTACATTTGTGATGACATACTTTTAAGTCCCGTCACTATCGTGCTGTTACTAACGCACGCGTTTTTGTTGGTAAACAGTAAGGTGTTTGACCTTGGGTTTTGTGTCACATATTTTTTCCAATGGCTGGTTGGCCGTCCCCGTTATTCCGCTACAATGTGCTGCACTTGCGCGCCTAAGATTTATGACCATTCTCCGTCTCGTTCTATGTGAGTGAGTGAGAAGTGTGTCCCACTTTCCCTTTTGTCGGTCTTCCTCAGGCCAGCACGCTTTAAACTGCCTTCCTTGGCTTAGACAACCCTTCGCAACCGTACTTTCATTGCTCACATATACAGTGAGTAGTTTTTGCCGCCGTTTCCAAGCCTGTATACAACTCCGTTGTTCGACAGTCAGTTTACTACTCGTGTGTTTACATAATAAAATTTTGTTTCTTAGGTTCCTAAGAGATCTTACCCCGAGTGCTTGGTCTCTTCCTCCAGTACTATCACGATCTTTTACAACAAAGTCGTCTAGTGGAGATTCTTCTTCTCCTCTTCCTCATGACGTTTCTTGTCCATGATGAACATGCATACGGATCTTGTAGGTCCTCCCGTTTCATGTCATCCATGGCTTGTGTAAATTTGCTTTTAGCCTTATAACATGCGGTATTTGTTTCAACTTTAAACTTTCCCTTCATGCTTCTTATTGATGCAGCTCGACTACTTCGCCGATCTACGCTTATTTCACGAGCTGGATACTTCATCATAGAATTCACTGATGCCGTATCTATTCTCGCGTTTCTTAATTTGTACCTTTTATGCGTTCTACCTGGTAGTAGTAAAATTTTACTATCTTTATCCACGTCTGGATACTCCTCTTCCCACTTCCTCATATACAAAGGAACAAAGTCATTTTTCTTCTTAATCCATTTGTTTCTTGAACTTACGTTAGATCGAATAGTTGATAATTTCTTAGTAGCTGATACATCCGTAAAATCAACAGTGTTATCAGTGTCTTGTACTTTCCGTACGTCTTCGTAATTCTCATTCATCACTTCTTCTTGCTTCTTCTGGACTTCGTTTCCATCCACTTTCCAGGTATCCTTGTATTCACGTATTTCTGTGCGAAACAGTGTGAACTGCTCATCCATAATTTGCGTAATTTCTTTTGTATAGCTATCTAAATTTTTGTTGAATTTGTCACACCCTTCATCGATTACTTCCTTAATCTCTTTAAAATGCTTGTCGAATTTCTGATTGAGACTTTCATTTCGCGTCCGCATGAAGTCCATTAGCGTGCGCAATGTCACTTCTTCCTGTTGTTGGGAGTTCTGTGGTTGCTGTGACTCCTGTCCCCGCGCTCTGACCTCTGACGTCTCCTCCGTCATATTTGGTTCGACGACTGATGAGTTTTCTTCGTTGGTGTCGGGTGCGCCCAACTGGTTGTTAACGTCAAAGTCCATGCTCCTTACACTTATTTAATAATATCTTACGTACTATATTATTGTAATTAGTCTAAATACTACTGTCTGCTCTCTTTTGCCATGCGATGGGCGCCATTTATATTTAGCATAAATGGGGTTTATTTATTATGCTAATCGTGATTGAATTAATTAATGTGTAATTGCCGAGCCCCACGTTCTTTGGGAGCCATTTACATTTAGTGGTGTAAATGTAATTTACATCTGTGGTAATTAATTGTGTAAACCATTTACATCTAGTGAATATTAATCTGTGCTAATTATCTGCGTGGATTAATTACTCAACAATTATGAATCATATTAATTAAAGATTTATGTTATATGTTAAATTTGATATATCTAAAATTGTTTCTATTCGTCAGATTTGACTCAATATAGTGACTAATTAAATACGATTTTATGAGTCTATTAATCAGACGTTTCAATGGTCGAGTTTATTGTATCCATTGATGTTTAGCATAAGTTGTGAGATTTTTAGTGTAATACTTAGAATGAAAATACATCAATAACAAAGGTGAAATTTCAATAATGAACGCATGAATACTGTAAATTAACTACTTATTTATTACACATGTTACTGAAGTAAGTAACTATATCCTGCAAATTACATACGTATAAAACACATGATATAAATACAATTATTCAATTTATGCGATGTTTCCTGAAACATAAACACATGGTACATTCAAATGCAGTAAATAATGAACATATATAAAACATACACGAATAATAAACAATCAACAATTATACTTATTCCTACCTAAAATGCGTTCATTATTCCTCAGATAACGAATTACGTTAGTGTTATTTTATAGATTTTATGATTCATATGATTCATATATATTTATTCTCTTGGGGTTAGTTCTTTGAAAAGAGGCAACAGAACAGTAGTATATACTACTAAGATTAAGTAGACATAAAGCTTATCTTTGAGAGTGTTTATCCAATTCCGTCGTCGTGAGAAGACACTTTCTAGATGATTCATTGAAGATCATAATCACTGTTACGCAGAGCACTGATAACTTCACTTCACTCCACTAAATCTCCACTCCCGTCATGTGTGTGGTGTTGTGGTAACCCGCTGATGTCGAGTGTCCGGAGTTCAAATAGTGAGGTGTTAATGTTGTCATTACACTGAATTGTTCTGAAAGTTTGCCATGTTTGTGTACTTGGTTAACTGTGCCGTCTATCTGGGTGTACCGCGTACTGCGTGCTTAATTGTTTGGTATAGTTTATTCAATTAATTGTTCAACATGGTGATACCTTGTGGTGTGAGAATGTTTAAAGTGTCACTCACTGTTCTACTTTAAGTGTTAATTAGTATGTTATTATGTGCGCGTCAGTTGAGATTTCAAGTCCCGTGCGCACTTATAGTTTATGTTTCCGCACAGAATTGTGTATAAGTGTGACTATATCGATATCTCAGTTCACATATGAATTTACAAATTTGTGAATCCGGTCGGTCGCACAAACTGTTTCTATCACGAACCGTATTACTGTTTCGACATAATCAATCGTCTGTCTATCGTACGCACTAACTTCTGACTATTAATTGCGACTATCAACTGCTACTATTAACTACATACTCTTGACTAATGACTGACTGTTAACTGCGACTAACTGTTCGATTGAATACTTGACTATCCGATTGAAAAATGACTGACTGCCCGCTCCGCGTCTTCGCCAAACAGTTTTATTGGAACATCTTACCCATAAGTCGAAGTTTTGGATTTCTACGCCTCCTCGTACTCCTGATTGGTCGTACAAATTCCTACCCTTCTGTAGATCTCATCCTCTGTTTCACGATTCGTCGGCCGAACCCTTCCTACTCTCTCCACGAGCTCTCTTAGAAGATGCTTGATGCTGGTTGGTCGTCGTCATCCCCGGAGTGTTTCATGTGACGAGCGTAGCACAGATTCTAAGAAATTAGGGCAATTTCATGGCCTTCTGTTATCCTTTGTTTAGACTTTCCCTAAGGTTCTGACTGAGCTTTTGTTAACAGACTCCAAAGTCTTGGTTAATTGTCTAAGTTCCACGACGTTCGTTCCGCCGATTATCAACCCTTCGTTGTCGTCATGTCGGTGAAACTCTACTTTCCAGTCGTAAATTTCAGTAAACTGTCAAGGGTTTGTTTTCACGCTGTGCAGGACGCACTGGCAGTATTCACTGAGTTACGTCTATTGTCTATCTCCCCGTTAAAATTGCTCTGTACTCCTTTTGTAACATAGTAAAGCCTTTCATAATTGAGCAGTTACGCTTTGCCTCCACAGCAGGCGTTCCATCTCGATTCCGTGTAACTCGGCAGCTGTACGAAGTCTTTGTTTCAGATTGTTGGGTGCTGTAAATTGTGACAAACGGCTAGCTGTCAGCGACGCCTTGAAATTCTTATTGTGTGCAGTGCTCAGACATTTTTTCTTTGTCTTCGCACTGTCGTCGGGTTTGACGTGCCCTCGATTCATCATTATTTACGACCTGGGCTTGTGTCTGTCGACTTGAGTGTGGGAACGTGTCACTTGATCGAGGAATTAAAATTTTTAAAATTTCGATCATTACAAAATCATGTATTAAACCAATCAGAACCCATACAAGGGGAAAATAAAATGTAATCTCTGTAATTTAAGAAAAATAACCAATTGCTGTTTAGGCCTAGGCAAATGCCTAACTGTAAAACTACAAAAAACTTCAATTTTGAGGATTAAACAATAACATTAACAAAACTAATACAAGTAAACAATAAAAGACGATTAGGCAGTCATATTAAGAAAGAAATATTAAAGTAATCATTTGAATTAAGAAAACAGTGTAATTAAACAAAATTAACATAACTGTCAAATTGTTAATACATCAGTAAACCCAATTTTATTGGATGTTAAATTAATCCTTGAAACAAAATACGAACAGTGGTGATGATATTTAATACTCAAATTTGAATACCGAAGATTAATTGTATTCAGAAGATCTGTAAACATATTAAATAAAAATTCAAATCTCCTAACAATGGTCTTAAGCCAATTTTAACCAATCAGAATTTTTGAGTTACCATGACAACAGCAGAATATTGACAATTTTCAGTTAGGAAACGGGAGAATCTATAGTGACGCTTACATGAAGACGCCATGCCGTGAAGGGCCCAAACTTTTATTATAAAACATTAAAAGTGCCCATATTATATGAAGAGAAGGACCATACCAACTGATGAGAGGATGTTACATTCAACCCAGACCAAGGACCAGCTTAATTTAATCCAGATGCATTGAAAATAAGGAAATTAACAAGAAGAAGACACAAGACGTACCTGAAGCCCAAGATTTGAAGAAAGAAGAATCGACATCGACGAATCAACCTACATTAACTATTGACAATACACTTCCTATCAACTGACGATAAGTATTGCTGAATTAATTGAACTTCTAAAATAAATTCTCTTTCAAATTTCTCACTAAACTGTGAACTCTCACTATCACTGAAGGTATTATTTTTTCAAGGATTGATGAATAAAACGTAATTTATGAACACTAAATAACTGATTATAACCTATGTATTACACAAATGACACCGTCACACACTTTTAACACCACAACATTGAATTTAAAGTAAACCTTATTCAATTTTAATGCTCATGATTATAAAGTGATATATTGTAATTTATTATCTTGTTTTAAAACTTCTTTGTCGTACTTAAAATGACTCAATTTGGCAAATTTATTGTGTAAATAATAATCAACGCCATCTTGTGGCGAAAGAAAACATTGTATTGCCAACCCAGCTTCCCGCTGAGTGAAAGACTATTTATTGCCGAGGCTAAAATTATTATATTAATTTCAAATTTTGTATAAGCGTTAACAAGGATTAACAGTTCTGAGCCAAATAAAAAAGTGTGTATCATTAACAACTGTCCAGTAATTATTTACAGAAAAATATTATGTATGTTTTGTTTTGTAGAAGCGAATAACACTAACCAACATTATTTCACGTTGGTAACACGTTTCCCCCACTCAAACGAGATTCGAGTTCATGCCAGTTGGCGAACAATTCGAATCGACATTACCATACTGTAAAACAACCCAGGTAAAAACTTTTAATTGTTTTCTAGCAAAACAATTTGGCGCCTATCGGGAAATACAAAAGAGTGAGAAGGGACAGGTAAGGCACACAGGCTACTCGACGCTTAAATCATACCAAACGAGACTTCATAACGTTCGCAAAAGCTTAAACACTAAAACTCAACATTTAAAATTTATAAATATAATTAAACCCTGACACAAGTCGTCTTACTACAAAAGTGATGTTGTTTATCACACAAAAAATGATATAAAATGAGATGAATTGTAAACAAATATTAGCAAATAATAGTTAAATAATTATTTAAGCAAGTTTATGAATAGGATATGGCTGGAAGAATTATACAGACCATAGGCCTATATGTTGTATTTAATGTGATAAAAAAATAGTAAATAATAGCTGCATTGTTATTATTGGCAAATTAAACAAGTAAAAAAGTTAAGAAATGTATGACTTAGAAAACGAGGAAACCAGATAGTGAACAATTATGTATAAAATAATGATGACAAAATAATAACACATAAACAGACCCAAAACACAACAATAAATAACACAACCAATTATAATAACAAAATAAAGCCCATTAGGCTAAAATAAGATGTAATTTGAATGAAATAAGTCAAATACCATAATGGCTACTTAGGCCTATGAAAATGCCTAACTGTCAAAAACGAATAACTACAAATTGTAACAAATTAACAAAGAAACTAGCTAATCCAAGGTGAACAAAAAACCAAGGATAATTTGAAAATCATAATAAAAGCAAAATATTATAATAAGTATTTGAATTCAAAAAGAAATGTAATTAACAAGTATTAAAATAATTGTAAAAAGATAAAACCTAAAATAACCCAAACTTGTGGGATACCAAATTAATCTATGAAAGGAAATACATACTATAGTGACAATATTTAATACTTAGGAAGGAAGATAGAGGAATAACAGCAATCAGAAGATATACTAGGATTTTGAAAAGAATTCAAATTTTGATAACAATGGATTTATGTCAATCTAAGCCAATCAGAATTAATCGGTAACCATAGAAACGAACGTTGGTGGCAAAAATTACCGTTGAATATTGTTACTCGTAAAGCGTCACCTCTAACAGAAAAGAAGCCGAATTTTGGAAGACCAATTTTTAAGTAAAAAATGTAAAAACAGTGAACAAAAGTCAAAACCATGATTGAATAAGAAGCAGACGAACCATTGGAGCAGTCAACTAAAGACCAAGGACCATATTACCAAGAAAATAAAAGAAAAATATGACCACATCCTATATGAAAAGGACACCAGACCTACTTAAGTCCAAAGATTAATGAAAATAGAAACTATTGCAGCCCAATCCTCTTACGACTCAATGAACGATAACACCAAGTCATCTGATGTGTTAAGTACCCTTGAATTACCTTATTTCCAAAAATAAAATCACTTTAAATTTTACACAAAGTAATTTGATCTCTCACTATAATCCAAATATTCTCTTTCAAAGATTAATTAAGAAAAATAAACACACTGAAAATTTGTTAACATAAAATATAACCTATTGTTTAAATACGAACTTTCGAAACACATTTAACGACACTACAGAACAGATTGTAACCACACACCTTATTACTTATGTACATTTAGAGTAAGGTAAAGCACTTTTATTGTAATCATAGGAATTCTTTGCCTTGTAATCAAAAGAATCCCCGATTTTGGAACGAAATGAATTATAATAACTAAACGTTCCGCAGCCATGCTGATGTGAACACATCGTTACAATAATCGATTCGTCATCCTGAGAAATATTGTTTCATGTAAAAAGTCGGTGCAAATTTGTTAATCAACCAATATAATTTAATTGTCTAATTGAAAATTTTACTTATCAAACATTAAAATAACTAGTACAGGGAGTAACCGTTGTTATTATTTCATAGGGAGTGCATTGTATTACTTGTGTTTGTTTACGAAAGCTAGATTTGACTATCAGCGCTCAAGTTGCAATTCGTACAACTACCTACTCGATTCAGAAGGCTGAACGAGCGGGAATTATTTGAACGCCCCGACCGTCATAGCTGAGAACACCCTATTACGATATAGATTAATAAGTTTAATTGTTTTAATAAACAATTTGGTGCCACCCGGGATTAACACACCCCTATATAAGAACAGGTAAGGTTACTGCCAAGTTGTACTGGTAATTACAGCAACACTACGGACATCGATAGCGCAAAATTGATGTAACGACCCCAGTGCGAGACGAACGCACTACTAACACATACAACACGTCTACACATTTTACGGAGACGACACAAGCTCTACGTTACAATAGGTAACTAGATTAACAACTTAATTACTATAAGGCTTCTAAAAATCTAAACCAATTATTATGGTTACTATGTAAGTGAAGCGCTTGCAAATTTAATAGCAAGATTTAGATGACGAAGGCGTTCAACACAATATTGCAGATTTTTAATTACAATATATACTTTTGATTCAACATGTTTCTCTTTATGATTTGTTCATACATTAAATTTTCCTTTTCTCAAATTGAGTAGAAAGAGATAGATTTAAAAATACTCTCTAAATGCAAAACTGAAAAAAGTAGACTGAATGGAAGATAACAGACTTTCATACCATATTTTTAAATACAAACTTCAGAAAAAAGAGAGGTGGTAATCAAAATATGAGCTGGAAGTGACTGCATCCTGGACCTGGATAGGACTCCAGCATCCTGCATTGACATCTAGGTGGGCCACACTGTAAGAATTTTCACATGGATAAGAGTTCACAAATGGAACTAAAAACTACATAATGTGTTTCTGCAACAGGAATGAATAGAATTCACCCCTGCAACCACTCTACAGTACATTATTACAGTGTGTTTACTCTAGTATATTATTTTCACTTATATTTTTTAGTCTTGTGTTCTTCAACCTCAAAGTACAGACGACAGCAGTGAAAATATTAAAGAAGTAAAATGTGTAATACAAAAACATATTGTTACGTCGGTCTACTTGATCATCGTAGGTACAGTGGAAACAAAATACAAGACACCAATTAAGTCACTAATCACCGGCTTTAATTTTCACAGTTAAACAGTTCGTAATTAACAACACAGTCTTGTAGCGTTACACATATATATACCATTGGCGAAGTGTAATTAATAAAAATTTTGTCAATCAAGTTATAATGTAAATAGATAAGATAAATATGAAGTTAAGTAAAGTTTGTAATAAATATAAGGGAGTGGTGCAGGCGTCTGTTTGCCGACACCCCGGCAAACAGAAGATACAATACTGAACGGAAACGGTGCCGACCATAAAACTATAAATGCATCATGTTCGCGACACAGCAAAAATTTAATAGAGATAGAAATATTAATATGACAAGTTCAAAATATGAATTGATGATAACGATAAATCAACTGCTAGAATGTGAGTTGAATGATATAATTCATTTGTTTGATTTAGTGAGTTAAGTAAATATACAATTATATAATAATAAAAAAGTTGATGATATAACGATACATATGTGTAAATTAAGAGGTACAATATTGTGGGCACGTACCAATGTATAACTTATACGAAGTAGTAAAATAAACCAAAGGAACTACTCCATATAAGAAATATTGAAGGATGTTTTTTAATCAATTATAAATATTAAATGTATGTAAGTAAGTAATGAAAGGGAAGAATAATTCATAAGAAATATTGGAGGATTTTTTTTTAATCAATGATGAATATTAAATGTATGTAATATTATTCAATCAATATAAGTCCTTTTAAGTCTGAACGATCTGAGTTATTATTTATATAACCCCCTGAGATTGAGTCCATCTCTGGCGCCCAAGAATTTAATAAAACCACAATAATAAACTTTAATATTGACGCCCGAACACGTGGGCGTTCAGAGTAATAAACGCGGAGCCTTTTGAAATAATTAATAGTCTCTTACAACAAATAAAATAAAAATTTTTCATATGCAATAAAATATCAACTAATACTAAAACACAATTGTATTACAATATACCACCCGATTATAAATCACCACACTTCACTACAGCTGCGGGATCATTCTCCAATGTATCAGAACGTTCCGTAATGGCATAACACTTTTTCTGCATTACATAACACTGCCTCCTCCTTAAGCCTGTTCGTCCCGAACTGGTAAACCGTCACTGAAGTAATATTTGCCCAGGCGATCTAGGTGGACGACCTTGAACTTTCACTGTCCTTCCTGTTGAATCTGATAAACAACATCGTTGATTCTTTTTTTCACAGTATAGGGTCCTTCCCAGTTAGTCTGCAACTTAGGTGAGCGACCATGACGGCGCTTTGGGTTGAACAACTAGACCTGATATCCTTCTTGGAAACCCACACTATTGCTGCGAATGTCATACTGAGTTTTCATTTTATCACTGGCAATCTTCAGCCGTCCTCTTATCAAGAGATTCATTTCTCGCAGTTGGTTTTCCAATTGCGAGGAATAGTTCTGGGGCTCTGACCATCGAGTCTCTGTTCCTTGTTCTTCTTCCTCATCGTCTGTGCCATCACGATCTTTTAGCGCGCGCACTTTATGACTTGTCCAACCAGATGCTGATTTGGCGGCCTCAAATTGCAAAGCATGTACCAGGGGGTCCGCACTGTTCTGGTGTCTTGCCATTCGTAACACTTGCTGTAGTTCGTTATCTCGGACACTGGCAGTAAATGTCTGCATCGCAAAACTCGTTCGAAAATCTTCTGGTGCTTCAGGATAGGCCAGTCTAATTAGTCTGTCGATACTTGCTTCAAACTCTTGAAGGCTCTCCCCAGAATGCTGCCGTCTTGCTCTCAACTGGGTACAGTACACATCTCGCAAATGTTTATCACCATACCGTTATTCCAGAGCTTTTATTAATTCGGCATAGGTGTTTTGGCTGTCAGGTGGCACTTTCTGTAGTAATTCTGCCGCAGGTCCTTTTAGTGCAAGAAAGGGTGAAACAGGTTTGTCTTTCTCTGTCCAATTATTTGCGCATGCAGCAGCTTCGAATTGGTGTAAACATGTGGCCCAGTGCATGCTTCCATCAAAGGTTGGGGCCTTGACATGAACTGTCCCGACCGCAGGAGGCGAGGTGACCTTCTCTATTGATTTATCTTCTGTGTCTTTCTCTGTCTTTATCATTGGTACAGTCTGTTCAGAAATTTGTTTTGGTTGTATTTTCATGATCTGCTCAACTTCACTTTTAATTTGTTCTCTTATGTTTGCCATTGAGTTTTCTACTGCAGATATTTTATTTGACACAGATTCTTCTATGACAGATATTTTTGTAGACATCGATTCTTCAACAATCGAGACAGATTTTTCTACTTCAGCTATTTTTAATGTCATTGATTCTTGTACCTCCAATATTTTAGTAACTTGCTTATTGAGCTCACCTCGTAGGCGACCCAATTCTGCGGTACTGTGTTCTTGCAACTGTTTCTGCATAGCTTCAAAGAAAGCTTCCATTTTATCTGCTTCTTGCTTACGTTTTTCATCCTGTCGTTTTTCTGCTTCTTCCGCCTCTGCCTACGTTTCTCATCCTGTCGTTTCTCCGTCTGTAACAGCAGAGCCTGTAAATTTTCCATCATCTGACTGGCATCCATTGTTTACCGATTAATTATGAATTACACTCGTCTTGTATAAAGTGTCCACTGTTTTCACTGTAAATGGTTCTGTCCCACTTCTGACACCACTGTTACGACGGTCTACTTGATCGTCGT
Organism: Magicicada septendecula; assembly: GCA_034769895.1. NCBI lineage: Eukaryota > Metazoa > Arthropoda > Insecta > Hemiptera > Cicadidae > Magicicada > Magicicada septendecula. The sequence goes on along the minus strand of CM068371.1, from coordinate 163,910,090 downwards.
AGGTACAGTGGAAACAAAATACAAGACACCAATTAAGTCACTAATCACCAGCTTTAATTTTCACAGTTAAACAGTTCGTAATTAACAACACAGTCTCTTACAACAAATCAAATAAAAATTCTTCACACGCAATAAAATGTCAACTAATACTAAAACACAATTGTATTACAATATACCACCCGATTATAAATCACAACACTTCGCTATTAACCACTTGAACACACAAAGTAATATCGCTTGTAATCACCCGACAATAACTGAAAACTAAACAGCAGGTATGGGCTATTTATAGTCTACTGTGTTCCATAACATGAGTCCTTAACAAGCCATCGAAAATTCTAGAGGACACTTCAGCGCGACCTTTGCAGAAACACGCACCGTTGGGCTGATCGGGATGCTTCCAGAACGACACTATCGAACGTACGAGACGTGCCGCATTACATAATACTGTAACGGTACGAAATTGTGAGCCACCCCAGTTTAATTTCATATTAATTCAAATCATCATTTTAAGCACTTTCCAAATTGACAGACTTTCACCTGTAAGGAGCCTCCAGTACAGCAATGCAACATACCCAGTCAGCCAAAACAACTGCCAGACGCATTGCACAATCACATAGCAGCAGGCTTGTGTGTGAAACCCAGTCTGCTGTGTGTCATCAGAGAGAGTGGTAATAAGCAGCATACAGTGCCGATAAAAACTACATAGTGGCCTCGGGTGTAAGATAGGCCGCAGTTAAGAGTAGGCCTATCTTTGAAAATACTAAAACTAATACAAAAAACTGTATAACGCGCGGCCAACCTAAGCGAGCTAAGTGTTCGAAAATATATGTCGGCCGACAAAACAACACTAAATGCTATTTTAAAGTGAACTAAAGTAATAGTGGCGCATCAACTTAATTTGAAATAAGCAATAACAGTACCGCGGTTAAACAGTGAAAAACTAAATCATGGTGTGTTAAACAGTGCATTCACAGCAGAGGTGCAAAACAGCGGAGTTCTTCAGACGTTAAGTATTAACTGAGTTTTAACCAAGATTATTTTACCTTTTTCCCCAGAGTATAATTCAACATAAATAAATTATAAATCTAAAATGTAAATCAGAGATCTCGAAGTGGGGTTTAAATAGAACGACAAAATCAAAGAACGAATGTGTGTGAGTGTGTAGCTAAATCACGTATTGGTTCATTACAAATAATAAATAGTTGTGGTATACCATAGTTGTCATAAGCTAGCTAATTAGGAAATATTTTGTTACTATGTTTGATTTCACAAATTGTTGCTCATTCTACAAGTATTTAATCTAAATGTCATGAAAGAGAGCCGAAGTAGTTATTTTGAATAATAAATCAGAGGCAATTTGTTTTAGCACAAACGGTGTATTTGATCTTTGCCCATGTCAAATCCCAATAATCCTTTTTGCAGCTGTTTTCGTCTGAACGACCCTTGGAATAAAAACCCGAAGGTAAGAGATAAATATGATTATACTTTTGTAAGTAATTCGTAGAGTTACATTTGGCGCCCGAACAGGGACGCGAGTATAGGTTACAACCTATATTCGCCAGACCTAATTAAGCTGCAGAAAGGGTTGTTTGAGAGGGAGGACGCTTTGGTAAATTAAATATAAAAAGGGTTAAGTCAATAGTGGATAAGATTAATATTCTTGTGTAACATTATATAAACTTGTATAAAATGGCAGCGAATAATGATGATGTCAATGAAGTAACTAATGTTGACAATTTTGATGAATCGGCTATTATGCATAATATTGAGGTCCACTCGACTCCAGATGGGAGTCAGGACAATAAAATAAAACCAGATATTACAAATGAAATAAATGTTACAGATGATTCGGGGATCCAAACGACCCCAAAATCAAATAGAGAAAATAAAAATAATGACAATGAAGTCGGCATCACTGACGACAAAATAGAAAATCTAGTGACACCTATCCAAAATAAAAAGTCTGACGACAATTACGAAATGTTTAAAATGATACAAACAATGTTAGAGTTAAAATTCAATGAACAGAATAGTAAATTTGACATTATAAATAGTCGTTTTGATGGAAGTGATGTTAAGTTCCATGAGTTAAAGGGCGATATAAATAATATTGACCAAAAATTGGATAAGCGTTTATGTGAAATGAATACAAAATTTGATGAGTGTTTAGATGATATGAAACAACAGACGAATGAATGTTTTAATACATTTAAAGAACAAATTGAGAAACAAATACAAAAGGTAACTGAAAATTTTGAGTATAAAACAGATGATAATTATAATGATATGTGTAAAAACGTGGTAGTAGAGAGTAAGATAAATAGTAACAATGATATTGAAAATGGTAATGTGATTGAAAGGGTGGTATCAGAGAGTGATATGCTGAAAATAGATAGTGAAACAGTAAGTGAGAGTGAGAAAATGATAAGTTGTAATGGAGTAATAATTAGTGTTGTTGAATTAGAAAAAGAATGGAAAGAAAGAGTAGATGAATGTGTAGGGCAGAGGGTAAATTTTCCCCTTATTTGTGATGAACCAGAGTGTTCAAAAGTGTTATTTTTGGGCAAGAGACCCTTATTAGTGAAAGATTTGAGTTGTTTATTTTTGTTGAATAATTTTGTACCCTCTGCATGGAATGAGAGAGAAAGTGTGATATGGCATTATGATGAGAGAGATTTAAATGGAGAGTTGTGTGTTGACAAAGAGATAGAATTATATAAACTAATGAGAGATTATAATGAGTTGAAAGAGATGTTAAACTTACCTGTTAAAATAGAGAGTGAAGATTATTTTGTTGATACAGTTTTAAATAAGAATAATTTACCTTATGATGAAAAAGTAACTGACTTGATAATGAATGTAATTACTGATGGAGACTTAACCGATGTACTTAATGTTGACCTGGTATATGATTATTATGGCAAAATGAATAAACAGAAATTGTATGGTTACAAAACACAAGATAACCCGTATACGGAATGTAAATAAAATTCAAAATCGTTATTTGAAACCCCGATTAATTTTTGACGATGGAGGTTGAAATGCATAAACGAACAATATAAATATGTCAATATATGGTAATGACCTAGCTGATTTTGATATTGAAGTGTGATGTAACTGAACAATTATTGCTGAAGAGTTGTAAATACATGTGTAGTGAAATTAATTGTATGTATTATAAAATGATAAATTGTTTGTATGAAATAACATTGTTGTTAAATGTTTCAGAGGTTACGTGGAGATATTGGTGTGTGTGTGGTGTGTATTTTGTATTCATGTCAATAGGTGGATAATGTATTGTAAGTATAAAGTTCATTATACCAGTCAGATAGAATAAAATGTTTACAGGTGTGAAAAGAGTGTAATAATAATAATAATGGTATTGAGATAATAGTATTAAATAGAAACTGTAATTGAAAGGTAATAATAATTGAAAGGTGAATTAAAATTATATTTGGTTCGAATTGCAAGAAAGAGATTTTGACAAATATGTTAATAAAAAGATTTATAGAAGGAAAATTTTGCAGGAAGTATATATGCCAGTACATGATGTAACCAGAATGTTTATACTATGTGAGTCTTGCAGACTAGTGTTTATATAAACAGGTGTGTATGTTGAGACTAATGTCTGGAGTCACGCTTGGTGACAATAACAAAAAATGTTGTAGTCTGCTGAATCAGTATCTTATTGTGATAGAAAAGAATTAAAGTAAATTTTTGTTAAAATAATAATGAGGTAATTATTGTAACTAATAGTTTGAGAAATTAAACACCATTAAATTAATTGGGTATTCAAATCAATAGAAACAATGATTTTTAACAATGAACTTAACTTTATTTTCATTTAAATTCAAATTGGAATTATAAATTAAATGCTAATTGATGCCAATAATGATTAAAACATTTATTTAACACTGACAATTGATGGAAAATGTTCAGGATGAGATAGGGTTTGGAAAATAAGATGTGTATATTACTGTCCATATAGATTTTTCATATGTTATGAATTTTTTATCCTGTACATATATAGTGGGTAAGGATACCTTGTATAATCTATGTACCATTTTGGAGGGCAACATTGTATGGGGAATATTATTCAATTTAACTGGAATTTATGTGTATCATTGTAAACCAATCTTGTTTTATTAATATTATTCTTTAGGGTCTATAATATAAAATGAGCCAGTACGTTGTCAATGAACCAGTACGGCTAAGAGGAAACAAATCAGTTGTGGGATATGGAGTGATGGAAGGCCGCTTGTCGTTTTTTTAATTACATGTTTTAAAGTCAGGCGATACTGGGTCGGGTATCTGTTCGATTTTTCGGTGTTGGGATCTCGAACAGAGAAGTCCAGTAAGATCGGATGGGTGCTGTCGCAGTCGCCAGACTAGGGGGGTAAGAACCCATGATGTAGTAGAGTGTTCAGGGGGGTTGCGGCGCCATATCCTCACTGATCCTCTTAGGTTTAGGCAATAAGAGTTTGAACGCTCCAGCCTTCAACCTCTTATTGGGGGGGTATTGTAACGGTACGAAATTGTGAGCCACCCCAGTTTAATTTCATATTAATTCAAATCATCATTTTAAGCACTTTCCAAATTGACAGACTTTCACCTGTAAGGAGCCTCCAGTACAGCAATGCAACATACCCAGTCAGCCAAAACAACTGCCAGACGCATTGCACAATCACATAGCAGCAGGCTTGTGTGTGAAACCCAGTCTGCTGTGTGTCATCAGAGAGAGTGGTAATAAGCAGCATACAGTGCCGATAAAAACTACATAGTGGCCTCGGGTGTAAGATAGGCCGCAGTTAAGAGTAGGCCTATCTTTGAAAATACTAAAACTAATACAAAAAACTGTATAACGCGCGGCCAACCTAAGCGAGCTAAGTGTTCGAAAATATATGTCGGCCGACAAAACAACACTAAATGCTATTTTAAAGTGAACTAAAGTAATAGTGGCGCATCAACTTAATTTGAAATAAGCAATAACAGTACCGCGGTTAAACAGTGAAAAACTAAATCATGGTGTGTTAAACAGTGCATTCACAGCAGAGGTGCAAAACAGCGGAGTTCTTCAGACGTTAAGTATTAACTGAGTTTTAACCAAGATTATTTTACCTTTTTCCCCAGAGTATAATTCAACATAAATAAATTATAAATCTAAAATGTAAATCAGAGATCTCGAAGTGGGGTTTAAATAGAACGACAAAATCAAAGAACGAATGTGTGTGAGTGTGTAGCTAAATCACGTATTGGTTCATTACAAATAATAAATAGTTGTGGTATACCATAGTTGTCATAAGCTAGCTAATTAGGAAATATTTTGTTACTATGTTTGATTTCACAAATTGTTGCTCATTCTACAAGTATTTAATCTAAATGTCATGAAAGAGAGCCGAAGTAGTTATTTTGAATAATAAATCAGAGGCAATTTGTTTTAGCACAAACGGTGTATTTGATCTTTGCCCATGTCAAATCCCAATAATCCTTTTTGCAGCTGTTTTCGTCTGAACGACCCTTGGAATAAAAACCCGAAGGTAAGAGATAAATATGATTATACTTTTGTAAGTAATTCGTAGAGTTACAATACTGACTCACATGTCAAGTGTCACGTAGGCATTACAGCTGCGGGATTGTTCTCCAATGTATCAGAACGTTCCGTAATTGCATAACACTTTTTCTGCATTATGTAACAATATCAAACTATGCACTATTTACACTCAATTTCAATTGAATCCGTTTTATTAAAATGGGTTAATTCTCCTATAATACGTATACGTATTATAATAGCTAGGTCAAGTTTCTGGGCAACTGCATTTCAATTGTTACAGGGGTGGATCCAGCAAGCAAGTTTGGGAGGGGGTTTATGAAAAGTTGGACCATTCTTTAATGGTCTAAAGTAAAATGATAGGAATGAGTGAAGGTAAAAATATAGTGTGCTATTACCAACACAACAAGCTTATTAACGTACAGGTATAAAACCATATCTGTGTTTGTCAGTTCATTGTTCTTTCAATAATATACCAGTAGTGTAATTTTTCACTTACAGTTTAAAATACACACTACTCATTTAAGTTATGTATCAAACAAAAATTAACATGATGGTGGTAAGGTACAGTTACAATTTAAAGTAATTTTAGAGTAAAACCATGAACCTACGTAATGTGATATGAATTTTGTATCATATTCACAATCACAAGACAATGACAAAAATTTCATCTGATGTGATCATTTAGGGGAGATTCATCTCCCCCCCCCCATGGATCAGTGCCTGAATTGTTATAATTTCATGACATTGTGTTGAGTAATTCATCATACATTGTACTCCTTAAGTAGGTTTTTGGTCTTTTAAGATCTCTCACAGGATGAGGTTAATAAAAGAATAGTAATGATACTTGTGTCAACTTATTCACTTCTCTTAACATTAATTTGCACCTTTGCAGTAGCTATAAAAAGAGCAGATAATTTTGAGCTTGTACTACTTTTCTTATCATGCTGTAAATCAGATCCTCTAAGATTTTAATTTCCACATCCAAAAATCTGTATCACACAATAACAATCTGCTAACTGCTTCAGTAAATCTGTACATACAAAATTCCACTGTTGGAACAAGACAACTTACAGTATTAAAAATATCCGATTTGTTATTGATATGTCTCTGGAGTCTTGTCTTGTTTAAAATTTTCTAATAAACATTAGACCTGAATGTCAAGATATATTCGTTGGCAGCCACGGAAATTGCAAAACTGTTTTGTACATTTCTACGTGGACTGAAGATTGAACAATGGACTACAGTTTTGTTAGTAAACTACAGTTTCTCTAACATTATGAATAATTAAGTCTAGGCCTATGTATCTAACATCCAAATATTTGTAAATATTTTTTGTAAATAAGTTTTTAAATCAATACAAAATTTCCATTCCTATATGCACACTACTTTTCGTAATTATTTGGCCACAATAACTGTACGGTACCTAATTTTTTTGTTTTCCTGCATACATTCATTTGTTCAGAAGCCCTAGTATTATTATTGGTTTTACAAAAATGATTGATATGTTAATGTATGAGATTTTATCAATACATTCTTGCAATTTTTGTTTACTTGGAAAATTATGCCTTGATTCATCAACATTTGTATTTTCCCCTTCAGAGTCACAGTCGGATATAACACAATTATGCACCAATGTTTTGTTCCAGTATTTCAAAGCATTTCTCAAATGCACTGTATGGTATAGACTTGAGCTCAGTCAGCGATTTTTGTTTTACGTGTTCAAAAGTCACAAAACATCCTTTTGTAGTAAGTACTTTTCATTATTGGGGAGAGGAAAAATCGCAATGGGACATATCTCATGAATACGGCAGTTGCCAGTGTCATTTTTACGATCTTATGAGCAATGACCTGCATTCTAGAACATTAAAGGGGTTCAATCCAAAAATCTGGGCATTTTATGTAAATAGTCACACAAGTGGCGTAAAATGCCTGAATAGTAGGGTAAGCTCACCTAATTCCGTGACTCATTGAATTCCGTGATACTCTACATAAATGATGTAATGAAATAAGCGTTAGCGAATATTACTTTTGTAGTTTCTCAGTTAGATAGCAGCACTCATCAGCTATCGTTAGCGCGAGTTTGGAATTATGGGAGGTAGCGTGGTGTTAACAAGAGGCCATTTTGTCAGAAGCAACCTACTGAAATCATAGTTTTTGTTGTTCTTGTGTAGTGTTCAAAGTAAAGTATTAAAAAACAGGTATGTTCTTATTTAGTTTTGTTTATTAATATATATTTATATTCACATTTCTTTGGAGGTTTTGAATATATAAAAAGAATAACGTTAAGTCGTTATATTTTACTCATATACATTATGTTAATTACTTTATTTTTTACGGTTTCTCACATTCCATACTCATTTCTCTATCACAGAATTAAGTGAAGTAAAAGTATAACTGTAATAAGATCAACGTAAATCGTTTGTGTGATTTGCTTTAAACACTATTAATGATCTATATTGCATATTAAAACACCTGGATCTTAAATCTAGTTAATTAATTAAAATTAAGTAATTAATATAATTAAATTAACTAATTTAATAATAATTTTATTGATTGCAATTTAGTTTTAGATTGAAATTAACGTATTTTAATGATTTATTTAATAATAATTACAGTAATAATAAATACAAGTGTGCATGCATTCGTGCGTGCGTGTGCGTGTGTGCGTGTGTGTAAACGTCTCTCCCAAAATAATTCCTGGCAATGCCCTTGGTGATATCGCAGAACTGAATGCATGCTATTATCTTGCAGGATTCAAAAATGGCTAAACCTAAAAACACACAGAAAATAGGTAAGAAGAACCGACAGTATTCTCCCAGGAAATTGAAAGATGCAGTTAGGAAGGTGCTGCTAGAAAAGTGGAGCATTTTCAAGGGTTCTAAAGAATTCAAGGTTCCGTTGACAACATTGAAGTTGTTCATGCACAAGAAAATGAGATTGAAGAAGACAATTTTCAGTTTTCATCAAAAAAAGTTGGCAGACCATTCTCGCTCAATATCTCTGTTGAACAACAGTTAGTAAAATATATAACTGACATGCAGAGTTTGGGTTTTGGTCTGACAGTGACCAAAATTCGCCAGACCGCTTTCAGACTCACTGAAGCCTCAAAGCAGAAACACCACTTCAACATTAATAAGTCTGCAGCGAGATGGAATTGGTTGACGAATTTTAAAGCTGTCAGAGGCAGCTCATCGGTATTCTCCGTTAAGCCGCTTGTAAACATGTTTCCCCCCCTACCGCGAGCAAATGGACTCGCCCGTCTGTCGCATATCCCGTGTGTACAGCATCGAGAGCGGCGCATTCAGTCCGCTCCTAGCCACTGGCGCGTCATTACACTTAACCTCACTTGGTGCGCTCTACGCTGTTTTTCATTGTCCGCTCTTTTAAACTTACTGAAGATAAGCCATCTTAGTACTGCGTCAATAAAGATGTATAATTTATATCGTATAATTATTTTTATAGGGGGTTCACATGCTCTTATGGACGAACCGCCACTGCTTGTCAGTAAACAATGTTGCTTTTAAAATAGCATCAATTTACATTCCTTTTTGTCCACGATTTGTAAAGTTATAAAGCAGCTTAGCATCGTCCACTACTTTAACATCTGCCTACAATTAAATTCCTAATATTATAAAATTTGTGGCTGTGAAACTTTTCCTTCTGTCTACATTGGTACTGAACACATGACTCACTGAGCCCCTCCAATCAATGGTGTGGGGGGGGGGATCCAGACCCACTCTGGTGTTGCCCATGCAACCTAATCTATCTATTCTTTATCTTCTGTATTCAAAACTATAATGGTTTACTACAGTTGCTAACACACTTAGTATAAGTAGTGATAATTACTTAGTATGCTGATATAGTATTTTTAGTTAACCACAAGTATTTTTTTCAATATATATTTGAGAGTCTATTACTTCAAGTGTCACACATCTTAGGTTGTCCTTCATTGTAGAGCTTTGTCAGGGTTGAATCATTTACAGATTTTATTGACACTCAGTGAGATTACCTTTTCTCAAGTTTTCTATGTTTCTGATGGCAATACAAATTTCGTTATGACGGTTTGTGATACTCTCTGTTGACAGGTGAGTATTAAAGAAATGGTCAATACAAGCAAAGCAACCTTAAAATACAGCAGATCCTCATAATCAATTTTTTCATTAATAATTTTGTATAATTCATGTCTGACAATGTTCCTTATAACAATGAAGAAGACTGTAAGTCCTTGCTTATCAGCAACTCATTTTGGCTAATGAGTAAAACAATTCTATATAATTTCCTTTATCATGAGCATTTTCATCCTCTCAGTGGCCACAAACGGCTAGATCTAGTTCTGGTAAGTTAATACCAGTTTAGGATATTGGTTGTTTTAGGATTTTCCTGTTGAAACAGACCACTTCATTAGGTTTTATTCTCTGAAGTCTGGTAAGTTTTTGATAGCACTTTATTCACTATGTATACCTGCCGTCACAAGGACTGAAGTTCCACTGCTTTTTTAGCGAAGTAGTTCAAATTAGATATTCTCTTGTTTACAACATTCTGAATCACCTGCCCAAAACATCGTGTATACGTTACAAAACATTTTGCTTCTGTCAACATACCCACTCAGCCAAGGAAGCATGTTATGCCATGAATTCTGAAATGCACTTGTTCCTCAACATAAAATGTCTGCGTGCTTCATTAATTGACAAAATAAATGTTGGTCTCTAGTTTTCATCTGGCATTGCAGGATATGTTAAATTACACAGAGCAGTGACATTAAGAAAATAATGTGCTTTATTTGAATCTTGCAAACTTTCTTAAGTCATGTTGATACTCCTCAAAGGCATTATATCCTCTCAAAATACACACTGCACACCTGTTAAAAGTGTACACAAAAAATCATTTGAGTTTACGGCGAGCAGCCGCGGAGAGTGGTTGCGTATACCGGTTTATAAGTGAATTGTGTTGTGCTGTGAGATAATTTATTACTATCCAAGTGAGTATAAACAGAATACACTGTAGATAGTAGCCACATCATTATAAGGGCATAAAACTGGTAGTCTTGTGGAGTACACGCACGCGTGTCTCCAACGTTGACAATGCCTAATTCTATTCAAAGTAATCGACCACAGCCCACTGAACAACAGAAACATAGTTATGCCAATGTTATACAAAAAGAAGTTTTCCCTACCACGGATCAAGCCATAGTATTAGAGTCAATCGAAGGTATACCAATCAATGACTATACATTAGTGTTAGGAAAAACTATAGACCCATCCCATATTCGATTTGCCTCCAAGATCTCAATGAACAGAGTCTGTATATATCTTTCAAGCAAAGAAATAGTTCAGAAAGTAACCGATCAAAAGACATCTATATCCTTAGGCAACAACATACTTACAATTAAGCCTCTTCTAACCAAATACAAGAGACTGATTTTATCAAATGTGTGTCCTGTTATTCCCCACAATGTCCTCGAAGACGAACTTAAGAAACATGATATACGGTTGGGATCGGCAACTTCATTTCTGCAAGCAGGTGTCTCTGAAGCCCAATGTCATGAGCTTTCGAAGGCAAATTTACATTCACCCTGAAGACGTTTCTAAAGTACTTCCATCAATAAGAATTAATTATGAAGACACAGTTTACTGGATTTACCTCTCAACAGATATGATATCATGTTTTCTCTGCAAGCAATTAGGACATTTGGCAAAAAATTGTGACAACAATGTACACAAGACAAACGAATTAGAAGCAGAACAGCATACTATACTTAATAAGAACATTCCAAATTACAATATCATACCGGAACAAGGTTTTCCCGCATTGAAAAATCCTGTAGGAACTGTCAACCCGTCAGTAGAAACAAGTGAAAAAACTAAACACGAAGAGAAATTCCCTAGAAATACAACAAAACGTACGCTTTCTTAACAACATCAAGTGTTGAAGAAAATCCCGCAGAAAATTCACCAGGTTACCCAGAAAATAACATAATAACTAAAACCCGTAACAAGAAACAAAAACAAATAGTACCAACATCTTCTGATTGTGCAAGTCTTGATCCTTTAGACAATCAGCTTCAACCGCTAAAAGCTTACTTACGAGTGAAAATAATCCATATATTCTAAACTGCAATCAGCTCAAGACATTTCTCGAAAGAGCTAAGGGAAAATCTGACTTGCATGAATTAACACTTGAATTCACTGAGAACATCCCAGCATTAATTTCCTTACTCAAAGCCACTTACCAGCATCTTACCGAAAGGAAAATCAAAAGCAATTTTACGAGAATTATAAACAAACTTTCAATAGGCATCAATAAGGAATCTGAAAGTGACGCATCGTTTTCAAGTGGTGATGAAACTACTCCCCTCCCCACTTCAATTCTACAAAAAATCAACACTGCTTCCCACATCTCATGAAACAACCTATCTTACAATGGAATATCAACGGGTACTATCCACAAAAAGAAAACTTGGAACGGATTATCAAAAAATTTTCTCCTGACGTTATCTGCCTACAGGAAACCAATTTTAAGGAGAGTTGTCATGCAAAAATTAAAAAAATTACTCAGCTACTTTCATTAACAGAACCACCTCTCAACACGCTAGTGGTGGAGTCGCCATATATGTTAGCAGCAAACTCAGCAAAACAAATGTCGTAATAAATACTGATATTAAGGCGGTAGCTGTGTCTGTATTACTCCCTATCAGTTTGTTGACGATTTGTAATGTTTATTTACCAAACTGGTACAATTTCTCTGATAATGACATTGTTGCGGTTCGGAGCTCTTGATGAATCGCGAGTTATTCCAAAGACGCTAAGCAGGAAAGGCTGGTTGTATATTAGAAAGAAGTGGACTGTATTACGAATATTTGACATGCGTTTATTGAAAATTTGATTATTAGTTGTGATCGGCAAGTGCGGATGCATTTGAGGCAATAACGCCCGAAAATTAATTTTGAACGAAATCGTGGCCGATTGTAGATGGAAGCAGGTAATCTGAATTAAATTGAATCTTATGAATACATATTTAAAAAATGTCCAGAAGCCGCGGCTGGAAGAGAAGTGTTTTACGAGAGATGCGCTCGGAGCCTTGTTCGAAACTAAACTAAACTTGTCTGCCGACGGCCGTGATGACCGGTGGCAGCGTTTGATAAGCGCGTGACGTCATCCGCTCGTGCCGTATTGCGGTGGTACACCGCGTACAGCTTATAAACAAGTACAAAGTTTAAACATACTGCCCGCCAAAATCGGGACGATTTTGTACATTAAACGTTAACTGGGAACAGTATATTACAAATATTATCAATGTATATATATAAACAATACATAATACATTTAAAGGCTTATACATTAAATTGACTCTCGGATTAAAGTAACTCACTTCTAACATAAAATTTGTAGAAAACAAAATTCATTAAGCTAGCACAAAAGCTTAAGTCAAAACAAAACAATTTCTGTGCTAGAAAAGGTACAAAAAATAAAAATCATGATAAAAACGAGTCTTTACAACTAAACATGATTTCTCTTGAAGCATAACATGTGGATAAGAAATACATATATTTAAACCTTGACAAACGTAAATAACAACCTTAAATTATATAAGAGAAACCATCTTGAACACTGCTTCATATATAATAATACAAATAATAAGAACATAATGTTACATAATCATATCAAAGTTCAATGGTACATGACATTGAAAAATACAATACATACGTAGAATGATTGACACTATAAGTAACACTTGTAGCTCTCAGAACTTGAATTATATAAACATATGACAATACACAACATCCATAATAATTTATAGTACATATGAAACACAGTCACTGTTGCAGTAATAGCTAGCGGCACGTAAACAATATTACAATGCTTATGATACTTACAATGTTTATGACACAATTGACTTGTATGCTCGCCCGGGGAATGTCCCGGGTGTAGTCCAGGCAATGTGACACGCACGCACTCTCACACACACACACACACACACACACCTCGTAAGTCTCGTATGACACGCATACGATTAGTTTGTAGCCACCGGAAGGGGGCATAATTTGTGGATGGGTCGGCGTAAGATACCTAGCGCGGTGCGAACTTCTGCGACGCGTACTAAGGAATCTTGACCCGGAAAAACATTGGTAATTACCCCACGCTTCCATTCTAGAGGGGTGGAATTGTCATCCAAAATGAGGACAAGCTGTGCAACATTCAAATTCTTAAACGGGGTGCGCCATTTATTGCGCTGCTGCAGATAATCCCTAGACCACCGTTTCCAGATGGTCTGCGTAAATTTTTGGAGCAGAAGCCATCTGCCCAAATGACTATTATTGCTATGAGTATAGTCGGGTTCCGGAAGTGCCGTCAGAGGAGCACCGACCAAAAAATGAGCAGGAGTTAAGGGTTCAGGGTCTCTAGCGTCGTCGGACACCGCGCACAACGGGCGTGAATTAAGGCAAGCCTCAATTTGAGAAAGAAGAGTAGAATATTCCTCAAAATTCAAGATCGTACCGCCTATTACGCGACGTAAATGAAATTTAACACTCCTTACACCACTTTCCCACAAACCACCGAAATGAGGGGCTGAAGGGGGGATAAAGGACCATTTGATACCGTGGAGACCGCAAAACTCCAGAGAAGATTGCTCAACTTCCTTGGAGGTTAAAAATTTGTACCAATCATGCAAAGTGTGGTTGGCACGACGAAAATTCGTACCATTATCCGAAAATATCTGCGCGGGAATACCTCTGCGCGAGATGAACCTTCTTAAAGCCGCTATAAAGGCGTTGGAAGTGAGATCCGACACCAATTCTAAATGGATGGCCCTTGTACACATGCATATGAATAGCGCGATGTATGCCTTGGTCGTGGACTTAGAGCGCTGCCCGCCATGGCGCAAAAGTACACGACCGGCGTAGTCCACGGCCGACTGTGAAAATGGCCTTGAAGGCGTGACCCTAGAAGGGGGTAACTGACCTAGTAGTTGATTCGCGCCTTTAGCCCGGAAACGAAAACAAGTGACACACTTATGTATCACTCAGCGGATATAGGATTTGTCGTGTATGATCCAATATTTTCGCCTAAGCGAAGCTTGAGTTGATTGCACCCCTGCGTGTAACAAACGGATGTGTTCGTATTCAATTATTAATCTCGTGAGATGAGAGTGCGGGTGCAAAATTATTTGGTGTTTACTCTCGTAGCTAAGTGGGGAGAATTGCAAGCGTCCACCCACTCTTAAAATGCCCGATTCATCCAGGAATGGGTTGAGAGCAAGAATTTTACTACTGCGAGGAAGGCACCGGTTCCATAACTTCTACGCCGAAATGCAACTGCTGAGATTGCCGGACAAAAATCAAGAGCGTGTCAGACAATTCCTGAGCCGACAAAAAGGACGTGTCCCTATCAACAACCGCGAGCCTAGAATTGCGAAAAAATCTACGGCAATATGCGAAGACGCGAATAAGCCTCGTAAGTGATGAATAATTTTCAACATAACTATGTGTTGAGGACGCGACAATTAGTGAGGTTTGAACCTGCTTGCGACGTTCCTCCTCAAGGTCGGGAAAAGTACAGGGAGTATTAATGTCGAACGCGCTGACTGGCCATGATGCTGACTCATGCGCTAACCAGGACGGACCATGCCACCATTGAGTATGACAGTGCAAACTACGAGGGAGGCATCCGCGCGATAAAATGTCGGCAGGGTTGTCATTTGATACTAGATGATGCCAAGTTCCCCTGCTGCTAACAAGACGCTGTATTTCCGCGACACGGTTGGCCACAAATACCTTCCAGCGGGAAGATTGTTGATGTATCCAATACAACGCTATCATCGAGTCCGAATAGAGATATAGTCCGTCAAAATTGTAATTGATGGCATTTAAAACCTTGGACGTTAATTGCGCCAGCAATAAACAAGCACAAAGCTCAAGACGTGGTAGCGTTATCTGTTTCAGCGGCGCGACCCTAGATTTAGCACACAACAAGTTTGTCGATATGGCGCCGTTCGAATAGACCGCCCGCACATAAATGCAACACGCGTAACCTTTAGCCGAAGCGTCGGCGAATCCGTGCAGCTGTAATGAACTAATTGGGTAATTGTTCGAACTCTTAACCGACCTCGTAATCTCAAAATGAGTGTCGGAGACTAATTGAGCGTATAATTCCAACCACTGATTGGCCAATGACCCAGATAGGGGTTCGTCCCAATCTGTGCCCGCCAACCACAACTGTTGCACGAAATGCTTGCAGTAAAATGTGATGGGAGCGATCAAACCTAATGGATCATAGATCCCGGCGATGACCGACAACACGCTTCTCTTGTTGAACACGGTTAAATTATCATCACCCCTAACGGTGTATAAAAAGTTATCCTTTTCAACGTTCCATTGGATTCCCAATGTACGCACGTTTTGACCTTTGCTGAAGTCACGGGTTACTTGGGTGCGAAGGGTCATAATCTTATGGTGGTTAGAGAACCACTTATGTAACGTAAAACCATACCTACTCAACAACTTCTCGATCTCGCATTTCATTTCAGCTAAGCCGTTCGGATCATCCGAACCCGTTATGAGATCGTCTACGTAAAAGTCATTTGCTATGGCCCTAGAAGCTGTAGGGTAGTCGGATTTATTTTCGTAGGCTATTTGAGCCAGACAACGTGTAGCAAGGAAGGAGGCACTAGCAGTGCCATATGTAACCGTCCTTAAAGCGTAATGTCGCAATTCCTTATGCGGCGCATCACGCCAAACGATGCGTTGCAGGTTTGAATCCTTAGGGTTAACAATGATCTGGCGATACATCTTTTCTATGTCCGCAATAAGTACGTATCGGTGGGTACGGAACCGAACCATTATCGAAAACAGATCCTGCTGGATCGTAGGACCGACCATTAAAGTATCGTTGAGGGACAGATTATTTGTGGTTTTAGCGGAGGCGTTAAATACCACGCGCAATTTAGTGGTTAAGCTAGAGTCCTTGAAGACCGCGTGATGTGGCAGATAAAAAATCTCTGAGCTGTCAAGCGACAAATCGTAGTCATTAAGTGGCGACATGTGGCCAAGTTTCAAGTAGTCACTCATGAACTCGCTATAATCCTTATGAAGGATAGCGTTCTGCTTGAACTTGAACTCTAATGATTGGAATCTGCGGATGGCTCTGCGGAGAGAATCTCCCAAATGAAATTTATCACATCTGCGGGGCAGGGATACCACGAATCTCCCATCGCGATTGCGGCTAGTGTTTTCCACGAAATGTTTTTCACACGGCAAGTCCTCAGAGCGGGCTTCGCGACTAGAGATCTCCTCCAACTTCCAAAATTCTTTTAGTTGCGAGGAAATCTGATTGTCATCCTTGCAGACCATAAAGGACGAAACTGTTTTAGTTATATCGACGTTAAAGGGTAAGTCACCGGCCAAATTAATCCTAACTTGGTTTCCTGAATTATAGGAAAGTGTGGTCCGCGCGTAAATTTCATAGGTTCAATTAGTTGGAGAAAATATTGAGCGCCGAGTAATATATCGACTTGCGCCGAGCAATGTAGGTGAGGATCAGCCAAGAATATGCGCTTGGGTAAATTCAAAGAGGCAAGATTGAACGACTCCGCCGGTAAATTATTAGTTATACTGGGTAATACGGCACAATGCACGTTTAACGTGAAGGGTTTATAGCGTGAATGTAGCCTTACATTAGTACTAAAGTCAGCCTGGGAAAGCGAGTTGTTTATACCCGTGATGGGTAGTTGCGATTTAACCAATTGGAGGCCCATTCTGCGGGCGAAATCCATTGTGCAAAAGTTCGCTTGAGAACCGGAATCCAGTAATATCCTAACGGGAAATTTTCTACCGACCTTATTAGCGGTCATACAGACGGCGGTAGATAACAATACCGATTTATTGGTCTGTGATTTCAGTGAACATTGGTTGTTAACAGAAGCTACGTCCCTGTTGGGAACATGAATCGTGGTGTGGTGACGCCTAGAAGATTTTTTACATGAGAATTTTGAGGGACATTTTGAGCTTTCGTGTCCCGAATGGAGGCAGTTTAGGCAAAGTTTGTTTTTTATTAACACGTTTTTTCTGTCAGGGATAGACAGCGATGTAAATTGTAGGCAGTCGATAATTCTATGTTCACCGTTACACAGCCTACATAAATTGTTTCTGATATGAGAATGGAATGCGCCCTTTGGAGCGCTTATCTGTTTAACTGCCTTGCGATAAGGAGACTTATCGCTTTTGTTCAACCTGCTCGTTGGGGTAGTCGCGTTATCGAGATTTTGCAGTAATTTTCTTCGTGAATTTAGAAAATTCATAAAATTATTAAAATCAGGGAATTTATGCACCGACAAACTCTCTTTCCACAAACGGGAAGTGTAATTATCAAGTTTTTTGGCTAAATAATTTACAATAATTTCGAACGTGTTGACTGGCAGTTTGAGATTATTTAAAGCGTTTATATTGGCAGAGATTTCATCAATAAATTTCGATATGCTGACTTGGGATTCTTGTTGAACTAATGGTACGTCCAGGACATTCCCTACATGATGGGCGGAAACAATTAGCTTACTGTCATATCTATTCCTCAACAGATCGATAGCCACCGCGTAATTCTCATGAGTGATTGGTAACGATTTTATTACGTTAAGCGCCTCGCCATGTAATGACGAGTGCAAATAGTAAAGTTTCTGTATATCCGTCAGATCTGCTCTGACGTGAATTAATTCAAGAAAAATATGGTAATAATGTTGCCACTCAACAATACTACCCGCAAACCGTGGTAATTTTATTGGTTCCAATTGAATGGGGGGTGTTTTAGGCTGTTGACTTTCAGCATTAATTACTGGTTTTTGGTTCATATGCTCAGCTTGCTCCAGCAGGTGTTGCTATTTACATTCTATATTACAAAGATCGTCCTCCGTTTGTACTCTATCACTCGTTAAAGCAACGTCCGCTTCCTCAGCTTCGATTTGTGACTGAATCTCATCATATTTGGTGGATAATTCCATCAAATGACGCAGTTTTATTTTCAGCGCATGAGGATCGCTGTTTAACAAATCGAAGTTATCCGCGAAAGTATTTACTCGTGATATTGAGGCTTTAATTGTGCCTCGTTTTTTTATTAGAGCCCTTACAACGGCCATTATTACAATTTAAGAGAAAAAAAGAAAAATATCTTGAAAGAAATTGAGCATAGAGCATGTGAACCATAAACTTAAGTTTGAATGAATTTAAATACGTTTCGGTAGCTAGCGATCGTTGTTTAGAACATAAACTTACTCTCTCTAACTAATCAAGCTTTGTTGGCAATTAAATTATTAAAATTATGAATTTAAATGATAACAAAATATATCTTTATCTTTCAAGTTTTAACTGATGAGCTGCTAACCATTTATTAAGCTGTATTGTGTAATGACGGTGTTTATTTATACAAATGTGTCAAGAAATAACCACTAAAGTGAAATATTATTAAACATCAAATATAAGTAAAAAGTTTATAGTCACGTGGCCGTTGATCCATTCGTGATGAAGCTGGCTTCGATCCCGTTGTTCGATCCTGTTAGGAGCTGTTGCACCTCCTGTCTCTGCTGGTCGGATGACGCCTCATGTTGTACCCTCCATGAATTAAAGCTGTGTGATCTTTTTTGATGACCTCGCAAATGCTGTCCTGCCGTGTCCCGTCGTCTCTGGTCTACTGCTTGGCCGAATCTTGTCGAAATGACTGCGATATGATTCACAACAATTGTGTCGCTCAGGACGAGAATGATGCCCGTAGGGCGTGACTAAATTCAGATCGGTTGGTCCAGAAATGATGCGTATAAAGAAATGCTGTCGCTTGTGGACCCAAACATGAGAAATCCGTCCCGTGGTGACCAAAAACGTTTTCGTTTTTGGGCCAAAAATAAGAAATCCTGCCCGGTGGGACCAAAAATGATGTCGTTTTTAGGCCCAAAAATATGAAATCCTGCCCGTGAGGACCAAAAATGTTGTCGTTTTTTGGGCCCAAAAATATGAAATCCTGCCCGTGAGGACCAAAAATGTTGTGGTTTGGAAGCTCTTGATGAATCGCGAGTTATTCCAAAGACGCTAAGCAGGAAAGGCTGGTTGTATATTAGAAAGAAGTGGACTGTATTACGAATATTTGACATGCGTTTATTGAAAATTTGATTATTAGTTGTGATCGGCACGTGCGGATGCATTTGAGGTAATAACGCCCGAAAATTAATTTTGAACGAAATCGTGGTCCATTGTAGATGGAAGCAGGTAATCTGAATTAAATTGAAACT
This sequence comes from Magicicada septendecula, assembly GCA_034769895.1. Taxonomy (NCBI): domain Eukaryota; kingdom Metazoa; phylum Arthropoda; class Insecta; order Hemiptera; family Cicadidae; genus Magicicada; species Magicicada septendecula. The sequence goes on along the minus strand of CM068371.1, from coordinate 163,890,271 downwards.
TATGAATACATATTTAAAAAATGTCCAGAAGCCGCGGCTGGAAGAGAAGTGTTTTACGAGAGATGCGCTCGGAGCCTTGTTCGAAACTAAACTAAACTTGTCTGCCGACGGCCGTGATGACCGGTGGCAGCGTTTGATAAGCGCGTGACGTCATCCGCTCGTGCCGTATTGCGGCGGTACACTGCGTACAGCTTATAAACAAGTACAAAGTTTAAACAGACATAATGAGTATTGTAAATCAACTACCCAAACCTTTTCTGATAGTAGGGGATTTTAATAGTCATAGTTTTATCTGGGGTTCTTACAAAACAGATAAGCACAGAAGGGTCATCGATAAAATAATACAAAACACAAACCTTGTAATATTGAACAAAAATCATTATACTCACTTAAATATGTCATACAACAAATTTAGCTCGATTGACCTCGCACTTTGCACCCCTTCCATAGACCGTCTACTCAGCTGGAGTCTCTTGTGATCTCCATGGCAGTGATGACTTTCCTATTTTCTTGGAAATGCATCATAGAGGCCCTAACCTAATACCCCAGCGTAAATGGAAATTCAGTAAAGCCAATTGGGAAAAATACCAAAACATAATCACGGAGCACTTAAGCGTTCTTTGTGCACATGAACCAGAAAATTTAACAGTTAACAACAAAGTTGAGATAATTACTAACTTAATACTGACTGCTGCTAATCGGTGTATTCTAGTATTCCAAAAACCGTCAATAAGGGTACCAAGTCACGAGTTCCGTGGTGGAATGAAGAATGTAAGGTGGTCCATCGTTTAATGCATAAATCTTATAATACTTACAGAAGGCATCCAACTTATGATAACCAGATAAATACAAGCGATATAGAGTGAAGGCTCGTAGAACCTTCAAACAATGTAAGAGGGCAGTGTGGACTTATGTTTCATCCATCACTAATCAGACACCGACCACCGATGTGTGGAAGAAACTTAAGAATATAAAAGGCCTCACAGTATCGAACGGGACTAAAGTACTAATTGCAGAAGACGGTAATTTCACAACCGGAAGACATTGCTAATACATTAGCTGCAAAGTTTGTTAAAAACTCTTGCGACACCAACTACACCCAGTTTTTCAAGAAATCAAAAAAAATTTAACATTTCGATAAATAAAATCACGAAAAAAGCACAGTTACGGATCTCAAAATTAATCACCTTATTTCTCTAAAGGAACTAAAAAATATTGTCGAAATGTAGAAATTCTAGTCCAGGGCCAGACGGTATCCATAACATCTTCCTGAAGCAGCACTAACATTTCTTATACGTTTGTTCAATGTTATATGGTGTTCCGGAACATTCCCTGATAAATGGAGGGAAGCGATAGTTATCCCACTCCCTAAGCCAAATAAAGTTCATTGTAAACCTGAAAACTATCGTTCAATTGCTCTTACCTGTACTTTATGTAAGTTAATGGAAAAAATTATAATTATTAACAGAAGATTACAATGGTACTTGGAGAGTATTAAGTTCTTATCAGAGCATCAAAGTGGTTTTCGAAAAGCTCGATCTAGTTTAGATCACTTAATAAATATTGAAGCATATGTCTGCGAGGCCTTTATAAATAACGAACATCTTGTTGCCGTCTGTTTAGATCTGGAAAGAGCTTATGAACTGGTATGGAACGACCAAATTGTATACATTATGAAAAATGTTGGAGTTACGGGATATCTACTTAACTTTGTAATAAACTTCTTACAGCACAGAGAGATCCAGGTAAGAGTGAATGGCATATTATCAGATAAATATAAAATCTCAAACGGAGTGTCACAGGGTTCTCCACTTAGTGCCACTCTCTTTTTAATTGCCATTAACGAAATTTCTTCTGTAATATCAAAGCCCATCCAAAAATATCTTTTCGCCGACGATTTAACGCTTTTGTGTAAAGGAATCAACATCCAGTCCACTACGGACTGCATTCAGGAAACACTCAATAAATTAACTAAGTGGGCGCAAAACACGGGTTTTAAATTTTCAGAATGAAAATCTGAATATATAATTTTTTCTCCATCAGAAGACCACATTCAAGAAATATAAAGTTGTCACTTGGAACCAAATAAATTAGACAATCACATCAAATCAAAATATTAGGTCTCACGTTCGACCAGCGACTCACATAAGGACATTAAAAGGTGAATGTTTAAGAAGAATGAACCTTATTAAATCAATTACATCACGCACTGGGGTGCCAGCAAAGATGTAATCATAAACAGCTACAAAGCCTTTATAAGGTCAAAAATGGATTACGGAGCAATAATATATGACTCAGCTAAACAAACAATTTTAAAATCTCTGGAGACTATACATACATCCGCCCTATGAGCGTTTGGAACTAGCCCGATTAACAGCATTCTAGCCGAATCTCATGAATATCCGCTTAGAATAAGAAGAATAAGCTCTGTCTGTCATTTGCCACAAGAGCAGCTTCAAATCCTGATAACCCTGTACGTCTTAATGTGTTCTCAAATAGGAACAGTGACAAATTTGCTAAACGCTCAACCCTACCCAAACCATTTTATGAACGTATTAAGATCTACCTACGTAAATTAAACACTCATTTTCCTTCTGTTTTCACCCAACAATATCCACCAGAGTCTCCTTGGTGTCGTAAACCTCTCAAATTTGATAACATACTCTCAGAATCCCCAAAAGCTACTACAACTACGTACATTTTCTTGTCCAAGTTCTACAGAAAACTTCATAAATACACAGAGTACACTCATGTGTTCACGGATGGTTCTCGCACAGATGAAAACAATGGATGTGCAGTAATATTATCTGGACATGAATACTTATTCAGGTTGGACGGGGTCTGCTCGCTTTTTTTTCTGCGAAGCATATGCAATTCGTTCAGCACTGGAAATAATAAAAGATTCCATGGGCTCCAAGTATATTATCTTCTCAGATTCTCGAAGTGTCTTAGTCTGCAGCAGGAGGACAGCAAAGAACCCATTATTCAAGACATAAGTAACATAACCCTTGATATCTCAACTAGACAGTGCAAGGAAATTATTTTCAGTTGGATACCATCGCACATCAGAATTAAGGGCAACAAGGTGGCTGATAGGGCTGCGAAAACTACTATGTCGAGTCAATATCATCCTCACAAACTATCCCACAATGACCTTAAGAAATATCTGCATTTAAAACTTCTGGAGCACTGGAATGATGAATGGCTTCAGTCATCACCCGCCAAGCTATTCCGAGTGAGGAAAAATATTTACAAAAGTGGTCATAACAAGACTCTGCATCGGCCACACACTACTGACTCCCAAGTACATTTTCACAAGTGAGCCTCCTGCGAGATGCAATCGCTATGGCACGGTTTTGTCAGCTTTCCATCTTGTTTCAGAGTGCCTTGCCTTCAACATTTACGAAGCAAATTTAATATCCCTGCAGATGTGCGAAAAAGTTTAAATGACAAGACTGCAGCCACCAACATACTTCTCCTCTTAAAGGATACTCAGTTGTTAACAGCAATATAGGTACGAACTAAGAAAATTATAAGAACATTAAAAATTGTGTAATTGAGTTAATGGACTGATACGTTATTATGACTTACTGTTATATAGTTATTTTGTTACTTAGTGTTATATTTATTATATGTATATTTATTCATGTGCATGATGTGTATTTATATTGTTTGTGTTGTGGGGGGTTAATATTTCTCATTTTATTTTGCATCAGTTAAACAAATACTGTTATTTGTTAAATATTTTTATCTATCTAATTTGTTTACACTATTTGGTATTTAAACAAATATTTACTATATGTTAATACATCTGTTTAAGAATCTGTACAAATTCATTTTTGTGGTCGCTAATGACCGTTGCTGTTGCGACCTTATAAAAAAAAAATCATTTGTTTGCTTCATAATTATGTCATATCGTTAAAAGGCATAGATTATGTATTTGGCCTTTACATATGCACATATATACAAATAGTAAAAGGTACACTCACCCAGCAGACAAGGTGAATGCACAGGAAGTCAATAATTCTTTGCGACAACAGCAAATAAATACGGTACCTTAACCGCTGATGCTGTTGAACCTGTAGTTTCCACAACACATACAGGCCAGCTTTTGTGCGTGCACCCTACACCTCTTCCTGCCAGTAGCGCATTAGAATATGGTCTGGGGGGGGGGGGGGTCTGGTCAAGTTGGGTTCATACAAAAGAAAAATCAAGTTAAGACTAATAAATATTACTATTTTTTACAGTGGCTGAAAAAAGAACATGTGATAACATCCTAAAATCAATCCCTTTAAAGAAAACAGTAGACTAATACCCAATAAAAATATGCGTTATTGAAATACGGTTTACAAGATGCTTATTGACTGAATTGATTTTCCTATATTTCATATATCAAACGTGTACGCAAATGATCTGTATTAAACCTGTTTATATATTTAAAAAAGTTACTACTATATTAAAGTACACAGCTGAAAAATTAATAAAACAACCTAAACATTAAGAGCTTAAAAAAAAATCATCATAAACTTTTTTCTACCTTTGGGGAGGGGAGTCCAGTTCCGTTCCTTCACTCCCATAAATACACCCTTGCTTCCAGCTATACAATACATGCACTACATACATCAAGCGGTCCGGCATGGTATGCAGTTTGACAGATCAGAGAATGGCACATTTTTCTTTACCTTGTGTAGCTGCAATATTTAAATTGTTGAAGTACAGAACACATTCACACTACTCTACTACTTACTAGTTTTCTCAGTTTTATACATCTTAACAAATTAGTTCTCTTCACAGTTCAAATAACTCATTGTTTCTGTGCACACTTTTCAACTTCAAAACGTTATAGATAAAAGTTTACCTGCATCTGATGTTGCTTTTGCTTGTTTACAGTTTTCTTCAGAAGCTCAGTTTCTTTGTTGTCTTACACACATTCATTTTGTTTCCACCAGTTCATTTTTTAAATGGATTACAGATAACAAACTTATTCTTCTGTGTAATTCTCCACCCTCTTCTGAATGTCCCATTGTACCCATATTCAGATAATAAAATTTTCCCCAGTTTCTGTACTGCCACCTCCAACCAATCTACTTTGCTTCAGCCATATGCCTACAAGTTTGGCTAATTATTTTGCTCTTGTTTACATGCACACGGTCCAAATTCTGTGGCATTTTTCACTAGTTCTTCACATTCTATTAGACTTCAGGTATCATTCTAGATAATGTCATCTGTATATGCTGCTACTGATTTTGTTTTATTAAGAAGTGTTCTATTTCTATGTATTTTCTAACAACTTAGGCCTACCCGTTTTAGACCTTGCATCTAAAAGATTACCTTTTGTAACCTCAACATCCAGATTTGGTGGTATTCTAAATTTACAATATGACAAAACATCTTTCCCTTGTCCACACTATCATATGATAAACTAAAGTCTAATGTAACTGATAGATACATATTCCCACACTCCACTGAGTAGTTGGGTCATTATACATAGCTGGTCAACTGTGGATTCTTCAACTCTCCGATTTATATACTTCTGTGGAGATTAACATATTCTGGGTACGTACTTTTTCTCTTTTGTATGTTTATAGTTGTCTATACATGAATTACTGGACTATAATCTGACAGTTCTGCAAAACAACTTTCTGGTATGTTAATTTGGAAACACTAAATAATCTAATATTATATTAATTAGTTCATCCTTGTATAATCTACATACTTAATTCATCATTTTTTTCTTTAAAATGCCTAAATATTTTTAATGGTTACAATGTTCAGAATCAGCATTGATAACTGTTAGCTAATAAAGTATTACGAAAATCGGTTCAAAAATTCTGCTAAGTATTAAAACTGGTGTGGAGTCATTATTGTCAGCAAACAATTAGCTCATAACATTACCAACAGTATTATGAGAAAGTTCCTAATCATTTTAAGGAGTACCCACTTCACAACAGAACCAGATTATTTATGCTTCCTGATAATAAAAGTAAAACATTTAACACAGCTTGTTACACATAAAAATATTGAAGGTACAAAAGAAATGACAAATATTTTTTTTTAAGTGGCATATTTGACATTGGTTAGTTACACAACATCAGAAATAAACAAATGCTCTTTTATAAATATTTTTATTACAATATGCGAGTATAATTTAGTAATCTGCTAACAGGTAAATTAATAATTACACAAATTGATTATTAAAGTCTTTAAATTAGAAAGCCTTTCATTTGGTACTTAACTGGAAATTTTGTACCACAGTTAACTCAGTTGTACCACTTTTACACATCAAATTAATAAAAACATTTAACCTCTTCACACTTACTCAGGATTCTGGATAAAATTAAAGATTCACTTATACACATCAGCTACTACTTAGTAAAACTACACTTTTAAAAGTATTACAATATAATCAAATTTGTTTCATACATTTATCCAATCCAATTCAAAAAGTCCTGAGCAGTAAAATACTTCCACAACATTGTATGAAAAATACCATTTTTTCAATTTGTAAAAATTACAATTTTTTATAACATAAGTCAACAAACAGTAAAGGAATTTTGGTGGGTAATTACTAAGGTGGTAAAATTTTACTACTTTCTTCAGCTAAAAATGTTTATTACAAAATTACATTAGGCCATTAAAAGATGTATCCCATTTCATAGTTCATATTATGTCTCATATAAAAAAATTAGTATTAAACAGTTCCGCATATTAGTAAATGCTTACATTACACAGCATCGCCCTATTATAACCCAATAAACTCGCTGAAAATCTGAGCATTGAACAAAGTCATCCTTAACACACTCCACAGTTTGTAGAAAAAACAGTTGTGACTGCAGTACAAATTCTTATCACATTGCAAGACATTCTTATCAAAACTGCAGAACAATTTAAAAAAAAATATATATATATATATATATACAGTGAAACCTCGGAATGCGAGTAACGTGGTCTACGAGTGTTTTGCAAGACGAGCAAAAATGTTAAATAAATTGTAACTTGATAAGTGAGCGAGGTTCCGCAATACGAGCGTCAAGTGTGCCTACGTTTTCCCCTCCCCTCTGCCTCTCTTTCCTGGGCGATTGTGTGTAATATTCTCCCGCGCTGGACTTCAGTTGGCGTGCCTCGCTCGCATAGTCAACATCGTACGAGCGTATACATGTTTTGTTTCTTTCGTTAGTGTTATAATTAGTGTTATAACTGTACTGCAACAATGGGCCCAGTGAAGGAAAAGAAGGCTGAAAAGGAATTCGGTCGGAAGAAGGAGATGATTACGATGGGAGTTAAAATGGAAATGATCGAAAAGCACGAACGAGGTATGCGAGTGGCTGATATCGCGAGATTTTATAACAAGTCTACGTCAACGATTTGCACAATATTAAAGAAGAAAGAAGAAATAAAAGGGCTAGATGCAGCAAAAGGAGTCACAAGAGTATCAAAGCAACGGCCACGTGTTCTGGAAGATGTAGAAAAGTTGCTTCTTGTTTGGATAAATGATAAGCAACTAGCAGGTGATACTGTGACTGAGAATTTAATCTGCGAGAAGGCAAAGACGTTGTACGCCAACCTCGTAAGTAAACTGCCATGTAGTACACGTACGTCAACAGAAATCGAAGAAAGCTTCAAGGCCAGCAGGGGATATGGTTTGATAACTTTAAGAGGAGAAGTGGCATCCATAGTGTTGCGAGGCACAGGGAGGCTGCAAGTTCGGATGCTAAGGCATCTGAGGCATTCACTGCTGAGTTCCAGAAGCTCATTGTTACCGAGTGTTACCTGCCTCAGCAAGTTTTTAACTGCGATGAAACAGGACTTTTTTGGAAAAAGATGCCGAAGAGGACCTACATTACAGCAGAAGAGAATGCAATGCCCGGTCACAAGCCCATGAAAGACCGTTTAACCCTGTTATTGTGTGCTAATGCCAGCGGGGATTTAAAAGTAAAGCCCCTGCTTGTGTATCATTCCGAGAATCCACGAGCCTTCAAGAATTGCAAGGTGCAGAAGAGCCAGTTAAATGTTATGTGGAGGTCCAACACTAAGGCTTGGGTCACTCGTATGTTCTTTGTTGAATGGATGAACGAGGTCTTTGGTCTTGTAGTGAAGAAATACGTTTTAGATAATAATCTGCCACTCAAAGTATTGCTGGTTATGGACAATGCTCCCGCTCATCCTCCAGGCCTTGAGGACGACTTACTGGAAGAATTCAAGTTCATTAAGGTTAAGTTCCTTCCTCCCAACACTACTCCAGCCTATGGATCAGCAAGTCATTTCGACCTTTAAGAAGCTATACACCAAAGCACTATTTCAGCGATCCTTCGAAGTGACCGAAGGAACAGACCTTACCCTCCAAGAGTTTTGGAGAAATCATTTCCACATCGTGAACTGCCTGAAGATCATCGATAAAGCATGGGATGGGGTCACCAAGAGAACTCTCACTTCTGCTTGGGGAAAACTGTGGCCTGACTGCGTTCTTGGACGTGACTTTGAGGGGATTGCTGGTGAAAATGAGCCGCTGATTGTCGATGAAATTGTGTCCTTAGGGAAGACCATGGGGCTGGAGGTGAATGACGCCGACATTCAAGAGCTGGTGGAAGAACATAGCCAGGAACTGACCATCAACGAACTGATGGACCTGCATTGCGAACAACAGGAGGAGGTTATGGAGGAGATCTCGTCCGGTGAAGAGGAGGAGGAAAAGTCAGAGGAATCTCTCACTTCAAATGAGATTCGGGAGAAGTGCAAAATGTGGGAAACGGTGCAAAATTTTATAGAAAAACACCACCCGTAGCAATGCGAGCGATGAATCTGTTCAATGACAATGCAAAGTCACATTTTTGTGAAATCCTCAAAAAGAGGCAAAAGCAACAGTCATTGGACAGATTCCTTGTTAAAGTTGCACGAAAAGAAAACAATTCTAGTGAGCCAACAGATAGCAGTGTTCCGTTAGTGAAATTCGTGCTACACAATAACCCTTCTCATGTCATCTCTCTCGTCTCCCTCATACCAACAATAACTCTATTGTAAGGTAAAGTGCAGTTTAATTTGTTTTACGTTATACTGTATTTTGTATTAGAAATGTTATGCGAATAAATATTTTTGTGTTGTGGAACAAATCATCCGCGTTTCAATTGTTTCTAATGGGAAAATTTGCTTTGATATACGAGCGCTTTGGATTACAAGCATGTTCCCGGAACGAATTATGCTCGCAATCCAAGGTTCCACTGTATATATATTTTCTCACAGGATGTAAGTACTATATTTTAGAATCAACAGAATATTCATCTTTGAGAAACAGAACATAATCGTTTTTTTAAAAGTTCTACGAACATGTCTGTTCACATTCACACATAAGACTTTCAGGAACTCATGTTTATGAGTGCAAAGCTTGTTGATATCCAAAGGTAATCACTTTTCCTTGTCTGCATTTGATAAACATGTCATAACCAAAGCCTTCAGATTTACTGCACAGCAACATAACATATATCATTAAAGAGAGGATAAGGTATGCAAATAGAGCATATTTTGCAAATATAAATATCTTTAGAAATAAAAATATAAGGAGAGAAATCAAGCTAAAAATATATCATTCACTCATAAGACCTATTGTTGCCTATGGCTCAGAGGTGTGGACGATGACAGTGGAGGATGAAAAAGGTTTAAGAATTTTTGAACGCAATATCCTACGAAAAATATATGGACCAGTGAGGGAAGGCGAGAATTAGAGAATACGAAGTAATGCAGAATTGCAACAACTGATACACGAGTGGGACCTTGTAAAATTTATCAAGTCACAGAGGACAAGATGGTTGGGGCATGTGGAGAGAATGGAAGAGGATAGAATGAGTAAGAGAATGATGCAGGGAAGACTATATTGCGGAAGACGAAGGGGACGGCCAAGGATGAGATGGGTGGATGAGGTGTTGAAGGATCTGATGAAGTTGGGAGTTCGAGGATGGAGAGAGAGAGAGTGGCGGATAGAGATGACTGGAGGCGGATTGTTGAGAAGGCCAAGGCCCACCAAGGGCTGTAGAGCCGGAGAAGAAGAAGAAGAAGAACATAACATATATGGAAGAAAGGTAAAGACTACAATCTACAAAGACACCTCGTATTGATATATAAAACTATCTACAATATAAAGTAATGACAAGAATACTGAAGCAGCAAAAAAATATAGTGTACAAAGTAAATTTTATTTACAGGTTTGTTATTGACAGGATCTAGGCGGAATGGATAATACTATACAAGCACTGAGAAATGGCACTATTTTCATTTAAATTTCATACAGAGTTTATAATAAACTGCTAACAAAAATGCTGTAATAAACGAAAAATCCACTAGTCCTGACTGATGTAGTAGTGAGTGGCCTTGAATTCTGACTTCCAAATTCAATGTCAGGTTGGACTGTTTTCATAGCATGTAGAAACCTAATCATTCTTCAGTGTCACAGAAAGTACTGAAAATATTACTCTACATATTTATACTGTATGTCCAGAAAATTAACCCGACTGTAAAGTACATCGTAGGCAGGATATAATTAACCACATTATATTTATCTAAAATGTAAATCTCAAGAAACCTCACATTAAGCAAAATGTAAATGTACCATCTTTATACATTGAACTCTTGTTTGTATAGAAGATGGAGGCAATTCTACTAATTCAATTTACAATGAACAAACTATAAAACTTAAACAGAATTAAGAAGCCACAAAGCATGACATACGACGACAAATGAGCTGGAAAACAAATTTTACATTGCAGAACTCAAAATTTTTAATTTTCTACAAGGCAAAAATACCACATTTGTCGTGGTACATCATAATATATACTGATCAGTCTTACAAAAAATACTGCAAGGGATACAAAAAGCAAACCAGAGTTATCAATCAAACATACTTGGGAAAGAAATACAGGCCTACTCACTGTTTAAATGTATCCTTTTAACCCTATCCTGTCAACACTAACTGCATGTCTGCAACCAAAATTTGGAACCACCAGCTACCACAGCTACTTAGAGATATGTGAACACATCTTCCTAAGTATAATATTTCTGAAAATAGTAACAAAGTCTCAGATATTATTGGTTCTGAAGTATAGAAAGGACACACTGTGCGTGTGGATGTATGTACTATGTGCAAACTTGGGTTTCTCAATATATAGCATACACAAAGTTGATATGGCAATGTTTTTTCCAAGCTTGTACATTCCAAACCCCTTTCCTGCACAAAAAGGAAACGTAGGTGCTAAAAAATCAACTTCTATACATCCTCAACAATATTCAATTTGAACAATTCAATCCAAATGAACATGATAATATCCTCTATTTAGGCAAAGGCACCTTCTTTAACTGAAACAAGATAGAAATTTGATGGATACACTTTTTGAGACAGACAGTTCCATCAATGAAGGCAATCAAACACTGAAACAGAAGAAACAAAAAAAATATATAGTAATTAATATACAATATGTATCATCAAGTGGAAATATCCTCAGCAATTTCACCAGGAATATGGTGACCACCATTCCTAGTTTACATTCTGTTACAAATAAGTAACAGAATTTAATTAAGTACCAAATAAGTAAGTAAGCACTTAATTTATTTAGATAAAACACATAAGTCAACTGGAAAAACGTAAATGGTATTAAAATTTTTGAAAATACAATAGATGCTCTTGGTAAACAGACATAACACTGTTTACTTGTATGAATATCATCACAAACAAGCAAGTGTTAAACAATAATTATGACACACTGTAATGTTTATACGCACAGGGACCACATTAATAAATGCAAGATGCCATGACAGCACAATTCAATGACTAATGAAATCATGCTGGGAACAAATCAGAGAGGAAACAATGAAAGCTTAAATACAGTACAAAGATACAAAGACATGAAGATACGATAAAACAAGATAATGATCTGCACATTGGTCACAGAATATGCAAGAGGTTCAAATGATCAGGTAACACTGATTTAATCAACAGCATCTTCACATAAATAGCACTGATTTTTGCGCTTGTGTAAAGACACACGTGTGGCAAAGCTGACAGCCACTGTAAACATCATGTAACTCACACTATATACTTATTAATATGTAAGTAAATAGTTGTAATATAATATATATCGTAATGTACTATGTGACAACAAAAGTTAATAGAAATGCTTTAGGTCAGATTCATAAGGTCTGCTACAATATAGTATTTGTTAATAACATACAATACTCTCAGTAAGAATCCATTTAAATAATAACATTAAGACGAAAAAAGAAGAAGAGACAGAGGAGGAGGGTAGAAGGAAGAAGAGGAAGGGGACGATGATGACGAAGAAGCAGAACACCAGTTCAAACTTGAATTGAAATAGGTCAGATGCCTTCTTTCAAGACAGGGCAAGTGAAAAGTCTATTATTTTTTTTTATAGTGTGAACTGATGATGAAATTATAATAATTTCAAAAAGGCCTTATTCAATAATTTAAAAAATTGAAACTTTACTGATTTTGGTGGATGTATATAATAATAAGAAAAGTCTATTGTCATTCTCAAACAGTATTTCTGATATCTGTGGTCAGTTTTAGCTCACAAATATGCAAGTATGCACTCACTGTTTAGTTCCTGTCAAGGATCTTTCTAGATCTTCTGCTTCGACAAAGGCAGTTCCTAGCACAGTATTCACACAGCACATACTTGTCACAATTTCCAAAAACATACTCTCACAAAGCAGTGACACACACAACCTTTACTTTGGCATTATGGGTACAATTTTTGTTAACAGATTATAAAAGTTAAAAACAGTACGAGTTTAGTTTACTAAATTGGCACATATTCTGATTCAATGATGTCTGTAACAATGTATACCATGTGAATGAAGGAACACAATATCTGGGATACATCTTTAAGAAATAGAAATAGTAATCACTTTGACTGCAGTTAAGAAACACATAAAAGAAATTATTTCTAACCCTAAAGTTTATTATCACAATAGTTTCAGATAACAGTCAATAAATAACATAGCCCTAAGTGATTTATTATAAATAACACTAATAATATTACATAGCTAACACTGAAAATGTCTTTGGTTCCACACTTTGATAAAGCCCACACAGCACTATGTCAAGAAACTGTTTTTAATATACAGTCCTATAATTATCATTACTGTTATAAAGCTGTTTGCTGTTTGTCCATTTCCATACTTACAAACAATATGAAACACTTCAAAATAAAATGGAATTTCATTACATTTCTTTGTCGCATTCTAAAACTTTCATAAGGTTTAGCAACTTTAATACTTACAATTTAAATAATAATTAAACATTGCTTAAGAAACAAAAACAAAAAATATTATTTATATATTATTATTGATCTACTGCTTATTTAACTTAACACTAACTTAAATACTAACACAGACAACGTAAATTAACAAAAATCACAATTTTGAGTGATTTTTAGCAGAGAACAGTAACATAATCACTATAAACACAGTCTGTTATAATTTGAAAAAAATAACTTCAACAAGTTATATGTATTCTACTGGAAGTGTGAGAATGACATTAATGATTTATATCTCCTTCAGTAAATCATTGTGATTTCAAACTGTAATCATTAATTGAACTGGTAGCCACAAATTATAGTTAGGCATTACACTGTGCAAAACATGCTTGCTGCCATTGTATCACATTTCCAAATTGATTACAATATACACAGTCACATGCAAATATAAGTGGTACCATGTTAATTTTGTAAAACTATTATGTCTTCTCTTCAAAACTGTTACGGTTTTTTGTATCTTGTGGAATTGTATCTGCCTACAGGTGGAATGACAAATACTTGTTATTCACTAAATTTAATAACATACATATTGTGACAAATTTATTAAACTACTGATGGCCAATAACCATTGTTTTTTACCATTTCTCAAAAAACAAATATATATATAGTTAAGTACTCGTACTTAACAAAAGTGCATTAATTTAACAAAATCGTTTATCAAGAAGCTACTTTGTTTTAATTTCATTTAGCACGTTTGAGGCGCTGCTCTGCCCTCTTCATCAGTACAATAGAATTACTTTGCTGTTAATTTTTCCAGGCTTTTGTTTTTGCTAAGTATTTGTGCATGCAGGGATGTGTGTGTGTGTGTGTGTGTGGACAATATATTATGAATTCAAATATAGTATTGTATTTAATTTTATCTGCATTTGTTTGAGAAGTAAGTTTATTACAATACACATAGACTGCATATCTGTATTAACTACAAACTGACAAATTAACTAATCTCTCTCCCTCTCTCTCTAACACAAACACACACACACACACACACACACACACACACACAATAAATACAGTAACAATGCTAAACTGGAAAAAGCCAGAAACATGTGAAATTAAAACTAAGTAAGTGACTGATAACTGGTAATTAATATAATAATATGTAAAAAAATATAGTGGTTATGTGTGAAGCAACAGTAAATTATATGTTGTCATCTTTCAACCACATATACCTATGAATTCACAAAGTTCATCTCTATTTTTATAAACAGATGCTCAGATATATAAAATAAAAACTGTGATACTTACATATTAATTGTATGTACCATTAACAATTCCAAAACAAACTCCTCTAACAGCTTTACAAAACTATCACTGAGACAGCCAGTTAAAAAATATATATATATATAATTTTAATGTGACAGGTTAAACAAACTGGAATATACTTTTAAAAAACTCTTCCCATAAAATCTTCTCTGAATGTAATAGTTACATTTGATGCTTGAGTTATTAGTACTATTATTTTACATTACATGAACATCATCTTCAGTTATTCAACTTGGCAGAAAGAATTGGTATAACCATCTGAAACACATCTTATGAACAGAACATTTGAATAAGGAAATAGTTTATCAGCCAGTCCTCTCCCCTGTCTCACGTGCACACACACACACACACACACACACACACACACACACACACACACACACACACACACACACACACACACACACACACACACACACACACACACACACACACACACACACACACACAATAATAGTAAACTACACTATTATATTAATACATTAGTATTCTTATACGTAAACTAGTAAACTGTCTTCTGAAATTTAAAAGCTTAAGCTCAGAATTAAATCTTAAAATATATTAAGAAAAATAAGTGCAGTACTCAGATGTACATATCTTATAAGAACTAAATATAGTAGGAATTATATTTTAAAACTAGTTTCACAAGCCTACCATGTCATCCAAAATAAGAATGTGACTTTGAGTAACTAGATGTCAGTAATGGAACGAATACTTTCAAGTGACATAATAAGAGACATATGGTTTAAATATTTATGAAAACATGCAACTTCAATAATTATGGAAGACAACCAAATTACTGTACTTTGTTTTAAATTAGTTGACAGCAGGCATAAATATAAGTAACTGGATACAACTGTGTAAGTACCGAGTTGGGTTAATATGGTGAGTATATAGTAAGGTGTATTTCCTTTACTGGAAATAATTGCTCATCTTCTCTCTATTACAGAAAAACATTGGTTAGTGCATTCAAATTAATTACAGTATACAGACGTGTGCTTAGATTAATATTTCATACTTTACACAACATACTTTATACATTTAAGATATTTGTAAACATGAATTATGTTTAAATATCTCCACAACAATTTTATATTTTACAACAACCGAACAAAATAATACGCTATGATGGATTTGGCAACAATCGGTGGTAATAAATATGTCACATTTAATTTAATTTTATTAAACTTTGCACTATTTCATTTATATATTTTTATATTATGATATTGGAATTCTTAATGCATTTTAAACCAAAATCTCAAAAAAATTATTTTTAAAACAAAGCATGTATAGTGAAAAATAATGTTTAAAAAGTTTTTTTAACTTTCAAGAAATAATAGTTCACAAATAACGTACAGTGAAATATGTAATAATATTTTTAAAATATATTAATACAATTAATTTTAACTGTAGGCTTAACCCTTGATATTAACTTATTGAGACAAATTATAGTCACGAATGTTTCATATAATTCCAAACTTTTGAGATTCACTTTCTCCATTCTGTTAAGGTCCATACGATATAAAATGAAGTTGTGGGTAATTAAAATGAACCTACTCGGCTCACTGAGAACTCTAGAAGAGGTGTCTAATGATCGTTATCATAGATTGTACAGTTATTACAATGAGAAGGGCACAGTCGGTTATGTGTGCCCAACTCATAATGAGTCTCCATACATCATGGGTATTATAGATAACAAGACCTCCTCAAAGATCATGGCTAACATCATTGTCTCTAGTAAAGGAGATGGTTTTGAGTACTATGTATGGTCAATATAATGTCCAACCATCATGGCTGGCACACTCTTCCAATAAAAATGCCTGCAGAAAGTCATGGTCCAAATTGGGCTGTTGCACTGAAGTTGTAAGATTAACATCAAATTTTAAATGTAAAATTTCTTAGGAAATTATAAATATTATTATTTCATACAAAGGAAGTAGGATGTCCAAAGTACATTATTTATTTTCCATTTACAATGTCTAAATGAATTTTTTATAACCATGTCTAAATTTTTTTAAATATAAAATTAATGCATGTATATTCATGTCAAAATTGTTTAATTCTGAGTACCTCAACACTATTAATATAACAACTTTGTTATCATGTAAAGACATTGGTAACTTACTTTAGTGGTTATAATACTAAGAGTGTGAACATAGAAGTACAACCCTACAGAAATAGATGAAGTGACGAAAACAACAAGACTTAAAAATCTGCTCACATTCTTCAGATTCTCTGTTATCAAACTTAACTTAAAACAATAGTGGAGAAAGCAAGGTCCACATAATGCTATAGCGCATTGGAAGAAGAATAAATTAAAAGACTGTTTAACTTTGTTTTTCATGGTTGATTATAGATTTGATGCTACTTTACCACAGTGCTTGATATTATGGTGGTGAATCTTAGACTCATAGAATTGGAAATAAATGTTGTCTAACAAAACTTTTCGCACTACTTCCATTAACTCATACCATAAGGAAATAAATAAATATATATATATATATATATATAGTCGCATAAACAAGCTAAATGTTAACGAGTTTTTAAAGTAGTTTTCACAGATAAATATTAATCAAAAGACAATTCCATTCCATTATGAAAGCTCTCTATCAATTATTACACATTTACGTCACAAAATACATAAAAACAATAATCGCTCAACACGTGATTATCTTGTGAACAAACAAGTCTTTATTTTAACATCTATAAAATATGTTCATTTCTATATAAAACATATGTACTCTTAATTTGTAGAAAATATGAAATGTACTAGGTTTTCAAGTTTTTATAAAAATTGTGTACCATAATTGTCACACTGACTTAGTGATGAAATGATCAAGTTAAACTTGCCTACTATATAATCTGTATTTAATCATGGCTTTTCATTTAATCAACCTATTTATTATATATATTATAATTAATCAGTTATGGAAGAAGGACTGTAGCTCCTGCTGTAGCAAAAATTTAAAGACTAAACTGCCAGTTTTAAACTTCCTGAATATACTTGGGAAATAAAAGTGGTGTTAATTCTGTAAAGCATAACATTTTGAACATCAATGTTCATGTATTGAGGAAAATTCGCTGTTGTATGTTCCAAGGAAGCATCAAAAAGATTACCAAGTTATTGATAATAATAATAGAACTGGTACTAAAAGAAGGATTACTACTTTTGTCATGATCACTACATTCATACACATGAACAGCTGAGATTTGTTCAGACTTGTTAAGAGATCAGAATGACACCAGGTGTACCGTCATCATTGACAAATTTTATTAAAATTGTATGGCTACCACCATGATTTTGAAACAAACTATTTAATCTACAAAACAAGATTAAAATAATTTGAATGCTTACAAAACACTCTTATACACACAAGTAAACAATTGACTGCTATGCTATTTCAAAGGGCTGAAAAGCCTTGTAGTAAAGTCCAATAAAACTGAAATATAAATTTTTAGTAAACAGTGCCAAATCTTTCCCAGTGACATTTATACTTCAAATTACAAAAGTACCCCTCCCCCCCCCCTATATACACATATTTTGTTAGTTTCCCCATGTGTCCACATGATCTTGCAGTGTACAACTTTTCTGTTCTTCAACTTTAGGAAGCAGTAAAAAAAAGTGTCCTGATAATACAAAGAGGAACAGAAATACAATTCCAGAAGAATAAACACTATTGGAAAAAATACACAATTCATCACCACCACATGGTCATTTCATTACAATACACACTGCAATCATCTGTTTTAAAGATTTGCTGAATTGTCAACTCATTGATATTATGGTCCAAAATACATCGTACCCTTGTCTTTCATACAATATACATTGAATCCATACATTCAAGTCTTGTACATGTAAATTTGATTTTAAAACACGAATAGAAGAGTCAGTTATTAGTTTTGTGTTACTACAAACAGGATACGCTTTTATAAGATACCAGAATTGCCAATTGGCAAGTTTTGCCCCTCTGTTCTCTTACCACAGAAATTGAATACTGAGTGCCAATATTTTCTTCAAAACAAACACTTAATACTGATGGAATACCGCTATTAAAAGAAGCTGCACATGTAACACATTTAGCAAAAGATGAGGCAAATGCTCAAGGTACTTAAAAATTAAAGTGAATTTACCAATCAGAAAATTGAATACTGTGAAAGGGAATTTAAGGAAATGATTTCAAAGACATGAAAGTCTAATCTTGAATAAACAAAGCAATTTTCAATGCCTGATTCTGTTTGTATTTTGGTCTAGCAGTTAAAACGTATTACCAAGTAAGTTCTGCAAAAAAAGCTCCAACTAAACAATCTTCTACGTCATTTTCACATATTTCAAAAACTTTGTTCTGAATATAAAATATTGTTTCTTCTACCATGCGTGACAAACCTTGTCCACCTGATAGATTAGATTATATAGTGCCCAAGTGATACTGCTTAAAGAATGCAATACAGTGAACTGATAAAGATAATATAATTAAACTAAAAGAATTCTTTAAAAACTTAAATTCCATGGTCTTAAAATGTTGATGACAACTAGAATGAAATAAACTGATCACTTTAGTGGTTACTGGAAAATTTATATTCACAATTATTTAACAGTACTAATTTATAAAGTTTTGGATATTCTTTAAAAAAAGACACTTTACAGTTAATAAGTAATTTAAACCTTGAACAGAGTCTCCAGTGCTTTAGTATTTCCATTTCAGAATAAATGACTAATGAAAACTTAACTCATTGACAGGAAGGTTATATAATTGAACAACCTTCTGAAGAAATGCTCTTAACTTGGAGAATCTTCAAAGCACAGTAAAGATCACTATGTTCTGCAAATGTTGATTACATCTTGCTTAACACTTATAGAGTAAAAGTTGTCCAGTATCACAAACTGATTTATAAAAAACATCCAATAAAAAACTTGCATGACTTAACAGGATTACCACTGCCATTTACATAATCTTGTTATTATAACTATGATTTATTATAACCACTGCCATTTACGTTTATGAGTTATTATCTTTTAATTTTATAATGACTTTTGCTTGAAGGGTTCAGCTACTTTTCTAATTAATGAAATCATATATAATGTTAACTAAACACGGAAAATTATAATATTCTTTAAATGACTATTTGAAATCAAACATATTACAGTAATTTTTTTACGATTGTAATTATGTAATTTTAGAATACTGACTATTTTTTTGCCACTGTTAGACAATATTATGTTAATGTATGCAAATATTAAAGTGAGAAAAAACTTTATGGTCTTGTGTATTAGCATGAGTTTTTATTTCATGGAATTAAACTCTAGTATCTCAGTTGCATGGCACAATTATATCAGTTTCATTCTCTCTATCTCTCTCTTTCATGTGTACAATTTCTGATGATTGTACTGTATGAGTTACAAGATATGGAATAAATTTCTTTATAGAACTTTTATATAGTTTTTATTTATTTAATATGTCAAGGAAGGGAACTGGAGAAACCAAGGTTTTCTGGGTGAAAGTAAATTGCAGTTTCTTGATTTGTACCAGTGTTTGAGTTGATGAATGGCACTAAGAAAGACAATTTCTGTTGTAATGGTTCATCACAAGCTCACATACTATCATACTGCAACAGAATTGCCTTCTCAAAACCATTGGTCAATTCAAATGCAGACAACAATTTGAGAAATTGTTCTCTCTCTCTTTCTCCCTCCCTCACACACAGACACACTGCAAAGTTCTGTAAAAACACTTATTATCTACCTTCTGTAAAAACCCCAAAAATAATTAAAAATTGGTTTTAACAGAATACTGCAATTGGTTAAAAATTCTGCATGATACTATACAAAAATAAAATGATGTAATCATTTCAAATCAGTACGTATTTTCAGACATGGTAAAAACATGTTTAAAGCCTTTCTGCACAAATAACAAGCTGCACATACTGTTTATAATTATTTCTTTAACTTAACTGATACTGTATTTAACACACTACTGCTACAAAAAGTAAACATCACAATATTTCATATGAACAAAAATATCACAAAGGGTTCGATAATTTATTATATACAGATTAAACATATATTGGGCAATATACATGTATGAATACAATTATGTACAAACCAATACTGGTGTTTATTATGTATTAAATTAAAATACTACTGGGGAATGGCAACACACTAGGGAATTAACATACTGTATACAATTGTAATGCAGGTTAGCTGGTGTCGAGGCAGTCTTTGTGTCTTCACGATGTCAACATGATCAATCTTAACTAAAGCTCAGTTTTAATACCTTCAGCTTTGACTAATTTGTTCCAAGCGCTAGTTACACTAGGATTTTATTAACTTTTGAAGTTTCCATTGTAGATGTACTATTATTGGATATCAGTGTTTTTTTATTTCAATTTGTTACTGAAACAAAAAACACTGTTCATGTTTTGAAACTACAGGTAACAACCCGGAATGATCCTTTACATCTATAAATGGTATTTCGTTATGGGGTACTGTTATTACCAATTACTTTGCACAGATAACTTACCTAAGAATGGTACACTGACTAAAAATTAATACTCACATTGGCAATATGTTCATTAAGAAATTTAATTCAATTAATTTTTTGCTACCTTTTAATTTATTTTAGTTTTCCTTTATTTTTTTAATGAACTCAGTTTTTACAGATATTTCCAAAAATGCAAAACCATTTATAAACTCTCTGTAATCCCAAGAACCTCTTGGGAAAGGCCCAAGAATCTCATAGCAAAGGCTGCCTCTGGCTAGTCATTTAACATTGCACTCAGTAATATGGCATAGCACACATTGTTAAATACGTTATACTGCAGTTTTACTAATTTATTTTAAACTTACTTACTGCACTTTGGCAAACAAATTCACCTTGAGTTGTCACTTATTTTCATTTGTCTCTCCGCGTACAATACTCTTACATGAGCCAAAACACAATATTATACAGAAAGTTGTATTTTAAAGAAAATAAACATGTGCGATGACGTCTTATTGAAGGGAAAATGGTAGAAGTCATACATCTTCTAAAAAGAAAATAAAACGTTAAATTTTAATAATATATTTAAAAAAATAAAATAATTAATTTTGCAAATAAAAAATTAATAAGAGATTAGTAATTTACTGTGCTCAGTATATTCCATGTTTCAAATACAAATAAATTAATGTAAATTCAAAGATAAATTTATTGAAACAACAACAATTAACACAGTTCTGGTTGCTTCATGTCATACGTTAACACTTTCATTAACACAGTAAGAAAAGAAATGCACTTTCATTGCAGTTTATACTTCTACCCATTGCTCACGTTATGCATAACACTTGAATTGATTTTCTAGCCAAAAATTAAATACCAGTAAAACAAAAACAAACTTGAACCCAAACATAAGAAAATCAGCATTTAAGACAAATGGTAATAAACAGCACTAAAACAAAATGTTTTAACAAAATATAAAGAGTGTGATAGCGAAATGATTAAGCTGTATAATCACAATTCCCAGTAACAACAGAAGAGACAGTCATATCCACATGTACAGGAAAATTTGGACAATTAAAGAGGGATACCTGACCAATATAATTTATAAAACAATACTATTTGAATATAGTTTTCAAAATATACAAAATGTTAAAAATTGGACAGTAAAAATAAGCAACAGAGTTATAACAAATTTAGAAACAAAACAAACCACCATTACATTCCACCCATTACAAAATCTAATCAAAACCTGAAAAATGTGTAACCATTTATAATATGGCCCACCATTTCTAAATATTTTTCACTTCAATGGGTTCTGGTATGTATCTATCAATAAGGACAATACTGTTCTTTCCTTATACAAATTATTAAACAAAATAATTATATTAACAATAATAATAAAAATGAAACTTACATTTATATAATACTGAAATATACAGCGTGTCCCGGGAGGAGAGGGAATTAATTTGAGAAATGGTTCTACAATGTAAAAGAAGAAAAATGTTCATATAAACATATGCCCGGAAACGCTTTGTAAGCGAGTTACGGCTAGCGAAAGATTTCGCCCGGGTTTCGGTTGCCCCGGGTAAATGAAGACTTTATGAAATTCTGGGAAGGTAAATTAAGGGGGTGAATTCTGTTGTTTCTTATGGTTTTTGACCTGAAAAATCGAATAAAACAGGTCGCAGAACTGTATCTCCCATAAGTTTCATGATATCTGACGTAAAACAGAAAAATCTTTGCCTAAAAACAAAAATTTGTTTTTAACCAAAATTGGAATTGTTTGTTGATTTTTATTGACTTTATTTACACCATTTTTCTCAGAATTAAATTCGTTACAAGTTTTGTTTTTAACTTTTATCATTTAACATTAATCATTTAACAAAGTTATTGTACGTTTTTTACAAAAACGTTTTTTAGAATTTATATCTGAGAAAAATGGTGTAAATAAAGTCAATAAAATCAACAAAAAATTCCAATTTTGGTTAAAAACAAATTTTTGTTTTTAGGCAAAGATTTTTCTGTTTTACGCCAGATATCACGAAACTTATGGGAGATACAGTTCTGCGACATGTTTTATTCGATTTTTCAGGTCAAAAACCATAAGAAACAACAGAATTCGCCCCTTAATTTACCTTCCCAGAATTTCAGAAAGTCTTCATTTACCCGGGGGAACCGAAACCCGGGCGAAATCTTTTGCTAGCCGTAACTCGCTTACAAAGCGTTCCGGACATATGTTTATATGAACTTTTTTTCTTCTTTTACACTATAGAACCATTTCTCAAATTATTTCCCTCTCCTCCCGGGACACCCTGTATATTAAATAAATTTCTCTCCCGTTTCAATAAAAAAAAAGAAGTAACCTTTAAATAATGTATGAATTGTTTTAAAATAAGTAAATTGTATCAGAAAGATCTCTAAAATCATGCAAAAAAAAGTTGTTGTTTAAAAAAGTTTCTGGGCCTTTAAAATTTGTTTACAAAAAGCTTTCTCTTACAATTTGACTCACAGGAACACAAATTGAAAATAACAACAGTATCCAGCAATATAATTAATAAAAATATGTATTGTGTTGTGTTAACATATATATTTATTAATGCAATTATCGTAACATGAAGCTGCTAAAAATATTCTGATATTCTATTGTAATGATAAATAGTGCCATTTACTTTGCAACCAAAACACATGAATCATAAATATACTACGCACACTTAAGTTTGGTTACAACAAAAATTAAGTTTTGAAATACCATTAAACTTTTAAAGTTTCTTAAAGACCTTTCAGAGCAACTGCTAAAATATTGTGTCTAAGGAGCACATCTTTTTTTCCTTGTTAAAGAAACACAAATTCTTTGTCCGGGTATTAAGTTATGTTTCAACTATCATCAACATTTTTTATGTTGAAATTGTGTTAAAATTCAATTGCCAATCAAGTACTCTACCATATAAACTAAAACGTGTACTCAAAATCGTTAGAGTTGTGTTAGCATTTAAAATATGTGAACATGTTCCACATATATTATTCTGCATTTTACCACTAAGCTCTCAAAACTGCACCTTACTTAAGGGTACGAACATGCCGACGCAGCATTACTGGTAGACAGCAGCATACTGTGCGACATTACTGTACTGTACGACAGTGAGGCCAAATGTACGACAAATGTATAGGTTTAAATAGGAGCGAACATGTCGAAGATGCTTACTGTACTACATTACTGTGCAGCAGTGAGGCAAGAACAAATTATTTTGTTTTTTCCTCACGGAAGACAGCAATGTCGAACTGTGGCGCGCTACCTGATTGGTTCACTGAGTCACATGACCCTCACTCCATAGCACACCCGAGTTCAAGTGGATGCGCTCGTCACTTCATATGCGTTTTTCGTTGTGATTCCGGCTTCATAGTTAATATTTTGATTTTTAATTATAAATGAAATGGGCGCTATATTGGCGGTTTGAGGAGTTTGGTGTTAGCCACCATTTTGTACATAAAGACTGTGACGGCAGTGGTATGCGAACATCTGCTCTCCGTTACCAGCGGCGGACACAGCGAGCCAATCAGCGATCCCAGTTAGTCCATAAAACCCGGGCCAGCAGAAAATTTTGGCGCACTCTTCATCGCCACGCCATCGGACGCACTTCATCTCCTCTCCTCTCTCGGGACGACATCGGCGCGGAGTCAGCAGGAAGGAATGGCCGAAGAATAGAACCCGCGTTCTTGCGTCTTTGCCCTTCAGTTCCGCACCAACGAAGGATTTCGCTGGGCCGGCACCCAACTCTACAACCGATGCCGAAAGAAGAGGAGGACTGCAGTACGCCACGAACAGCGGGCGCAGCCGCCGAACACCTCAGCACGGCACAACCAACATCAGCCTTCTCGCCACACGGTCCTTTTTAGGGCCACCAAAACACTAGAGCTTGGCGCCATTTGTCATGCGGCAAGCCTTTTGTCCAGTGACAAGACATATAAGTTTCATCACTGTCACTGTCACTAGATAACATAATAAGTTATACTTTAATGAGTATATTTCAATCAGTCAATAAAAAATATGCATACACATACATACATAAAAAGTAAAAAATATAAATTTTGGAATTTATATGAGAAAAAGGTCACTTCCCTCTTCTACGACACCTAACAGTACACTGCAAGGATAAACTCTTGTTTGTTAGCTGACTTGTCGCGATGTCTCACAGTAACGTCTTACAGTACGGATAAACTCCTCGGTATGTTTGTCACGGACTTGTCGCGATGTCTCACAGTACAGTAATGTCACACAGTATGCTGCTTTCTACCAGAAATGTTGCGTCAGCATGTTCATACCCTTAGATGGACAATATACTCTATTCCCAGGCATTAGTTAACATCTTAACACTAAAACTCAGACCATTTACAACATTATGCTGTAAGTGTTATGTTTTATGTACTTGGTAGTTTTTTGGCAAAGAGTATGCCCTAGTAGATTGTTGCTGGTTCACAGTAATTTTTATTGTTACTTATATTAAATCAAGTATGGGACATGAAAATAGAAAAGTAAAATAAAAATTGATTTCACCTTTAATCAAACTGTTTACTGATGACAAGTTAAAATACAAATCTGTAAAAAAAATTAAATGTATGGAAAAGTTGGCTAATAAACTGTAGCTATGAAATGAGACTAAGAGATGCTCCCTATATTTTGGCCATCTGTAGTGTCATTCATAGTACCTGAAGCAACCGTAAAGTTCTTGTGTGGTCAGACCATAAAGACTTCAAAAAGGAAAAACTAAAAGACTTAATCCTTAAATGCTGATTGAATGATTTTGTAAACCATGAAGTGAATCTTCATAAGATTTTAGTATGTGTATTAAACATTACTATTATTAAAGTTCATTAACAAATACACTATAATTTTTTGTTTGTTGAAGGTCTGTACCCTACTCTAAGACCAAACATAATAAACACACATAGTTTCATCTTATAATAACCAAGACAGATACTGAACACGTTTGTACATTTTTTAAATATCTATCTTAGCATTCATTAATACAACAATCCATAATCCATTGTTATATAACTTTTAAGTATATGCCCAAGAAACATAAGGATTTCTCTTTAACTGGTAGTTGTTGCTTGAGCTTCCTGTCTATAAAGCGCACACTTAACAACTGTCCTCAGCTACACTATGCATCCAGACATTGTAATTTTTGAAAATTTACATGACATTATTATATGGCAGTTTCCAGATACTATATTTTGGTACAAAAAAACTTTTAACATTTTGTAACAATTAAGGCTTTTGATATTGCATGGTTTGTGCTCACTCAAAACGTATGATGAATTATTAGTTACTAAACATGAACATTTCATATATAACATAATAAAAATATTTAAGTGCACTTTACTATTAATGGAATAAATAAAATTTTTAGACATATTCCAGTAGTTAACAAAATTTTTCTCTACTACAAAAAAAAGTAGTTGTACAACAATAAATTTCATAGTAACAATTAACACTGGTAAAATCAAATGCTCAACAACACAAGATAACAAAAAGACACAAAGCCCCGAATTGTAACAGACCTTATAACACCTACTTCTATTTTGTTCGTTGATGATTAAATCTGTGTTTCAGTTCGTAGTTGTGCAAATTTTTTATTAATCGCTTCGTCACTGCTACTCATACTTGAAACAGAGTGTGATCTTGGCGAGTGCACAAGAGGGTCATCACTATTTCTACTTTTATATAATATGGGTGTGTATGGATCAACTACATTATCTAAAAGAATGTTACTACTACCTGCTTGCATTCGTACAGAACAGTGCCTTGGTCCACTTGGTTTACTAGAAACTTTGTTTTCAAATGTAATTAATGAATCTGATTCAGTTGGTGTCATTTCACCAATACTATTCCAGTCGTCACTTTCCCCACTCAGTAATTTACCTAGCCCATTATCGTTTTCTTGGTTAACAGAATCAATATTAACAAGAATACCTTCTCTAACTGCATCGGTATGTTTACTACTGACAGTATCTAAAGCTTTCACTCTTGAAGCTGCCAATCTGTCCAAATCGGCTTCAATTTTTTCTACACTTTCATTTAAAATTTTTTTATTAAATTTATCTTTTTCTAACACTTGTCCCTGGCTTTCAATAAAACTAACTTCACTGCTTTCTTTGTATTTTGATTCATTATTTCTGCTGCTTTCAGTGTCCACTGCTATTCTGCTACGTACAGACATTTTCATTGTAACTTTTCTATTATCTTTCCTATTGCTGTCTTTAGGTAATGCTTGCTGTTGTGAAGAATTACATTTTTCACAGTTATATTCAATTGGTGTTGTCTGCGAAGACTTTGATTGTACTAAATTGAGCAACGGACAGGTACAACTCTCACAGTGTTTCGTCTGAGAACGTTCTCTTTCACGCTCTTCTAGTACTTTGGCCATTATTGCAGCAGACACTATGTCTACCGGTTGCTTGCACGGCTTATCATCTGAAGATACTTCCTTTTCTAAAACAAACAAAAAATAATCAATTTCAGTATTGGATATTTCTGTTATGAGAAAAAACTACTTGAAAATGTACAACATATTTAAAATAATACAATTTTATTTTTTACTTATAATTCTCAAAGCAGAACTTATTATCAATTACACGTTTTTAAAACTCATACATGCTAACTACCTGTAATGGAAAATATCAGCCGCATGCACTGTCTACATATGAAGTATGAAATTTTTCTTGGTACAGTTTGCCTACATATTAAGTACAAAACGTGTTTTTTGTACAGTACAAACTTACAAACATGTTTAATAATTTAATCTGACAAGACAGCCTGTTTCTTTTTTTCTGCACGTTTTGTTTAATTCTGTTTGTGAAGCTGTTCTAGTTCTGGCTGAAGAAGCTCTTTGTGACAATGGAATGTTTCAAACTAAATGTTTTTTTTTCTATATGTGTACATGGCAGTAAATTTGTTAAATAATATCTAATGAGTTAAATAACATATAGCACTCTCTTATCTATTAACACAAAACAGAATCCTCAGACCAGTTTCTGCTCAAACCTCGCATAGACATCTTACAAGTTTTGCTGACACAAATAAATTATCTTCAATGTATTTTACAAATTGGATTCTTGAAATATGAAATACAAATTAATATGACAGGCTATTAAACACT
Organism: Magicicada septendecula; assembly: GCA_034769895.1. Classification (NCBI taxonomy): domain Eukaryota; kingdom Metazoa; phylum Arthropoda; class Insecta; order Hemiptera; family Cicadidae; genus Magicicada; species Magicicada septendecula. Next base: position 163,862,059 of record CM068371.1, on the reverse strand, counting down.
GAATGCTGAACATTATGGAAATAACTTCAACCACTGAACTGTTTCTAATATACTAAAGTAGAAAAGCAAAATCATCACACATGCATACTGAATAAAAATCGTAATGGAATAATAAATTAGCTGAAAAATGTTTTAAGCAAAAAAAATCAATTGATTAGTTGACAGAACTAAGAGAAATATGTTCATTGTCTGAGGAAACATATACTGTGAATCAGAAGCAGACAAAGATCTTGTTCACAAAGAAATGTTTCATATATCTGAAACAATAAGGATGGTCTTGATGATGTGACGGAGAATGATTTAACATAAAAATTCTAAAATTCTATGCTTGGGCTATAATAATTTGACTGCTGATGACACTACAGCTTATGATATCGGCAACTACCATCACATCAAAGAACTGAAGGTTCACATACAAATTTTTGCCACCATAAATGGACTACTTTCTGGAAAGTAGCGCCTAACTAATGATGAGGCACAGAATCCATTGATTCCAGAGAATTGTTTTTTGTCATTTTGAGACTGTAGAATGGTTTTGTGATTGTATGATAAGAAATTCATAGTACAATATGTAGGTTTATGGTTTTACTCTAAAATTTCTTTAAATTGTAAAACCACCATTTTAAATTGTACCTTACCACCATTTTAAATTGTACCTTACCACCATTTTGTTTGATAAATCCCATAAACGAGCTGTTATGAATTTTAAATTGTAAGTGAATATTATTAAAAGTACAATGAACTGAAAAACATATGATTTTATATTTGCATGCCAATAAACTTATTGTGTTGATAATAACAAATTGTATTTGTAACTTTATTAATTATTATCACTTATACATTAGGACTTTAAAGAATGATCCAACTTTCCAAATCCCCCCTCCCCAAAATTGCTTGCTGGAACCACCCCTGCTAATGATGTACCTATTATAATAATTCAGGATGATTCTGATTAAATAATCAATGCAATTCATAACCAATTTATTCATTAGTTGTCTTCTTCTTATTCTTCTTATGGTACTATAGCCATTCTAAAACTTCTTGCCTTCTTTTTATATGAATATTTGTTGGCATAAGTACATTATTAATGGCTAAACACAATAATTAGCAAGCATTAGAAACATACATGGTATAAGTTTTCATATTTTAGCAATTCTGCACCTTTTTGTGCAATGAAAATATACAGAATGTATGTATATATCAAAATAAAATTTAGTCTCTACATTAGTCTTTAAAATTCTATCTGCACACACAGTAACAGCAAACACACAATTCAAAAATGTATTAAGTTCACATTTAAAAACAGCAAATAAATTTTATGATTTAATCCATACAATCAAGGTTGTAATGTATTAAAAGAATAATGAAAACAAGCATTCAAAATCCTCCAAGAACAACAATAATACAGATTAGATATTGCAAGCCTATAATTCTGAAATGTATTACAACAATCTATGCATATGTGATAAAAAATGTATACACGAGTTCACGTCTGACAGCATTGTCAGAATGTAAACATGTCTTGCACATGAAGGATGTTATGTACAAAAGCAATATTTACAAAAAGAAAATGGTAATCTGGCAATGAAATCATTTTCATGGCTGTAATACTTTAGTACTGTCACAGAAAATTACTTTTGTCAAAATTATTAAAAAATAAGTCAAGTATGTTAAAAACTCTCTTACCACATGAAAATAGGAAATTGATATAATGAATTATTTTAATAAAAACTATTTGACAGGATCAAACATGCCAAGAGTTCAAAAATACAGATTATTTTTTTGAACACAAAGATAATAAAGATAAGAAACATGCCCAACAATTTAAATAACAATAAATACAGCTACATACTACCGTTGAAATTGTGTTAAAATTCTTTATCATACATAATACTTCTTTATCACATTTATTCAAGGACTTATACCTCCTGTTTAAGACTACAATTATGTATTTTTTCCATTTATCATATGAATATAATTTACTCAAATTATATTATCTGTATAAGTTCCACATTCTCATATAATGTAAAACGTGTCATCAAATCACTTATTGAAGTAAAAAACAAACAAATGAACAAACAAATTCATCTTTGTTACATGCATGGCATACCTAAAAACATTTTTATATAACAAAATCTCCAGCGACTTCTAACGTAACAAGATACAAAACCAAGTTACACAGTACCATTCACTTCTACAAAGCTGATGAAAGCACACAAAAAATACTTCAAGTGATGGTAATATAGTGATGAAGGTATAAAGACAATTACAAAACGGACATAACAAGAAGTCTAGCAGTCAAATGTACATAGAATGGGGAGATGGTAGAAGAGAGAAGTAATGAAGAGATCAGATATAAGATCCAGACTTCATCTGTGATAAGCTGGATTAACTACAAAAATAAACATTACAAAGTAAACACTATAATCTACAGATATATAAAGAATGTTTTTCATGAAACCTACACCCAAGATAGAAAGCAACGATTATATTTGCTGGCGTTTTTTGCTGTGTTTTTTACACCACATTTGTATCAGTAAATATAATTGATTGCACATCTGTTTTCGAACTGAAACATGTTATTTACATTATGGATGTGTTGACATGACCAAATGCACAAAAACATAATTTCTTAAAACACAATTAATGTTTTTACTGTTTAAAAAACTGGGTTTCACACAGTTTAATCTGACAAAAAATTTCTCTTCAATGATATACTTGAACTCCCAGAATATTTTATCACTGTTTAAAAAATGATTTCTTTTACTTTTCTTGATGACTTTTCCTTTCACAATTAATCTATTGTAATCGATAGTCTTTTTCCCTTAAAACAGATTTAAATTAGCAATTATGGTCGCAATACATATTTTTGTAGATTACACTGTTCACAAAAGCCACCAAAAAAATACAGTTAAACTCATAAATTTCAAACAAAAGTGAAACACATGTGTAAACAACTTATAACTGGATGAGATATCTAACAAAAGATACAGAAACAAACTAGAAAACTAAATGACTGATCACAATTTAAATATTTAACAAGTCAATGATTTTAACTTTTCTTCTTACTTTCTTTTTACCTTAATAATTCTTAACAGAGACAAATAAAACGTGTGCCTGTGTTATGAAAAACTAGCAGTTTGTACACTGTATAATTCTGACAAGCACAGAAACTTACTATCTTAGAGTTTCCACCAAACTACAACCAAATAGTAAAAATAAACATACGGTGTAAACATGGTATGGATAGTCCACTAATCAATAACAGATTAAAATATATAAAATGAAAAAGGATACTGAAAATCATTATTGTTTATAGAACAACACAAACCCAGATATATGTGAACAATGTTCAACAGTTGCAGAAAAACCTGGAGATATTTCCCTTTACTTCGAATGTTACACTATTTTCTGGTGAAGTGAATAAGTCTGCAGCATCTTTTGTGATTTCTGTAGAAAGAGAAGTCATTGATAGTCAAAGTAAAAAAAAAACAGTTTCTAAAATATATAGTTTTTTGAATTGAAAGATAAATAAATATCAGAAAGAGAATTACAGAAAAATATACAACAGAAAATCACATGAGACAGCTCTGGTGGTATTTCTAAATACTGTTTTTAGAATTACTTAAAGATGCATCAATGTGTACAAGTAATTAAAAATCTTTCGGCAGTTTTTATATTCCACAAAAAACCATACAAGAATATTAAAACCAATTTAGATGATTCTGACAAATGTACTATTCGACAAACCATTCATGAATACCACTTAGTGGAAGGAGAAAGACTAACATTAAAAAGTGATTATCAGAGTTAAAAAAAATTAACGAATTTATAGTGTATTCAATATGAAGTACATTATTCCTCAAATGAGGTCTCAATGGAAATGTGTTACAAGTAGTAGGAAAATTTTAATGGAAAACATGACATCAGAAACCTGTAAGTTCATTATAAAAGCAAAATACAACAATAAACAGAAGAACAGCGCCTTGTAATATACACAGACAAAACTAATTAAAATGAGTTTGTACCCAATGCACACTTACTGTTTAATTGGCTCCAAACAGGATGACTATCATCACAACATAAAATATACGAAATTATGAAAAGTGGCTTCCTGAAATGCTTATTCCAAACTCATATGAAAACAGTATAATAGTAAACACACACACTTATGCACTAGGACTGACATAAATATGCTGACATTACATCATGGAGAGAAGAGAGTGCAGAACGTGGAGAGAATTATCTAAACAAAATGACACATGCACTTACCATGCTAACACAGTACATTGTTAATTTGAAGATGAAGATGACATAAGACCATACGCGCAAACGTTCTGAGAAATATAACTATCAAACCATATGTTGACAGTTATTCATGGAGGTGGCTAATATTTTCAAATGTAGCAGTAGTTCTTCCCACACTCACCTTACACTTATTCCCACTTTATCCCCACTACAACCTGTGCTTCATAAGTTACAAGAGATATTACAAGTTATATTGAGTTTCATTTAACTTTTTATACAAAAAGCAGACAATTATTTACTGAAATTTTTTTATTAATTCTTGCTATATAACAAAAATGCTTATTCCAAACTTGTATGAAAACAGTATAATAGTAATAGTCAATGTCTGTTACCATAATGTACCCATAAATCCACACACACACACACACACACACACACACACACACACACACACACACACACACACACACACACACACACACACACACACACACACACACACACACACACACACACACACACACACACACACACACACACTAGGACTGACATAAATATGCTGACATTATATCATGGACAGAAGAGAGTGAAGAGTGTGGAGAGAATTAGCTAAATAAAATGAATTAAATAAATAAATTAAATTAAATAAATAAAATTTATCAAAAACTATAAGCATATTTTATATGACATCTGTCCAATTTAAAAGCAAACTAAAATACTATCAAATAATTAACAGATACTATAAAAAATTATCAAATACTATAACTGAGGAATAATTGTAAACGGAATTAATGTTCTAGTTAGTACTAGTGTAGAAAACATAAGTGTATATTTCCAGTGCATGTTAGTTTTTGACGAAAGGCATTGCATTGTGGCTTGGCAGTTAAGTGGACTTGTATGCTGTTAGTATGGGTTCTACTCAGACACCTGATGATATGATTCTACTCCACATGTTGTTAATTAAATTTGTTATTATTTATATAATTGTATTTTACCAATACACAATAACAGTAATTATTGTATTTACTATCGGGCGCCATGTTGGGAATTACTAACAGCTGATATTATTTACTTTACGGGCCAAGTTTCGTGTTAAGCGAACGAGGTTGTTGAACAGGAAGTGTTATCTGAAATAAATACTCTGTACTCTGAAAATGAAATAATAAAACAAAACTTATTATTAACAAAAAAATTACATAGTTTTATACTCGCTCATACGCCAAACACGCCTCGGGGCGTAGTCCGACGTATTATGAAATACACAAATACACAAACATATATTGAATATTGAACTTTTAGTTAATCTAAACATCTAATAAACATATAGTAAACAATGGTAATGTAAAGATATATCTATATATATGTATGAACGCCCAACCCAGCACTTAGGAATTACTACACACACGCAACCTCTCTCTCTTTCATGCTCATGGTACAATTTGATTATTAATGTTGGAGCTCCTTTTACATAGATTGAAAATTTGAATAATTTGTTAAATGATTGATTTCTACAATAACATATATTGGGAAATAAAGGATTCAAAGTATATAAGGAACGCTCTCACCAATTTCGTAGATGTTCCTGGTTGTTATAGTTGCGGTAAAACTTCACGTACGTTACCGCGAGTTTTACGCATACACGTTACGGTCACATTTCGTTGACGCACTGTATTTACTCTGTTTATTAACCACCTACAGTGGTCTAAAAAGTTAAAATTCACTCGTAAGTGAATGGGCGGCCGGCCGGCTCAAATCAGAGCTGCAGATGAAATGACGGCAATTTCTGGTTGAAATCTGCGGAAGTGGGGTGTATTGACGTCACATTCCTTTGTCTAACGTGTTGACATCGCAGTTTGGTTGCTGTCAACACATTCTCCGCCTCTGACATAACGAAGGCTTGGCTCTGCTTATCTCAATAACTGCACACTGTTTTTGTGATGTGACACCGTTTTTTGTCATGAATTAGTTCAAATCCTGGCAAATACTGTAATATAGTCCACTCACCGTAAATTCTATATCGGGTGTTTGAGGTTGGATTGGGTATGTCAAAAAATAGGAAAATACAATATTTATGATCTCTTTACCATATTTTAGTATATTATGAAATGTACCATGATTGTACCATCACACACAAACCCATATAACCAGTGAGCAGCAATCTTGAATAAACGTTTTACCCTTATGCCGATACAGAAATGAGTAGTGGCAGGGGTAATGTTCCCCTCAATCCCTGTGACATGGTTTTAGTGATACATACCCACTCCAGATTCTTTTTTCTGTGCTCGAACTATAGAAGCAATTATTTCTTTAGATTGAAATATTACTTAAACAGATTATTCAATATATAATATACTACAAACCAAAGTATTTGGAAAATAATTTATATTGTAATGAGAACCCTATCGAACAGTCTAGAATGTCCTCCACTCATCCCTTCCTGAGCCAAGCAGGTGTGTGTTGCAGTCAAGGCCACCCTAAAGTACGTTCCAGAGGACTCTGGAGAACACTTGAAATAAACATTAGCTGACACACCACATTGAGGATGGAAAATTTCTAGAAGACGTGCACTACCTATAAAAAGCCATAGCAGCAGGCTTGTCAGTTAGTTACGTGAGCGATTTTCCTTAGTGCAGATTGAGTAGTGTTTGTCGAAGTATTGTGGCAGTATTAATGTTTTATAATTAGTGTGGAGCTGTATTATTTGACATTATTATTGCATGTGGACAAATTTAACTGGAATTATTGTAAGAGTTTATTACAAATTGTTATTTGCGATAAATTAAAGCTGATTATTAGGTGACTACATTGGTGCCTGTAATTTTGTTTTCCACTGTACCATACAACAATCAGTGAGACCATCGTAACAATATGTATCATTTCCCACACAACATCCCACACACAGCATAATAATCCCATACATGAACACATAACTTGAATCCCCCCACCACAGGAAGTACTGAGTATATGTTATACTAAGAAGTAGACTCTTTATTGGAGTAAAACCAGCTTTAAAAAAATTATGTTCACATGCACAAACTGTCAAAATACATATTTTTGGGGTCAAACATACAACTTAACTTACATGCTTAATTATACAAGAAAATTATAGCAGAGAAAATAACATTGGAATTATACTTAGAATTCAAAAAGGTTTATCATTTTTATGATTCTACAAGTGTATACAAAAACTTCATATAATCAATACCGAACCTGATGGTGTTTTGTTGACAGAGTACACCATGGCAGTGGGTGGAAAAGTAGGAATTGGCACTTTGATTGTCTTCATCTCTGGTTTGTTTGAAACACTACCATTGCCATCTTGTACCTTTCGTTTGCTGCTAACATAGCTTCTAACTTTCTGCTGCATATCACTTGGTAACTGAAAGCATTGAAGTAAATAATTAATTAAGTACAATATAACCATTTAATAACAGTGCAAACACGCACGCACACGCACACAGACACACATTTATGATTTTCATAGTCACTTTTTAACAAATTCATATTAGCGTAAGAAACGATTGTGAATGTTCAATACAACTAATTATTCTTCTAAGGAATGCATTTATTCTTCACTGAAATATGAAAGCAAAGAGAGGAGCTAGAAACAAAGCCAACCATTAACGAAATAGAGCACAAATATAGCTACAATGGTACACCATCTAGTGCGCAGCGAATCAGGAAGAAATGTCAAAACAGTCTTCAAACTGAAGCCATGGAGCCAATCCAGAATCCAATAGAATGATAAAATAAAACACCTGGCAAATAGCGAACGACATAATGGAAATGCGGCAAAAGACAAGATACAGAAACATTTACAGTTGATGGATAGTAGGTCCAGTCTCCTGTAGGTCACATTTACTGTAATCTATAAATGTGAAAAGAGGCGTAAAGATTTAGATGTATCTCAACAGAATCCATTTCTAAAACTCAGTACCAATCGTGAAAACACATAAGATTTGAAACACGTGAAATGTAATAATAAAATAACCAGAAGATGAGTTTTTATTCTGTTTGCCAAACATGTATTAATATGGCAGTGTATAAATTGAATCATTGTGCTTATATTGTATGGAGCCTATAGTCTCTTCACTACTTCTATGATGATAAGCCATGCATACATCAGGAGCATGCATAACACAGACCGTATTACTTTAGTAAGCATGTCACATTATAATTGTGCACTGTAAAAAGAAGTCTCACTTCTGTTTCAAGGTATGACCATGTGCTTCCTTGCTATGATTATATACTTTGGTTATTCAAACATTCTTTGTTAACTGTCAATATTAATTTTGCCATACTAATCACATCACTAAGAAAATCTATTAATGCCTGGCATGTCTCTCTATTTGCCTTACATTTGTTTTTTGATAATTCTTATTATTTTTTTACATTCTCACAACTAACAAAATTTAATAAAAGGCATTTTAATTAAATAAGTCTCATTACATACGAATCTTACTTTTATAATTCAATTCTTACTAGTTTACTGTTACCGTGCTGAAGTATATTCATCATAGAAGGTGTGCTTTATAAACTTCCAATGAAAAATCTAACAAAATAAATACAAACGCTTGCTGACTTATGACTTTTCACACTAAATAAAGCTCCTAACAGTGTGAAAAAATGGATCAGAATGTAGAATGATTTTCCACATTCAATCATCAATTTCAACATGCTCTGCACTGCTATTATAAAATTTACAAAGAGAAAAAGAAATCAACAGTTCAAACAATGCTCAGCATGTTTTTCAAGAAAACTACTCTTCTAAGGTCCATCCAGTTGCAACACGTGCAGATAATAACCATGATGACCCACAACCACGCACAAGCAAACAGTAGTGATCAAGTATATGTACTAATATGGGGTAAAATTTAATTTTATTCTATTTTTTTTTTAATTTATCAATCTCTTTTGTACTTTTTCCATCTTGTTCATTGTTGAACATTTTCTTTATCATATGAATAGGCAACCAACGGAATTGTTTTCACGATTCCATTCCTTTTAAGAAAACAAATACCTTCCTCCTATTAAGGATACGAGTAGCTTATTGCTTATTCAGTTTTTCTAGTTACAGACTATCCCTCCTTGTCCTCAGTCAAATAGTCAGAACTTTTTCAAAGGTAGATTAAGAGAAACGTACATCACTAAATTAAAATTTTACATACTTTATAATTTATATAAAGTGAACAATATGAGTTACTTATAAAAGAAAACACTGTTCACATCTCTACACTTTTGTAAACTAAGCATAACACACCTCCACACACACTCAGCACAACGCTGCAAAACGTGTGACAGAGAATGCAAATTCGTCACCACAGCCACATATATTACGTCACACTAAGCAAAAATGAATATCAAATGTTTGAAAAACAATCAATCCACTACAGTGAAGAATGACTATCATAGCAATTAACATTGTATATCAGCAATACTGAGGCAGAAAAAGTTAAAAACGTACATACACGTGATTACAAATCAGAGGGTTAATAAAGGTCCTACCATTGATTATACTCATAAAAATTCCTTTGTATTCATCTGAATTTGTATTTTAGCATGAAATATAAAAATGTTAATTTTTTCTGAAACAATTTTACTAAAAGCACAATATTTGGTTTTTGGTCTGGTTTACCTGAATACTAATTTATTTTAAAATTCTTAATCACATTATTTTCAGTCTTAATCACATTAATACATCATCTGAGAATTACTAAATAACTGAGAATTAGTTGAAACTATCTCACACACACACACACACACACACACACACACACACACACACACACACACACACACACACACACACACACACACACACACACACACACACACACACAATAAAGTATGTGTGTAACATTAAGCTAATGTAGTTAACTTACAGAATCATATCTCTGAGATACAAAATTTGATGGTTTGCACTGTAGAAGCTGGATCGCTAAATTGACATCATTCCTATACCTCTCCTATAAAATAAAAGATACAAACTTAACAAATCATTAAATGTACGTTTAAGCGTACACATCATCATTTATGTGTATTTAACAAATAGAAATAGTTTCAAACATAAAAAGCACTGAAAATACACTACTTTGTATTTAGTATTTATGATGCAACATGTGAAGCCCATGTAGACAAAAACTATTAATTATTCTAATGTATGTCTTTAAAAGTTGTTTCAGATAATTTTTTCTGTAAAAGCTTTTTTTAACAACTCACTATCAGAAAAAGTGATTAAAATCCAAAGTAATACCAGTCTTCATAATCACACTACTTTTTGAAGTACAATAATAAGGTAACACGTAAGAGGAAGGAAGCTATAATTCCCGATAAGCCTCTAATGAGGCTTTACTTTTGTATGCAGTTTTAGTTAGTAGGCTCATGTATTTCCTTATTTTCAACTCAGACAGCACTTTAATATTAAAATAGTATATTTATTGCATTGAGCATGTTGTGTAGCTATTAAATATTTATTCCACAATGTGGTACACATGTGGTTACAGTGATGTAGTACAACTGCCTGCCTATTATCTTTACCCAAACATAAGTTACTTTCAACTGTTAAATATCATTTATTACAAAATATATTTATGGTTCTAAAGAATGCTTTAAACTGTTTAACATAAATAATATTTCTAACAGCACCCTTCTTTTCCCTAATATTCCCTGATACGTGACCATCTTTTAATAAAACAATACATGCAATACACCAAATTTAAGATTGATTCAAACAGATTTCATTTATATTACACATGTGTTGACTGCATTTATACCTTGTTTACAAATAAATCTTTAATAAAACCTTGCAGTACATGCAATTTTTTGTTTTTATTTTTCAGAGCTAAAAATTAATACACATAGAAACTATGTATTTCACGCTCTAATATCTAATTCATACAATATATTGTATGTCTAACTTAACAGAAACTTGATTAAATTTAAATGTTTTTATGTAAAGAATGAAAATTTTGCACAACATATAGGGGTTATTATATTGTTTAAAGCATCCAGGTTCACACAACTTATATTACATTCTTCGCAAGATTTGGCTCGCTCATACATGATGCCTCTATCACAACTGTCAATTTCAGTATCTCACTGATTACACTTCTCATTACAAAATGATGCATCAAGCATGTAGTCACATGTATCTGATATTTTGTTATGTCAGAAATACCATGCTCCATAATTACTTCATTCATTGTAGAAAATTCATTATCGCCAAAATTTCAAATCAAACTAAACGGTGGTAGACTATGTGAAGAATGAATCTGCAGTACACAACAAACTCTGATTGGATAACGCACAGGCAAGCGTATTGAGACATATGAAACCGAGACTACAACATATGGGTTTGGTCTGCTGCAATATTTTACATTGTCTGTATCAAGTATGGGTGTGGTGTTGAAAAAGATAAAAAATGTATTTTTTGAATTTAAAAGTGATTACATTTAAAAAAGTATATCCATGTTATAAGAATAAATACATAAAGTAAAATATATTTAGTTTAGAAGAACGTTTTGAAGATGACAAGAAATAGGTGGATTTATACATGACTTAATAAGGAGACTATTTACTGTAGAAGACAATCAGTGAACTACACTATTCAATATCTTGTTGACAAATAGACATAGAAGACAGGAACACTGTGCTGTGTTACTTTTTTTTTATAGCAAAACATTGTACCTACTAGAATTATGAGGTATAATAAAATATAAATAAATTTATACAAATTATTATTGCTTAGTGTACTTTAAAACTAATATAATGGTATTTTTCACAAAAGCAACAGTACGACTGAAAAGCCAACTATGCATGAAGTTTTCTGGCTCTCTGATACTGGAAATCATTCTCCCCAGGGATGTTCAATGCCATAAGTCAGCAGTATGGGGATCTTGCAGTGTCTAGACAACAAGACTCTGCGGATAGGAATGCTTTTCAGAGAAACAATGTCATTCAGCTACTTGAGTCACATCATGCAGAATTCTATTGTCTATTTGTTTACCTATATGGCCTTGCAACAAATCGGTACAGCAACCAATGGCAGACTCAACCAGTTTTCAATGCAACAGCTGCTGTTGTAAGAGGAAAAATAATTCTGTGTTGAAGTTTCACAAGATCTGCTCAGTACCGCTAACAGTGACCCAGACTTCCTCAAAAAGTTCATAACTGGAGAGGACCCATGAGCTTATGGCTATGATCCCGAAACAAACGCCTAATCTTCCAAATGTGGAAGAAAATTATGAATATAAAATCACAGACAACATATGTTTATACAACAGAGTCTCATGACTAACTGAATAGTCCAATACGTTAATAAATGTTCAACCAACATCAAAAGGTCCTATCTGATAGTCTCCCAAGTTAATATGCAGTTGCACAACTGGATTCTGTAATATTCTAAATGGTCGGATACTTTTCTGCCAGACCTTAAAGATTACTTCTCAATTATTATTTACTGTAAGAGTTAAATAACAATTTATATTAACAGATTACTTATGAATCACTGATGACAACAAAATATGAATAATTTTAATTATTACATGATAACTATTATTGTAATGATTCATTATAATTATTAGTCAAATGATTTTATCATATTATGTTTAACGATTGTTAATGGTAGTCTATGCATCTGAAAATTAATGAGTAAATGAGTGTCTTCTTAATATCTTCACATTAGTTACAGAATAATGATGTAATAGAACTACGTCAACATTGTTTTTGTGACCAGATGTTTACTGTTCTGCATGTATATATGTATATTTGCTTAATGTTTACCAGTCCAATACTGTGTGAATATCCTTTTTTTATGTATAAGGTTTACACTATTTCAATTATTATATCTGGGCATTCTGAATACAACAAACTCATTTTTTGGAGAACAACCTTCAAAAATGAAAGTCCTATAAATATAAATTTGGGCTTCACAGCTGACTTAAAAACTCAGTTATACTGAGTATATGAAGTACATGAATGTGCTGCACACAAAGTACTTAATAAGACTAAAGCGGAGAAAATAAACTAATGTATAAAAGACTTGAAAGATAAATTGTATAAAACACTGCAGGCACCTAACAACACATGAAACAGTTTATACTTACAAAATCAACACAGGCGCACCTAAATTTTCTCTAAAAATACAAACACTGCTGTCAAAAATATACGGTAATAATATCTGACTCATTCTTGAATCTCAAAAAGTTTATCTACACAAAGATAAATGCAAACATGAACCTCCATATAATACAGCATTATACCAAAACCAATCAGTTTGTATGCTGTTCTGCTTATAACAGTATTAGTTGGAACAAAGTATACTTAACATTATCATTAAATCTAAAATACATATTTTCCTAATGTTTTATGCTACCACATACATACATTTTCTTCTTGTAGCCTTGCTACATTAAACTTTTCATCGACTAAGCGCCGTGTTAACACGGCTACTTCTGCTGTTAATGTGTTCTTCTCTGTTTCACATTTGTCGACTATTTTCAACAGTTTGTCTTCAAGATTCTGATTTACTTTTTGTACCCGTTTGTGTGCTTCATACAATCTGCAACAGTAGACATTATACATCAATAAAAGTTGTAGTGTGAATGCAGAATCCAATTAACTGTTGCCTTATCAAAGGACCAAATTTCTTCCAATTAGTATATTGGGTGCCAATATAGTAAATCTAAAACTGTCACAAAGCGGGTTATCTTGACTTCATCGTCCAAAAGGTGTAGCTAATCAAACAACTCTACTGAAACTCTGGTTTATTCAATTCGCAACAAACAATTTATTACATCTTGCAATAGCAATGCAGTATCAGAAATCTTTAATAATTTTTATAGTAATATTTACGAAAAAACTTCAAAAAACAAAAGTCACAATTAGCAAAAATATTTTAATGGGTGTACTTACTTTTTGATTTCAGACTCAAATTATAACCATATGCCAAATGTATCGGTTTAAATCATATCCATGTTACAGATCATAAACTAATCATACAATTAACTTTTACAACTGATACAAATATATTTTATCTGAATAATAATCATAAAACACACACGCACACACACACACACACACACACACACACACACACACACACTTAATTAATCAAATGAGGATTAGCTATGTACATATGAAGGGCTTATTTTAATAGGGGTCCAACTCCAGTTTCTATGTTTATTAGAAAGAAGGTTCTAAAGTTTAGACAATACAGAAAATTCACTAATGAAATTTATGAATAGGTAAATATACCAACTAGTTGACAATGAAATACTTATTTTGTATGCTATAAACCTGAATTGATCCATGTAATGTGGTTTCCAAGGTAAATGCTCAAAGGAGATGGACCACTGTTAAAATAAACAATTTTCAACATCTTCAGTATTTCTTTAGATAATGATGGAGGTAGACCACCAGGAAATAAAAACAACTGTGCAATGGATGAAAGAATACTATATTGTTAATTTATAAAATGTGATGAAATACAAAAAATAATACATAATAAAAGAAAAATATATACATTATCAGACAGTTTTCAGTAAGCTGCTTTTTAACTTTATTTCTTCTTTGTAGATTTATTTTTATTATTTTTGCTAGTAGTAACATCTGAACTGTTATTATCTTTGGTAGTAACTATATTACGAGGGTTATTCGGAAAGTAAGGTCCGATTTCTTATAAAAAATAAACCATCACAGATTTTTTCAAAAAACTTTTTTTATTTAATTCCTTACATCTCTCTCTCTACTTTTCTACATAGTTTCCATTTTTGTTTAAACATTTGTCATAACGTTCTACAAGCTTTTGTATGCCGAAGTCATAGAAGTCTGCCGCCTGTGAGGATAACCAGTCTTTAACTGCTTCTTTCACCTCGTCATCTGTGGCGAAGCGCTTGCCGCCGAGAAACTCCTTTAGGTAGCGGAACAAGTGAAAATCGCTCGGCGCCAAGTCTGGACTGTACGGTGGGTGGTCAATCTGTTCCCATCCAAAAGATCTGATCAGATTTTGCGTTTGAATGGCAGAATGGGGTCTGGCATTGTCATGCAGCAACAAAACTCCAGACGTCAGCAGGCCACGTCGCTTATTCTGTATTGCACGTCGAAGTTTAGTCAGGGTAGCGCAGTAAGCGGCTGCATTTATTGTTGTCCCTTGCTGCATAAACTCGACTAACAAGACTCCATGTCTATCCCAAAACACGGTTGCCATAACCTTGCGTGTTGAGATTGTCTGCTTGGCCTTGACTTTGACTGGTGATGTCATGTGACGCCATTCCATTGACAATGTGCCATCCCCTGTGACACTGTTCTCTAAAAGTTGATCACCTTCCTTATGATATCGGTCCAAAAAATCAAGAGCACAAGCCATTCTTTTCATTTGGTGTTCCTCAGTAAGCAGCCTGGGAACCCAACGTGAGCACAATTTGTGAAATTGCAAATTTTCAGAGACAATTTTGTGCAAAGTTGTTCTACCCACATTCGGAAATTCCAATGCTAAAGTTGAAATTGTGAATCGCCGGTCTTCACGAATTTTTTCGTCCACGGCATTGACCAAATCTTCTGTGATCACTGATGGTCGGCCTGATCGCGGTTCATCATGGACATTTTCCCGTCCGTCCTTGAAAGCTCTCACCCACTTACGCACTTTGCTGTCACTCATCGCATTGGGGCCGTACACTTCACTTATCTGTTGATGAATTTCCGCTGGTGAAACGTTCCTTGCTGTCAAAAACCGAATCACTGAACGTATTTCACAGTCGGCGGGCTGATCAATTGTTTTAAACATTTTGAACTGACACTGTAAACAGCACACTGCAACAATACCAATGTAAATGGTGCCGTTTGACGCGCAAGGCATGCCGGGAGTCGGTGCGCATTCGCGTTTCAATGTTCGCGCGTCATTCGATTAGCTACGGCGATTCGGACCTTACTTTCCGAATAACCCTCGTATTAAAGTAATCATGATGAATTGATGGGATAAAAAGAAATAAATCAATCATGTCTTTTTTCTTCTTCTCATCAATTCTCCGTGGTTCAGGACACAAAGACGGAATGGGAACTGTACCAAAATGTCTTGGTCTTCCTGTCTTGTTAGGTTTTAAGTTTAAGGTGAAAAACTCTACATCTTCATTTAATGTTTCTCTGTATTTCATAATGTATGGCTTACTTCATTCAAATCGTATCAATTTTATTTTTAGCCAATTGCAATCAACCTTGTCTTCATTTTTCTTATGTCTGGTTATTTTATTTTGTAATTCTTTGATAACTAAAAAATCACTGTGTTTCATTTCAGTGCAAATAAATTTACATTTTTTACCAGTGTTTTGTGTTACATTAAAAATTTCATTTGGAATAAAAATAATTTCTTTTTTTCTTAAATTCTTCTCTATATGACCAAAATCTCTGTCATTAGGGAGATACGAATGGCCAGGTAACAAAAATTTTAAATCAAAAGTTTCCACACTTAGGTTAAGATCTTGTGTAATTCACATCATGGTCAGTGCAATATATACATTTTTATTTTGGCCACCACACGTATCACTGTAGCCAACAATGTGTTTCTCTGATGAAATAGAATTTGTTATGTGTTTCAATAAGCATGTACCAATTTCTTGGGACCCACGATCCTGACACCTCATCCCAGTAGTACATAAACACTTCATTTTTTGTTAAATTATGACATCCAAAATTATATACATACATATTTCTTTTGTAATATGACACAGAAGTAGTTAACTTAGGGCAGGCTAATGACTTCTGTAAGTCAAATGTGAATACTAGCATCTGAGAATTAGGTAGCTTGCTAGATTCAGCATCAGATGACATTGCTGATAGCAATTGATAGCAGCCTCAGCTTTTCTAAGATGAAGTTCGATGAAGTTTTTTAAGTATTAACACATTTTTTCTTCATTTTCTAAACAAGCCTTTATGTTTAAGTCTAGTGTGTCACAAGTGCTACAAGTATCTTGGCGAGAATGTCTGAATGACAGATTAAAATCATTATGAAAAATGTTTCTATATAATATATATGTTCTCCAGCAAAGGATGTTTTCCTCTTTGCATTTTTCTACGTATAATATATACATTTTAGAAATATTTAGATCAGGACTTAAATACATTTTGTTAGGATTGTCTTCTCTACAATAATGACTTTCAGAAACAGGAAAGCTTCTGATGTGGTCTTTTATTTCATTTTAAATTGCATCAGGTATGCAATATCTATTTACATGTTTGCCTCTTTTGTCAACATGAGGTGTGCCTTGAGTTTTGCTTTTATTCAGAAGCCTACCAAGGCGTGCATTGGAAATGCCGAAAGTATTCAAAAAAGCACTTTTACACACAACAAACCTATTGCTATCGATTTCCAAATGATAGGTATAGATATGACCCTTCTGTTTTCCATTTCCATTGGATGGACGTCTACGTTTGACTGACTGACTAGTACACAACCCATTTAGGTAACTATTTTGAAGATTAAAATCGGCCATAGACCAAAACTTTTCAAACAGTGTTTTCCTTGAATTTTCAGTAATTTTATCAATACATTTACGAGGGCACTGACAGTTAACATTAGTAAATATTTTAGCTGGAACAATCTTACCAGCTTTTGTTAAATAAGATTCACCACCATTTCTTTTCCTCTTTCGGATATTTACTTCATACTCTTTTCTCTGTCCCTTTTTGCCTCGAACTTGTTTTCCTCTGTTATTGTTTGGAACATCATTCACAGCATCATTTACTTCAGTGTCTTCATTCGAATCTGGAAATTACAAAAACATAAAACAGATTCTTGTAAATTTTACAGTTGAGACATAGATGAATAATTTTTTAGAAGCTCACTAACAATCTTTTAAGAATTTAATAAATGGGTATACTCGGTTCAGAAAAAAATTGTAATACATTCAACATAGCTTACATTAAATAAAAACTGTCAAAGATAACAAGAAATTATTAGTAAAATGTTTGACTAATCACACAACAAAAATAGAGTAAAACCTTAATGAAAAGTGTAGGCCTTTCAAAATTTTGCATATGGCTCTGTAGAATCATTTTCACCTAAATTTATTCCTTGATGTGAAACGACAGATTTAAAATAATAAATGCATATCATTCCAAATAATTTATTCCAGCATTTTATCATTGACAATATATATAAAATAGTAATGAATATAACATTAACTGACGATGCCCCTTGTTAACCTGTAAATTTTGCATACTTATTACGCTACTAAAACTATAGTGTATTACAATACCAAAAATGAAATGTTCAAGAATGAAAATTCCTTCTTTTCCAGTTAATGAGTACATTTTTTTAAGAACAAAAAGTAAAGAATTACTAAGTATAATTTCATGTAACACTATAATACTTTGAACATAACCTAATAGGGAAATGTTTTATTATACCGTACTAAAAAAATGAAATGTATAAATACCTGTAGAAATTTTGAAATCTGGATCCAAATCTTCATCATCTGTTTGTTCAGAGCCACTAATTTCCATGTTAAAACAATCAGCAACATCTGAATCCTTTAAGTAACTCATCTTTATAAGGACACACTAAATAATACTTATCTGCCTAAACAAGCAAAATGGGCATATACCATTATTGAAATAAAACAGCTGATGATCTGGAGTTGTACCACTACTGAAATTTAAAAAATTGTGCTGTCATTTATAAGTATGTCTTGTGGTGCACTCTGCAGTGTGTAGAAAGAAGGTGGAGATGAATCATTTTTAAAATAAATAAATGATATTTTACTGAGTATAAATTTGCAGTTAACTCCAATTTCACAGAAACTGGAGTTGGACCACTATTAAAATAAGCCCTTCATATGTACATCACAGCACAAATATTACAACTTCACATCTGAAAGAATTTTGACTGGCAGTTTGGTACAGTGTTCTTGGTACAGTGTTTCACTGTGGTATGCATCCTGTGGTAATATAATACTGTCTCGGCCAAAAGGGCAACAGTTAGCATCAAAGCAACTGTTATCACTGGTAATTAATTTTTTACCTCACATCAGTTACATTGTTGACATGTTTCTGCACATCATTAAATAATGGCTGTACCATTGCAGTAGAATGACATGACTGTTTGGCTACATTGAAAGTAATAAGCTGTAAAATGGCAATCTCATCTTACTAATGGTCCAATCTGAGTGATGCACAGAGACAGTAAGGAAGTGTTGCGCAATTAAGAATATATCATTACATCAAAGACTTCTGACTGACATTCTTTTGGTCGAGGCACTATTAACGTTACTCTTTTTCTGTTGTGGTATTGGTATGTTGGTGTAAACAGTGATGTCATAGCCTTTTTATTGTGAAGTAAAATGCCTGAAGTAATTTCATGATGGAAGGACATATAAGACAAACAGGACACCGGACAGTAAAACCACACAGACACACACACACACAATTTTATTAAATATTGCATTATTATTATTATCATCATTATTATCATGCCAAAAAAGAAGTCTGCATATAAACTAAACGAGATACCATCATATTATATTTAAAATCTTTTAAATTACTTTGCAATATAAACTATTCATAACATGACTACAATACACAGCGTGATGTACAGATTAATTGACATTAAATATTATGCTTCTGTATATGTACCCTACATCAAAATATTGTACAACAAACACTTCGATACCGGTTAAGTGCAGTAAAATTCAGCACCTATAGTAAAAAAAGTTAACAGTGTGCCTGTCAATGTACTGAAATGCTTTATCACACAATACACTCATATACATGTTACATAAATATGAGTACTTAAATTCTGTATTATTTTTCAAGTAAATGTGTGTAATTATCCTGTATTAAACAATTCATAATAAAACATGATTTATATTATATGTAAACACACAAACACCACAAGAAAGGCAATAAAAACACTAACACCAGCTACAACAATAACACTGTAATGACAATAACATTTATGAAAAGGAAATGCAAACGCATGGTGTCCATACAATAAAACATATATTTTCATGAAAGGCTTTTTTAAAACTGTTCAAAATCTTACAACGTAACATGACAAAATAATGCAATCAGCAAGTTGAACTATAATGGCAGTAATAACCGTTTCTTAGGCTAAAGTATTTGCTTATTCATGGGTATAAACTGTGTTTTTCATAAACCATGCATACACATTACATGATGTAATATTTCTAAAAGTAATTTCAAAAATTTACTAGACTTAAATTAATATTATTTTGTACTGTACGAAAAAGCTATTACAGTATATGCCAAATAGTGTTTTGATAACATTTGATAACAAAACAGAGCGATGTACATAATATGTAATATAGAATTATGCAGTTTTTAAAGTATATAAATTTAAAACATAAAAAATGAACAAACATTTTAACCTGGAGTATAAGTATTGTTTTTAACTGCTTCTTACAACAAAAAACAATAGAAAGAAATTATTACAATTAAAAATTATCATATCTAAAATTTAAACTCATTTATTATATACAATTTTTAGTGACAAATCTCTCAAACCATTTCACATTAACAGATAACATGTAAAACTGTACTTTACCCCCCCCCCCCAAACCTACAAATATTTTACCATTATGTCATTAATCTGGTTAATTTATTATACTACTATTAAAAACTATTGTTTTCCTGTCGTGGATTTAATCAGCTGTTAGTCATGATACACAATCTGTTATATACATGCATAGCAGAATAATGTTTCACTTTCACGAATAAAACCCATTTGTTATTTAGAGTATTTCTTTACAAACTACTTACAGTTTTCTTATTAATACTTCTGTTTTTCTGTCCCTAAAAGTATCATAAGACAAAGTCTAATTTTTCATAGAGGTAGTTCAAAGATTCACATTTATATAAAATTGTTTCCTCACTGTCACAAAAAAAATGTATTTCTTACTTTCCAAATTTTCTTTTTTAATCATAACAATGTTTCCAGAAAATGATATATACAAATGTAACAAATCTTATAGACATACTTCATGAAGTTAATTATTTTTTAAACTTAGTTTATATGAAAGAAAGACATCTTAACTGAGGACTATACATTCTTTCAATTCAACGACTGGTGATGTTCTTAATGGCAAAATTACAGGTACTTTTTATTTAATTTACCTTTGTAATATTCTTATCTCAAAGAATACCGTTTAGCAGGGTAGGCTATATATTTCTGGCATATAAGAACTGAGAACTGACCATAAATCCATCTAAGACAGAATACCTAGTAGCAGGAAACCCAGGGATGCTTGGAGACAGAGATTACACATAGAGATTATAATAAATACGTCGGTGTAAAGATACAAATTATGGTGGCAGTACAGAGAAAATTGCTAGTAGAGTCAACTGAGGAAATGCTGCTATACGTCAATTAAATGGTATAGTCTGGAATAACAATATCCCTTGGAGGTGGCCTAAACGAATAATCGAATGAAGTCCCTCCATAGAAGGAAAAGATGCAGACGAAGGAAGAGTTATAACATAGAAGTGAACACATTTTTGGAAAGTAGAGGATTGGAGGAGTGTGGTGAATGGATGGAATGCAGGAACTGGAAGCTAGGATGTGAGAGGTGGCATCAGCCATAAACAAAACTCATATGATAATGACTATCTTTCTTCCTAGTGAGTTTCTGTCTTTAACTACAGCATCAAGTCTTTCAACCTGCATAATTTTAATTCCCTGATATTTATTTATAATCTTTCATTTGTCTGATGATGTCTCATGTTTTCACAAATAGAATTAACACTGTTGCACACCATTATAGAAAAATTATTCTGATTAGGACTTTCAAGCTTCACAGCTCATCATCAGATCGGAAATAACAATAATTTTTCTATAGTGGTGTGCAACAGTGTTAATTCTGTTTGTGATTATAACCACTAAATACAACTTCATTAATTAAATAGTTTCTTGTTTTCTAATACAAAATAGTGCTATCTATTTATTCACATAATATATTTTGTGTTTTTTACACGTTTATTTCCAACCCTCATATCTTATAGTTCAATGAGTTTTTGAATCATATAGTTTTCAATTCATCATCGTTTTGGGCTAATAGTATCCTGTCATCTGCAAACACAGTGTATATAACGTGATGACACTGCATCCATATAACTGAACCAAAAATTAAATCAACTCAACAAACTAATGATTATCCTCTAATCAGCTGCTAAGAGAATTACATATAGCCAAATATGATATTTATGACATATCATGCTTGTGTCCTAGTGACTATAACACTGACATAATTACACCTCTTCGTGAGGTGAAAGTATGATGGATTTATGAATAAACAGTGTTTGTGTGTGATACAGAAGAGGAGGAGTAATGAGAAATACTATATTTCTAAACATAAAGCCAATGTAAAAAAGGACCCAAGTCTCCAGTATGAGTCATACAAAATCAACACAATAAATACAGGAAAATGTAAACTATTGTAAATAAATATTATTCCAATATGACTTCAGAAAACTTGTTATCATGTTTAAAATCGAAATAAGGAAAGAAAATCCTTAAAAATACGTCATAGGTATAAACAGACACTACACAAGTTAAACATTACATCCTTCTTATCATTTATAAACACTATTATCAGTTTTAACCAAATATTTGTCAAAAAGTGTGAATTCTGTTTAATTGTCTCACTAACAAGAATTTACACATGACAACACAAGTTTCACAATGCCATTTGCCAAGGTAAAATATATGTCAATACTCCTATTATTTAGTGTAATTTTAATTACTGTTTTTTAGGTATGAATTTGTGTAACGGTGCTATTCCATATCAATGGAATTATGCAGTTACACATTTAGAACACCATTCTATACCATTACTGAATATCACTGTATACATAATTATTTACGATCTGTACGGGCTTTTTTAATATTGTATAGTTATTCCCATTTTATTCCTTCGCTATTTGGCTCTTATTTTGATACATGTACTTAACATATCACATAATAACAGATTTATTAGTACTTCTAATCTTGTTTACTAATATTTGTAGGGACACCTTAGTTAAAGTTAACAATCACCAATTATCACCAATTACCAATCACATCCTTAGTTAGGACACACATCAATTCACAGAGCATAATTTGAAGGATGCAACTGAGGCCTTGAAGCCCTTGAGGGGTACCCTTTTTTTAATACTACTGTTTATGCAACCTCCACCTAATAAATTATGGTAACCCTACTTGCTACTATAAGAATGATCAATCAAAAAGTATACCAACAAAGCAATGTGACAAAAAAAATTACTTCTTACCCTATAGCTTCACTAGAGATAATAATGTATATGCATTCTGCACAACATCAAACTTCAAGCAAAAACATCCAATATATAATTTTCATTATTTAAGTGTGAAAAATATTAATAATAAATTTCAATTAGCAGACATTATTAAATTATAAAATGAAAAAAAAGCTACACATGGCAAAAGATTTTAAATAAATTAATGAATTACATCACTTATACCCTGATTAACGAAAGAAAGTGACTGGCGGAGCGGCCGCGCGGCGACCGAGTTTGTAGTAAAAACATTCCACTTTATAACCTCGTGGAAACGTAAAATACAGGGCGAGAAATGTCTAATGAACTGTATTTTAATCATCAATTAAAGACGTTTTTAACAAACTTTTCTAATTTTTAAAATCTCTTTTCAATAAATTTACATTGTGAGTTAAAGAAAAAAATACACGAATTTGAATTAAAAAATTAGGGTTTATCGTTTTTATTACGTAAGAACTCAGAGGTTAAGCATCGGAAAAAAATTTCTTGTAGACAAATGGTAGTCCACCTTCTTTAGTACAATATATCAAAAATTGAGATTCCTACGATTAATATTAACGACGTTATTAATTTTTTCCGAATGTACTGTTAACTCCGTTATTAATAATTTTTTTCATTGTGTTTTTTCACAATAAACATAACAAAATTGTATTCATCAATACAAAGTGGTATGTAACCTTCAAATATTACGAAATATAACCGCAATCAGTTAATATAGGAAAATTAGAACTAACATCGCTGAACGGCGCGCGATCGAGTCAAGGTACAGTAACAGCCCAAAGAAAGTGGTGCATACGCTCACGGCTCACACATTGACACATAGCCAACTTACTACGAGTCACCAATCTCTCATAAGTATATACTTAGTTATCTGTCTACTTATTTAATCTAATCTTCTACCTGGAGATCTGTCAAAAACGTACATCTGACCAGACTTTTGTGGTTTAGTTGAACTACATGCTTTTTATAACAGTCTTGAATGATTGTTTATTACTCTTTTGCGGTACGGTATTTATTGTTTTCTTGTTAATAAACTGTTTTTGTTTTGTGATCAGCTTTAATACTACTAATTGAAGTGCAATGTAATTACTGGGAAATTGTTAATGCCATTCAAATTTCTCAATAACTAATTATTTAACTATGAAATATAGTTTACAGTTTAAAACTACCGAGCAAAGCTCGGTCTACCAGATATTGCATAATTATAACAGTATTTTACTGTTATAATGTAATTGAAATGTAAAAACAATTAGTAAATTACTTGTTATTAGCATTGACAAATAAATAATAAATACAGTACGGTACTTACAAGTATTGTAGTGTTCTTCAGCTTTTATGGAATCCGCTCATAAAATATGTGTATAAATCATAAAAATACACTATTAAAACACTCTATAAAAAACACTTATAGCTGTGAGTTAGTAGTCTTCAAACGAAAGTTCTCTGATACCCTCCATTGGATCGTCATCACTATTATCATCTTCTGAACAATTATCATCCTCGGAGCTACTGCTGTCTTCCACGGATATAATCCCACCTCTCAGCAGTAATTCGATTAAATCCGTCTTTAGTCAGTCGTTCAACTTCTTTTAAAGTAAACATTTTGTTGTTTTCGGCAACATACCCCTTAACCTGAGCCCATATAAGCTCAATGACGTTAAGATGGCAATGGTAAGGTGGTAGCCTTATCACTTTG
Organism: Magicicada septendecula; assembly: GCA_034769895.1. Lineage (NCBI taxonomy): Eukaryota > Metazoa > Arthropoda > Insecta > Hemiptera > Cicadidae > Magicicada > Magicicada septendecula. Next base: position 163,836,816 of record CM068371.1, on the reverse strand, counting down.
TGACCTCTGCTCTCTATCAATTCATCAACAAAATACCTTTTGTTCTGGGGCTTGTGCCATTTCACTAATTCCAAAAGTTCTGATTTTTTCAAGTCGGTTGTAGATTGAATATTTTTCCTATCCAGCCATGCAAGTATGTCAGCTTTTTTATCTTTGCTTGTGGGAGCTTTATCAATTTGCTTAGAATGGTAGGGAGCATTGTCCATGACTATTACTGCAGGCTCTTCTAGGTTATTTAGCAAAGTTTCAGAACACCAACCGAAGAATTTGTCGTGATCCATATCTTCATGGTAGTCACCGGTTTTTTCGATTTAAATAGTAGAAGGGAATTTGGAACAAACCCTTTTGAAGAACCTGCATGACATATTATTAATCGTTCACCTTTCCCTATAGGTGTTAATATTGTCCCCTGAAGTGACTCATCAGTCCATCCTTGTTTCAAACAATGCCCAGCATTGACCCAGGTCTCATCGAGCCAAATTATATTATCGAAATTCTCGTCTTTGATTTGGCGAAGAAAACGACACCTCCAGGCAGCGACATCGCTTCTCTCCATAATCACTTTTCTGCCCGAAAATTTTCTCCACGTAAATCCTAAACCTTTTAGCACGTTTCTAAGCGAAGACAGACTGCCATTAAACAGCTCTTCATTTTCCAACGATGATAAAAGTTTTTTCAAAGTGGGATATTCTTTTCTTATGTAATATTGATATACATGTCTTCGTATAGCGTCTTCCTGAAAAGTGTCAAGTTTTGTCACAGTTTTCTCCCGTTTCCTCTGTTTGCCCGGAGTTGAAAGTTGGCTATTACTGTCATCTTGTATTTCTTTCAATTCTTTTTCCTTGCAAACTCGCAGAACTGTATTTTTATGTATTTTCAGAGCATCTGCAGTTCGCTGTATTGCATTATTAACCGGAATCAAAGGACCTTTGTTCGCCTTTTCTCTATCAAAATATTCCCGCACTTTGCACACAATTTCTCTTGACTGTCCTTTCATAGGTACGCCTCGGCCCGAAGTTTGTCTTTTCTTTGGAGTTCGAGTCCTAGGTCTTCCCCTATGTTTCCTTGGTTCAGCCTCGTTACGTTGCTCCATGCTCAGCCACCGAAGTATATTCACACAAAATAACTTAAAAACACGTCAATTTATAATGAAAGCACAAGAAACTAACACTTAAAATCAAGATAACCAACAACCGGACATCACTCAACCACCACATCAACTAAACTGAAAGCTGGAAATTTCCCTTACCCTTAGTGTGCGTATACCGGTTCAGTTTTCCTGGAAGCGTGTGCTATTTGTAGACATAAAGGAGAGGCCGAGACGCTGTACGGGAATGACGGTAGCGCGCGAATAAAATGGGTCCAATAGGTTCTGACTGTACTTCCGCCGCAGAGCGCCACGCATTGCTCTCTGTGAAATTCACTTTATATATTAATCCATTGTAGTATTCCTATCACGTACAAGGTGTAAGTTGTATGTCTTCTACATTTAGTTATCTAAAGAGAGCGTCACGCAAATCTCATTCGTGTACAACTTTTAACAACTGAGTTAACAGGACATTAGAAAAAAATTAATAACGTCGTTAATTTTAATCGTAGGAATCTCAATTTTTGATATATTGTACTAAAGAAGGTGGACTACCATTTGTCTACAAGAAATTTTTTTCCGATGCTTAACCTCTGAGTTCTTACGTAATAAAAACGATAAACCCTAATTTTTTAATTCAAATTCGTGTATTTTTTTCTTTAACTCACAATGTAAATTTATTGAAAAGAGATTTTAAAAATTAGAAAAGTTTGTTAAAAACGTCTTTAATTGATGATTAAAATACAGTTCATTAGACATTTCTCGCCCTGTATTTTACGTTTCCACGAGGTTATAAAGTGGAATGTTTTTACTACAAACTCGGTCGCCGCGCGGCCGCTCCGCCAGTCACTTTCTTTCGTTAATCAGGGTATAATAAACACTTGGGATTCCACAATAGTTTTGCCTACTTTACAGAAACAAAATTTAATTAACCCTCCGAATACCACGGTCCAGATGGAACATAGAATACCACGGGGGTCTTTGTGAGACCCCATTCTTAATTTTGGTTCTTGACGACGTTTTGTGTGTCGGGTGGTTCAACTCTTTCACTTCACACCTGTTGGTACTTAGGACAAGGAAAATCATCTTAGAAAATGATTAAAATTAATAATACTTGCTCAGAAAGTATTTATTTGGAAAAAGTGACAATTATGAAGTGTAGTGCTTTTCAGCCAAAAAGTATCGCCCTTTGAGACAAACATATCTCCAAAGTCTCCCACAATTTCTTCATCAAGTTCATCACCTTGAATTTCATCAGCTATTTCAACAACGTCCTCAGCTGCAGAACATTCTGTAGTTTCTTGTACCTCATCGAGAAGGTCATTGGCTACAACTCTAGCCCTCTCCACAAGAAGTTTGGTTCTTGAAGACACAAGACGATCCATTTCACAACACGTACACACTGAACTTAGAATCAAACTGAACTGGAAGGAAAGAGATAACTAAACAACGAGTAGGACAAAGGGCAATGAGTGAACAACAGTGAGTGAGGGCAAAGTTTATTACGAGTAGGTAGACTAGGTAGACGTAGCTACAACTCGATACTCCCAATTTCTAGGAACATCTGGTTTGTAAAAAGGGGAAAATGACTTTTTGGAACCGCAGCTGTGTTTACACTTCATGAACTGACTCGAGTGACCCAATATTATGAAACTACACAACGATTTCATTTTCAGAAAAAGGGTACACGGAATACCACGGGGGTCTCGGGAGGACCCCAGCCACATATTTTAGGAAACACTACGTGATTACAGTTGTGATATTGAAGTATTCAGCGGGAATGAAGATGAAAGTGGCAGTATATAGTTAAAAAAAAAAAACAAAAAAAACAGCCACAATTAATTCCTTCCAGTTTTTCAATATATTTTCGTCGAAATTCTGTGAGATTTATTAATGACCCCATGGTATCCGGAGGGTTAAGAAAGTTGTGTTAGTGGTTATATTCACAAACAGAATAATCACTGTTGCACACCACTATAGAAAACAAAAAATAACATGTTTAACAGTGATTATTCTGTTTTAGAAACAAAATGTTTTCAGTTAAAATATAAAACAATATTTATAGTTAAACTGAACTAGCCAATTCACACATACATCTTAAAAGCCCAAAAACATGAAAATCCATTCACATAAACATTATAAAATTTCAAACAACACTAAATTTCTGTCTAAATATTTTTTAACATTCTGCATTTTTAATATTTTAGATGTTGTTTGTAGCTACTTGATTTGATCTTAATCATCTTAGTTGTAGTTATAACAAACTAACAGTCTTACTTATGAGTAGGAGACAACAATGATAATACACTGTTTCTACTTTAAACTTCACTTATACAGACAGTATAATTCCACTGTATAGGTTATTCTTCTGATGTTACCTAAATAATAACATAATACACACTTTAAGTATACTTGTAATAAAATCAAACATGCATTTACTATTTAATTATTCTCCAGTATAATTAAGTTTAAAGTTTTAGCCAATGGTACTAATCTGTTTAAATTCATTAGAATTAATCTAAAGATGAACATGAACCAGACAGTTACACAATGAGATGTCTTCTCAGGTGTATTATTAGCCAATGTTAGTTTAGAAGTATGTGTAGCAGTCAGAACATTTCAACAGGAATGATAGTTTTAATGTATATAATATGTTAATATACATTTGTTAACCCACTGTTCTCATTAGATGTTTTTTTTTCAGTTTGTTAGAGTACATTAGAGTGCTTATCTTATTAAAATATTTTTATGAAATCATTAATGTTAATGTTATTAAATGATGACATGACTTTGAAGTCAACATATAGTTCTTAATAAATTAAAATATAACTAGAGCCATACGAATGTTTCAATGAAGATTACAAAAAAAAAATTAATTTTATAAGAAGAATTAAATGAAACAAACCAGGAATTTTAAACTGCCATGTTTAGGAGACAAAACACTAAGGCCTTTGGTACAATCAGCCAATCAAAAGCACAGATTTATTCTAACTATAATTCTATTTTCTATATGAACTTACCTAGGTAGCTGACTGTGCAAGTGTACAATATATAGAATTAACTATGCAAAATGTTATGAAATAACTTTATACCTATTATAAATCACCTTGTAAATAATAAACCTTAAGTGTGGTGCCTCCGCATGACAAAATTCTAAGAAAGATCTGTAACATACGAAAACATGTGTATGCCTTTACAGAATAGCCTACACTGTGTCTAGTACTGGCAGTACGTTTGCTCTACTTGTAAGTGTTTGACCAACCCTAAGCTGATTCACACGATTTACATACTACTTTTTACCAAACCTGAATTACACAAAAATGTAGGCTAAGAGAAAGTTTCACGCATCAGTATCTATTTGTAGTGTAACCTACTTCTCATTCTGTGCTATTACTTTTTTGCTTCCCAAAGCGTACGGTATCACAAACTGTAGAAATTACAAATAATGTACAATATACAGCACACAGTGTTAAGTACATAGCTGAACAAGCTGTACAAAGCAAATAGTGTTATTTACAGTGATGTGCATTTGGTTTACATCAGTACACGATATCCATATCACTATTACGTATTCACTTCTTATCTGCAATGCATGTTACTGCAAAATTAATTTAATTAAGATGTAAATTACATAGGCCTACTTATTTGTAATCTTTACTTCAGTATTCACCATAAAGAATGACTTAGAATTAGGTCAGAATAATCACAAATATCACTTGTCTTTCCCTGATTCTTCAACAGATTTTGAAGCAGATACTCATTTCCCAGAGATATTAATATCAATCATAATATAACAAAATTACTTTATTAATGTCAACACCATAACCACAATTTCCTCCAGGGAGGGGGGTAGATTTTTATAATAAAACTACAATAATTAAAAAAAAACTCAATATTCGGTATTTATACTAAGGGTGACACTATTAGATGTCTAAAATGAAACAATAAAATGATGATACCTTACATTCAAATATAAATAAAATAAACTATACCAGGAAACAGTCACAAGTTTTTCTCTCGTCTTCTGCAGTCGATGAGTGTTTTCGCACATTTTTTAAAACTTTTCTTTACTGAGTACATGTCTGTGAACGTTTTGTAGTAAATGAAATTAAATAGGTCTACTTACTCTGATACATAAATTAATAACAGATTTTAATGAAATGCGCATTACTGGCCCCCAAAAATATACATTTCATAATCGCGCTATAGGATGTGCAAATACATAGCTCTCTCTATACATGTTGTTCCAGTTGCCATACAAATAAGTTCACTGATAGCGGGCTGAAGAGCACTTGTGAACAGCATTCTGCATGCCACATTCAGTATTAGTCTATATACATGCAGAGAGATAAACACAATTGAAATTTTTACTATTTGCGTTTGAAATGGTACCAAATTGAAGTACTAAGCTAAAATACAAAAAATTTACTAAAAATGATTGACAGAATAGAGACAACTGTGTACTAAGTGAAAACTGTTTAATACTGCACTGCAGGTAAAAATGTAAGGGAGTCAAAAATTGAAAAAATAGCAAAAATTCATGTAGGGTATCAAATTAAAGGGAATTTTAACAAAATCTGAAAATTATATTCATTTTTAAAATTTTGAAACTTTGGAACAACCTGACCGAAAAAAGTGGGTCAAAATTTTGATAAAATCGCAAAATCCATGTGAGGTATCAAGTTAAAGAGAATTTTATCCAGTATCAGAATATAGTCACATTTTTGGAAAATACAAAATTTTAGAACACCAGAATCCAAAAAAGTATAAAAAATTTGAAAAAATTGTAAAAATCCAGCTAGGTGTCAGACTAAAGGGAATTTTAACCCAATCTAAATGCAGCACGTACTAAGAAAATTTTTTAACATTAGGGTCATTGTGGGTCAGAAATGGAACTCAAAATTTTACGAAAATTGTAAAAGTCTGTGGAAGATCAAGTTATGAGGAATTTTATTCAAAATATTATCTAGCTATCTTTACTAATTTGACAGAATTAGTATCTCTCAATACTTCTTGCAAATTTTGGATAGCCTCTAAAATGTTTGTAAGCTATGTCATTACATAACAACTTTATATACTATTATCAGTTATATGTATTTGTGAAACGTATATATTATACAATCCTATAGATATCTATGGAAGCATACAAAAACTTGAAAGCTAGAACTAAATTACTTGTCATTTAGACATTATGGTTAAAAATTTAACTTAAAAAACCAATGCAGTAGTTTGAAATTTTTAGTGTTTATTGTATGTTTGCTTTACGCTGTTATTTTATTATAAAAAAGGTACAGTAATCAGTGTTTCTGTTATTTTTCTGATAACTGAAAAATTATCTAATATTGAAATGCACTTAATAATAAATGTATTTTGCTCCAAATATTGAGCAAGTTCTGCCACTCAGGGAAATTATTGGTAATGCTGAGTAACAACTGATGTTTCTTTAAACTGAATGCAGTATCACATATCACAATTTGTTAGTAATTTGAAACTTACAGAACAACCTGTCAAAATAACAGCTCTACAATAAATCCCAAATTCTAAAAACTTATGTTGTTGACTTATTCTATTCTTGGAGCTAAATAACCTTTTACTATAATTCTGTAAGTACAACTTTCAGTTATCATGGAAAAGAAAAACTGAATACCTATTTGTATACAATTTATTGAACCGAGCAGAAATACTGCAAACAAGAAACTCTATCAAGCACACAGACAACAGAAAAACCTTTTGAATATATAGCACACAGCTTGTAGTAGTTAAAGAGTTTTATGTCTAACCACATACAACTAAGACCAATGTGAATAAAAGTGAGAATGAAGAACACTGGTAGGGCCATACCTCTGTTTTACACAATTCACAAGATCATAATAAACAATTCTCTTCAGTTAACTGTTTTCTTTTGCATCCTTCAACTGTTTCTGTTGCAAGCCAGGTTTAGGTTATTACAAAAACACTTCAGAAAAGAATGCCCTGGACTTCTTGTTTTATCTTCCCTTAACAATTTTGTTAATATCCCTTATTTCAGTTACACTCATAGTTGCCTGTTACTATCCTTTCTGATGCTATTAAAATTTTTCAGCATTATTTGAAAATACTGTTACTGAATAGCAATTATGAAACCAAGAAAGAAGTAAGCATTCTTTAAAAACTCAACAATCACATAATTTTTATATTTGATTTATTAATAACCAAAATTATTTTTTGAAAACAGTAACTCACATATATATCTATATCTATAAAAATGAATGTTTGTTTCTTTCTTTCTTTCTTTGTCCCGTATGCGTTCCTATACCATTCATCCGATTGCGATGAAACTTCGGTGAGTTGTTGTGCGCACGCCCGCGAAGGTTTATGAATTTTTTTCGATGGGGTCCTATGGGGGGTTCTTGGGGTCTTCCACATCTCCTCCTAAACCACTGGACCGATTTCAACCAAACTTGGCACAAATATTTTATGCAACGGGAGAACCAACACAGGGTAGGTGTTTTTTCGATGGGGTCCTTTGGGGTCTTCCACATCTCCTCCTAAACCACTGGACCGATTTCAACCAAACTTGGCACAAACATTTTACGCAACGGGAGAACCAACATAGGATAGGTGTTTTTTTCGACGGGGTCCATTGGGGGGTCCTTTGGGGTCTTCCACATCTCCTCCTAAACCACTGGACCGATTTCAACCAAACTTGGCACAAATATTTTACGCAACGGGAGAACCAACACAGGATATGTTTTTTCGATATGATCCTTCGGGGGGTCCTTTTGGGGGTCCTTTGGGGTCTTTCACATCTCCTCCTAAACCACTGGACCGATTTCAACCAAACGTGGCACAAATATTTTACGCAAAGGGAGAACCAACATAGGATAGGTGTTTTTTCAATGGGGTTCTTTTGGGGGTTCTTTGGGGTCTTCCACATCTCCTCCTAAACCACTGGACCGATTTCAACAAAACTTGGCACAAATATTTTACGCAACGGGAGAACCAACATAGGATATGTGTTTTTTCGATATGATACTTCGGGGGGTCCTTTGGGGTCTTCCACATCTCCTCCTAAACCACTGGACCGATTTCAACCAAACTTGGCACAAATATTTTACGCAAAGGGAGAACCAACATAGGATAGGTGTTTTTTCGATGGGGTCCTTTGGGGGTCTTCCACATCTTCTCCTAAACCACTGGACCGATTTCAACCAAACTTGGCACAAATATTTTACGCAACGGGAGAACCAACATAGGATATGTGTTTTTTCGATATGATACTTCGGGGGGTCCTTTGGGGTCTTCCACATCTCCTCCTAAACCACTGGACCGATTTCAACCAAACTTGGCACAAATATTTTACGCAAAGGGAGAACCAACATAGGATAGGTGTTTTTTCGATGGGGTTCTTTTGGGGGTTCTTTGGGGTCTTCCACATCTCCTCCTAAACCACTGGACCGATTTCAACCAAACTTGGCACAAATATTTTACGCAACGGGAGAACCAACATAGGACAGGTGTTTTTTTCGATACGATCCTCTGGGGGGTCCTTTGGAGTCTTAAAAAACTAACTTATTAGATCTGGTTACTATGGCAACCCAATGGAATAGATTCTGTTCTAAATATATTATCGCATTAAATTGAAGACCACGCGAACGAAGTCTTTATATATTATATATATACAAACACTTTCTTTCTTTGAGTGGCATTGCAACGCATGCCGGGTACTCGCTAGTTTATAAATAAAGTTAGTATTAACAGAGTTCATAACCATACAATCGTTAATGAACATATGAAAATATATAGCTGTCAAATGCATGTAGTCTGCTTACCTAGAATATTTATCCTGCCATGTTAGCAGCTCATCAGTAAGTGCTGCCAATTCACCGTTTGGAAATTTCTCTGCTTCTTTCAGAAAATTAGTCTCCATTGAGACAATATGGTGTTCTCTTTCCAGCAGGCGCTGTTTCAGATTTTCAATTTCTACATGGAGATGAAGACTTGCTGAATCACTACATCTTTTGCATGCACAACCACATCCCTACAAACATTAAACCATTTACTACAAAAGAAAAAACATTTTACAAAAAACTATTTTAAATTAATTTTTGTACACAATTCAATTAACAATGGTATTCACTACCGATTTTATTTGTTCATGTCTGTTAAAGCAACAAGTACAGCGCATGCACACACACAAGGTCAGACCTGGCATTTAAATAACATTTCTTAGCAATTATCCTGACCCAGGAATTCCTGAATCATTTATTGAGATATTACTGAATCATTTATATGATGCAGGCTATATACACTGCAGTTACAAACTTCAATTATTTCACCTAAAAATATCTACATATGCAATGCTACTTTTTAATTTTGTTGTACTAACAAAATTAATTTAACTCTATAAAACAATTATTTCGTATTTTAATAACACTCTTAAGATTTGTATTCAAGACATACCAAACTGAGAAACCGGTATGACAATGTATGTATTTAATACTTTGTTTAAAATTAATTATTAAAATGTATATAAAAGATCAAAGTTGCCTATCCTGTTAATAATAGAAGCTGTAACTTATGAGTAACTTAACTAGGTTTTGTTAACTAACAACTCTTATAAATGGCCAATGAAAAAAGTATTACTGTGTAAAAATGGTGGTTAACACTTGTAATGGTGTGACCTAGTTTATAAACCAGGAGATACTGTTCTTTGTCACCACACAGTACAAGGTATAACTTCCTACTTGTCAATTAATGATTTTATGTAATAATCATGGTGAATCCATGTGACAGAAAAAACAAAATCATCAACTCTATCAGCTGACAAATGACTGATTCCTGACATTACTTGTACATGAGTAGTCACAGTTAGATATGTAGATAAAACACTCAATAAATAAGAATAATTACAATATATTATCTATTATGACAAAAAATGTTTGTGAAAAGTGTAAATGATTTGCAAGTGCAATGTTATTAAGCACAACTGAATTAAAACAGAGTTTAGAAAAAAATGCTTGACAAAATATAAACAAATATGTATATCACATCTATTTACAGGTGTTTGTGGTAAAAAATTTGTACATTTAGAGTAATGCCTTATGACATTTACCATCTATATATTAATACGTGAAGAGAAAACTTTGTACCCCTTTTTAAGCATATTGCGCGCACGGAGGAGTGTGAGATTTGGCATAGTTAAAGTTTATATGGAGAAGGAGTGCAGAAAGCTAAAATTTATATATAATATGTGTTACAAATACATTAAATTAAATAAAAAAAATAAAAATAAAACATTCATTTGCACTTGAAAATTCATTTAAACTTTTTCAAACAATGGTAATTGTTAAAAATAAAATAATTTTGTTGCCAGGCAATAAAATTATAATTTTTCATTTTAGTGTACGTTCATACTGCCAATGTCAAACACATAATAGTCTGTCATTTGTTTACGTTCATACTGCCAATGTCAAACACATAATAGTCTGTGGTCAAACAATCGCACAGAGTAGAGATTGTCGCCAAAGAATTTTACAATGTTGCCAACAAATAATTACTGACAGATTGAATGAATGAGCTGTGAATTTTGTGTGATTTCAAATGTTCCTTTTTCAATAGTCTGTGGAGTGTATGTCAAGGCAAAAAAGCGTTTATTTTATATTTTGTATATTAGATATCTGTGTTTTATATATTAATGTGCAGTTGAAAGTGAAATACAGCTTGCTTAATATACACCTGTTGCAAAAGGAAAATTTTGTAGCAGCAATTTGAATTGACTTACTCTCGCCTAATTATTATTGGTGGTTTCAAAAAAGTGAGTACATTTTATTATTTTTAAATTAAACCCTGTCTAATCTTAGTTTCAGTAATTTCATTACATGTTTTTTTTTACATTCAGATATTCGCACCTACTTCCATTATGCCTCGACATAGAACATTGACGGGTCGGAGTGAGAGACAAAGAAGAAGGAATATATATACGCGTGAAAGTCAAAATGATAATAGACCAAATGCAAATTTAAATAGTGTAAATAGTATACAAAATGATGAAATTATTTTGAGGGATACATTTAAATGCGCACTGAATGTCATTCCAAGAAATTTTAATGCTTTTGATTGTGGATTAATGCATTTACAATGCAGGTTTTGCAATGCAAAACATTTCGAATCTGAAGTCACTTTAGGTGAAAGGACTGCATTCACTTCATGTTGTCATAAGGGTAAAGCAATATTACCGGCCTTAAGTCAAAATGAATACTTTAAATCATTGTATGATGGACTTACTTCAAATGAACCTTCAATAAAAAGAAAGTCAAAAAATTATTTTGAAAACATTCGTAAATACAATTCATCATTTGCTATGGTTAGCTCAGAAGCTAAAATTTCGGATACAGTTACGCGTGGAGTGTATCATTTTAAAATACATGATGTTTTTTATCACAGATCAGGTCCAATGACTGCTGGATATGGTCGCTCACCATGTTATGCGCAATTATATTTTTATGATGTTGACACTGCTGTCAATTATAGATTACGTGAACACTATAATCAAACATGCAATAACAATATAATGCGCGAAATCTCTCTTGAATTGGAACGCATTAATCCTTTCGTTCGGTCATTCATTGCAATGAAAGATCATTGTCAGAGAGTTGAAAAATCAAAATAAAGAAATTTGTATGCTCATTAAAGTAAATCGTGATTTAGATCTACGCCGTTATAATGATGCAGTTCAAACTGATGTAGCAGTAATATTTAGTACAGTTGATGGTGAGCCACCCTTTGAACGAAATATGGTTTCGTTTTCAAAAGTTAATGGTACCATTAAAAATATCTCTGTTTTGGATTCATCATTGGACCCTTTAGCGTATCCATTACTTTTTCCAAATGGTGATACTGGGTGGCATATCAATATTTCTCATAATGTACCAACTACATCTAATTCAAGAGCTCCCAGAAATAAATTAACCATGCTTCAGTATGCAGCCTATCAACTTGCAATTAGAGAAGATTTTAGCATGTTGCACCATTCACAAAAATTATTTCTGCAGTGGATAGTTGATATGTATGTGAGAATAGAGGGCACAAGGTTACATTTCATTCGACAAAATCAAACAAGTCTTAGGTCTGAAGTTTACAACAATTTAACAGATTATTTAGAATGGAACCCCAATGCCAATAATGTTGGCCGTAGAGTAATTTTACCATCTTCATTCAATGGATCTCCAAGAAATATGTATCAGAATTATTTAGATGCAATGTCAATTGTACAACATTTCGGAAAGCCTTCTTTGTTTATTACAATGACTTGCAATCCAAGTTGGCCTGAAATAGTTAGCAATATTGGTGTAGGTGAGTCAGCTAATTTTCGACCTGATATTGTTGTGCGTGTATTCAAGTCCAAACTGAAAGCATTAATTGAGGGCCTTACACTAAAAAAAATCTTCGGTAAAGTTGAAGCACTCATTTATACAATTGAGTTTCAAAAGAGAGGATTGCCTCATGCTCACATTTTACTCTCTTTAAATGAGCAAGATAAAATTGTTAACGCTACCGATATTGATAAAGTTGTATCTGCGGAGATTCCTAACATTCAAACACATCCTACATTACATGAATATGTTGTAAAACACATGATGCATGGTCCATGCGGTGTACTTAATCCAAATTCTGTATGTATGAGAGATGGAAAATGCACAAAAGATTATCCAAAACGATTTAATGAATTTACATGTGAATCATTAAATGGATATCCATTATACAGAAGGCGTGATAATGGTATTAATGCTGAAGTTCGCGGTAGTTGCCTCAACAATCGTTATGTTGTACCATACAATCCGTATTTACTTGCCAAATTTAATTGCCATATAAATGTTGAAGTATGCACTACAGTTAAAAGTGTTAAGTGCATTTATAAATACGTGTATAAAGGCTATGACAGTGCATCTGTTGAATTAGGTTCAGAGAGAAATGAACCAGGTCAAGAAATACAAATTGAGGAAGTTAAAAATTTTTTAAATGGCCGTTATGTCGGATCAACTGAAGCTGTATGGCGCATCTATGAATTACCAATGCATTTTCAATCACATGTCATCGTTAGACTTGACATTCATTTACCGCGTAGACAGAATGTTTACTTTCGAGAAGGGCAAGAACGTCAAGCAATTGAAAATGCAAGACAAACAAAATTATTAGCATTTTTTGAATTGAATCGATCAGATCCATCAGTGCATGAATATAAGTATATTGAAATTCCTCTGCATTATGTGTGGGAAGATTCCCGAAAAAAATGGAAGAAGAGAAGGCGTGGAGGTGATAAAATCATTACACGTATATATGTAGTATCACCAAAAGACATCGAACTTTTCCATTTACGATTGCTTTTATTACATGTCTGTGGTCCAAAATCATTTGAGGATGTTAGAACATACAATGGAATTATACACACTTCTTTTGTTGAAGCGTGCCATGCTCGCGGCATTGCTTGAAATGATAATGAATGGCGCGAATGTTTAAATGAAGCAAAAGAATTACATTCACCAAAACAAATGCGAAATTTATTTGGTCACATTTGTGCATTAAATGTGCCAGCCAATGCATTGGCGTTATGGAATGAATTTAAAGTATATCTTAGTGAAGATTTTTTGAGAGATTACAACGAAGTATCCTTTAATACAGCTCTATTAGAAATTGAAGATATTTTGAATGTTCATAATTTGTCACGTCAAGAACTTGGTTTACCAGTTCCCACGTATTCGCAGAGAACAGACGAAGCAAACGCTATTGATCCAATAGAACAAGAGTTTCTGTTTTGTGAGCATTATGAAACTGCAAATATTGAACAGCGTAATCTAATTGATCGTGTGATTCGTGAAGTTTTGCATCATGATACTGGATCTAATGTTTTTTGTTTAACCGCTCATGCAGGTTGTGGAAAAACATTCACACAAACAGCAATCATTCACAAATTAAATTCGCTTAATCTTAGTTGCATTGCAACAGCGTTCAGTGGCATAGCTTCAACTGTATTACTTGGAGGTAGAACTTTACACAATGTGTTTAAATTGCCTATACCCATTTTGGAAAATTCTGTAGCGAATATTACCGCAAATAGTAGCTATGGACATTACATAAATTCATCATCATTGATAATTATTGATGAAATTTCTATGTGCCCACTGCAAGTGTTGAAAATCAAAGATAGATTATTGCAGGATCTATGCGATGAAAATGATAAACATAAACCATTTGGACGGAAAACGATACTTCTGTGCGGTGATTTTCGGCAAATCTTACCAGTTGTCCCACACGGATCACGTGCAACTTTAATTGAAAATTGTGTCACGAGTTGGCATAAATTTGTTTATTTTCATAAAGTAACGTTAACTCAAAATAAGAGAGCCTTACCAAGTGAAATAGAATTTGTCGAATTCTTGAAAAAAATTGGTAATGATGAAGCCCCACAATTCCCTCAGTTTGGTGAAAATATTATTGAAATACCTCAACAATTAATAGGAGATGAAAATAATATTATTAATGAGGTGTATGGAAATATTTCCGAAAACATACTCTCAGATAACATATTGAAGTCAGTTATTTTAGCACCTAAAAATGATGATTGTACTTTTATTAATACTGATCGATTAATTCGATTAATACTGATTGATTAATATTAATCGAATACCAGGTGAACAGAAAACATATCGTAGCTACGATAAAATAATTTGTGATCATGACAATGAAATCAATAACTATCCAGTAGAGTTTTTGAATTCTTTGACTATTAGTGGTTTGCCACCACATAAGTTAGTATTGAAAGTTAATTGCATCGTTTTACTGATCAGAAACTTAAATACAAAGGAAGCATTAGTCAGTGGAACAAGAATGCGCATCAAGTGGATGCATCGTAATGCTATTGATTGCGAAGTTTTAACTGGAACCGCACGCAATAAGAGAATTTTGATTACACGTATAAATTTAACATATTCCGGTACTGTTTTACCATTTAACTTTCAAAGAACTCAATTTCCAATTATACCTGTATTTGCGATGACAATAAATAAGTCTCAAGGACAAACATTCAAAAAAATTGGAATTTTATTGAGGCAGCCAGTTTTTACACATGGTCAATTGTACGTCGCAGCAAGTAGAGTTCGATCATTCGATGGTTTGAGATTTTATATTTCCGAATATAATTGCCAAGGGCATTTAGCAAATGATGAAAGAGTTTTTACAAAAAAACATCGTTTACACAGAAGTTCTGAATCATTAAATTCACTTTCAAACTATTTTAAGTTCAATGGACAACATTTATTTTTTTAACCGCCCGGTTTTTTTGATTTAATGAAAAATATATGAAAAAATACGAGGCACGTATTTTTTATTTCATTTTTTATTTTGTATTAATTTTTTATTTAAATTTTATATAATTCGAAAAAGATAGGCAAAATAACTGTGTAGCCTTAGCAAAACCTGGTCAGTATGGCAATAAAAAAAACACAAGGAAATGTCAAAAAACGTGTTATTGCTTTTTAAATATGGCTTAGCCAAGCTAAACCTCATTTTTCCTATCTTTCATATTTTTCAAATAACTCGAAAATTAATCCATAGAAAAAAAAATTAAAAAATTATATAAGCTTTGTAGCAGATAATCTTCAAACTGTTTTCGAATGTTGTACCTTACCAAAAATGAAATGTAATCCACTGGAATTGAAAACAATGTATCTTATACTTCTATGAATGTCAAGTCTCATTTTTATTAGCGTTTATTTGATTCAATAATAACATGAAAAAATTAAAACTGACAATGAATTATATCAAAAAATAAATACGAATACAAGCTGTAATTGTGTTTTTTTTTCAACTGTTACTAACATTAAATTTTAAATTTCATAGGTATTGCAGGGAATTAAGGCAAACAACACACGCTAATGACGTATTTGTACACGCTCACAGCTGACGTAATAGAACAAAATTCAAAAAAATTATATGCAATGATTATAGAGGTATAGAGGTATACTCTTTGACAAAAGAACCTCAATAACGTTCAAACTTAAAAATTTAATGAATTACGGTCGAATTTCGACCACTGGGCGACCACTAGTAATAATACATTGTGCAAGGCATACACTAATGCATGCAAATTAATAAATGCTTTTGAAAACCTTGTGATTTACGGAAGCAAATCACAAGTTGCTTTCCAAAGAGATAAAAACAGAAAATTATCTATAGGTAAACATAAGGTATTGAAATGAGACATGGATTCATCTATCAATGTACAGAAACCATTGGATTTAACTGACTTGAAAACATATGTGTAATTCCAAATATAGTCTATTATAGACAACGACCAGAAATCAGTAACTTAAACCACAATGGTTTCTATGGTAGATTCACTTTCCTATTGTTTTCTTTCAACTACATGTAGGCCTACTCTATTCTTCAATCTATTTGGCAACTTTTGTTGTTAGTTTCTAAAAAATAAAAAAATGTGAAGAACTCAAATCCATTACATAAAGTGGATGTTATTCAAAACATTAAAAACTTGGCAGTTGGGCTGTGGTCTATTGCTTACATTTTTGTTGCTAGACAATTTGGCCACACCTCTGGAGGCCATCTTCAGCAGGAAGAAAAAAATATTTGAAAGATGACAAGCCAGACACACCTCACAGTTGAGGAGAACGCAATGAGCTCCTCCAAAACAAAATATGTTTCTAAAGGTGTGGTCGAAACATCTAACAATAACAATCTAAGCAATCGACCATAGCTTGGTTTTCAATAATTTAAATAATGTTGACTCTAACTGTGATAGCCTAAGAAATAGATAAATTGAATATATTACAAAAATATAAAAAATTATGCAACTTTTTATGAAAATTTTATTCATGTAGTACTTGATCCACTGAGTAGGATACTTCTAAAAGTAGGATATGCGTATAGCAGGCATGTGGAAAGCCAGGAAATAATTTACTCTGTTACTTATAAGCAAATGTTTTTCTATTTTCATAATGACTGTTATGAAACAAACTGTGATGTACTGTCCTCCTATTCACATTATCTGGTTTGAATATTTTCTGTTCCTAGAAATAAAGCAAACATTAAAGGAATGACATTTTAGTGATGTTAGAGCAGTATGTTATTATTACTATTACAATAATTATTATTACTACTAAGAGTTTATTATTGTTTTATGTAACTTAATAAAGCTATTTAATATGAGACACTTGCATTATCAGTTTTATAATTACTTACACCTTCAGGATTTACATTTTGGAAACCGTTATTTAATTTACGGTATTTGTCTCGTATTTGAGATAAATTGAAACATTTTTATTTTAATACAAATTTCAATACAAACTCAAACCACTCACATATAATAAAAAATTAACTTGTAAAAATAAAAAAAAACTAACAATAAAAAAATGATTTAACAAAATGTACACAAGCAACAAAGAAATAAACAAATGCCTGTATTGAAATTCTCATTAGAATAAAAATAAAAATGTATAAGAATTATTTAATACAAAATATAATCATTAATTTATAAATTCCATTGTTTCGTCAATTCTCATCTTTACTGGGGATAATTTTTTTATCTATTACTTTAAAATTTATACGTTAAGCTGATAAGCGATTCTTCAATAGTTATCCCTGGTACATAATTAGACAAAATAAAACAACAAAACAAAGACAATTACTCAGTAATACTAGTATTTTAGAACTTACAAACCCTACAATAAATTCCAAGCACAGGAAAATTATTTTAGGTTACACTATAAATATTTTTTATAATATACATATTAAGACTGTAACTAGAGACAGAAACAAAGGAATGAAGAGTTCACAATGAGTGTATAAGATATGTCAAGAAGATGGTATACAAAATTAGACAGAAAATGTAATATGGAAGGGCACAACTCTCTGACTGTGAACATTCTATTGTATAAATAAAAAAAAAATCACTCCATTACAGAGGGGTGTTAAACGTAAAGTCAATAATTAAAAATATTAATAAAGCCGTCAATAAGCATTATCATATTGTTTTACAACACTACAAACAATGAAAAGGTTAACTCATAAGTATGTAACTATTATCTAATAACAACATATTTTCAGACATGAAGTACTATATATATTACAATGTCTCTTCAATACAAAAAACTACTGATAATTAAATACATAAAACTACACAAGTACTATGACCCAAAAAACTGACATATGTAAACAGATAAGTAGCACTCATCAAGCATAAAACAAATGCAAAAATCAAGACATTTTAAGTAAAATGTTGACCACTACACTTAACGCACATAAGAAAATGTTCAGTAAACAACACATACAATTAAGACAGACTTATTTACTTGATCACACAATTTCTATTACTAAACAAGATCAAACTACACCCTCATGTAGAAGTAAAATAAATCCACTAAGTCAAATAATCATAGAATTTACAGAAGAATTTTATAATTTGTGAATGGGTTTCAATTAATTTGTTACATAATCTAGTGCGATACTAAAAATAGTTTTAAACAATATTTAATATTAAGATAACACTTCCAAGAAGACTGCATACTTGGATGGAGAGAGGGGGGAGGGGAAATGGAGAAAACACTGCTTCTATCAAAGCCAAGCAAAACAAAATCAGTCTTTATTCTATCCCATGCACTCAAACTTTTAAATGTTCTATACATGGAAAACTAAATATATATTCCTAATTAAAATCTTAATACACAACCCGTACCACCTGTCAGATAGATTTCTGATGTATACTCATAATAATTAAATTTTTTGTTATCTTAAAAAATATTCATGTTTTTAAAAACAGGATCTAATATAGAAAAAAATCAAAACGATTTTTACAGTATCTCGTTCATGTCATGCTTACACATAATTCAATTAATTAAAATGTGTTGCCATTTTCAGATAGCTGTTATACTACTGTACTGATAACTGCTTCTTTGTACAACTCAAACTTTTTCTCA
Organism: Magicicada septendecula; assembly: GCA_034769895.1. Classification (NCBI taxonomy): domain Eukaryota; kingdom Metazoa; phylum Arthropoda; class Insecta; order Hemiptera; family Cicadidae; genus Magicicada; species Magicicada septendecula. The sequence goes on along the minus strand of CM068371.1, from coordinate 163,817,763 downwards.
GGGCTCCATAATTTCTCTTGGCAAGGTACTAAAACATTTTCTTTTACAAAAAATGATCAGATATTTTTGGTACAAGGCAAGTGATGTGCTTCTTCAACAAGTTATGGAACAAGTATTTCCAACATAAATATAGCATATTCTATGCATAAATGCTAATTTAGGCCTATATGTGTGTTAATATTTGTTAAGTTGATGAATTGTGTTATAGTATATTATCGGATAATGATATAAATTAATTAGGGAACATAAAATAATTTATAATTTAACCCTGATTTATTTTCATAATTTTCAAATATTTATAAACAAAAAGTGTATTTATTTTAATGAAATCAATTTTATTATTTTATCACACGCTACTACAATTAGTATTTGGACATACCTCGCCAGAACCAAATCTACGCATAACAATGTTCAGAATCACGCTAACACTAATTTACAAATTATTGTAAAAAGTAATTGTTGATTTATATATTTGTGTTTCCTACCACTGGATATACCCAATGATGTTTCAAATCACTACTGAAACTCTGGTTCACTTGTAAGAAATATAAGTAACTTACATTTTTTATATATTTGCTAACACAGTATTTTTAATTATTCACTTTATCACAACTGTGACAAAACACATGTCACTTTGTGACTGTGTGTAAAGTAGTAATAATTACTACTACATGATAATAATTGTAACAACAAATACAAGCTTTTTATGCCAGTTATTTTTATGCACAACAACAACACACACACACTTTGTATTAGCAGGTTTTACAGAGTACTGGGATCCATATATTAACACTATAGTTCAAAACTGATATAAGTGAAATCACCATTCTTTGCTATTAATTATTAAACAAATGTGACGACTACAAGAAATACAAATAAAATTCTATACCATACATATAGCCTATTTTACAGTACTCTGTCATCCATAAAATCATATTTAAACAATATATTCTACTCCACTCCAAAATCTATACATAATTTTGTGTAAAACGAACGCAATTCATTTTCCGGTATTACCTAATAGTATGCAACTATAATAAAACATTCAACAAATTGATGAGTTGATCACAGAAACTTTTATCATGTTAAATTATGAAAAGAGACTATAAATACCTTCTAAAACTGAAATGTTTGAACGTTAGTAACGAAATAAACTGTAGACATCTTGCCAATGAATTCACTTCTTTTTCAAAATTAATCATTATAAAGCACTTACTGTATATATTTATGTATGTAATACATATATTAGAATATGTAATATTATATATTATGTAATATATTATATCCTATTATATATATTATACATCTTATTATACTTCTTTTTAAAAGCCCTAATATTTTTGTTTCCTTTGATTTATTATACACCTCAACAGATCTCATTCCAACTGTAGCTGTAGCAAGATTTGATGTGGCACTGAGCCTAATTGTACTTACCGCATTATGTAGGCCTATGTCTGTTTTGTTTCACATATTGTAAAATATATCCGTAAGGGCTATTCAACTTCTGTCAAAGCAGGATAAAAAAAAGTAAGAATGCAGGAAAAAACATTCATTCTGTACAAAATGTTAGTACTGTACATCTCTTCAGTTAGTTTTCTATAGAATTGTCATTTCAATTAAGGCAGTTATCATACCACAGCATAATTAATTAAATGGAATAATTAATTTTCTCTGTGCTCTTCATACTCATTAAAAAAATTAAATGTAACATTTGGTTACAAATTTTTGAATTATTACATAAAAAAATTGGCCTGTGAGGAACTTTTAAGTGTAAGGTATCTAGTGTGCAATATGTAAGCAAATAAAATTATCAAAATCTATTGAATTTAATTTGTAAGTCTGTAGCTTAAGGGGACCAGGTCGTGAAAGCCTGTCCCATGTTAACTAAATGGAAGTGTCGCTTATCAGTTAGGTACACATACTTCAAAAAACATTCAAGATATTTTTATGAAACTTTTTTCTGCTGAAAGATAAATTCATGGAGCATACCGTAGACCTAATTAAATACATGTACTGATAAAAGAATACTTAGGGTGATTTTTCAAATATAGTACTTTAAAAAACTAAATTAATACTTCTTTTTGAAATCATATTAAATAATTATATAAGGTATCATTCAAAATTGTTGGTCTATTATAATAAGCGTTATGAAGCAAACATAATTAAAAAAAATTCAAGTCTCTAGTACGTTCCAGTACAAAGTTATGCATACCTAAACATGAAAAATATGGAGTTATGGAAAATCGCGTTTAAAGTTTTATAATGTTTTATTCAAATGCACCTGCACTATCACTTCTTCATTACTCTCATTTCCCTTCCTTTTTAGCTGCCTTTTTTTTTTACTCTGTCTCCCTACTTTTTTCCAGAACACTCTTATTTGCTTCCAGAACCCTCATTTTACAGCTAATAATATTATTATAAAATATTGAAATGTTTGTTTGAAAGAGGTCAATGGCATCGCGCTGGGTGACTTACACGAAATAAACATGTAAGATGATATGAAAAAAAATGTTTGGTATAACAATGTATATATCATTTTAAACAGAAAAAAAGGAATTTTTTTTATGCTAAAAACTAAAAATTGATTTTTTTTTTAACTTTTTCACGACCTGGTCCCCTTAACAGATATTGCAGATACAAAGCTTTGAATTAAGTGTCGAGTATAACTTGAGCCCTGAGTTCTGTTGCTTAGTTATAAAACATTCTGTTTATTTTAAACTCATAATTATTAAATAGCAACCTAATACTTGCAGTACAAGTAGTAGGCTATATATTATAACGTAGTCTTTTATAGATATAGATTCGTAGATAGTACGATAATATCTTCTAACTCTTCTTAGTGGATCTTCACTCACTTCTGCCCCGCGATGGAGTGCCAACTTGTAAATGAACTTTACAAGTACAAGTGTAGATATAAGTGGTGTAGTGTGAGTGCAGACACGCACCGGTATCTACGATAATGTTGTTTTTTATAAAATGTCGTAATTATAACTATTATGGTTATTAGTGTGATTGTATTGTTTAATGGATGCGTATTAATAGTCCACTTCTTTGATTTAAAATGTTTCGCGCACTTTGTTATATACCTCCCTCACTTACCACACGTGGATATTTCAGTCCTGTTCAGTGACGGTTCCGCTGAAATACATACACTTTACATACAGATAGATATTCAGGTTGAATATTCAATATAGTTATCACACACAATATAAATGAAATAATATCTAAATAATACTCTGAATTATTAGATCTATTTAAACTCTTCCGCCACCTTTGGTAGAACTGATTAAGAATAAATTAACTAATTTAGAATTGAAATGATACTCTTTTTCACTGGTAATAAAAGTGGAGGTTTATTAACAATTCGAGATATTATAAAGTCTTTGAACAATGAACAATCAATAGCTAACAACCTTTTAGATAATAATTACAAATAAAGATTCAAAATAAGACTCTGTTCAGCCTCAAGGCTGGTAAACCTGTTAGTTGTACAATAAGTTAATTTCAAGAGGTTATGTTCTCTTGTATCAGTGAATTACCATATTCGTAAGGTTCTTTTAGGTAGCATGATACCAGGTACAAGATGTAATATTAATAACGATATAAAATGAACAATAATTAATAATAAACAAACAAATATAAAAATTGAAAATTAATACCATATATCTGATAGTTATGGTACTATCGTACGCGGGAATGCGCACGCAACTTTTAGTACTAGTCTGACAAATTATCAAGCTCGTTGGCTTGTACAGTTAAAATGTATCACTTTATTTTAATAATTCGTTTTGAGAATTATCTATTTGCAAGAGAAAAATTTATTAAAAAACTCTTGTTATTATTTCCATCTGGTTTGGATTTTACTTGAGAATAGACTGGTAACAGTGAAACTGGCAAGTTACCGTTACGATTCTAAGGTTATGTTATAACGGGTATTGTTATAATGGTGAACTATTTCTTAATATTTATTATTTCTTAATCTAAATATAAACACATTATTCGTAATATATTGATGTGTTATTATCAGGATTACATTTATTCTTTCGTATTAACGTTAATAATGTTTACTTTAAAACATCGAAAAAACAAGAAAACAATTTTAGTCAATTGAGTGACTATTATTATTACTCGTATTTAGTAATAAATGTTTCAAACATAATTTTTTAATAATGATAAACAATTAAAATATTTTTTCAATATTTTAATAATTGTGAATTAATATTTCTTTTAATTCTGATAATTCAATCATGGTTTTTGATACTTCGCCTTTTCTGACTTGCGTAGTGTCAAAATTATTTGTTTACAAAATTATTATTTCTGTTTCAATATTATTTAAATAAAAAATTGTACTCCCTGTTTTTTTTCACAACACTCGCGAGTACGATTGACATTATACACTAACCGTACTTGTTTAAATAAATAACTCCGCACATTTCACTCGTATATATTGGTGTAGTGTTAAGGTTATGTATGTTGGTTTACTTAATGTCACTGCCACGCACAAATTCAAAATTAAAACTTTTTCATGTTGGCGAGTGGCATGGCCTCTCCGTTGAAAGACTGATCGTGAACTGTGTTGCTTCCTCGAAGCGTCTCCTTCTCGTCTGACTAAGGTTCATTCATTCTATTGGTTGAAAAAACTATACTCTCCAACCCAAAAGCCTTTGTTTTCTTAAAATATTTAATTTTTTAACAAATTCGATTTTGAGTTTGAGGCTTTGTGACGTCAGCACTGGTACAAAAATTTAATTGAAAAGTTTAAAATCACTATAACTTTCTTAATCTATGTCCTATCGTTAAATGGTTGATGTCAGTGAGTTGCGGACATCCTACGCTTTAATTTAAGTCTAATAATGATTATTTTCCGTCCATCACTTCTATCACTATAACGATTTTATTAATTATTTGTGGTGTATCTTATATTTATAAGTCTATTACACCAAATTTCACTTATTTATATTAAAGCACTTTTTTAATAAACACTCTGAGTCCATATCTCAATTGGTTTGATTCAAAATTTGGGAATAATTGTTCCGTAAACGATATCTCGTTATGGCGTCTTTAGGCGTCCATATTTGATTTTTTATAAATGTGCTTAAAACTAATTTTTCTTATTTAAAACAGTAATATTGCAATCTAATAATACTAGTAACGTCTATTTACATAATTTTACACTAGAATAATTGTATATGACTGTGTTTAATCTACTATTTACATTGTTTTAGTCCCCTCCTATCTCTCTTATACAATTGTTACCTTATTTCTGGTTTTCTCTATATAAATAATATCATGTACTAATTGTAATTAGTGTACACACATTGTACCTAATTCATTACACATAATGGTTAACCTTTGGCTAGTTCAGAACCCTTCGATTTTTCAGTAATGGGTCTGTTTATGTTGTGTCATATCATAGTAGTCATTTATTTTTGTTAATACAATAACTAAATTGTTATTGTTACACTTGGTTTGGGTTTCCAAAGTAGTATTAGACATTATTCTAACTCTTGATAATGTTTTCATTTACTTTCAAACAAGTTTACATGTTATATTTTTCATAAATAACTTGCTCCTCATGGTTTGTTTACATCTGGGTTCTCTCATAATAGTCATTTGGGTTTTTAATTATTTGTATATAAAATGACTGTTTTTATGATCATAGTCTGTTCTCAAAGTAGCATTGGGATTCCCTCTTACTACTGGTAACAACCTTAACAATCTGTGTTCAATCTTTGATACAGTATTTTTCTTAGCTAGTTAGTTATACAATGGTTCAGCTTACTTCTGGTTATGTGTACATAGTTAGTTAGTTTACAATATTTTGGTTACAATACTGTTATTATTATGTTCAGAATCTGTTCTCAAGGTAGTACCAGATATTTATCTCACTACTGGTAATACTTTTATTAACATTGGTATTTGTTTTGATATTGTATTTTGTCTAACTAAATTGGCATACTTGTTCCATCTCTACTATCTCTGTGCCATCATATTTGCTTTGTTTTATTTGCATTGTGCTGCAATATAATACATTGTCTCTTAGGATTTATTATTATTTATAACAAATTCTTGATTGATATCATAGTTGATGATCAATTATTTACATTAACATGTATGATTTTCTGTTTCATAGGTGTCTTCCCTATGGGGTTATGTAACAATGTACCACATGTTTTAATGCAGTATTTTTCTACTACTAACATGACTTCAGTATGGTATCTTACTATAATATTTTAATTATTTTGTTACACATGTTTATACAACTCCTTCTTAAACAATAACACAAATCTTTTTGTATTAATTACAATATTTTTCTGGTCATTGGTTGAATTCAATTCTTGTCACTTTGTTTGATACATAACAAAGGTTTTTTATTTGTTGTCAGTTCTCTATGAACAATAACATAATTGTTCTATTTTATCCTATTCTGGTGGTCTTATGATTATCTGTATTGATCACAACCTTTATTAAATTAGTCACACTCATTGTCTGTGTTTATTTGACTATTTTTAATTCTTGCTGTTTCATTATGAAATTAACATATTTTCTTACACTATAAACTTCAGCACTGGGATTGTTTGTGTGGTTTATTCAGTTGAAATTAGTTAACTATTCACAGGTTTCACATTTATGTTAAGTACTCACTGTAATTGTTTGTGGTTCCTTAAATGTTAAACACTGGTTGTCTTTTCATATTTGATAATCATCACTTCTTTTGGTCACTTATATAGTCTTTAGTACACGTGGTTTATGTTGAGTCCTTGCATGATCCATCCATCTTCTTCTCTCTTCATGGTACGCTTCCTTGTCCTTCTTCTTTCTTCTTCTTCAATATCTTCGTTGTAGTCACTATCTTTATTTATTCCCTCGCTGTTGGAGTTTATTGGTCCTTATTTTGTCGGTTCCCCTCACTGTTGGATCCTATTGGGTCTGGTTACTGATATTTTGTTTTGGCTCATGGCATTTTCCTTCTTCATTTTGTATTTGATGTTGCTATGTTAATATTATCTTCTTCATCGTTGGATTTTTATATTAATATATTTGTAGATACACACTTTTATACACTTAGGTTTATTTATCTAGACATACTTCCATGCTTTTATCTTACTTGACGTTATATTAGCTTATATTATGTAACTACCATATTTGGTAACGTTACAATATGTACTAAGCAACAGAACACAGCGCTCGAGTTATACTCGATACTCAATTCAAAAAGCTTTGTATCTTCAATATCTATTAAGCTACAGAGTTATAAATTAAGTGAAAATTAAATTCAATCGATTCTAATAATTTTATTTGCTTACACTAGATACTTACCTCTTGTAACAGAAAAGTTCCTCATAGTCCAAGTTTTTCATGTGATAATTCAATAAATTTGGAACCAAACATTACATTTAATTTGTTTAACAAGTACGATGAGAACAGACAAAATTAATTATTCCATCACCATGCCATACGAGCAAAAAATACATACACATAATGTATTTTCCTGTCTTCCCCACGGTGTCATGTGACTTCTGAATGAAGTATACAAGGTGTACTCCCCCTTCTCGAGAAAGTGTGAGAGGACTTTAAGGGGGTGGGAGACATGCTTAACTTTTAGAAAAGCAAGATAAACAAAATTTGCTATATGAAGTCAGCTTAGTGACTTAACTTTAGCAACCCTTTTTTAACTTTAAAGACAAAGATTCAATTTCAATAGATTTACTTAAATCAATTAAAATATTTTAAAATTTTAATTTTTAAAAAATACAGTATTTTAAAACCAGTTAACCAGTTAATTTGTATGTATGAACTACGTTAAAATCAACATTTGTGAAAATACAAGCATTAGAAAACACAAGTGAAGTTTAATATATTTGGCTAATAACCAATACCAGCCTGTACATGATGCGTACGTGCGGGCGTGGGCGCACACACACACAATATTACAATACAGTAGAGGGGAGTTCATATGTGTGTGTGTGTGTGTGTGTGTGTGTGTGTGTGTGTGTGTGTGTGTGTGTGTGTGAGAGAGAGAGAGACAGAGAGAGAGAGAGAGATGTTAACTACCAATATAAAAGGACAATGTATTACTAAACACCACAAACTGGACTGACCTTTTAACTTACACCCAAAATCTCTACTATATGCCTACTTATTGTACAATCATAGTAAATCAATAAATAAGTTTTTAACTTTTATAAAACACGCTTTTTTTTCAAAATTCACTAAAAAGTAGCATAACTAAAAACAAAAGTGTGGGTACACATTTTAATAAAATTTTATTACTGTTACTATCTATTTTTCAAAAGTAACAGCCTTCTTTCCCAAATTAAAGATTGCATTTTCACATTGGTTTGATATTCTACAGAATATTTAACTGTATGTTTATAACATACTTTTAGCACAGACTTGTTCATTTATAATAAAGTTTCATTTTTTATTTTCATTTTCATTAAATTAAAAAAAAATATATAGAAAATTCAATCAAATCCCTAGTACATTTTAGAACTTCTAAGATTGTTGGAAGCCAATGAAGATCTATAAGTTAAGATATTAATAATTAAGGGAATGAATTTAAAGTGCCTATGCTTTCATTTTTAGTCATGTCTTGTAAGAAACTTTTTGCTACAAAAAAATTGTTTCCAAGATCTTATTATTTTGAAAAAAGGTGTTTTTTTAAGTATTTTAAATATGTAATTACCTATTTTTTATTGTTTGAATTGTTCATCTTGATGTTAGCACTCAAGCACTGTTCATATATGTAATCTCCTATGTGCAACAAATGAACTGAGACCACCAACTGGAAGTTAGTGGACTGCAATAATTGGTAAAATCAGGTAAATAGTTATGCTTCAGCACTCTATTTAATAATAGGATGTTATTCCTGGTACTCATTTTTATAGTCTAAGTCAACTTACGAGCTGAAAAATACACTTCATATTTTGGCGCTTCCAAAAATCTAACCCAGGAACTCTAAGCTGGTAGACAAGTGGTCTAGGCCCACCAGTTAGCAAGTAGACTTCTCAAGTTATTTTAATTTTCAAACCATACCCCTTAAATATTACAATCTTCACCCATCCCCTTCACTGAATTAGACACATATTGGTAGGAGAGTCCTGTTGTGAAAATCAGTGGGTACGAGAAGGATGGAAAAAACTCAAATTTGAACTCTACTCACTAAAGCCTTTCCATCCTATAATATTAGGCGAGCAATAGTTGTATGAATCTGTTTTTTTTTTCTCGAAAACAGCTCTAATGATTTTCTTGGAAGTTGATACTTAAGGGTATTCTGACACCAGGAATCGATTGGACTCGGTCTCATTTTCCACAAAATTCGTCAAGGGCGCACATCTGAGGGCCTTTATTTTAAAATATTGCGGGACTGATACTGCGCGACAATTAATTATTGCTAGGCAACTGTAATTTCTAAACAGCTTTCTTACTGTACAGCAAACGGTGCAGTATCGATATGCTTATATATGAAGAAGAATAAATAGCTGTTGCAATCAGTGTAAATAAACAAAATAAGAGTTGAGACGAGCAATTTTTTTTTCTCGAAAACAGCTCTAACGATTTTCTTGGAAGTTGATACTTAAGGGTATTCTGACACCAGGAATCGATTGGACTTGGTCTCATTTTCCACAAAATTCGTCAAGGGCCCACATCTGAGGGCCTTTATTTTAAAATATCGCGGGATTGATACCGTGGGACGTATACCCTATCTAATAATATTAAGCGAGCAATAACGTATTTAATTTATAACGAGTTCCCTGTACGCTGTTGTGTTTTCTGTGTTCTCTGAGGTAAGTATTAATACACGGACACGTCATGGACAAAAAAATTGATAACTCTGAAGACCTCGACGACTTTATTTCTGCTGAAATTCCAGACGAGGATGATCTGGAGTTGCGAGAGCTGGTATTAAAATGGATGATACATATCCGTGTGGCGTTTATTTGGTAACGAAATTCAAAAAAAAAAGTCATACGGTTCAACGTTTGGATATTCATCTGCGTGGCCAATTTCGAAACGCAAATATTGAACAAACGCAAGAAGATTTAGCTGACATCTGACAGAAAGGGTTGACTTTAGAGGCTTACTTTCGTTATAATCAAGTCCTAAGACAACAGCAACAAGAAGTTGTTTACCATTATTATTGACAAATGCCCAAATATTTTAGATGGCTTGGAAAAACGAGTGAATGGGTACCTAGAATTAAATGTCTACGTGTTATTGGTAGAATTCATAATGTCAACTTTGTTTCTCAACCAGAACTTTACCACTTACGGCTACTGCTTTATCATGTCGTAACTTATAAACGTGCAACTTATAAACAAGCTTGGTTAGCTAAAGAACTTATGTACGATGATCAACAGTGGATAGAAGGTTTGCAAGAATCTGTTGTATCAAAAATGCCTAGAGTGATGAGAACTCTTTTCATAAAAAATTCTTAATTTTGGGTCACCAGAAAATCCCAAGGCTTTATGGGATACATTTAAAGAGGACATAGCCGAAGACCTTATACGAGAAGCAAGGCGGAACGGAAGTCCCATTGGAGAAGCAATTAAACGAGCTTATTGAATAATTGCTTATAAGTTAAATACTGAAGTCACAGAAGGTAGGAATTTTCGTTTCTGGGTGCAATGATACAACATGGATGAGGGCTATGAAAACCAACAAAACCAAGAGCTTTTAAACATCAACGAAAATGCTGCTATCGGAGAAGAGATGTACCAACTTCTTAGAGGAAGACAAATAGAAATTGTCGACACAGTCCTAAACTCATGTACTAATGAACTGCCTGGTCCCAAATGTTACTTTATTGATGGTCCTGGTGGTACCGGAGAACATTTGTTTATAAATGCCTGAACATATTAACTGGACTAAAGTTAATGTCAAAAGCATGGCGTTTACTGGGATAGTGTCTATTCTTCTTCCTAATAGGCGAATTTCTCACAAGACTTTTGGACTTAAGGTTGTATTTTTACTGAATTCTTTCGAATTTTTCTTTTAAATTATTTAAATAATAAATCAATAAAATTTTATTTTTTGTTGTAGGTGCCATTAAATTCTGATTCAATTTCAAATATTGAACCTGGATCTTCTAAGGCAAAAGAGCTGGCCAAAATTTAATGTCTTCCTGATGGATGAAGCATCCATGTTACCTAAATATGGATTACACAATATGGATCAACTACTTCGTTCTATAGGAAATCCTAATATACCCTTTGGTGGATAGATTGTTGTCTTTGGAGGAGATTTCTGGTTACATAAATTATGATTCTATCAAAGATCAACCAGAAGGAGGAGGTCTCGAATTTACTTATGAATTCCTGAATTCCATTCAAATGGCTGATCTACCACCACATGAATTGAAACTTAAAAAAAAATACAATAATAATGCTCTTGCAAAACTTGGATGGCTCCAAAGGACTATGCAATCGAACAAGGTTAATAGTTACTGAGTTGTGTAACAATATTATTTAATCAAAGATTATCACTGGAGAGAATGGAGGCCGAAAAGTCCATATCCCAAGAATCACATTAGATTCTAGCAAAAATCAACTTGGATGTGCTATGCAACGGCATCAGTTCCCCGTAAGACCTGCTTCTGCTATGACCATCCACAAAGATCAAGGACAAACATTTTAATTCATTGGTATCAGTTTTTATGCATGGAATGTTGTACATAACATTTTCTAGAGTAAAAAGACGAAGCAGCTTAAAAATTCTTTTGCCACCAGAAAATCCTCACCATACACGAAATGCTGTATGGAAAGAAATACTAAATACTAGAAGACTAGAAATACTAGAAGACTTTACTATAACTTTCCAATAAATTTGTATTATTTTTGTATTATACTGTATTTTGTATTATTCTATTTAAACTTGTATTTTTTTATATATTTATAATGCAATTGCTACTATTTTAAATCTTTATACAATATACTATAGTTTCTGTTCATGTTTACAAATTTCTGCTTATGTTTACAAATCCTAGACAATTTAATATAAAAAAAAATTGTGTGTGTGTGTGTGTGTGTGTGTGTGTGTGTGTGTGTGTGTGTGTGTGTGTGTGTGTGTGTGTGTGTGTGTGTGTGTGTGTGTGTGTGTGTGTGTCAAAACCGATCAGAGCTCGGTCCCCTGATGTTAATACCTATGTGGCTAGTGTTTTCTGACAATGTGAAAATCTGGGGAGTGAGGAGGAACTGCGGTGACTTGACCAAGGGTCATGTTAAATTTAACAGAGTATTATATTTTTATCAAAAATAGATAAACACAGAAAGTTACAGGTCGATTAAAAAATGAAAATTGGTTCCATAATACCCACATTAAACAGCCATATGGTTGAGCTTACTGGCAAAGGAAAAACTAGGGGGGGGGGGATCAACTCAAATTCGAATTCTATTTACAAAGCTATGGTTTTCTGACAATGTGAAAATCTGTGATGTATATGGAAGGGGGAGAGGGATTGGATGGTCAACACTAATTTAATAGCATATTGTACTGTTACATAACTATACAAAGTTTCAAGCTGATTGAACATTGAGAATTGGGTTGAAAACCTATCACAGAGCAAGCTACTAAACACTGGAAAAAAAGCAGAAAACAACAAAATAAGCAATACACTTTTATTTTATTACTGAGATACTTATGTTTGTTGCTTCACTTTGTTCATACTATACTATATATGCTGATATTTTTACAGAAGTTATGAAATCATGTATTTATTACTAAAAAATACCAGGTCTTGTCTGTACTTGCATATCACATTTTATGGCTATATTTTAAGATAGTTTAGTGCCATCATGGCACAGTGACTGCTACAGACAGTAGAAAATATAATGTAATTTATAAACATTCAGTATAAAGTAACGTTTGTACAAGGCAAATAAAACTTGCAGCCAAGGTAAATGTGAGTTATGAGCATGACAAACATAACAACTCCAACAAGGCTGAACATGTGAATAACCGTACACTTCCTCATACCACCATCATACATCTCCCCACACTAACAGTACACAATTGCTAACACTCAATATTAAACAAGTCCAATTTTTAGAAAACTGGTTATGATGACATTATACAGGACTCCTTTGTTCATTATGCATGTTTAATTATTTCTTATCTTATTTAAAAGAATAACAAAATGTTTTTAAAAAAACATGTTTTCAATTCTGTAACTTCAAACTTTATTCTTTACAAACTTTATTGAATTATTCAACGTCATTATTTGCTTACAACAGAATGCACTACTACACTGTGCAAGTATGCGTGCATGTGTGTGTGTGTGTGCGTGCGCGCGTGCGTGTGTGTGCATACTTGCATGAATGTCTGTGTTTATGTATATAGTAGAATATATACATAATTGCACTAAAAACAAATTGTAGCTATTTCAAACAGTATCTTTGTTCAGCATCAGAGCTGACCAGGTGTCCAATACACCTGGACCAAACACTGACCAGTAATCATCTAAACTGCAACAGCTGACAGACAGTTAAGTAATTACTAACATGTAGCTGATGCTTGAACGAACACCCCCCCTCTCTCTCTCTCTCTCTCTCTCTCTCTCTCACTCTCTCTCTCTCTCTCTCTCTCTCTCTCTCTCTCTCTCTCTCTCTCTCTCTCTCTCTCTCTCATTACATCAAAACCACTATCATATATGGTTTGAGTTGTTAATAATTCTGAAGTACTTCATAGTGATGTGTGAATTTAGTTTTTTACATATGAATGCAAGTAAAAAGACTAAAAAAATTAATTGTACATATGAATATAATTATATTCCAGATACAATTCTCAGATACACACATCACTAGTAAAATAATCTCTCCCGCTGTATACAACGTTATTAGATTAAATTACTTAACTACTGAATATCTCATGTCACTAGTTACAATACTACTGTACATTTGGTTGATTGAAATATGAATGTATTATTCTCAGATTTTGGTATCTGTAATCAGCATAAGAAAAAAAATATATAGTATTTAACAGAGGTTAAAGAAAATATATATTAACCTATGAACTGCGCATATAAAAATGAGATGTTTTTTTAAATATTACATTACAATATACAACATTTCAGCCACATTTATAAATTACTTAACTCTTATAAGTTATCTAGTACAAAATTCTACTTAGCAGGAGAACAAGATTGTTTATTTTTTTATTGTCTGCAGGCCAAAGAAAGCTTATAGTTTCTTTTGTTCCTAGGTTTTTTAAAGAACTTTTCATATACAGTTTCCTTACTAAATTTATCAGTTTTAAACAATACTTCACAATTGGGTTAACATCTGCAAATTGATTAACTGCTTACTGTCAAAAGAAAAATGTAAAGATCATTATGTAAGACACATAGCTCAGACATCTGTTACTCATTTGGTTACTCAGTAATTATTCACTATTGTACATAATGATGTGTAGTTAGTTATTATAATTACTCATGTAGTTACTAAAGTATTTTGCAGTAATTTTAACAAAAACGTCTACACAAATGTACTTATGTACCACTCCAACATGTTAGTTTTAATTTTATTAATTTAGTCTTTAATTATACATATTATTTATCTCCATTAACTTTTTTGTAACAGCACACACCATATCAAATGTCATTCAAAAATTCCACTACTAATGCTGAAATCAATTCCTTGAGCTACCAATCTGTCAGACATAATGTTAAACGATGACATAACGTTAAACAATTTCATAATGTTATGTTTATAGTGTTGACTGTTACTGGAGCTGTCCTAAATTTATATAGTTTCCATGCTATTATACATTAATTGTAAATGTTCACTGACTTGGAAAAGTTTTATTATACAGATTATTGTATTGTTTACGAATGGTAACACATACCTAGATTAATACATAATTATTCTGGAACTGGTCTGCATACACAGAACAAAGTCTGTGACATTACAGTACTAGTGGCGACAGTGTTGTCTTTTAGACTGTAAACTGTTCATTAGTTTTTGTTTGTTTTAGTTTACTACTTTCACTACTAAGTATATTTATTTTACGTAAATAAAGGAATAAAAGAAGACAAATGGTTATATTGGTGGAATTTAGTGTTATAAATTTCAAAAAGTGTCACGTTTTAAATATTTGGAGGCAATTGTTAACAATCAACTGATGAAAATTTCAAATTTTTATCTTGTGTCTCTTTTGAGATAACTTACTGGAAATTTTAAAATTGCTATTTTTAGCAAAATTTAATATTTGATGGCACATAAAAAAATAAGGAGAACAGTCTCAAGCTTCAAACCAACATAACAAGCAGAGCAAATAAAGTCTTCACACAACAAAAAATATTAAAGACGAGTCTTATTAGGTTGCATGAAATTTTTGCTTCTAAAGTTTCTAGAAGAATTAATCCTGGGAATTCATGTAGGAATAAACACAATTTTCAATTACAGTTTTATGCTATTTGCACAAAACCTAGCTAAATTATGTTAATAAATTGCAGAGAGTTTTATGCAGATTAAGAAAGATAAAAATAAAAAAGTTATTTCAGTTTTCACACAAAGTACGAAAAATTCTGAAAATAGCCAAGCTTCCAAAACAAAATAGCTACCAAGAGAAAAACTGTTAATTAGGCCTATAGAAATAAAATATGTTTTGAACTCCCAGGAAGACGTAGAAACCAATTATATAACATTATATAAGGTTTAAAAAATATCAGCAACACCCATTGGTTGATTTGAAATGGATTTACACATCCTAAATATAATGTGCAGTAATTTAAATCAATCTCTTTCAAAATATCATTAACTTCAATTCACCAGCGTGTACTGTAACTTAATCTTAAATGCTGTGAGACTAAAAACAATCTTTAAAAGTTACATAAATTTTAGCGTTTTTATACTAATCAAGTTTTTATTATTACAAATATTTTTTCTTTCCTGTCATTCTTTTAAAATGACAAGGAAAATGCATTACACCACAATATTTATTAACCCCAAAAACAAAAGGCATTGCAAAACAAACGACCTACGGAAAAACAAATATATCTAGCACCTTTATGAAATCATTAGTATGCATAACATCAACAGTACATAATAACAACACACTACAACTTTTTGTGCCCCTTCCTAATTTTTATGGAAGAGCTGATATGATAATAATTTGGTTGGGATTCTATACAAATAATTCCCACAGGTCCCTCTAATTGCATATAATTTATGAAGTAAAATATTTTTCATTTTAAATCATTGTTTTCCTGCTAGACTGTGCTGGCTTTCAATGCCCCCCCCCCCAAATAAAAAAACTTATTTGGTGCCATGTACAGAATGCAAATAATATTTATAATATTTCTACATACAATCACATATGGTTTGAGAATTTTTGTATATTAGATAATATATTATAGTACTAATTAGGGGGAACTCGTAAATTTTTACTCGTAACCTGTTTGTTACTCGTATTATCTGTTTACAAATTTGTTTATAAACATAAAAACTAACTTATGTGTATCATTCTTTACACACACATGTAGTATTCTTTTACACATAATTTTTTACAGTATTTTGAAACAATACCTTACATCTTGGGGCAAAAACACCACTGACCCAAGTTTATTTGACTTTTATACTGTTACAAAAGTAACTTTTGTTATTTTAGTTTCTTGCAGTATTTCTGCTATCATTCAAGAATAGATTTCTTCTTCAAGTACAATATTTTAATTTTCCTCAGTATATATAAAAACCTGATGCACGTTTCATAGAACAATCTGTACCATCAAATTTTATTTTGTTAATTAAAAATACAAATAGCAACAAAACAAGATGATTTATTTAAAATAAATTTACTAAATTAACAAAAATATAAACATTAATTATTTTAATATAACCGTCAAGTGTACAGTCGAGCAATTACACAAACAGATATTAAAACAGTGGGAAAAAACTTTGATCGAAATAAAATCGATTACACTACACTTTCGTTTATCCAGAATTGATGGGACCAGACCCTTTCCAGATAAATGAAATTCTGGATAAACCAAACTAATGGCGAAAATGCCGGTATTAGTGATGTTTACCTACCACTATACAGAAAAGTTGTTTTTTTATTTTGAAGACTTTATTCAAACTGTAATAGCCTACTGTACTGTATTTGACGAGTAAATCTTAAGGAAAAAGAAAATCCACTTCAGAATATTATACTGTATGCAAAACGTTAATTTATCATTACTGTTATCATACTGTTAAGAAAAACGTTAATTTATCATTAGACATTATAGACACATTATGCTGAATTCAATACAGTACAGTACAGTAGTAGCATTTCTAAAAATTAACAAGTTTAATTTAGCGAGGAAAAACAATAATAAACACACATACATGAATGATCAAGTAGCATTTCTAAAAATTAACAAGTTTAATTTAGCGAGAAAAACAATAATAAACACACATACATGAATGATCAAAGTCTTTACTTTTTAAAAAAGTCCATTATTTTTTCTGCTTACAAATTTCTCTCTTCATAGCGATGTTTCTCTCTTCTTAGCTGTACGGTCATGGAGTCTTTTTAGAAGTAACAGTTCTGCTGGGTTTGTCTCGCTTTGGCGTTCAAAATAATTTAATAATTTGTCCAGCATTGAAGTAGCCTCTGAATGGTCGATTACCATTGGTATGTTTCTGCATCATCATCATCGGAACTTGAATCTTCATTGTTTGATTTTTTTAAAACACTCAGCGATGATCTCGTCCTCACAAAGGAATTGTGCCCGGGATGTTCACCTACATTTTACCACTCGGATACTTCTTCCTCTTGAACATTTTCACAACTTTCAATACCTTTTAACAATTCAATAATCTCTTTATTTCCAAAAAGATTATCATTTTCGGCACATTCTGTAGTTTCAGCGTCGCAATTTTCTGGCATTTCTGGCCACAGCTTTTTCCACGAATTTCTTAATGTTTTTTTAGAAAAATCTTTCCACGCTGCAGCAGACATAAATTACATATTTTATGTTAATTTTCTTGAAAATGGTCATAATATCTTCTTTTTTCTCCTCATTATCTTCTACTATTTTACTCAAAAGAGCTTTACGATATCGCCATTTCAAAGCCTCAAGCGAACCCTGGTCCAATGGTTGGATTAGGGAAGTCACATTAGGAGGAAAGAATTTAACAAAAATGTCACCACTCCTCATCTCGTTCTCTGCAGGATGTGTAGGAGCATTGTCAATCAATAACATAGCTTTCAGAGGCAGTCCCTTTTCTGTCAGATATTTTTTGACATTAGGTATGAAGTCCTGGAAAACCAATTTTTAAATAAATCCTCAGACATCGAGGCTTTTTTGGGGGGATCTGTACAGTACCGGTAAACAGTTAACACTTATATTTTTTAAAGCCCTTGGCTTCGCAGATTTGCCAATCAACATCAGCTGCAGTTTATGTTCACCTGTGGCATTTGAACAACAAAGCAATGTCACATGATCTTTACTTTTTTTTTGTGGCCTTTAGCTTTCTCATCTAGTTTAGACGCCAAGGATGTTTTTGGCATCATTTTATAAAACAACCCTGTTCCGTCAGCATAAAAACTTGGGATGGTGACAGATTTTCGTCTGAAACAAATTTCTCAAAACTTATTTTATACATGTCACTGACTTCGATGTCTGCAGATAAGATCTCACCTGTCACAATGAGCTGCCGAATTCCATGACGTTCCTTCCACTGCTAGCCGTAAATGATGGATCCCCACCCATTTCTATGTTTAAATTTAATGCCTTTTCTTGCAATATAGGGCCTGATATAGGGACACCATGGTCTGTTTATTGGCAGAACCATAAAAAAAGAGCATCGTCTAACGCCTCATTTTTTTGCTTTCTGAGCTGTACTCCTTTCTCCTAAACTGTCTTTGGTAACCATCTTTGCACAAAAGTTTTCTATATGAGCCCTGTTTGTTTTCCAGTCACCCACAGTGGAATTCCCTACTCCATAATCCTTAGCAATATTATTTAGTGTTTCACCTTTGTTAAGTCTATATATGGCCTTCAGCTTCTTTTGTATTGTAACGACATTCTTCTTTCTTTTACATGACATTGTTTAATGAGACAAACGCAGTAAACAGAACAGTACACAAACACTTATGTATACAGACTATGAAATGTTTTGGAACTAAAAAATAAAAATACGACTGCTAGCACGCCGCGCACACAATGAAGCCCTGAACAGTATCAGTAGGTTGCCATTACTGCACTAGGAAATGTAACTGGTCACAACATGATGTCTTCTGGCACGCCAATGCGTGAGTCACTCTTGTTAAGATCTTGCCTGTCACTCACCACGAGCTCACGCTTGCTACAGTCTGCGATAAGATTACACTGTAAAGTCGGCGCAGGCAGAAGTCAGAAGCCTTTGATGTAATAATGAGTTCTTAGAACTGTAACACTGTCTGCCTGCGCCAAACATCGCAACCCCAGAGGTCGAGTTTTCTAGTCATTTGTAACTGGTAAGATTATCTTTGAATGCCGACATTAACCAGATCGCCGACGGAACTATACACTGCACTGTATTATTTTTACCCTTGCATTTTAGATTAATTACGTTTATGTTTATGAGCTCTGAATGGGTATAAGGTTGAATTTATAACAAAACTGGTTGTTTTTAATACAAATCGTATCTTAAAATTCACTGGTAAAGTCATTAAAAAAATGATTTTGAAAACTTATTCCGGATAAGCCGGAATTCCAGATAAATGAAGGCCAGATAAACGAGAGTGTAGTATATTTGTTAATTTATATTATAGTTAAAAAAAAATCAATAATTTATTAATTCACATTGAAACCTCTGATGATACAGATTGTTCCGTGAAATGTGCATCAGGTTTTTATATATACTGATAAAAATTAAAACATTATACTTGGAGAAGATATCTATTCTTGAATAATAACATCTATATATTAATACGTGAAGAGAAAACTTTGTACCCCTTTTCAAGCATATTGCGCGCACGGAGGAGTGTGAGATTTGGCATAGTTAAAGTTTATATGGAGAAGGAGTGCAGAAAGCTAAAATTTATATATAATATGTGTTACAAATACATTAAATTAAATTAAATAAAACATTCATTTGCACTTGAAAATTCATTTAACTTTTTCAAACAATGGTAATTGTTAAAAATAAAATAATTTTGTTGCCAGGCAATAAAATTATAATTTTTTCATTTTAGTGTACGTTCATACTGCCAATGTCAAACACATAATAGTCTGTCGTTTGTTTACGTTCATACTGCCAATGTCAAACACATAATAGTCTGTGGTCAAACAGTCGCACAGAGTAGAGATTGTTGCCAAAGAATTTTAAAATGTTGCCAACAAATAATTACTGACAGATTGAATGAATGAGCTGTGAATTTTGTGTGATTACAAATGTTCCTTTTTCAATAGTCTGTGGAGTGTATGTCAAGGCAAAAAAGCGTTTATTTTATATTTTGTATATTAGATATCTGTGTTTTATATATTAATGTGCAGTTGAAAGTGAAATACAGCTTGCTTAATATACACCTGTTGCAAAAGGAAAATTTTGTAGCAGCAATTTGAATTGACTTACTCTCGCCTATTATTATTGGTGGTTTCAAAAAAGTGAGTACATTTTATTATTTTTAAATTAAACCCTGTCTAATCTTAGTTTCAGTAATTTCATTACATGTTTTTTTTTACATTCAGATATTCGCACCTACTTCCATTATGCCTCGACATAGAACATTGACGGGTCGGAGTGAGAGACAAAGAAGAAGGAATATATATTCGCGTGAAAGTCAAAATGATAATACACCAAATGCAACTTTAAATAGTGTAAATAGTATAACATTGACGGGTCGAAGTGAGAGACAAAGAAGAAGGAATATATATTCGCGTGAAAGTCAAAATGATAATAGACCAAATGCAAATTTAAATAGTGTAAATAGTATACAAAATGATGAAATTATTTTGAGGGATACATTTAAATGCACACTGAATGTCATTCCAAGAAATTTTAATACTTTTGATTGTGGATTAATGCATTTACAATGCAGGTTTTGCAATGTAAAACATTTCGAATCTGAGGTCACTTTAGGTGAAAGGGCTGTATTCACTTCATGTTGTCATAAGGGTAAAGCAATATTACCGGCCTTAAGTCAAAATGAATATTTTAAATCATTGTATGATGGACTTACTTCAAATGAACCTTCAATAAAAAGAAAGTCAAAAAATTATTTTGAAAACATTTGTAAATACAATTCATCATTTGCTATGGTTAGCTCAGAAGCTAAAATTTCGGATACAGTTACGCGTGGAGTGTATCATTTTAAAATATATGATGTTTTTTATCACAGATCAGGTCCAATGACTGCTGGATATGGTCGCTCACCATGTTATGCGCAATTATATTTTTATGATGTTGACACTGCTGTCAATTATAGATTACGCGAACACTATAATCAAACATGCAATAACAATATAATGCGCGAAATCTCTCTTGAATTGGAACGCATTAATCCTTTCGTTCGGTCATTCATTGCAATGAAAGATCATTGTCAGTGAGTTGAAAATCAAAATAAAGAAATTTGTATGCTCATTAAAGTAAATCGTGATTTAGATCTACGCCGTTATAATGATGCAGTTCAAACTGATGTAGCAGTAATATTTAGTACAGTTGATGGTGAGCCACCCTTTGAACGAAATATGGTTTCGTTTTCAAAAGTTAATGGTACCATTAAAAATATCTCTGTTTTGGATTCATCATTGGACCCTTTAGCGTATCCATTACTTTTTCCAAATGGTGATACTGGGTGGCATATCAATATTTCTCATAATGTACCAACTACATCTAATTCAAGAGCGCCCAGAAATAAATTAACCATGCTTCAGTATGCAGCCTATCGACTTGCAATTAGAGAAGATTTTAGCATGTTGCACCATTCACAAAAATTATTTCTGCAGTGGATAGTTGATATGTATGTGAGAATAGAGGGCACAAGGTTACATTTCATTCGACAAAATCAAACAAGTCTTAGGTCTGAAGTTTACAACAATTTAACAGATTATTTAGAATTGAACCCCAATGCCAATAATGTTGGCCGTAGAGTAATTTTACCATCTTCATTCAATGGATCTCCAAGAAATATGTATCAGAATTATTTAGATGCAATGTCAATTGTACAACATTTCGGAAAGCCTTCTTTGTTTATTACAATGACTTGCAATCCAAGTTGGCCTGAAATAGTTAGCAATATTGGTGTAGGTGAGTCAGCTAATTTTCGACCTGATATTGTTGTGCGTGTATTCAAGTCCAAACTGAAAGCATTAATTGAGGGCCTTACACTAAAAAAAATCTTCGGTAAAGTTGAAGCACTCATTTATACAATTGAGTTTCAAAAGAGAGGATTGCCTCATGCTCACATTTTACTCTCTTTAAATGAGCAAGATAAAATTGTTAACGCTACCGATATTGATAAAGTTGTATCTGCGGAGATTCCTACCATTCAAACACATCCTACATTACATGAATATGTTGTAAAACACATGATGCATGGTCCATGCGGTGTACTTAATCCAAATTCTGTATATATGAGAGATGGAAAATGCACAAAAGATTATCCAAAACGATTTAATGAATTTACATGTGAATCATTAAATGGATATCCATTATACAGAAGGCGTGATAATGGTATTAATGCTGAAGTTTGCGGTAGTTGCCTCGACAATCGTTATGTTGTACCATACAATCCGTATTTACTTGCCAAATTTAATTGCCATATAAATGTTGAAGTATGCACTACAGTTAAAAGTGTTAAATACATTTATAAATACGTGTATAAAGGCTATGACAGTGCATCTGTTGAATTAGGTTCAGAGAGAAATGAACCAGGTCAAGAAATACAAACTGATGAAGTTAAAAATTTTTTAAATGGCCGTTATGTCGGATCAACTGAAGCTGTATGGCGCATCTATGAATTACCAATGCATTTTCAATCACATGTCATCGTTAGACTTGACATTCATTTACCGCGTAGACAGAATGTTTACTTTCGAGAAGGGCAAGAACGTCAAGCAATTGAAAATGCAAGACAAACAAAATTATTAGCATTTTTTGAATTGAATCGATCAGATCCATCAGCGCATGAATATAAGTATATTGAAATTCCTTTGCATTATGTGTGGGAAAATTCCCGAAAAAAATGGAAGAAGAGAAGGCGTGGAGGTGATAAAATCATTACACACATATATGTAGTATCACCAAAAGACATCGAACTTTTCCATTTACGATTGCTTTTATTACATGTCTGTGGTCCAAAATCATTTGAGGATGTTAGAACATACAATGGAATTATACACACTTCTTTTGTTGAAGCGTGCCATGCTCGCGGCATTGCTTCAAATGATAATGAATGGCGCGAATGTTTAAATGAAGCAAAAGAATTACATTCACCAAAACAAATGCGAAATTTATTTGGTTACATTTGTGCATTAAATGTGCCAGCCAATGCATTGGCATTATGGAATGAATTTAAAGTATATCTTAGTGAAGATTTTTGAGAGATTACAATGAAGAAGTATCCTTTAATACAGCTCTATTAGAAATTGAAGATATTTTGAATGTTCATAATTTGTCATGTCAAGAACTTGGTTTACCAGTTCCCACGTATTCGCAGAGAACAGACGAAGCAAATGCTATTGATCCAATAGAACAAGAGTTTCTGTTTTGTGAGCATTATGAAACTGCATATATTGAACAGCGTAATCTAATTGATCGTGTGATTTGTGAAGTTTTGCACCATGATACTGGATCTAATGTTTTTTGTTTAACCGCTCATGCAGGTTGTGGAAAAACATTCACACAAACAGCAATCATTCACAAATTAAATTCGCTTAGTCTTAGTTGCATTGCAACAGCGTTCTGTGGCATAGCTTCAACTCTATTACTTGGAGGTAGAACTTTACACAGTGTGTTTAAATTGCCTATACCCATTTTGGAAAATTCTGTAGCGAATATTACCGCAAATAGTAGCTATGGACATTACATAAATTCATCATCATTGATAATTATTGATGAAATTTCTATGTGCCCACTGCAAGTGTTGAAAATCATAGATAGATTATTGCAGGATCTATGCGATGAAAATGATAAGCATAAACCATTTGGAGTGAAAACGATACTTCTGTGCGGTGATTTTCGGCAAATCTTACCAGTTGTCCCAAATGGATCACGTGCAACTTTAATTGAAAATTGTGTCGAGTTGGCATAAATTTGTTTATTTTCATAAAGTAACGTTTACTCAAAATATGAGAGCCTTACCAAGTGAAATAGAATTTGTCAAATTCTTGAAAAAAATTGGTAATGATGAAGCCCCACAATTCCCTCAGTTTGGTGAAAATATTATTGAAATACCTCAGCAATTAATAGGAGATGAAAATAATATTATTAATGAGGTGCATGGAAATATTTCTGAAAACATACTCTCAGATAACATATTGAAGTCAGTTATTTTAGCACCTAAAAATGATGATTGTACTTTTATTAATACTGATATACTTAATCGAATACCAGGTGAACAGAAAACATATCATAGCTACGATAAAATAATTTGTGATGATGACAATGAAATCAATAACTATCCAGTAGAGTTTTTGAATTCTTTGACTATTAGTGGTTTGCCACCACATAAGTTAGTATTGAAAGTTAATTGCATCGTTTTACTGATCAGAAACTTAAATACAAAGGAAGCATTAGTCAATGGAACAAGAATGCGCATCAAGTGTATGCATCGTAATGCTATTGATTGCGAAGTTTTAACTGGAACCGCACGCAATAAGAGATATTTGATTCCACGTATAAATTTAACATATTCCGGTACTGTTTTACCATTTAACTTTCAAAGAACTCAATTTCCAATTATACCTGTATTTGCGATGACAATAAATAAGTCTCAATGACAAACATTCGAAAAAATTGGAATTTTATTGAGGCAGCCAGTTTTTACACATGGTCAATTGTACGTCGCAGCAAGTAGAGTTCGATCATTCGATGGTTTGAGATTTTATATTTCCGAATATAATGGCCAAGGGCATTTAGCAAATGATGAAAGAGTTTTTACAAAAAAACATCGTTTACACAGAAGTTCTGAATCATTAAATTCACTTTCAAACTATTTTAAGTTCAATGGACAACATTTATTTTTTTAACCGCCCGGTTTTTTTGATTTAATGAAAAATACTGTATATGAAAAAATACGAGGCACATATTTTTTATTTTGTATTAATTTTTTATTTAAATTTTATATAATTCGAAAAAGATAGGCAAAATAACTGTGTAGCCTTAGCAAAACCTGGTCAGTATGGCAATAAAAAAAACCCAAGGAAATGTCAAAAAACGCGTTATTGCTTTTTAAATATGGCTTAGCCAAGCTAAACCTCATTTTTCCTATCTTTCATATTTTTCAAATAACTCTAAAATTAATCCATAGAAAAAAAATTAAAAAATTATATAAGCTTTGTAGCAGATAATCTTCAAACTGTTTTCGAATTTTGTACCTTACCAAAAATGAAATGTAATCCACTGGAATTGAAAACAATGTATCTTATACTTCTATGAATCTCAAGTCTCATTTTTATTAGCGTTTATTTGATTCAATAATAACATGAAAAAATTAAAACTGACAATGAATTATATCAAAAAATAAATACAAATACAAGCTGTAATTGTGTTTTTTTTTCAACTGTTACTAACATTAAATTTTAAATTTCATAGGTATTGCAGGGAATTAAGGCAAACAACACATGCTAATGACGTATTTGTACACGCTCGCAGCTGACGTAATAGAACAAAATTCAAAAAAATTATATGCAATGATTATAGAGGTATACTCTTTGACAAAAGAACCTCAATAACGTTCAAACTTAAAAATTTAATGAATTACGGTCGAATTTCGACCACTGGGCGACCACTAGTGATAGATAAATATACATTACTTTTATATGATATAGAAATGTACAATTAACTTTATGAGACAGAAAATATATTTATATCAATACCAATTTCAAGTACTAAATACAAAAATATCAACTGAGTGAAATAAAAAACTGAATCTTCATTAATGTGGTACAGTAATACCCTGGAGTTACGCGATATGTAGGACCGACGAAGAGCACGCAAGTCGGATTCGCGTAAGTCAGGGTACAACTTTGCATATACATACATATTGTAATATAATACTGTATATTACAACTCGCTCTACTTTCTTTGTTCTTTTTCTTTTAACAATTATTTAGATTCCTGATAAGCCCACCTTTGTGTGCCAATTTTGGTAAAAATAAATACAATTGCAATGAAAGGAAGTTATCTTCCTAACTATTTGATTTTATAATTTTTATTGTTAAAATAAATAGTCAAACACCTTATTCTCGTTTTTTCTCAAACTCAATTATTTCTTTATTTTACTCCTTTTATTTTGACATTGATTAATCATATGGACATTCAAAGTCCTCTTCTAACAGTGGTGGCTCATTAGGTTGTAGAACATGAACAATCTGAATCTCAGGGTTAACGTAAAGGTATAGTTGAAGTATGGTACAAGTTATAAATATAACATAAAATATAATAATTATGAATGAGATTTGGTAATTATGTTTTGTGAATGTCTGTTAGGTAGGTAGGTCTGTGAGTGGTAGGTTCTTTGGATCATACAAAATAACAATTAAAAATTCTCAATACTAATAACTATTGTATACAAGTGTACAAATAAACATTCCCTTTTATAGTGTTTATATTGTTTTGGTCATATTATGTGGTTGTAACTCGATCGTTAATGTAGTTCAAATATTGGGCTTAGCTTTGGAGCAATCTCGCCAATCTGGTAGTTCTCTTGTGCATTTATTGCTTAATTCTTCACTCCTGGACTTCAAATTTTTTGTACCTTCAATTATAACATTATTCTCCTAATTTTTTGAATGGTTTTCCTGGATCATCTCATCTTTCATCGGTCATTAATTGTATCAATGTTCAGCAGTAATATTATTATGTTCTGCCTTGTTTTAGATTTTTTTTCAACAATCCTTTCTTTTTACCAAAACACTAATTACCTCAGTGAAAGCTTTGGCTATCATATGTTATGGTCACAGGTTCGGTTTCACAACTTCTAGTTCACTTGATTCTGTTGATCTTTATTTTTTCTTCGTCATTATATTATTATAAATTTTTGTAATGTAAGATTTTCTATTTTTTAACTTTTTACTATGTTTGATTTCTCTATATGGATTATACAACTGGTTCATATGAATTATATATCCCCTTCAATGCTCATTATAATTATGTTTCATCACTTTCATTATACACAATTTTTCCTTTTTACCATATTTCACGGTTATTCTCACTTCACGCACTGTCACACTATACCACTTTTATAATTATAGTTTGATGTTATATTTGTAAAATTTTATATCATTCACTTTCTGTAGTTCCACGATATAAGAATCAGAAAAAAGAATCAGTTTTACTTTGTTTAGATGACACAGTTATTTTTTAAATGTCACACACACACACACACACACACACACACACACACACACACACACACACACACACACACACACACACACACACACACACACACACAACATGTAATAAACACAACACATAACTGTAATATGTAAACGTCACAGAAAACTGTCTGAGGTGCGCAGACCTCCTCATAGTTAAATATGTTTATTCACAATGTCTTATTTCTTACAGTCTAGTTTTACACATTTATGTATTTGTGCGATATTATTTTTAAAAGATTGACAATCTGAAGGTAAGAAGTTTATTCTTACGGTATAATTTATCCTCTGGTGAGCTCTTTAAGCAGTGCAACATGCAGAATTGCTAGCAATCAAATAATTAGACAAACATGACTTACCGAAATCTCATGAATAGTTGTTCTTGACACCCAGGCAGAAAAGACTGGTTGGAATAAAGGATAGGTTACATGAGATGGATTCTACCTGACAAAAATCCAGCCCGTGGATGTGTACACTACAGTGGTTGAAGCATGACAAAGGGTTCAGGCCCGATGCATGAATCGACTTTACAAAACCCATAGTGCCAACCTCAGAAAATTAATAATTGACCGGTTCGATATTCGAAATATCGAACACCGGCCCCCGTTGACCACGATGGGTAAACAAACAAGTACACTAAGAGAACTGCACAAAATACATTACAAAAATTTTTTAGTGAACATGAACACACTCTGAAAAATTACCCTCCAACATAGGAGGGGGTCACACGCAAACACGAGAAAATTCAAAACATACAACAAAACATGCAATTAATTAGAAAAAAAATGACGAATAACTCCGCCGTGGGCGCATCAACCAGGCGAGCAATCCGAAAGGTTCGGGTAGAGCAGACAAAAACTAAACAACATGCAATAAACAATTGCCCAGCCAAACACAACTTAAAACTCAGCAAATCAACTTAGTTAACATTCCCTAGGTTTTTACAATTTTTTTCCTTTTTTATTTTTTGTTCCCTTTATTTTTATCATTTTTTTTTTACTTATTTTTGTTGTTGTTGATTTGTTGAGCATCCATAACTCACAATAGACTGGCACAATGCCATGCCAGAAACATTCCACAATGTAAACTTCAATGCGGACAACAGCTGGAAGGAACCACCTGGGAAATCCCAGAAAAGTGTCAAGTAAGTCCACAACACAATCATTAAAACTAATTCTGCTCACCCGAAAACAAGACAAACACAGTCAAGAAGCTATAGGCAACCTGTATAATTTAATAGCAGGTCGTTCAAAAGAACCTGCGGACGTTTTAACTAAAACGCGACGAACAACCCCGTCGCTCCCCGGAAACACTGCTGAAACTTGGCCAAGAGGCCCCATCAGGGGAGAAAAATTCTGTTCCTCCAAAACAACCAGGTCCCCAACCATTAAGTTTCTGGACTTAGACGACCACTTCGATCTGGCATGAAGTGCCGTCAAGTATTCCAAACGCCACATTTTCCAAAATGCTTGGAGCAAAGCGGCAATTTGTTTGTAATGGGGGACCGTCACTTCATTTAACGAGACTTCAGCTTCCGGGGGCGCAGTAATGGGGCGGCCAACCAGAAAGTGACCAGGCATTAGAGCCTGGCAATCACTTGTATCTGAAGATAGGGCAGTTAAAGGACGGGAATTTAAGATTGCTTCTATACGAATACATAACAATGAAAATTCTGCTACAGTCAACGACCTGGTCCCAATCATGCGTTTCATATGAAACTTGGCCGACTGGACAGCCCGTTCCCACAAGCCACCCTGATGAGGGGCAGACGGAGGGATAAATTTAAAATCAATATTGTTATCGACAACAAAAGCTGTTATCTGCGCTGACATGTCAGGATTAGAAAGAACATTTTTTAGCTCCCGTTTAAGTTTGGAGGCGACCCCACAAAATTCCTGCCACAATCCGAATACAGTGTTTGAGGAGCTTCACGACGACTAATAAATCGCCTCAACACATCAATAAACTGTGACGTAGAAAGATCCATAGCTACTTCAAAGTGAACTGCTTTAGTGGCTAAGCAGATAAAAATACATAGGTAAGTTTTGACTATAGGTGCCTTCCGAAGAGCGTAAGCCCGTACCAAAAAAGGGCCAGCATAATCCATGCCGGAAGAATAAAATGGAGGTGCCGGATTAACCGTAGGGATTGGCAGATCCCCCATTAACGGATTGGTGGGGCAAGGACGCGCCCTGAAACAAGGAAGATGTTTCCAAATTATGGTTCTTATGACCTGACGTGCGGACAAAATCCAATAATTTTGAGCCAGCTGAAATTGAACTTGCAAAGGACTAGCATGACCTAACCACACATGGGTGTGATAAATTAGCAACCCGACTAGATGGTGATGCTTGGGCAGTAAAACCGGAAAACGATTTCTAGCTACCGTAGAGTTGGTCAAGCGACCGCGTACTCGAATGAGGCCAAAATCATCAATAAACGGGACCAGGCGCTGAATGCGGACCGGGAGCTGCTTACCTAAACGAACAGCCGTGAGCTCCTGTCCAAACACGCTGCACTGAATGTAGCGTAAAATATAGTCAACAGCTAACCTCTTCCAACCCACGGCTGTGGAAGGTTCAACCCCCGAAGGCACAGCCCACCTTAAGATAACTGAGGTTACCCCCACCACTAAGGGCCACGAGGACAAGTGATCGAACAATTCCACCGGGGCTCCTGAGTAAGAAATGAAGAGACCTTGGTCTCCAAGGCAACATCTTGCACGTCGTGATTCGGTTGATAATTAATAGGGGGCCAGTGCACAGAATCAAGCTTTAGCCAATCTGGCCCTGACCACCACAATGTCGACGACTGGAGGCTGGTGATTGAAGTACCTCCAGAGGCCAAATCAGCGGGGTTAGAAACACCATGAACATGACGCCAAGACTTAGTATTGGTCCACTCGGTAATGGCACCCACCCGATTAGCAATAAACGTTTTTAATTTAAAAGTAGGCATATTCAGCCAATCCAAAACAATCGTTGAATCTGTCCATAAGAAAATTTGACTCATTTGAAAACATGAAGAGAATAAGCCAACATAATGACAAACTACTTTGGCTAAAAGATAAGCTCCCAACAACTCCAAACGTGGGATTGATAAAGTTTTAAGAGGTGCCACTTTAGTTTTAGAAGACACCAACGAAACCACCGGAGGACCAGAGTCAGTATAAATGGACAGGTAAAGGACTGCCCCGTAGCCCAACTGGGAAGCATCACAGAAACCATGTAATATAACCTTTTCAATACGCCCACCTTTAGGGAGGAATGGCCGAGAAATAGTGATTACCGAAAGATGATTCAGAGAGGACAGGAATTGACTCCAATAATCATTTAAGTCATCATTGAGAGGAGCATCCCATTCCAAGCCCTCAGCCCAGAGTTTTTGGAAAAAGGCCTTAGCCCTGAAAATCACTGGCGAAAGCCAACCACATGGGTCAAATAATTGTGCCATCTGGGATAACACGACACGTTTGGTGAATTGAACCTGAGCATTACTGCAACAGGCCAAAGGAGGAAATGAGAAGCAATCGGTTGAATGGTCCCAACTGAAACCCAGAATATCCTTAGAAACGGCGGAATCACTCTGAGCAGCTGATTCAGGCAGGCAGTCAGGTTGATTAGTACACCATTTTTTCAAGTTGAAACCTCCTGACGATAACAACAGGATTAATTCCTGTTGTAATTTGCAAAGCTCTGGTTTTGAATCAGCACCAGCAGCAATATCATCAACAAAAATATTACGGCTACGTACCGCCGCTCCCGCAGGAAAATTAACTCCCTCATCCTGAGCCAGCCGCTGCAAGGTTCGCAACGCCTGAAAAGGGGTGCAAGCCAGCCCGTAAGTAACGGTGCGTAAAGTGAAAACCCTTAGTGGGGCGGTAACCTCCTCACGCCATAAAATACATAGGTACACCGAGTCATCAGGATGCATGGCAATTTGGCGATACATCTGTTCGATGTCGCACGTGAAGACATGGCTAAAACGCCGAAACAAAGTCAAAACATCGGACAGTAAGGTCTGCAACTTAGGGCCGACACATAACACGTCATTTAAGGAAATCCTGGAGGACGTCTTCATGCTGGCGTCAAACACCACTCTTATTTTTGAAGTATCGCCTCTAACCTTAAAGATACCATGATGTGGGATAAAATATTTTGGAAAATTGGGGTCCGACACCAGCGACTTATGCCCCTGAGCAACATAATCAGTTATAAATTGCACATACTGGCTCTTAAACTGATTGTTAGATGCAAATTTCCTTTCTAATGCGAAAAACCGAGACACAGCTCCCTTAAGGGAATTTCCCAAAGTGTGAGAAGAGTTTTTGAAAAACGGCAAGCGCACCTGGTAACGACCCGACGGCAACCGACTTGTTGACTCCATATAAAACTTTTCAGCAAAGTGATCCTCTTCAGATAACTGGTGGGGTAAAGCTGGAGGCTCTTCGACCTCCCAAAACCGATAAACTTGCTCAAGTAGGTTGGTTGTATCAGTTGATAATGTTGTGACTGAAGGATAAAAGTGGTGGAAATGACAGTGAAGCTGATGTGCAGACACCAGAGCCAAAGGAAGGCCAGTAAGACCGCTAGCACAAGTCAATGCAGAATTAAGTGAAATTGGGGCTCTACCCATAATTACAAACCCAAAACGTGTCCTAACTGCAACAGGCAAACCTGCACCCAAGGGAATAGTCTCTCCCAAAAGAATAGCCGCTACAATATCGGCTCCAAACAACGCATCAATTGGGGCTGCTACATCAAAGGTAGGGTCAGCTAACAGAAGGTCTTTCGTAGCCTGCTTAACTTCAGGAAACACCTGGAACCTAGGTGAGTCCGATGAGATCCTTGAAAGAATTACAAAAGCATGGTTAGACGCCACAACCTTGCGTTTTAAAGTTTCCAAGGAAAGATGGCACACCCTTTTAGCTTTGGTGGCAATATCACCTACCCCATTGACACTTATTGAAGCGTCAAAACAAGCGCACTTTAAGCGAGATGCACACGCTTCAGTGATGAAAGAAACATGGGACGTGCTATCCAGGATGGCCCTAACTACGATATAACCACCATTGGGAGACACCAAGACTGCTAGACATGTGGCTAACAGAACCCTGAAGGATGGGGCAGAGACATGGTCAAAGTAGTGCTAGACAGATCAACTTGGTCAGCAAGCGATGACCCCGAAGCCTTGAGTTCAGCTGTTTCAGAAATCTGTGAACGAGACGGAGACGGACGGGCATTTTTGAAATGAAGTAAAGTGTGGTGGTACTTAGAGCCACACGTTTTACATCTATTTTTGCACCATCCAGAATGTTTATGTTGGAGGCACGAAAGACAACATTTTTTATTCTTGAGACTTTGAAATCGAGCCCTAGAGTCCTTACTCAGCCACGCCGGATGCTTGAGAAGCACATGGGTCCGGGAATCGCAATGAAGGCAACGTGAATTAGATGAATCCCGTTGCATAACCTCCACAGATAACGTGGACACAGCAAGAGGAGTAGCCTTAGAAAAGAAAACCTTCTGAGTTTTCTGGTGGCTAGTGCTAGGAAGAGCAGGTAAAGCCGATTCCAAAGATGCCTTTTCTTTTTGTTCCTCCATGGTGGTTAAAAATGTCATAATTTATTTTAGAGAAGGGAGATTTTCTTTGTCTGTAACAGACGCCTCAAAGCGTTCACGTAATGATAAATCCAGCCTTGACAATACAAAAGACGCATATATTGCTTGATATATATCAGCAATGTTTAGAGCTAACAACGCTGAAAAGTTAGCATTGAAGCTGTCTACCAATTTTCTAATGGATGCAGCTGATCGCATAGAAGCGGCTGGTAATTGAAGCAGATTGGTACAATGGGCCCGGGCGGCCAAACGAGGGTTGTGATAACGGCTTTTAAGAGTTGACAGTGCAAGCTGATAACTATCGTCAACTATGGGAAGTGCGGCAACCTTCTCATAAGCCTCACCCTTAAGATGAGTCAATAAATATAACAATTTCTGCTTTGGAGTGAGGGCAGGAGTTTCGTCCACTAATGTGGTAAACTTCGACCAAAACTCAGACCAACATTTGGACTGGCCATCAAAAAAAGGTAAAGAAAGCTTCGGCAACTCATGAATGAGAACACCTGAGTGCCTGCCACTTGCCGATGAAGACTGACCGGAACCAACCGGTATCTCTGGTTTAGTTAGTTTTGACGCTAAAACGCTTCCCTGGACATAAATATCTTTAATTTGCGCTACCACCGAAAAAATGTGGTCCTCGTCCAATCCCTGGGGCAATGACTCTGCCGATAGGTAAGGATCTACCTTACCTAGAAGATCCTGATATTCTTCGGACAACCTGGAGGCCAAGATACCGGCTTCATGTTGATCCACGACTCTCAATTGCGGCAACCCTTCCAACCTATTTATTAAGTGTTGCAACGCAAGTATTCCCACTGAAGTGGTCCGGTCAAAGGCTGCCAGTGACAATTTAGCAGACATTATGATTTAAAGAATTTCGTGCAACCAACAACCACCCCGGACGAGAGAATTAGAAATTAAACAATATAGTCACGACCCAGACCTAGCCTAACAGTAATCTAGATAAATCGGCCTCTGAAATAAACTGGTTTTCATGAACAATACAGAACATAGTAGATACAAAAGTAAATTAGTGCAAGGCAAAATACAATTTACACAGACCAAAAGGCTAATAGTACAAAACACAATAAATCACATACTCAAAAAATGCAAAAGATTAATTTGCACAGTGCAAAAGCACGAAAAAAACAACAGGTTGCACAATATTAAAGCACATACGGTGCAAAATAATGGTACACAAAATTGTACACAAAGAACATGTGTAATACCAAATAGAATAAATGCACAAAAATACACTAATACACAACAAGGTACAATATACAAAAATTCCATAGTTAACGATACAAACACAATAACTTAGACACATTAAATGCAAAAATTTATCATGGTCAACGCGGCGTGTATGGACAGGATATCGCGCATATGCCAAATATAAACCGCACCAAAAAGGTAATAGTCAATTCCAAAAAAAATTAAATATAAATGCAGGCTATACCGAAAAAACCGGGTAACCTAAAAACCAACCATCCCCCACACGCCTTACACATTCGCAAGCACGTAACACGTCGACTTCACATGTAAAGCAGACCATAACAGGATGGGTACAAACTTCTCATGAATTGACCGAGTAATCAAACGATTACCAAAAAAATCAAGGTGCAAAAATTTGATACAATATTCGCTCACCTGGCCCACGCACATGCGACGAAACTGCCCAACATAACCAACCAACAGCACAAGACGCAAAATAATGGTCCACATGCCTATCGTACCAACGTATATCCGTGCCACAACATGCAAATAACGAACATTGTTATAATTTTGAAACTAACAGCATGCAAAAATCCACGAGCAGGCACAAAAAACGAAACAGCACGGCACGTTGGTGATTAGAATAAAAATCGCAAAGCCAAAACTGGCTTGTAACCCATTTACCCAACACGGCCAGCATCAGCATGAAAAATTACAAAGCACGTGTTCCCATTCGAAACGGCAAGCAATTAAATTGAAAAACTAGCAAATTCATAAGCCTCTGGTAGTATAATATGTGCGATTTTATTTTTAAAAGATTGACAATCTGAAGGTAAGAAGTTTATTCTTATGGTATAATTTATCCTCTGGTGAGCTCTTTAAGCAGTGCAACATGTAGAATTGCTAGCAATCAAATAATTAGACAAACCTGACTTACCGAAATCTCATGAATAGTTGTTCTTGACACCCAGGCAGAAAAGACTGGTTGGAATAAAGGATAGGTTACATGAGATGTTTTCTACCTGACAAAAATCCGGCCCGTGGATGTGTACACTACAGTGGTTGAAGCATGACAAAGGGTTCAGGCCCGATGCATGAATCGACTTTACAAAACCCATAGTGCCAACCTCGGAAAATTAATAATTGACTGGTTCGATATTCGAAATATCGAACAGTATTATATTTCTATTTACAAGTTACTATGTACTTTTTTTTTTGTCATTTGATCTCCACTTCTGGGTATTTTGGTCATCGTCAGTCATTGTTTGTCACTGTCATAAAATTATTTCCTCCCTGAGTTTTCATTCTCTATTTCCCAATTATTTAGTTATTATACTATTTCTCTTTTTGTTCTGATTATTTAATGGATTGCGTTTATGCATATTTTACTATGAATTTTGATGGTACATTTGTTTTTCCTTTGAGGTGTATTTTTGTTACGTTATAATATAAAGTTTAGTTAATTAGTATCAAGGGCTAACAAAAACACTTATCTAAAAGAAAAGTGTGTAATAAAAATTATGGTTTTTCATACATACATATTAATACAAAATAGTATTAAAATACAAATGTTACATAAAATAAAGTTACTTCGATGTCAATGGATTCAAAAACCTAACAGACTCGTCTGACGACACAATGTCTTCTTTTTTTCACACAAAATTTCGTGGCAAGATAATTTTTTTATTTCTTGTCTTGTAGCTGCACGATGCTCTTTAGAGTCTATCCTCTAAGATTTGTAATCCTTTTTCAATTGAGTTGAGACCTTGTGTCAAGCTTGCAATTGTCATGTGCTTTTCTAGTAAAACTGCGTCTTAGGTGTCAGCTTCTTCAGCAGCATTTTGCTCACGCATTTCTATGAGCTCATCAATTGTCAGCTCCTTCCTACGTGAGTCCAACAGCTCACTGACATCATCACTATCGACTTTCAAGTCTAATTGCCTGGCAGTATTGAAAACTTCTTCTACTGTACAAGCAATCTGATCAGTTTCAAGGTGTGATTTTCGTTTTGTTTTTGAAAAAGAACGGACAAGTTTTCTTCCAGACACCATTCAAGGTTTTTTGGGAAATTTTATCCCAAGATTCTCCAATGATTCTTACAGCGTCTAAAATATTGAATTGTTGCCAAAAATCTTTAACAGACAGCTGACTGTTTTGCCTCATATTCATTCACATAGCAAATGAACGTCTTGTGTAGTAAGCCTTGAATGTTTTGATAACACCTTGGTCCATCAGCTGAAGCAAGCAGGTTGTGTTTGGAGGTAAAAAAATAACTTTCACATGTGGGTGGGAAAAAACCAGGCCTCAAAAATGGAAGCTGTCACCCAAGCTTTAAGACTGGACTTCCAAATCACTGGCAAGCCAGCTTCAGATGTATTTTTTAAAGCTCTTGGATTTTCAGAGCGATAAAATAAGAGGGGTTTTAATGTGCAGTCACCAGCTGAATTCCCACCAATCATCACTGTCCATTGGTCTTTGGAAATTTTAAAGCCTGGAAAGGTTTTTTCTTCACATGCAATAAAAGTTGGTTTAGGCAGCTTCTTCCAAAATAGGCAGATCTCGTTCAAGTTCAATATGGTCTGACTGCTATATGGTTCAACTGCTATGATTTGACCTTCCTCTATTATAGCCTTGAGTGTGTCATGAAAAGAAGACGCAGGCTGTTAATTGCCACTTGCTACCTCTCTGTTCTCCGTGATGCTGTGCCAATTGCAGCGAGTTTTAAATGGGCTGAACCAACCGTTATTGGCTACAAAGTTTTCCTCTTTGACCGTCTCCCCAGCTTCTTCTTTCACCCTTTCAAAAATCAATTTACCTTGATAACACACGGTGTTCTGATCGACTGGGCAATACTTTACTCTTATTTGATTATCACATCATAATTTCATCACTGTTTCCATCTCAGCAATAATAAGTACCGTGACACTTGCGAATTATGCTCGAGTTCAAGGATTAGGAATTCTTCACAGCTATCAGAATTCTTTCTTTATCTTTTATTATTGTTCTTACTGTGGATTCCGGCAGCTCAAACTTCTTTGCTAATTCACAAATTTCAATTTGGAGATCAAAATCCTTAGTAATGTTAAGTTTACATTCCAAGGGTTACCTTTTAAGGTGTTGATAGGTTGTGACACGCTAAGGCGTCACTATGCGATTATTAATTTAGCCAGTGGAAAAATGACACTGAGCTCAGAAGGTTATGAATGGACTGCTGAGATAATAGGAAGCTCAATAGCCCCTCAGTACAGGAATTCATACCACGTTAGGGAAATAATAAGGACACCCATAGGAGATAAAGAAATCGTAACAGAATCAGCATTATGGCAGGAAAAAATGCAGGAAATATTGTCGTTTCAAGGAAAGGGGTATACCGAGGCAATCAGTGTGGAACAGAAGAAAAAATTAATAGAAATATATAAAACTTATCATAATGTATTTTCCGATTCTCCTGGAAAGGCGAAGAATTTCATATGCCGATTAAAATTTCATGACTCTGTTAATTTCAATAAGAAATCGTATCCTATTGCACAATCGTTAAAAGAGGCAGTTAGAAAAGAAATAGCAAGGATGATTCAAGAAGATATTATAGAGAAAAGTAATTATGAAGTCAATCAGCTTATTTGAGCAATCTGTTTATTACTAAAATAACTCGTTTTCTGGGGCGGGTTTTATGTTACATGACATTTTGCCATGCCATTTTAACATAAATATGCTTTAATAATCTTACCCAAAAGTACCAAGAAACATAAGAGTTTCAAGAAATAAGTAATTAAAGACTTAATTAAATATTGTTTATTTTATTGTTTAATTCATGATAACGAAGACTGTAATAATTATGTTTATCACAGTTAAAATAATGTCAATAATGATAAGTAAGGAGGACAATGTTAAGGAACTTACTTATGAAATTTTGTTTTATTTATAAAAACTGTAAATTTATAAATACAGTAAGTTAAGGGGAATTGTTATATATTACTAAGAGTTATTAGTAATTAGTTTGGGTCACATTAATTAATATTATATGTGATAGTGTTAATAACACTAATGTTTATCTTAACAAGAAAGTACCAAAATAATAGTAATAGATTTTTGTAAAACTAGGCATATTGAGCTTAGACAGTTAAGGTATATGAATAAGAATTTCTATTAAAATGATAATGAAACAATGTCAGGTTATGTTATAGGATTACTAAATGTGTCAAATAAGTTTAAAAAAGTGAAAAGTACAAGAAGAACTAATAATAAATAAGTTTGGAACAAATAAAATAAAAAGTGTAAATTGATAACTCAAGAAATATATAACAGAAGATAGTAAAAAGTGGTGACAAAATAATCAGTGTTTCATCAGAAGATCAAAGAAACTGTTAAAAATATATAGTGGTGGACAATTAACTGAGCGATAGTTAAATATAAAATGGATTTATTAGAAATTACAAATGCATAAGCTGTGCTCTCACAGAGTACACTCGCACTAACAACTACAATGACCTAGTTACATCTTATGTTTTTCAAGTTGGCACTAGTGAACATATAACTTCATTTAGATAATCACAAAGTATATAATATTTGAATCATAATTTATATTTCATAAACATCACTTTTAACTGATACTTAATGTTTATTCAACACTTCCCTTGTTTATGTAATATATATATATATATATAAAGTCTCTGCATAAAAATTATTTAAAACTTTTACAAATGATTGACCAATGTAACTCAAAAACTGGACGTGGAAGTGGCTTGGTGAGGATATCTGCTGTCTGATCCTTGGTGTTGACATACACTAGATTGAAGACCTTCTCTTCAAACTTTTCTCTTATATAATGGTATTGGATGTCAATGTGGTTAGTCCTTTTGTAAAAGACTGGATTCTTGATCAGTTGAATTGCACTTTTATTGTCCATGTACAGACTTGTTTTTGTGCTTTTCAAGATGCATAAGTCGTTCATAAGTTTCCTTAGCCACATTATGTCTTTAACAGCTTGGCACGCTGCCATATATTCAGCATCGGTTGTAGACAATGCTGTTGTGGCTTGTCGTTGAGAACTCCAGGTAAGTACACTCGATCCTAGTTTGATTAAATATCCAGAAGTAGACTTGCGAGTTTCAATTTCTCTAGCAAAGTCTGCATCACTATAGACTTGCAAATGAGTATTAATATCTGCTTCGAACTTTAGACCGTAGTCCAGAGTTCCCTTTAGGTATTTGAGGATTCGTTTCACAGCATTCCAATGAAGCTTGGTAGGTTTTTGAAGATAGCGACTTGCCTTATTAACAGCAAAAGACAAATCTGGCCTGGTACCATTTGATAGGTAAAGCAAGCTTCCAACAGCTGCATAAGGCATGTTGACTATTCCAGTGTTCAGATTTTTATGAGCATCAGTGCATGTCTCTTCATGAGGATCTGCAGGGATTGTCACTGGATTTGCATTCTGCATCCTAAACCTTTTGATTATCTTTTCTGCATACGCAGTTTGATGGAGGAATATTGATCCATCCTGATGTCTTTCAATCTGCAACCCAAGAAACATATTTGCCTGGTCATCAGTAACCTCAAATTCCTTTTTTAACCCATGGATGAGATTGTTGATATCGTCTTGTTTTTTAGCCGCAATTAGTCCATCATCAATATAGACGGCCAAAATCAGCCTTCGATCTTTATTCGTGCTAGTGAAGATACATGGATCTGCCTTGGTAGAGTCAAGTCCGTACTTCTTTAGAAATTTGGTAAACCTCTGGTCCAACATCTGGTGGATTGTTTGAGTCCGTATATGCTCCGAAGCAGCTTGCAGACTTGATTTGTTCCATTTGAAAAACCTTCTGGTTGCTTCATATATACATTCTCTTCAATCTCACCATTTAGAAAAGCAGTTTTGATATCAAACTGCTCCAGTTTGAGTTTTTCTTTTGCTGCAATAGATAAAATCATTCGAATTGAATCAAATCTTACTACGGGACTGAAAGTTTCCTTGAAATCAATTCCAGCCTTTTGATCAAAGCCTTTGGCAACAAGTCTTGCCTTGTACCTTTGAATATTTCCACTTGGATCCTTTTTAATCTTGAAGACCCAGCGATTTCCCATGACATTGGCCCCAGGTGGTGGTTCAACTAGATCCCATGCGTGATTTTTAAGAAGAGATTCGATTTCTTCATGCATAGCAATACTCCAGTTTTCAGCATCATCACTGTTTACAGCTTCCTGGTAATTGAGAGGTTCAGTACCTTCTGCAATAAAACAGTCCTCAATGTTAACATAATCAGCATATCTCGCTGGAGGTTTGATTGCCGATGATTGGCGCAGTCTGCTTCTGTAGTTTGTAGTCTGGTCATTCTCAGTACCAGCTATTTCAGATGCTTCAGATTGCACTTGATCCTCAGAAGTTATATAATTTTGAACAATATCATGATCTTCAACAAAAAAGTTGTTTTGAACAACTTCAGGAACTTTATCTTTATTTTCATCGGGTAAGAATAATGATGTGTATTCTTCCCTGTTTTCATCATTTTCTTCTTCACTTTCAAATGTATTCATGAAAATGACGTCACGTACTACATTTACTTGTTTTTTGTGAGGAAACCAAACTCGAAATCCTTTAATATGGTCTTCATATCCAATAAAATATCCCTTTTCAGATTTAGCGTCCCGCTTCTTCCTTTTGATCTTGGGAATGTGTGAGTACACTTTTTCTCCAAATGTATGTAGATCTTTTAAATTTGGTTTACGACCATGCCAAAGTTCATAAGGAGTGAAATCCTTTACTGAACTTGTACTTGTGCGATTTAATACATACACCACTGTATTGACCGCTTCAGCCCAAAAAGTCTGTTTGAACTTTCTTGCGTGCAGAATAGTACGTGCTGCTTCAACTACTGTTCTGTTCTCCCTCTTGGCTGATCCATTTTGTTCTGGTGTATATGCCACTGAACGCTGGTGGGTGATTCCTTGGTTACTGAGCAACTTGGAAACATTTTCACAGTCAAATTCCAATCTGTTGTCAGTTCTCATGATTTTTATCCCATTAGAACAGTGTTTTTCTGTTTTTTTAACAAAGTCAGTCATGCAAGCAAGAGCTTCAGACTTTGCATTAATAAAATACACATGTCTATAATGAGAAAAATCATCTTTTAGGAGGAGAAAGTATCTTGATCCACCTAAAGAATTTTGTGACATTGGACCACACAAGTCTGCATGAATGATCTCACCAATAGCACTAGTTTCGTAAGTACTCATTGGAAAGGGTAGGCGATGAGTTTTTCCAATTGCACATGCATTACAAAAACATATGTCATTGTTTTCAACTTTTACACCAAAATGTTCAAGTACCTTTTTAACTCACTAGTAACTACGTTTTGATGCACTAGTTTTTGATGCCATGTTTCTAAAGTATCTGCAATATTAGCACAGTTAGTGTTCAATTCTTCATGTTTTTTGCTCGGAGGCTCAATTTCAAATTGCATCTCGAATAAACTATGTCTTTTGCGTAACCCCATAGCTATGACTTGACCATTTTTCAAAAATTTGCACACTTTAGTATCTGCAATTTGTTTTAGACCTTTGTCTAAAGCAACACAGCTCGAGAAAAGATTGTAACTAAGATCTGGAACGTATAATACATCTGCTAAATGATTTTTATTCCATTTTTCACCATCAAATGTATTCACGTTTATATTGCCTTTTCCATAGGCTTTTAGAAAATCACCATTTCCAATACGCACCAAGATTTCTTGATTTAATGGTTTATAATCTACAAATCAATCTCGATGATGTGTCATGTGGTCAGTTGCACCTGAATCTTTATACCACATGTCAACCTTTTTAGAGCCTTGTAAAATAGATGCTAAGGCCTCACTTATAAGTGCAGTTCCCTGTGTTGTATCACGTTTTTTGCTTGTGTCATTTTTATCACTTTTATTATTGTATTTTCTGAATCTACAATTTCGAGCCCAATGGCCTGGCTTGCCACAAACAAAACAATCGCCTTTTGGTTTACACATATTATTAGAATTGTTTTTATACATACCCTGTTTTGCACCTTTGCCTTTATATTGAGATTTTGACGCAAAAGCTTTACTTTCAGTCTTTTCAGTATCATTCACTCGCATTTCTTCAACTCTTAATCTATTAATGAGGTTCGTTTTTGTACAATCAGCCTCAGCTGTTGACTCCCATGCACACAGAAAATGACTAAAACTCTTTGGCAATGTAAGCAGAATTTTTGACACTATCATCTTGTCATCAACAGTTTCATCCATGCTTTTAAGTCGATAGGCTAAATCTTCAATCTTTGAAATGTGTGTGGCCATATCGTCAGCTAAATCCTTGACAAATGAGTGCCACTGCTGCTGAAGAATGTGCAGAGATGCTTCGCATTTTTGCTCATACACAGACACAAGTTTTTCCCACATTTCTTTGGCATTTTCTAGATGCACAAGATGAATCATGGTTTTTTCAGTCAGAGTTGTCACAATTACTTTCTGAGCTGTCCCGTCTGCCTTTTTGAAATCAGATTTCTTCTTTTCATATTCTTTTTTCTCAGCTATAGATGCATTATTATCTAACATAGTGGGCATAACTTGTACACCTTTGACTACATTCCATAAGCTGTAGGATTTCAATATAACTATAATCTGAAATTTCCGTACAAACCAGTTCTCGCTACCTTGTAACTTGTTAATACGTAGTAATTCAATTTCCATGTTTATGGCGTTGAGGTTAATTTTCACTTTTACACACGCGGTCGGAATAACCTTTTTATTTGCACGTAAACACGTTTTAAACTATCACTGAATTGATTCACTTTCCATGTTTATGGCGTTGAGGTTAATTTTCACTTTACCACACGGTCAGAATAACCTATTTGCTCGTAAACACGTTTTGGACTATCACTGCTCAATTTCATGTAAATATTACCCTTTGCGCACCTGGGCCCATAACCTGTTAAAAATATATAGTGGTGGACAATT
This sequence comes from Magicicada septendecula, assembly GCA_034769895.1. NCBI lineage: Eukaryota > Metazoa > Arthropoda > Insecta > Hemiptera > Cicadidae > Magicicada > Magicicada septendecula. The sequence goes on along the minus strand of CM068371.1, from coordinate 163,774,453 downwards.
AACTGAGCGATAGTTAAATATAAAATGGATTTACTAGAAATTACAAACGCATAAGCTGTGCTCTCACAGAGTACACTCGCACTAACAACTACAATGACCTAGTTACATCTTACGTTTTTCAAGTTGGCACTAGTGAACATATAATTTCATTTAGATAATCACAAAGTATATAATATTCGAATCATAATTTATATTTCATAAACATCACTTTTAACTGATACTCAATGTTTATTCAACAGAAACCAATAAAGTGAAGATCAAAGCTCTTATAAAAAAGGTATATCAGTTTAAAGAAAATGTAGGATAAAATAGTAAGAGTTTGTTTATGTTAATGCTATGATATCACCAGGGTGACATAATATGTTACATTAGAAACCAATAAAAGAGCTGATATAGGCCTTAGCAACTAAAAATGTTATAATAAATGAAATAAGAATTGTATTATTGAATCTGAACGAGAAAGGTTGAATTAAACACCAGATAGTGACTAAATTAAATTATTATACAGTTCATATCAGTGGACCTAAAATCAAAAGTTAAATAATCCTCTTCAACCAGACTAAATAGAAGAATGAAGTGTAGAAAGAAGTAAACCAATGAATCTCTGAAAAAATACAATCAATTACACAGGAAGAGAAGTATATTTTGATATATAATTAAACTGAACTATTCCATTATAGGCCTAGGCCATAGTTTCCAAAGACACTGATTACACTTTTAATAAGAACAATTTGGAACTTTTACTGAGAACAATATTAATGAATAATCTTACCATCAGTATGAAAAAACTATTAGTGTAGAGTATTATTATAATATAAAGTGAACTAGATCTAAAAAACATTTAACTAACATAACCTAAACACTGAACATTTTAAACTATTCATATAATCCTGTTAAGGTACTTTGTAATTATTTATAATCCCATGTATTTTGGTACTTTTCCTCTAATAACTGTTGTTTATATCGTAGTCAAAAGGACCTAACGTAACACAATCTATTTGTATTTTATTTAATAAATATAAATGTGGGCCTTGAGATATAAGAATCAATACTGCTACTGCTGCCATACTGAGCATATGTAAAGAACAGCCGGTAATTAGATTTTTGTTAATGATTATATATGTTATTTAAAAAACAATTTAAAGAAAATAAATAAAAGGATTTTGAGTGTAATAAATACAGATAAAAGGTTTATTCGTTTCTTTATTTAATGAATACAAAATGGGTATGATATTCTAAACAATATATCTGGGATTGTGAATTGGCTTCAGCAATTAGATTAAGTTGGCAACACTCCTCATTTGAAAGAAATGGCAGACTATTCAAATCTGCTTTGATGAGCTTTAGTTATCATATTCATCTCTTAAAGAAAAGATTAAAAGAGATTTAATTATAGCTGATAAATAAACCATATAATAAATTTTTTTTAATAAAAAATTAATAATTATATTTTACAAATAAATTTTATTTGCAACCGGTGATTGCAAATTGGCACTCAACAAATATTACCCTGACCAGATACTCATCCTATAAAATATTTAAACAGGTATACATTAAATAACCAAGTTAAACAAGGGCAAATCAGAAAATAAGTACGATTTGATATTGAACGTTACAATATATGAAAGTCTTGTACTGTACTATGTGACAGTAACAAACGATGGTGGAATGATCTAACTGTTAGTGGGGGACAAAGTGGGAGGGGAGATGAAGAACCGTGTAACTCCGAGTTCGCAGAAGTCGGGGTATTACTGTATTTATAGTTAATAGCAACATTGCTTTTAAGTTTAATACACATTTCACATTTATTAGCACCAACTGTTTGGCACCAACAATTTCACATTGTACCAACTGTCAATGAGGCAGCCTCAGTGTCCTGATCTGAGAGCCGCTAACGACCCCACATCACAGAATATGTAAAACACTTGGTGCTAACAAAAATACAATTTATGTTACACATAAAAACAATATTTTCTTAACACTGTAAACAATTCAAGTTTGTGAGTCAAATTTGTAAAAGATGTTTATGTAGATATAATAAAGATGTCAGGACTAGGACTGTCATGCCTACAAGTTAATAAACTACAGTTCTCTATTATGAGGGATGGTGTGATAGTTACCTTGTGTTTTGTGTTTGTAATCAAGTACAACAACAAAATGATGATGTTGATATAGGCCTATTTCAATATGCCACAAGAATATTAAAATCTGTATTCTAATTATTGTATAGTTTCATTTTCCTGTAATATTTAATTTTTTTACACTGTAGTATTTTCCTAATACCAATTCATGAAACTCTGCAACACATTACAGATTTTTTTTTTTAATACTAATGTATTATAAGACAACCAACTGAAAATCCCTTTCTATGTTCTTCAATTAATTATCCTTCTTTTTAATTAGCTTCAATTATTCAGTTTTCCTTGGCAATGGTTTAACTGACCACAAAAATTATTATTATTAATCTTTCTCATTCATAATATGTGGTGTTTTACAGAATTCTGCAATTGATAGCTGTAATTTTTTACCAAGCATTTACAATACCTTGTCATGTATTGAAAATCAAGCAGGCTAGCTTTCACTAGGTTAGAGGTTATAATGATTCATGAAAACAGGTAAATTGTGCAAAATCTTGTACAAAATTTAAATCTGATTAAACTACAATTAAATTAAAGTACAGTAAAATTAAAAACTGGGTCTGTAAAGATATGGAAATAAAACTAGTTTTGCAATTGTACTTTCATGTATTATCTTCTTGTAAGACTACAGAATGATTACTATATATCAGACAATTTGTACTAGAAGTTTGACTGATATTTCAAAAATGCTAACAGTGAAAGTGAAACTAAAAATATTGGGAAAATTTATGGATGGGAGCGCTGAGGTATCTGGTACAGTTCACATGATTAGATCAGACGAGGAGGATCCACAAGAGAGTTAATCAGACCTTAGTTTCAGCACTGTGTTTAAAATGGGCATATCAATTAAGAAATAATTATAATAATTAATAATGTAATAATAAAAAAATTAGGAAATTATTTCAAAAATACATTTTATTAGGCTATCAGAAATGTACAAACATTGGTTGCTAGGAATGCAAACAGACAATTGAAATAAAAAACAAATGAGAACAAAAACCATACCTCTGAGAACAAGTGATAATCAATGTTATGGTATGTATTATCAATCTGCAATGTCCAATCAAACAATGCATGCACATTTACTACCTGCAAAACATTCAAAAATATCACAAACACACAAAAAATCATGGCAACCATCTTCTGAGATATGAAGAGGACACATCTAATCGACTTTTTGCTTTGAGAAAACAAAATAAATGCTTCTGCATTGAAACGATTAAAATGAACTGTAAAACAACAACATAATTAATAATAAACAGAGGTAATAATATATAGACTGAAGTAGTACGTAACACAGTAATTAACAACGTAACTAAAACGTGAGACACATATTGGCAACACCTTAGCTTGCATAGCAGATGATTCTCCGTTACCCTCCTGCCATTCACATTTCAAAGTGGACTAGTCCATGAAGAAACTGGTTTTTGCGCACACGCCTTTAGCTTTCAATTTTGCTATACAATGGCCACCTACCAGTCTTCAGATTGAGGTTATGATAAGATGAATACCGATGCACATAAATAACCTAAATATGGTGTTGTCACAAAAAACTGGCCGTTGAATGTTTTAATGCAGCAGTAAATTATAGGCCTACAACAGTAAATTATAGGCCTACAAATGGTCATTTAAAGCACAGTTAAATTAGCCTATTCAAATTCAATGTGTACTGATTGACATTAACCACTAATTTTAATTATAATAATTCTTTTTTTTTTGCCCTCCAACACACACACACACACACTTACATTCTTATTGAATTAGTCAAATTGAAAGTTAAGGGCATATGCGCAGAAACCAATTTATGGATGGACGAGTCCACTTTGAAATTGTGAATGGCAGGAGGGTAACGGATAATCAGCCGGTATCCAAGTGAAGGTATTGCCAACTTGCGTGTGATGTTTTAGTTACCAGTACATTGTTAGTTACTATGTTACGTCCTATCTCAGTCTTTCATTTGTTTTAATCTTGTGTGTACCTACAGTCACACAGCTGGCTTAAAAAAAGAATTATACGTTTATTGTTTCCAAAGTAAATCAAATAGTAATAATCATAATAATATTGTAATTGTATTTATCTACGTTTACAAACAAAAGTGAAATAAATCAATCAATAAATACAATTGGAACAGTACACGCATCGGAATTTGTTGCTGTTTATAAACATGTCTGGGTATTGTTTGGTTCTGTTACTGTGTACTGCTGAGACATAAAAAACTATAGCCTCCCTGACCATTCTTATCGCAATGGAATTTGCAAACTGTACACTTCCATTCCTTAATTACACCCGACTATCTCTCCAGTTTATCATTACATAAAGGAATGCATTCTTCGTATCAATTTAATTGCAAGAATCTTTTCAATCCTGGACAACAAGAAACTATTTCTAGAAGAAGTAAAAAGCAAATGATTTCAATACAGAATTTTAGGAAAAGAATATCTTTTAAAATCCTTTAACACTAAAAGTGTTACAACCGGTAATAGAAGCAGATGAATGAGAATTGAGATAATTTATGTTTTACCAGCTGGCAAACAACGTTTTACTGTAAATAAAGCGAAAAGTTCAAGTTATAACATGCGATGTTCAATATCTATGAAATTTCTTTCATTTCATTATTATATTTCATTTTATTTTACGCAAAATTTGAGCGCGCACACATACACACACGCACGCAGATAGAGATTTGTGGTGACACATTTACAAACTTTAACAGTCACGACTTTTTGTTACTATTAGAAATAATGTTCATGGGTTGGCTGCACCGTCGCTGATACCAACAATTCTCTTCTCACATCTCACAGCGACTCCCTCTACATCGCCTTTCCCCTCTGACCGTAAGCATTTCCATGCCCTTAACTTTCAATTTTGCTATACTTTTAATTTACATTTATTTTTAATTTATATTGTTATTTCACTCTTTACATGTATTTTATGCCATTTAAAAAATAACCAAATTCTGTTTATCAGCTGTTAACATTTTTTGAGCTATAAGTGACATGAATTTTGCATAATTTTTAGAACACTTGCAGAATTTATAAAATAACTGTTAAAGTGATTTTATACTTTCTATTTTAAACTGTAACAATTTAACGCTATGTACAGATAGAAAACCTGTCCTCGAGTATGGTTGTTATATTATAGGTAGAAAACTATTTATAAGGGTTTTGTTTAAGACAAAAGTTTAACATCCGTAAAGAACAAGTCTTTAGAGGTTTTAAACGAGAAGAACAAGTATGCCTAACAGCACAACGACAATCAGTTAATTTTTAGCACAGAATTTAAATATGTAGCCTACTTCTAATGACAAAAGAATCTGTAGTACGTTAATTCTGCACGGTTCCAATTCTTGAATGTAATTAAGCATGATTACTTATGTACATGCTGACAAGTCAGATGTTTGTGGGGAAGCACTTCCATATGCCCTATTGTTAGCAACATAATTACACAACTTTCCCTTTTAAATAAAATACACCCACCTATGCCCAAACAATGTAATTTTAATTTTTACTGTATGATTAAAATGAAATATTTGTAAAAAACAATTCGGTAAGTATCGACTTTCTGGGCCACGCTGGTATTGGCGTGACATTTTTTTTTCTATTCTTCTATATTATATAAACATGAGAAAAATAATCTTAAACGGCGGTCGAACCTATTTACGGAGAAAAAAATTAAATAATTACTCACATAAGAACGCATGCAACAGCGGTACAGGACGGCCATTTTTCAAACATTTACAAGCGAGTTGAGCCGATACCTGCCGGTTAGGTTCGGAGGGGCGGCCCGAAGGGCCGCAAATATAGTTCATTGTTTCATATAATTCTTGCAAAAATTAAGGCGAACCATTTTTCAAACATTTACTGTGCATTTGTGCGCCGTCGCTCAGTTAACATGGCGGCCATTCACTTTACATGTTCTTATGGGAGTAATTATTTTATTTTTTTTCTCCGTAAATAGGTTTGACCGCTGTTTAAGATTATTTTTCTCGTATCTATATAACATAGAAGAATAGAAAAAAAAATGTCACGCCAATACCAGCGCGGCCCAGAAAGTCGATAATTACCAACAATTCATTAACTAAGCAATATAAACTTGGGAAATAAATTTGTATCTAAAAGTTTATCAGCCACTGACCTAACCTAACCAAAACTTTATAGGTACTAACTCACTTTAATTTGAATACTTCGACTAAATAAGGTTAATTTAATCTGAATTAGAATAAAGTTATGCAGTACCAGTGTCAGACTACATAACCTTACATTCTTTACACTATGATTAAGTATTAATACACGGGTGTACCCTATATAAAAATACGGTACTCAAAAATAAATATAAAAATAAACTATATCTTTACCAAAATGATTATTACGGCTGAAAAAAGATAAATAACACAAAAAATATGTAATATTACAACTAGTTTTAATGTATTCAAGTATATGATGTACAACTGTAATCGGTTGTTCTACTAGTGAGTCCTTATTATAAGGACAGCTTGCTAATAAAAACTATTCAAGTTTCAAAAGTTCGTTGCATATCAAAAGGGTAGTAATGCCTGTGATATGAATCACACTACCATAAAAATATGATAGAAAAAAATATAAAAAAATAGCAATCCACACCAAACTGAATTCTATTAATTAGCGTTAACGAATAATTTAGTAAACGAAATTTACAAATCTGCCTTGGTCGGCACATCTTGAAGTATGTTCACATACAAGCACTGCTTACACATCTGTCAAGACTGCTGTATGAAAACATGTCGGTATCACTAATGGAAAATAATCATTAAAGAAAATTAACAATAAAATTAATCTTAAAACATTAAATGTTTTATAATTTAAATATAAAATTGTTGGTATTGTTAACATCTGCTTGTAACAACTTACACTGTTGCATTCAAAACAAAAATATAACTTTTCATCTGATTAGCAATCTATATTCTTATGACAAAATTATAACTTAAAATAATGTTTTATAAACTGGAAGTACTTGACACTTACATCACACTTGATCTTTTGAGACATTTTCCAGAAATTCCAGGAAATATTTTTACTTTTATTTCCGTCTTCTAACTGACGTCAATTGTAGAGAATTCGAGGATACTGTCTTTGTGAATAACAAAAAACCTATTTAATCTCACAGGACATCAACGAACTGTCTAAATGCCGAACTTGTAATTAAACGCTCAGTAAACAGATGTGCATTAACAATAAACTGCAAACCATTAGGCAACATTTCTGTAAATATAAACAAGGTCAAAACTTTGGAGGTTAGTTATTTCTTAGTTACCATCAGCAGAACAGATGGACTTTAAAACTTTCTCTGTAAATGTAACTAATTAACCTAAAGGCAAACTTGTAGTAATACGTTTACACATTAACATATAAAACTAGCTATGACAACAAAACTTCTTTAAAAACATCTAGACACTCCTATGAACACGATGTCAATACGGTAAACATAATTTCACGACGTGTCAAAATTTGAACACTTACCGCAGACGTATAAAAAGGAAAATAGATAATCCATCCCCACTACTCAACATCGCAAGTCCTTACATAATTTTTTCACAGCGATAGAAATTTCGTCTATCAAATTAGATTAGACATAACTCTTGAGTTAATAATGATTAAATCACGATCTTAGAATTTTTTAGCATTACGACAGTTTTATACACTTCCTAATTTTGTTTTAAATACCCGCTTCACATTATTAAATTTATCTAAACAATATACCGTTTGAAACTTTCACAAACAGTGAAGTTAAACATAATCAAGTCAGCATTGTATCCGAATGTTTGAAACATGTTCGAGTTTAGGTTATGGTCATGTTGAGTTTTGTTTAATATAAATAAAATTAGACATTGCATCTTTGTTAGTGTAATATTGATAGCCATGGTAATTAATGAGGTGAGTTGATTTCTTTTTTATTTCAGCAGTTTGTTAACAGACAAAAGTATATAGAGCAGGAGGTAAGAAGAATAGGACTGCTGATATTTAATGAATTTTTCCTTGCATAAATTTGGTTACTGAGACGTAAACTGCTTTAATGTCTTCATTTATTGTCAAAGGTTGTGTTATTTGTTCCAGAAACTTGATAAAATGCTTGATCAGGATGTGCCAGAAGCAGTTCAGCAAATCAGTGAAATAAATGAAGGTATTGTACAAGTTACTGATGTTGTAGAGAAGCTGATACAACAAGTAAAGGATGATAAGTTAGCAACTGATAAGGTAAGTTTCTTCTGATCGGACGTTAATGCAGAGAAAATGTTCCTTATAGTGAATTAGGAGAATGAATATTTATGATACATAATTACATTTGTGTATACCAACAAAAATGAGTTTTCCCAAACAGCTTCACCTCCTATGAAGAAGACACGGTAAATCCAGTGATTAGAGAAAGTCAATTTCTCTTGATTAATGACTAGCGTCAAGTTATTTTTTTGAACCTTTTTATATGTAGGTGTTGCATATTCTTTATTTCATGATGTCAAAGTCATTTGTTAGTCATGTAGTTGTGTGTGTGTGTGTGTGTGTGTGTGTGTGTGTTTTGTTTGCTGTTTGTATTTCAAATTCCTACAGACCAAAGTCCGTTAAGATTTACAGTAATACACCATCTGTATATTACCACCATACTCTTTTGTGAGAATTAAGGACTAAGAGAGATGACAAGTACTTTGTTCTCCTTATATTGAAACAAAGTAATTGAGAACAACATGTTAACATGAGAGTACTGTGTAACATTAGTATTGTATTTATTTTGATGGTACATTATAAATTGGTTGTAGGCCTACATGTGTTTTAAAACATTTTCAAGTTCCTGGATTTTTGTTGTCCATGACGTGTCCGTTGATTAACTAATTATGAATATATCATTACTGACTTGGATCACACATTTTTTACCAATAAAAAATGGTAGTGATATGTTTATCATTTTTAAAGATTGCTCACCTCAATATCAGAAATCTTAAGAAAGTTCACAGTTACCACCTTTTAACTATTTTTATCAAAATAAATTATTTAACTACTGATATTTTTCAAGTTTATTTACATTTAGTTCAAAATACTTAGTTTTTTAACAGTGCCATATTATAATAAACTAAATAGTGAACAAACTGATGGATTCATTTCCATTATATAATTTTCGTTAGTTTCAGATACGCCCATGTGACATAAGTTAAGGCCTTGGAATGTTACAAATTAAGATGGACCTGTTTATTCATTATTTGATGTATTGCAATAATTATCAGTATCAGAACTATCAGATTAATTAACCCATACATTTCTTATTCCAGGGCTTGAGTATTCTCAATGTAAAAAATCAGATGTTGCTGAATTATCTCATGAATCTATGTTACCTAATACGACAAAAATGTATTGGTAAATCTATTGAAGGTGATTTAGCTATTGGTAAGTTGCATCAGCTACTTATAAGCTGATAACATTTTTATGTGGCACTGTGTAAATAAGGAATTTGTGTTTGTACATGTTCTACCAATCAAAAGTCTGTGGAGTCGTTATAATTATTCAAAATCTTCTTTCTCAAAATATTTTATGTATGAGATGTGGAAGTGGATGTAAGCGTAACACAGCACACAGTAAAAGAGAATAATAAAAGTTAGTATAAAATTATTTTCCCAAAAGTTAGTAGCAGAAATTAAGAACATTTTATTTCTTTAGTTTACTTTATACATAAAAGGATATCACATTTTTAGCTTTTTAAAAAAAAAACTGATAACATTGCCTCCACTGTCTTGTTTTGGTTATAGTTGTGTATTCTAAATACTCAACTTGAAATCTTCGAGTATTAGAGATTTTTACAGAGATTCAAAATGCAGTATTTTACCACTGAGATGGTTTTTTTTTTCAGAAAGACTCGTAGAAATAAGAACGGTTCTGGAACGTATTAGACCCATAGACCAAAAGTTGAAATATCAGATAGAGAAATTTGTCAAAATAGCTTTGACTGGTACAAGTGATAAAAATGATCCAAGCCGTTTCCGAGCCAATCCTGCTAACATGGTGAGTGGGGTAAGAGTTATATCAGCAAGATGTGTTAATTCGAGTTATAAATGATTTAATTTTAAATTTATCCTCTAATAAAACTCATTTGTTGAATTTTGATGGGTTACATACACCATAATGCAAAGACAGCTGAACAGATTTACTCAGACTTTACAGATATATTATGTTAACTACCAAATTAGATAGTACAGTAAAAGTAAAAAAATCGGTATGGAGAACCATACATGACTTCCATGTCCTAAAATTTATATTTAAAATCATTTAAATATTAATTAAATAAGTGGATCCTTGAGTTCTGAAGAAATGACGTATCAGCTAAAATGGTACCCCCATGTCTGGTGGGTGAAGACTATCCTCAACCTTCGTGAGGAAGGACTGTACTTTTGGATAAAATGTTTGTAGGTCGAAGAGTTGAGCAAAGGGAGCTGCGATCTGATTCCTGTAATGAAATTGGACTCTCGCTGCAAGTTATTGGCCGAGGGTAAATGATGTCTATAGTGTTTATCAAAGTCTTTCCTGTCAAAACTATGCTAGTCGTTTTTCTTTTTTAAAATCGAGTCTTTCTTTCTTTCCATTCGTCTTCTGATTTCCTGAACGACGATTCTGTTCACCCATATAATTATAAATTTCTGACCAAAACATTTCTTCCTTAATACGTTTGTGTCTTCTGTTTCACACCCACCATTCTGATCCATGTCATAACACTATATTCCACACAAGCTAGTAAATAACTAGCCATCAGGGAGGTCAAAATATCTTCCAGGAGGGGCAAACAATTTTCCAGAGGAGAAAAATATTTATATATTTTTCATACATGCACATATTAGTTTGTAATTTTTATATCATAATAGAAATAAGTACACAGATTGTATTAATTTATTAAAACATTTATTACTTCAAAATATGCATAAAATTAATGGCTTGTAAAAGTTAATGTTTGAGCTCCATTAAGTAGTGGTCAAGTTTCCAAAATTTTAATATTATGATGTCCGTAATCAAAACATCAGAGCAGGTTTTAGTGTGTATGGGGGTACACCATGGACAAAAATTTTCAACATTCCCTATGGAGCGTTGCTCAGAGTAAAGCTGCGAATCTACAGTGTATGTTTCACAGAACAAACAGATGGAAAAGAAGGAGCGCTCCGAAGTCTCTCATGAACCCTGAGCATCTTGCAGAGGGTTCATTCTCTACAGACGAAAAGTCTGTCTATGAACCATTCCTCTGTAAACATGTGCAGTTACACTGGCCAGTGATGCACAGGAAGCTAATCGCTGTCCATGCTGGACACCTTTTCGGCTTGCATGCATTGTGTTGGTGTAGGTTTCGGCACTTTCCATTTAAAAAGCGTGCAAAAGTAAGAAAATAAAAATGAGTGAGACAAGAAATAACGAGAATTGTGTGTGTGTGTGTGTGTGTGTGTGTGTGTGTGTGTGTGTGTGTGTGTGTGTGTGTGTGTGTGTGTGTGTGTGTGTGTGTGTGTGTGTGTGTCCTGCCTGCCAGGAACGATATAGTCACTCATACATGATTTAAATTAAAATGAAAAGTATATAATTTTATTGCCTGGCAACAAAATTATTTTTAACAATTACCATTGTTTGAAAAAGTTTAAATGAATTTTCAAGTACTTTACTCTTGTTAAAACATAAAATGTTGCAGGTAAACTACCCCTTCCCCTTAACCAATCTTCACCAAAATCAATAGGCATTGAGTCCTCTACAATTCAGGGCTGTATGCAAAAAATTATTTGATTCTGTTTGAATTTGCAGCAGTTATTGTGTATCATAGAACAAATTCTACAGACACTTTTCGAAAACTGACTTTTCTTTATGTTTTGAGGGTAATACAATCAGAATCAGCCCCAATCTCGAACATGATTTTTTTTCGCCATCACCATACTTCCATTTCCTTATGGAACATGGAAGTAAAAATTACTATATTGTCAGTTACTTAAATTGTTTGCAGCTTTTTAAATTAAATGAATTCACCTGAAGCAGAGTAAAGATTGTCAGGCATCAGTAAATAACTAAGTGATTTTTTAATACCTTATTAAACGATGTTGCTGGTAGGCCCATTTTATTAGTTTGTGTTGGATGTTACAAAAATCTATATGCCTCTGTATGTTACCCTAATATACATTTTAATATTTAGACTGAGCCAGCCATAAGCTGTTTGACAAAAATGTATTTTTGGATAACTTCTAGTGGCAAAAGTTTTTGTAAGGTTCAGTCATCAGTTAGACAGAATTTTAAAACTTTTTTGTTAAAATTTAAATAATTATATAATTACCTTATTATCCACTGTAGTGATACAAAGTTTCGTCAGTTATGACGCGTTTCAGGACTAAGTCCCATCCTCAGATAACACTAAAACAAAAACAAAATACCTTTAAGAAAGAAATCTGGTGTATATAAAATAAAATGTGATGATTGTGAAGCGTTCTACATCGGTCAATCAGGCAGATGTTTTTATACAAGATTTTTAGAACATATTCCCAAGCCAAGTAATAAGTCCAATTTTGCACAACATTTAATATCAAGCGGACATAAATATACGAACTTTGAAGAAAATTTAACAGCGTTGCATTTTTGTAAAAAAGGTAAACGGATGGATAGTCTGGAGGAATTTGAAATTTATAAAGCTATAAAAAATAGTACCACTAAAAACAGTTTACTAAATGACCAGATAAATTTTGCATCAAACTACTTGTTCAACACTGCCATCGGTTTGGATTAATCTTTGACCAGTCGCGTGACGATCACAGTTGTGGGGTGAACGCATGCGGGAGCTCCGGCCGTGGTTCGTATAATATTTCACATGCGATTTGTAGTTTTATTTTATTTTATTTAATTGACTTGACCAGTATCATGGTTGCGATTTTTATTTTATTAGTTTATTGAAATAAGTGTTATCTGAGGATGGGACTTAGTCCAGAAACGCGTCATAACTGACGAAACTTTGTATCACTAGAGTGGATAATAAGGTAATTATATAATTATATAATAAGTGATACGGTACGCAAAAAATAAGTAATTAAAATTTAAATGCTTTTTGACAAAGTTCAGAATTTATTGTAATCATCTGGACCTGTACATGGCAGTACAAAAAAATAATTAATTCACATATAATGAATGTTAATATTTATGGAATTATAATATCAAAATTATAATATATGTTAGTACTATATGTATGTGTAATAGTGTATCATTATTCTCAATGTAAAAAACACACACACAAAAACCTCATATGTGTATTATTTCTCTATCTGTCACATACACATCCTGATTATAATAAAGTTTGTCAAAATGTCGACACAAATGTTTAAAAATTGTGTGTACTAATTATAAAAATTCAGAAAACCTTTCATCATTTATCAGTTCATGGTCCACTACTAGACTAGGGATAATTTCTAGTGTCAAGCAGCTTATGGCACATCTGTATAGCGAACGTCTGTAGTTTTGACATTCTTGGAAGATAATACAAATTAGAACCATTAAAACAGTCAAATTAATGGCTTGTATCTAACTTACATGTAACAATTCTTCATAAAACAGTAATCAGTACAGACAAATGTTGTAACACTTGTTGCATTAATAAATTAATTAGTAATTAAAGTAATTAAATTACAATTAGTGGCTATCACTTAATATTGTTTCACATTTTGCACCACACCACTGGAGGCTGCAACCACAGTGTCTATGTGGAATAGGTCACATATGGATTACCACTTTCGTATATTTTTTTTTAGCAGTTTTCTATAACAAGTAATTCCTTTTTCATTATTTAGAATATATGCAATTAGAAAAAGTTTTGTTTTATTTTTGTTAAATTTACTTTCTGCATCAAAGTGATAGTAGTGTATACAATTTAAATAATTTGAATTATCTGGCAAGTGAACACTATAAAATATAACAGCGTATACAGTATGTATTATTTTTAGTGTATATTGACTTATTTCAGTTATTTTAGATACACATGTGCATACATTCAGTTATGCACACGTGTAACTAGTACCTATGTATGGTACATATCATTAATTTAAGTAACATTTGATACATATTACTTTTATTAAACCATTATTATTTATTCACGTGTGATTAAAGCATTGCGGTACCATTTGTAAAATCAAGTACCACATGCTTGAATATTGAATCTAGGTAGGTGATCATACTTTAGTTTGGTAGCCAGGGACTTGGACACTCATAATGGTAGACAAGTGGTGAATATTTTGTACTATTTGTTTATATTCTTAAAGCCAATAATTTTCATTTCACACAAACATGGTTTCAGACGTTATTTTCAGTATTATTTTGTAAAATAGTTCTGTCTGTATGCCATGACATGAATAATTTAGTTATTTATTAGCTGTTTCAAATAATAAAGTTAATTGTTTAAACAGTATCAAAATTCATCAAATCTCTTGATGCTAGTAATGCAAGAAAACAGCTCTAGAAAGTTACAAATCAACTTTCCTCACTTTCTAAATTTTCTCCAAACAGTGTAGAATTGGGCAGAATGGTATTGGGGACCTGTTGTAAAAACTATGTACAGTTTTTTCATTTATTTTATTAATTTTTGAAGTTGTGTGGTGACTTTTTGGAACATGGGATGATAAGGCTTGTTATTTTGTTACGTTTAAAGTGGGTGATGTTGTTTATGCTAGCTTGGAGGCAGTGATGACGAAAGTGGATCTGATGATGACAGTAATGAAGGTGGAAGTGCTGGTGAAGGTAACAAGAAAGGTGATAAGAAGAAGGGCGTTTATGTACCACCCAAGTTGGCAGCTGTGTACTATGGTAATGTTTCTGATTTATAACAGATTAGATATGATTTTATTATATACCCTATCCAAAAATTAACCTCTGATTGGTAACACAAACTGGTTGCTATAAGTAACACAGTGCATAAGCATTGGCAACCAGCATCCTTTTTATAGTTATACACAGATCCATGCCCACATTAGTTTATTTGTATTCGACCAGTAACTGATGAAATGTAGACCCTGGCATTGCTTCTCCTGCCAGCTGTAAGTCATATGGTGATTTTGTTTAAGTGTCCTGCTATGTGCTGGATATGTTCCAGTACTGTATCCGCAACTGCTGGAAGGTGGCGGCTAATGAAGCTCTGGGTCAATGGAAAGTCAAGAGTGAAACTCTCCAGTCAATGACAGGACCATGTGAGACCTTGTCACAAAGAGCCCAGTGTGGGTGGCAGTTGTGTTGATCAGTCATCATCAGATCAAAGGGAATATAGGCCACCGAGTTTTTATGTAATTTTATCAGCTGTCAGCTATGCTTGTCAGGTACTTGCATCATTGACCAGGATTGTGTAGGATGCAGAGTATTTGTAAGTTCACATGTCATAGAAATTCATAGACAAAAATTGTGGACTATTGGCGTGTACGCTGTTGGTGGCCAAATCAAGACAGGTACACCACCAGACCGGTTCCAGACAAAGATGCCATTGGGTCAAAAAATAAAGTTGTGGCTGACTACCCAACACTGTGAAACCAATTTGGATCTCAATATTGGTGTTAACACTAGGTGGCACTCTTGAATGAGGGATTACAAAAACTGGTGCAATTATATAATAAGTACCTGTCCATGGGAAATAACTACAGTATGTGGGAAAGTAATATAGGTATATACATACCTTTTGTGTAGAATAAAATATTTTTCTCTAGTTTCGTTTTTCTTTACCAGCCAATCAGACATTAATTTTGGATAGCTGACATATTAAAGTAATAAAATTTTTTTAATTATCTTGTTGGTACATCCTCTTCATTCACTTATTAATATATATATATATTACTATAATACTTATAACTATTTTACCTCAAGATGTATTTTTTCTTTAGGGACATGTTTCGGGAGATCCTGTTCTCCCATCTTCAACCTTCGCCATCTTGCTTCTGGTGCAGTATTTGTGTGTTGGCTTCTGGATGTTATTATGGTGGTTTTTTGGTCTTTGGTCCTTCAATGTTGCATTATTGTGTGTGGTTGTGGTATCTGTTTTTGTATTTTGTGTATTTTCGATGTTGAGTGCTTTGAATATTGTGTCATGTTTTGTGTTGATTTGTATTTGTTCTGGTATTAATTTGTTTTGTGTTTTATGTTTGTAAATCTGTAAATTTTCCCAAATGTTCATTATGGTGCCTTTGTGTGGTATATGTTTTATTAGTGTTACATTGGTTATGTCTGGGAATTCATGTCCTGTGTTTATTACATGTGTGGCTAAATTGGATTTATATATGTTTGGTTTTTTGTATGCATTTAGGTGTTCAAAATAACATTTTTTCAGCTGTTTTTTTGTTTGTCCTATATAACATTTATTGCAATCTTGGCATTCAATTTTGTATATACCGTTGGTTGTTGTATTATCTTTGTTGTGTGAGTTATTTAGATTTTGTAATTTATTTTTTTTAGTTTTGTATGCTATTTTTATATCTGTGTTTTTAAATAGTTTTGTTAGTTTTGACATTTTATTATTTATATATGTGAATGTGGCCCATTTTTTGTTGTTGTTATTATTTATGTGTTGTTCAGTTTGATTAATTCTTAATTGTTCAGTTTTTATTTTGTATTTGATTTTATTTTCTATTTTGATCATAGTATTTTTATTGTATCCATTTGCATAACCAATTTGGTGTATTATATTTCTTTCTTTGTCAGTTTCTTGTTTGTTTAGGGGTATTTTGTACATTCTGTTAAATAACGAATAAAATGCTGCCATTTTATGTTGTGGTGGGTGGTCAGAATGGTTAGGTATAATGATGTTAGTGGAAGTTGGTTTTCTATATATTGCATATTGTATGTGTTTGTTGTATCTTGTGATGGTTATGTCTAAATAGTTGATTTTGTTATGTTTTTCTTTTTCTTCTGTGAATTGTATTTTGGGATGTATGTTATTGATTTGTTTCAGTATGTTCTCTGCATTTGTGTTTTTGTTATTTGATACATATAGTCCATCATCTACATATCTTATCCATATGCCATCTGGGTCATGTGTTTTTATGATATTTTGTATTTTGGTGTCTATATGTTGTAGGAATATTTCTGCTATTATGCTTGATAATGGTGATCCCATTGCTAAACCTTCTTTCTGTTGATAAATTTTGCTATTAAATTCAAAGTAATTTTGTTTTAGTATTAGTTGGAGACTATTTTTTATTTCGGTTATATATTGTTTGTTTTCATTTTGTTCTATAAGTTTGTTTATTATTATGTCAATTAATAGATGTAGATGTAGATGTCAGTTATATTATGATAAGATATGTAGATGATGGACTATATGTATCAAATAACAAAAACACAAATGCAGAGAACATACTGAAACAAATCAATAACATACATCCCAAAATACAATTCACAGAAGAAAAAGAAAAACATAACAAAATCAACTATTTAGACATAACCATCACAAGATACAACAAACACATACAATATGCAATATATAGAAAACCAACTTCCACTAACATCATTATACCTAACCATTCTGACCACCCACCACAACATAAAATGGCAGCATTTTATTCGTTATTTAACAGAATGTACAAAATACCCCTAAACAAACAAGAAACTGACAAAGAAAGAAATATAATACACCAAATTGGTTATGCAAATGGATACAATAAAAATACTATGATCAAAATAGAAAATAAAATCAAATACAAAATAAAAACTGAACAATTAAGAATTAATCAAACTGAACAACACATAAATAATAACAACAACAAAAAATGGGCCACATTCACATATATAAATAATAAAATGTCAAAACTAACAAAACTATTTAAAAACACAGATATAAAAATAGCATACAAAACTAATAAAAATAAATTACAAAATCTAAATAACTCACACAACAAAGATAATACAACAACCAACGGTATATACAAAATTGAATGCCAAGATTGCAATAAATGTTATATAGGACAAACAAAAAAACAGCTGAAAAAACGTTATTTTGAACACCTAAATGCATACAAAAAACCAAACATATATAAATCCAATTTAGCCACACATGCAATAAACACAGGACATGAATTCCCAGACATAACCAATGTAACACTAATAAAACATATACCACACAAAGGCACCATAATGAACATTTGGGAAAATTTACAGATTTACAAACATAAAACACAAAACAAATTAATACCAGAACAAATACAAATCAATACAAAACATGACACAATATTCAAAGCACTCAACATCGAAAATACACAAAATACAAAAACAGATACCACAACCACACACAATAATGCAACATTGAAGGACCAAAGACCAAAAAACCACCATAATAACATCCAGAAGCCAACACACAAATACTGCACCAGAAGCAAGATGGCGAAGGTTGAAGATGGGAGAACAGGATCTCCCGAAACATGTCCCTAAAGAAAAAATACATCTTGAGGTAAAATAGTTATAAGTATTATAGTATTATATACATCAAGAAACGGACTGTAGCAGAAAGTGATTGAAATATATATATATATATATATATATATATATATGTATATATATATATATATATTAACACTTTCACTGTGAACTTACTTTTAGGTTTTGATTTTCCAGACGTTTCGACGTAGTGTTCGTCTTCCTCAATGGGATTTAAAATACTGAAAGTCTATACATAGTAACGGTTATGGGTTGTGGGTGTGTGTGGTGGGGGTTGCTGGTGGGAGGGAATTGGCGCTGGGATTCAAAGCGTGTGTATGAATCAATGTATCGAAAAGTATGTGTGATCTGTAATGAATTGTTCATTTAATATGTTGTTTGGTTGTAGTGTGTGATATCTGTAAATTTCAAATTGTTCTGCTGTGTTTAGTTTTCTACTTTTAGGTAAGTAGTGTAGTATTTCCATGTTGTGCTCTATGTTTGTGTAACTGTGGTTTTCGTTTTGTAAATGTGGAATGTATGTAGTTTGTGGTAAGGGCTACAAAATTTTTTTGTAGCATGTATCATCTGTGCATGCTTATATGCATAATGTTATAGGTTTATTTTTATTTTAAACAGTTCTATGGTCTTTTTTGTGTAGATGATGATGAGACTGAAGCCACAAAAAAACAAAAGTTACAGGAGCGTGCTAGGAAGAGAGCCTTGCATAGTTCTGTAATACAAGAATTAAGAGAGGAATATTTAGATACACCAACAGAAGTAGTGCATACTAATGCGTTCAAAGCAACAGTATCAAAACAGCAGCGTGCTAAGACAGAGTAAGTATAGAACTAAGAAAATAGTTGTCAGAACATTTACAGAGAAACGGTACATTATACAAAACCGAATTGAGAGGGTAGTTACTTTATAATAGTTATTACTTGTAGTTAATTTCTTGATTTCATTAGTTTTGCAATTCTGAGAAATCTGAATATTTTACTATATTTTCTCAGTGTTATATCACTTTTCTACCTTATTAATAATTGAGAGCAGTTTAGCTTTTCACTTGGGGGCGTGGAAAGCTATTCCAATTTTAATACAACTTTTTTACTGCTTCTTAAATGGTGTGAATAATAAAGTTGAAACTTAAATTTGTGCACTGTTGCACCTTTAATTGCTAAAAACATATAACTTTTTAATAATGCAATTCATGTAACGTACATATTTCTAAGAATTTTTGCTCAAAACTTATTTTTGTCAGTCAAATAAAGTGAGTAATAGTAAAAATAAAGATACAGCACAAGGATAATATTTCATAAGACAATTGGAAAACCCATGTTGATTTATGCAAGTGACGCGTGGGTCATGACAAAAAAGGAAAGCGGCAAGATTCAGAGTGCTGAAATGCAGTTTATTTGAAATACTTTAAATTATACATTGCAAGATAGAATAAAGAATGAAGATATTAGAGCAGAACTCGAAGTAAAGGAGATAAATGAAATTATTGCAACTTACAGAAGACAATGGATGAGAGAGCATACATTACAGTGGCAAAGTATGCCGAAACCGGCACTGAACTATAAAGCCATTGGTAGAAGAGATGTGGGTCGTCCGAGGAACAGGTTTATATAACCTAATCCTTGAAGAGGAGAAGAAGAAGAGAAGTATATTTTTGCATAAAAATAAGCAGTTTTAATTGTTTAATGCTTAATAGTGGAACAATTTAAAACATCGTGTGTGATGAACACAAGCGGAAAATAATTTTGGGGATTCTTATATGTAAAAGTAGAAGAATCGTTCCCCTTCTATAAAAAGAGAAGAACTCCAAGTCTCTATACCAATATATAATTTACAGTAAAACCCCATTATAACGCTCATCAAAGGACCACATTAAGTAAGACTGTGTATTAAATGGGAGATGACCAAGGATCATAATATATATATTTCCTAAATGCTGAGGATGAGATTTACGCTTTTAAGTCTTAAATTATAACAAATGTATTTCGAACGATTTCAGTATTAGTGTATTGTGTTAATTGAAACACATTTAAAAACACGGGAATTGGATGAGCGGCAGTATGCAGTACGACCGCTGAAGTATATTTGTACGATTCGCTTAATAATTTGGAGACCAATAAAGATAAAACATTGGGAGTTAGATCAAAATTAAATTTGAACCTTTCTGTACAATTACATTGCTTAATGTATTTCTATCTTGAATAAGAAGAAAGTTTCTCGCAGGCTACTTTTTATGCCTTACGAGTAAAAAAAATTAAAATTTGATATGAAATTTTATTTTTTATTTTGTTATTACAAGCATATTATTATTAAATTAAAATAGCATGTGCAATCATGTACATGATCTGGAGTACATGTACAAAAAAAAAATAATAATCATTAAAGAGGAAGAACTTCTGTAAGGACAGTTTATATTTTAATACATACAAAATCGAGTGTGCGATTATTTTATTACATTTTTTTTATTTTTAGCGACTCATTTCTTGGGCTAAAGTTATTTAAAATATACTAAAATGTGAAGAATTAAAATATTATTACTACTGTGTACATTTTGTAGACTTATCTAGTGTTTTTCGTTTTTACCAGTTGAGGTTTTCAAGTCGTGTAATAGTAGCGAACATAAAACCCATAAGCGCAATCTATTTCCGTATCTTGCCCAACGTCTTATCCGACTGTGGAACCAAGAATAAGATTGGCAGCGTGTTTGTACAGATGGGGATGTAGCAGCCATATGAAGCAAAGACAACTGAACAAATAGAATGGTTGCTACAGTATAGTGGCAACAGGAAAAAAAACCACATAAATACGTTAATACATGCTTTTACTTTATTCTTCATAATTGATATGGTGTTGAAAATATGAAAATGATAATTCTATTCCCTCTGTTTAAAAATACAACTTGAACTACGAAAAAATAGCTCAAATAAAAATACAAATACACTAAACCCTCAATTTAATGGACTTCGGATTTAACGGACAGAATTTGACAGACAAAACGGGGCAAAAAAAAAGCATGATAATGTTTTTAGGCTTTTGAAACGTATAATGTGCATAAACTGCAGACTCTCCTGTTCTGGCGATATTGCTTGGCTATCGGAGCATCCTTTCATTTCTTTTCTTCTTGTTTTTTAACACGCAAATTTTCTCATCTTCAATTGTATTTAATTCTTCACGATCCCTGTCTTTGCATTGTCGTTGACGCAGGCGTCACACACGTTCAGTGGAAGACATCACGACGACTAACACTGAACAATATACACTGATATGCATCTTATTTCACTGTGAAATATTCGTCCATCAGCTAATACAGCAAGCATTACAGTGGCACGTAACTTTTCATTTCCCGTAATCTTTACTGTTACAGATTTGGTTCTCTTTTGGTCCACAGTAAATATACATAAATATAAAATACGGGCGTTTCATCGGCATTTCCCGTGTGTTCAAGTGAATAATTATGCTTCTTGCGTAAATGAATGACAAACCGATGATACTGTAGGAGTTTTTCTTCGTAGTCACTCGGTAGTTTTAGCGCGAGTGATGTACGTCATTTAAGCGCAAATCCATTTCACCGCATCATTCGTCTTTTACACCCGAAGCTGGCTTTGAAACCGGAAACTTTTAATTCATCTGCGATTTCTAAAGCTTTTAATTTTAAAACATGTAGTGACAGGGAGTCCTTGCCTTCTTAAAAGCCGCATGTATTCACAGACGCTGAACTCTACTGCTACAAAACGCCCAACTTGAGGTCCTGCGAATGCTTGTCACGCAGTATTTGCATTTAAAAGTCGTTCCTTCTGTTTTCTCCATCGTCGAATACAGGATTCATCAATATCGAATTTCCTTGCGGCTTCGCGATTGTATGTTTTTTCTACATTTTGTATCACAATTAATTTATAATTCGCATCGTACGGATTACGTTTAATTTGATTTGACTGCGTGCCTTTAGTCTCCACAATATCACTCATACCGCAAACGCACTACAAAAACGGTGAATGAAAACAAAGTACAGATAAGCGATGTTGTCGCTGTTACAATAGAAAACCACACTGGTAGTTTACCCGTTATTTAGAAACATGTTACTCACACCCCTCTACTCATCCTTTGTCTTGCTGCCTACAGAAGGGTGCGAACACGTGCGTGTGCGCACACACTTACACTTTATCTTCCTATTCTTTCTTCAGTTTGCTGTTAAAACATTCGGTTGTAGTCATAAATCATAACGCCAGAGGTAACTACAGCCAGGCAAACTGCTGTTGCTTAGGCAGTAAACAACTCATAGATACCAAAAGCATTCGTCCTGACAGAAGTCAGGTATAACTTCGAATTTCGTTAGCGCGCGAATGCAACCCACATGCCAAATTAGCGACCATGTTTTTAGGAGAAAAAGTGTGGCTTGTATTTGGAACAATACGGTATTTGCATGATATTAATAGTATTAAAATTTCAAGTGTTATAGGCCGATTTGATTTAAATATATCCTCAAAAAACAAAATTTGCGATTTAACGGACTTTCGATTTTACGGACACCCCTCAGCCCCAATTAGTCCGTTAAATCGAGGGTTTACTGTAAATAGAAAATAACAAGCAATACAGTACAGTAGACTCATGATTGCAAGTCTATTACTACAATAGTTTTACCTCTACATATTGTATTCTTCTGTGAGTGGATATGTAGACTACTACCAGAGAAAAATAAAACTGCTAGTGCTGTAGTTATTATTTAAAAAATTAAGATACGATGAATTGCAGAATTCACTTCTTCATTGTGAAAACTATAGTTAAAATAAATAAGTCTCCTATCTGCATCAAATTATCTTCAAATTCATAAATATTTTTTACATATGTAGTGTTTATAAAAATCATTGCATGATTTATTCTAGTTTTGTCAGTTAATCAAAAAATGACTTAATTTGAAGGTCCATACATACAGTGTGAGTCAGAATAGTATTTATGTTAAGATATAAGTACAGTTAATTGCTTATTGGTAAGTAGTGACTAACATGAGGGTAGTTTCAAAAGTAAAGTACACTTGAAAGAAACAGATAGAAATTTTATTACAACTATTTCAAATTACATAAGAAAATGAAGGTTACATGTTGCTTATTTTTCAATATAATCCCCAAACCAGTTTAATCATTTGGCTCAAAATGACACTAATATTACTGTACTCTCTTCATACAAATTTATGTCCAAATTTGTCAGCCAGTCTATTGCCTCACTTTTCACTTCTTTGACAAACAAAAATTGTCTTCATGAAATTTCTTGAGATTCCTAAACAGATTAAATCACAGGGTGCCAGAACAAGTCTGTAAGAGGGATGTTCAGTTTCCCATCCCATCCTCTTGGTTTCTTGAAGTGTTTTCTCAGCAGTATTGTCATGCAAAAGCTTTACATATCGGGTCAGCATTCTAATATGTTTTCGATGAATGGCTTCCTGTAATTTGTGTAAAAGTATCAATGCAATGATCACTATTAATTGTTTCTCCTTTGTGAATGAAATTAACCAACAACGGTCCCTTCATTTCCCAGAACACTGTCACCATAACTTTCCAACCAAAAGTTATCTTGAATTTTGTTCCAGCTGAAGACCCTTGATGTTTCCATATCATTGAGTCTCTTTTTTTCTTTCTCATGTATTATGGTTGATCCTCGTTTCATCCCCCAGTGACAGTACTGTCAAGAAAGTCTGGTTCTCCCTTGTAACACACCAGGTTGTTCGGCCTTATTCACACTTCTGCACTGGACTGATAAAAGACATTTTTTTAAACTGAGTGATGTAACCTCATCAAAAAATGACAATAGACAAACCACTGCCACAAACATTAGATGGGTTTAAGTTGTGCAACGAAACAGGATCAGGATCATAATTGCATTTCTGTCAATATGGCAGTACTAGTGTATCTTATTTTTGAGACCGCCCTCATATAATCAAGAGAAAAAAAACCTTAATCTTTGGGAAAGTGAATAACATAAGTACCCACCAATATTAATTATTGTACGGCATTTTATATTAGTTTTATCATAATGTGAAACTGTAATGTCTTATTGGTTTGGTATCCCCATATAATTGTGTCTACACTGTATAAAATATTTTGGTATTAACTGTAAATCTGTGTTTTTACATTTTAGATATGAAGAAAATTATTTTACCCGCCTTCCGGTATCACGTAAAGAAAAACACAAGGGACATCAGATGACAACCGTAGGAAACATTGGAGATCAGCTGACCCACTTTGAAGATATTCGAGCTCTGGCGGGTGATATTGATCCTGTTAACAGGAGAAAACGTAAACTGAAGAGCAATCCAAAGAAAAAGAAAGGTATTGATCATATTCTGAGCACTGTATGCTTAAAAATGTATACAGCAATAAAATTTTGCATAATGTACAATGTAGACTTAGTTGGAGCATACATTTATTATTAATACATACAGTATAATCCAACCGACCCACATCATAGTGTGATAAGTTGCATAAAATCACAGAGTAGAGTATAAAACACATCCTTGCAAAACAATTGACATTTTAAATGTTTCATGTCAATTTATAATCAGTGTATATTTTAACTTACAGTATGCAATTAAAAATTTCACACAATTGACCCAACCGTAATATTAAATACTTCTTCCCAAATACAAAATTTGGATTTTTTTATGCTAAGAATCTGTTTCCTTCAGCTTTATCATAAAAATTTCTGTTGTCAGTGATGTTTTTCATGCAGAAAGAAAATAATTGTAATTTATTATAAAACTTTCTGAGAACATGGTTATTTTAGTTATACAACAAGAACATCGATAGTCACATTGTCTTTTAAAGATTTTCTCCCATTCCCCTAGTAAAATATTTATTACTATAAATATTACCCATGATTGAAAAAAATGAGTATTTGTATTATTAATAAGAATTATGAAATTTAGGATTTTTTAAATTCATAAATTTTATAAATGATAGAATTTTAAAGTACAGTAGAGTCTATCTAAACGATGGTGACAAGCCCTGTCCGGAGCATCGAAAATCCAGATTACCTGGAACTCCTACAAACATGCATTTAAAACTTTTTTTGTAATTGCCGCATCAACAGTACTGTTAAGAAAGATGTTATAAAAGGAAACATTAGCTTGTAAAGAAACAAACAATTCAATAAATATACACTGCCAGAATCTTACCTGTCTTGCGATCTTTTCTCGCTGACTTACCTTTTAAACACCAAAAAACTTCATGGCCGCCAACACGTTCATTGAAGTTAACGTGCAAACTTTTATACTCTTCCCATTGCACAATCTCTAAATAATTTTCCGATCGGACTTTACCTCAGAAAATTCCATGAGTCGTTAGACGAGTTTTTTAGCACAAAGTATAGGAAATGGTTACAGGCGAATGACTAAGTCTAACACATGTTATGCTAAACAAACTTCATTTTTTATTATATCTAAAACTTCAATTCTCCCTCTTCCTTTTCTTCACAAGTTATTTCATACTAACCTTATTTATGAGTAATTATAAATGTATAATTATAATAAAATTAATAATGAGTAATTATTATGAACTACTCCTAAATAATTATTAGACAAGCCAGTACTTTTCTCAGTGTCTCCTGTTCTCAGAGATCTCTTTAGCTTTTAAATATTTTAGTAGGTCGTTGTTTAATTGATTTATATTGTTAAAAGTTTTAAATGGTACTCATCCTGCACGTGCTCCATTGTTACGCCACCGGTTGTCCGCCACTGTTTTCCACTTAAATGTTCCGAAAAAAAAAAATGGTTTTGATTGTTGGAATTTTAACACTGTCTTTCTGTTGTTGCTATCACACACTCCATTATGATTTTCTGATAGTTATAAGCACATTTTGATAGTTGACTATATTTTGGCTCGCAAGCACTAATATATGGAACTGCCGGAAATCAGTTCAACACCAACACCTCGTGGTACTTTCTATGTCGCAAAAGGTGGCACACACGCGCGCTCGCACACATTCCAGTGTTATAAATGGCTTTTATACCTTGCGCTGCCTGACACTGAACTGACTACCGGGTGTTTACAAAAGTCACGCCTTTGGTGATCGAAAAGTGTTACCTATCCTGGTTGGCTACAAATTGTTACGAAAAGATGATGAAATTACCAAACCCCTTAGTTTGCCCCGTTACAGTATCCCCCCAATGAGAGGTTTTCTGCCGAAACAGAAAAACTCTCATTGCCTAAAACCCAAGAGGAGGACCAGCAAGGATATGGCGCCACAACCCCCCCATAATTCCTTATTAAAATCATGGGTAACTTACCCCCCTAGTCCGGTTACTGCGGCTGCACCTGCATGACCTTACTGGACTTCCCTTGTCGAGATCCCAACACCATAAAGTCAGACAGGCTTGCCACCACAGTATCACCAGACTCTGTAACAATTGAACAAAAACATCAATAACTGGTCTTTCACAATGCCATATCCCCAACTGGTTTGGTTTCCTCTTAGTCATACTGGTTTGTCATTTGCAAAGTACTGGTTTCTTATTTTGAATATAGATTACATGGTTTGCCTACATATATCCTTAACATAAACAGATTACATTGATATCTTTATCTCTGTAACATACGCAACACATTTTGTTCATTTATCTTAGAAACAACCAACAAAAATAAAAAAATTAAACTCCAACACATTTAGTTCATTTATCTTAGAAACAACCAACATAAAAAAAAAATATCTCCAAAAATTTATAAAATCTACATTTACTCTTTTAATGTCCTTATTACAAAGCGGACTACTACTGTTATTTTTATACAACATAATCATTACAAAACAGCAAGTGAGTCAATACAATAACCACATATATAATCAGAACAAATCAAATCCAACTTCACTGTGATTATGATCACATCATAATCCATAACTGACTATTCAGTTATACTCCTCCTGCCACATCATTTTATCATATCCCCCTAACCCCGTTACAATTGGTGTAAATAAGCTCACGGGTAAACCGGTTTTGGTATTTACACATTTGCATAAATGCTGTATTTATGCCCCTGGCTTGTAACGGCCAGCTCCTTTCCACACACTCTATTGATTTTTATGTTGGACTGTAGCGCCCATTTGCTTCCACAAGAACTGCAGTTTTTTTATGGTGTAAACGCTGCTTACACCGTTCTTGCTTCGGCGTTATAAAACCTTCGGTATTACTGGTATCCGAGGACACCAGTAATCCTACTAAAATTTAGTTACATGCCCTTATACGATCTACCATCCCATTCAATGGATAACCGCTGTTCCAAGTTGTGTTGATTCCCTGGATTTACCCCCCAGTTAATTTCTAAAGTCACCAATTTTGAAAATAACAACAAGTATGGTTAGGGTACAATAAGCCTACCCACATCTTGTTACCAATAATCCAAATCCACAGTCAGGGTTCGGTGATGCCGTGACCGCCCGAAAATGGGGAAATCACATTTAAAATACACAATACATGTTACAGCCATGCCTAATTACATCCTAATCAAATAAACATTTATATTTCACAAAAATCTAGACTCAAAATAAACATTACTAACCTCAGGTTAACATAAAACATTTCATCTCTGAATTTGAATAAAATTTACTAACATTACACAACTTTTAATTTCAATTTCTAGTGATTAAACATTTTAATTGTTTATTTTGCATTATCACTTCAACTTTGACTTTCTATTAAACATTTTAATCAGCAACCTTTAATTATTTATTATACAATTCGATTCAAAATAAATTATTCAAATTTATTACACATATTTCCATCTTTTAAATTAATTAGACCATCTCTTTTAATTAATTATTTCAATTGCATTACTTAAAACTTTGTAAGTTACTTCAGTTACATTATTCAAAACAATTTTAATTCATTTAATTTCATCGTGCCTTTATTTACTTTCATAATAATTCATTTATCATTTTTTTTATAACCTTCAAATCAAAACTTTTAAATTTACTACCAAGATTTCTATCTTTCAAACATTTTACATTAATTTCATTTTCCTTATATTTCCTTATAAAGATTCATGACTACACACTGTTAATTATTCACTTCAAACAAAATATTATTACTGATATGACCTCAATTAAACCCATAAATTTACTACATTAAATACAATGTACATAACCTTAACAAAATAATTTAACATCAATACAAATTTATATACAATTTTCGTCATCATTTCATTGTTTACCCCACCTCATTACATAAGTAAGCCAAGTAATTACCATTAACTCAAATAATTAAATGTTCATTCACTATATATCTAACCACCATCATCAAAAATTAGTCTTATTTTAATATAACAATTTTCATTTTTATTTAAATTAATTATATTATTATTATTTATATAATAACTCTTTACTTTTGGCTTATTCCCTATACCGCAAGAATAATTCACCAGATTACTTCCCATTATTAACTCATAAAACCTGTCTACATTGATAATTAATTGTAGTCCTGTCTCCGATAGTAATTTTTGTCACACTTAAATAATTTACCATTTTATCATTATAGCCATCATCTGCTATTAGTATACCCATTTTATACCCAGGTAAGTAATTATTATCAATACCCTCAAAATAATCATCATCTCTTACTGTACTAACTGCACCACAAGGTAAGTCTTTTATTTTATTATTTCTCTTACTATTTAACATCTCTACTAACTCTTGATACTCTATCAACACTAAAAATCTCTCTCTCTCTCTCTCTCTCTCTCTCTCTCTCTCTCTCTCATTCCACGCAGAGGACACTACAACATTACTTAAACACCATCTGGCCTTACCAGATACACAAAAATAACCTAGTGGACTATTTGCCGACCCACTGTCACCCAAATATCCTTTAACCCCAGAAAAATTTGCCCTCTGTATGCCAAACTCATTTAAACTTCCCTCCCATTCTTTCCCCAACTCATCAACACTCACTAACACTCCATTACTAACCCCAACTAACCTTCCACTCTCATTATCACCACTATTACTTAATGTATCATACATAGATACCTCATTTTCAACTACTTTGTTAACATCATCATAATTAATCTTATTACTCACCTTGTCTCCTGCCACCTGTTTTGCATTTAAACTAACACCATTACTATTATCACTTATATCTCCGTTATTTTCACTTACCTCGTCGTTTTTTATCTTCACTGCACTTGAACTAACACAGTTGTTTGTAAAAGTATCGTCATCATTACTACCTCCACTATCAGAACCACTTACCTGATTTAGGTCACTTTCTTTATTCTCCTTTAATTTACGTCTATCTCTTTCCCACTTCTCATTTTGTTTTTTAAACCTTTCATCTAATTTTGTGTTTAACTCGTCAAAACGACTATTTATTTTATCGAAATTTTTTTCACATACACTTTTTTGTTCATGGATATCACTCTTTAACTCATTGAACTTACTCTCTAACTTTTTACTTTGTTCATTAAACTTAATATCAAAACGCTTATTGATGTTGCTACTTATTTCATTAAATTTAGCACCATTTGTGTCAAAACGTTTATTTAATTCGTTAATATCACCCCTTAATTCATTAAAATTCCTTTCACTTTTTGCGTTTTGTTCATCGAATTTCATACTCATCTTGCACATCATGATACACAAATACTTAAACATCTCATTATCAGATTCATTACTAATTTTGGTCGAGACGGGAGTTGAATGAACTCTCACCTCGTCCATTACCGCTGACTCGGTCATTGACTGAATTTCTGACTCATTAGTGCCAGTTACATCAGTTACATTTACAGTAAACCCTCGATTTAACGGACCTCGGTTTAACGGACTTCGGGAAAAAAAAAAGCATGATAATGTTTTTAGGTTTTTGAAATGTATAATGTGCATAAACTGCAGACTCTCCTGTTCTGGCAATATTGCTTGGCTATCGCAGCATTCTTTCGTTCCTTTTCTTCTTGTTTTGAGACACGCAGATTTTCTCATCTTCAATTGTATTTGATGAGAACGGAGTATTCATCAAGAATTCATTTAATTCTTCGCGATCCCTGTCTTAGCGTTGTCGCTGATGCAGGCGTCACACACGTTCAGTGGAAGACATCACGACGACTAACACTGAACAATATACACTGATATGCATCTTATTTCACTGTGAAATATTCGTCCATCGGCTAATACAGCAAGCATTACAGTGGCACGTAATTTTTCATTTCCCGTAATCTTTACTGTTACAGATTTGGTTCCCTTTTGGTCCACCATAAATACACGTAAGTAAAAAATACGGGCATTTCATCGGCATTTCCCATGTGTTCAAGTGAATAATTATGCTTCTTGCATAAATGAATGACAAACCGCTGATACTGTAGGAGTTTTTCGTCGTAGTCACTCGGTAGTTTTAGCGCGAGTGATGTACGTCATTTAAGCGCAAATCCATTTCACCGCATCATTCGTCTTATACACCCGAAGCTGACTTTGAAACCAGAGACTTTTAATTCTTCTGTGATTTCTAAAGCTTTTAATTTTAAAACATGTGTAGTGGCAGGGAGTCCTTGCCTTCTTAAAAGCCGTACGTATTCACAGACGCTGGACTCTACTGCTACAAAACGCCCAACTTGAGGTCCCGCGAATGCTCGTCGCGCAGTATTTGCATTTGAAAGTCGTTCCTTCTGTTTTCTCCATCGTTGAATACAGGATTCATCAATATCGAATTTCCTTGCGGCTTCGAGATTGCATGTTTTTCTACATTTTGTATCACAATTAATTTATAATTCGCATCGTACGGGTTATGTTTAATTTGATTTGACTGCGTGCCTTTAGTCTCCACAATATCACCCATACCGCAAACGCACTACAAAATCGCCGAATGAAAACAAAGTACAGATAAGCGATGTTGTCACTGTTACAATAGAAACCACACTGGCAATTTAGAAACATGTTACTCACACCCCCTCTACTCATCCTTTGTCTTGCTGTCTACAGAAGGGTGCGAGCACGCGTGCGTGCACACGCACTTACACTTTATCTTCCTATTCTTTCTTCAGTTTGCTGTTAAAACATTCGGTTGTAGTCATAAATCATAACGCCAGAGTTAACTACAGCCAGGCAAACTGGTGTTGCTTAGGCAGTAAACAACTCATAGATACCAAAAGCGTTTGTCCCGCCAGAAGTCAGGTATAACTTCGAATTTCGTTAGCGCGTGAATGCAAGACGCAGACCAAACTAGCGACCATGTTTTTAGGAGAAAAAGTGCGGCTTGTATTCGGAACAATACGGTATTTGCATGATATTAATAGTATTAAAATTTCAAGTGTCATAGGCCTATTTGACTTAAATATATCCTCAAAAAACAAAATTTGCGATTTAACGGACTTTCAATTTTACGGACACCCCTCAGCCCCAATTAGTCCATTAAATCGAGGGTTTACTGTATCTCATTTTCTGTATTTTCCATTTTATTTATTTTTTCAATTAATTTAACAATTAATGTAATGAACTATTTACTTCAGAGTAATTTCGTCTATAAAATTTACTCTTCAATTCAATGTGCTACTATGAGCACTTTCAGTTATATTAGTACACTATATTACCCAACATAACCACACTTATATGCAACATAATTATTTACAACAGTTTCACATAAAACGCTGCTTACCACCACCTACCCTCTGTGCTTAAAACAGGTCTATCTATATCTATAAAAATGAATGTTTGTTTCTTTCTTTCTTTCTTTGTCCCGTATGCGTTCCTATACCATTCATCCGATTGCGATGAAACTTCGGTGAGTTGTTGTGCGCACGCCCGCGAAGGTTTATGAATTTTTTTCGATGGGGTCCTATGGGGGGTTCTTGGGGTCTTCCACATCTCCTCCTAAACCACTGGACCGATTTCAACCAAACTTGGCACAAATATTTTACGCAACGGGAGAACCAACATAGGGTAGGTGTTTTTTCTATGGGGTCCTTTGGGGGGTCCTTTGGGGTCTTCCACATCTCCTCCTAAACCACTGGACCGATTTCAACCAAACTTGGCACAAATATTTTACGCAACGGGAGAACCAACATAGGATAGGTGTTTTTTTCGACGGGGTCCATTGGGGGGTCCTTTGGGGTCTTCCACATCTCCTCCTAAACCACTGGACCGATTTCAACCAAACTTGGCACAAATATTTTACGCAACGGGAGAACCAACATAGGATATGTGTTTTTTCGATATGATCCTTCGGGGGGTCCTTTGGGGTCTTTCACATCTCCTCCTAAACCACTGGACCGATTTCAACCAAACGTGGCACAAATATTTTACGCAAAGGGAGAACCAACATAGGATAGGTGTTTTTTCAATGGGGTTCTTTGGGGTCTTCCACATCTTCTCCTAAATCACTGGACCGATTTCAACCAAACTTGGCACAAATATTTTACGCAACGGGAGAACCAACATAGGATATGTGTTTTTTCGATATGATACTTCGGGGGGTCCTTTAGGGTCTTCCACATCTCCTCCTAAACCACTGGACCGATTTCAACCAAACTTGGCACAAATATTTTACGCAAAGGAAGAACCAACATAGGATAGGTGTTTTTTCGATGGGGTCCTTTGGGGTCTTCCACATCTTCTCCTAAACCACTGGACCGATTTCAACCAAACTTGGCACAAATATTTTACGCAACGGGAGAACCAACATAGGATAGGTGTTTTTTCCGACGGGGTCCTTTGGGGTCTTCCACATCTTCTCCTAAACCACTGGACCGATTTCAACCAAACTTGGCACAAATATTTTATGCAAAGGGAGAACCAACATAGGATAGGTGTTTTTTCGATGGGGTCCTTTGGGGTCTTCCACATCTTCTCCTAAACCACTGGACCGATTTCAACCAAACTTGGCACAAATATTTTACGCAACGGGAGAACCAACATAGGATATGTTTTTTCGATATGATACTTCGGGGGGTCCTTTGGGGTCTTCCACATCTCCTCCTAAACCACTGGACCGATTTCAACCAAACTTGGCACAAATATTTTACGCAAAGGGAGAACCAACATAGGATAGGTGTTTTTTCGATGGGGTTCTTTTGGGGTCTTCCACATCTCCTCCTAAACCACTGGACCGATTTCAACCAAACTTGGCACAAATATTTTACGCAACGGGAGAACCAACATAGGATAGGTGTTTTTTCCGACGGGGTCCTTTGGGGTCTTCCACATCTTCTCCTAAACCACTGGACCGATTTCAACCAAACTTGGCACAAATATTTTACGCAACGGGAGAACCAACATAGGATATGTGTTTTTTCGATATGATACTTCGGGGGGTCCTTTGGGGTCTTCCACATCTCCTAAACCACTGGACCGATTTCAACCAAACTTGGCACAAATATTTTACGCAAAGGGAGAACCAACATAGGATAGGTGTTTTTTCGATGGGGTTCTTTTGGGGGTTCTTTGGGGTCTTCCACATCTCCTCCTAAACCACTGGACCGATTTCAACCAAACTTGGCACAAATATTTTACGCAACGGGAGAACCAACATAGGACAGGTGTTTTTTTTCGATACGATCCTCTGGGGGGTCCTTTGGAGTCTTAAAAAACTAACTTATTAGATCTGGTTACTATGGCAACCCAATGGAATAGATTCTGTTCTAAATATATTATCGCATTAAATTGAAGACCACGCGAACGAAGTCTATATATTATATATATACAAACACTTTCTTTCTTTGAGTGGAATTGCAACGCATGCCGGGTACTTGCTAGTTTAATATAAAAAATTGTTTATATTAAAATCCTGGCAGGGTCATTCCACATCAAATCAACATGCTCTGAACCTCACCATCTCAGATAATTATAATTTTTTGTGTATTTGTTCTTATGGTCAAAACTAATAAAAATACAAAGTTTTAGATTTTTTGGGCTTCTAATATTTATGTTATTGATTTTCAAAAAATCAAAAATCGCATAAATTTGACCGCGTTTTGAAATCTTTAAACGGCTACAGTTTAAAACGTATTTGACATAGAGGGCTGGGACTTGTACCATTTTATTCTGCTTTTATTATGCTTTAATTTGATATAAAACACAACCATATTGGTAAAAATAATTTTTTCCCAAAAATTTTTAAAAAACTTTTTTAACAAATTTTCAAACTTTTTTTTTGAAAAAAATTATTTTGTTTATACACTTATAAGGCGCCAAATTTCAGGATGGGATGGCAATGGGATCATATTTAAATAAAATATTTTGTAACTATGAATCCCTAAAAAAATACATTTATTGATAGAATCACGCTCTTCCTGAGGATCTGAAATCAAAATATAAACCAATAAAGATTACTGACTTCCTCTCAGGGTGTTAAGGTTAAAAATACAAGTTTATTTAAAAAAATTTGTAAAATCACTTTACTTACCAAAAACTATTTTTAAAAATATTTCTTAAATGCCTATTTTAAGTTCTCAGTTCCTTTTGAGAAACCTTTCTAGTGTCTTTGTAGATAACATATTTCCTTCTTTGGTTAAGGTATACACTCCCTGTAGCAGTAAATGGTTCTACTTTCTGAAGTAATGTTTCACCTGGTACAGTTAAAATGTCACTCGGTTGAGGGTAGAAAAAGGAAGCAGCAGGTCCTTTTGGGTGTAAAAAACTAACTTCAAACTCACAGGTGTTGTCGTTCTTCTTTAGAATACATGCAAGCCACCAGGACTGATCATAGGCAATAGTTACAAAGCCTGATTTAATGTTTAGTATATCTGTCGTTGTTAAAAAGTCAAATGCCGTTACGGTGTTAGTAAACTGGTCTGAACAGGATTGGTAATATTTAACATTGATTTTATTTTCCGAGATTGGACTGTAGGAATGGAACTTTTGGGTTCCAACAATTGGTATCGATTCACTAAAGCGCAATGCAAGTTTCTTTTCCATATCTTGATATTCTTTTGTAGAGCAGTACACAAAATCTATTCCAGTTATTTTATCAATAGCAAATTCATACAACTCCAGTGGTGTGACTATCTGGCTATTGTAAGGTCTTTGCAGACTGGCTTTAGCAGCAAGCCGTTTAACAGTGCCACCAAGTCCATCACATGCACTTTTTCCGTGTGACGTTGCGAAAAACTGCCATTCTGCTTCGATTCCAAAATCTGTTTTGTGAAGACACAGATTGTGAAAGTTTTTCTTGTTTTTGTACTGAGCCGAACTACCATCGGAGAAGTATGTAATTTTCTTTATTTCAAATGGTATAGTTTCTTTCAATAGAGAAATCAACTCATTCTGGAATACATGAAACGCCACAGTATTATGTTCCAGGCAGTCAGAGATAAAAACATACTGTAAATGTTTAATTTTGTCATTTGCCAGGACATTCCTTACATTCATCCATGTAACAATTTGGTGAGGGTGGATTGCACATTATTTTTGCAAGGCAACAATGATAAGATTTCAATGATGTTATCCCATGCCATACAATACTTCTAAGTCCAGCACCATTCATCATGAGTTTCACATTCTAATGTATTGTACATACACATACAGTATGTGTCCCACTTCCACCAGCCAAAATGCAGTTTTTTTGGCCTCAACTGACAAAACTTGGAAAACCCTATATAATGAGTTGGGTACTTTTCCTTAAACAACGCATATAGCTCTGACAGATTGCCCAGCACCAAACGCTTTTGAATTTGGAGTTTTGAACCTCCTTGCCGTATCGTTACAAAGTCTTTTTTACCGGGCATCATCCTGCTAACTTCATCTGTGTTATAAAATTCTACAACTAAACTAGCAGTAGCTTCATCCAATGTTTTTCCTGGTTTTGGGTTCGGAGTTGATAAAATACCCTTTTCTCCCACTAAATGTTTTACTGACCGAGCAATGTAGTTGGATACTCCAAATTCCTCTTCAATTTGTTTAACACTCCAACTTTTAGGTAGCAATGTTAAGACTGTCATTTGTTCACTTCGTTTTCCAGTTTGCGAAAACTTTTCTTTCAACTGGTTTAATATTTCAGACTCAGCATTACTTATATCATCACTTTGAAGTTCACAATCATGTTCCTTTGAGGGCACTAAATGTTTTTCAAATGATGTTTTAATTTTCTCAATCTTCTTCTTTGTATAACTTACAACCTTAACTTTTTTCTTTTTGATCGACGATTCGCCAATTAGTTCTAAAGATTTGTTAAGATAATCAATTGAAGCGTTTGGATCAACATATGTATCGTCAATTGTGCTAGGACCTGGCCCAACATTATCACATTCACCAAAGTCATTAGTCTTAAACTCATACAGTTTTTTCCTACACGTATCACATATTTTCATCCCCATTTGTATATATAAATTTAGTGAGCACATCCATTCTATAACATTTCTTGAACTTTTCACTGCTAAGGGGTGTTTTTCATCACCAAATGGATTGCAACACTTACCAGAAAAAACAGCCCAATTTTTCTTATCTTGTTCATTTGCCATTTTATCCAGGCATTAATTTAAAATGTTTCACTAAACAAGAGTCAAAAAGTATTTGCAATTTTCAAATAAAACTGTCACTGTAAAAATGGTTTAAATACCCTGTATTAGTTTTTAAATAAAAAAAATAACTATATCTGTAATACAAAAAAAAAAACCACTTCCTAAGAACAACTTCACTCATCACTGCACAGCAGGCAACTGAATGAAGAGATTACAACAATAAATTATCAAGCACAAACATGAAAGAAGAGTAGAGCCTGTGATGACTCAGACCTGTTTGGACTTGTTTATTTCAGCCAAATCAAAGCCACCCATTCAGACACAACAAGCTGTTACCAGCATTAAACACACGAAATATACATGCCTGAACTTGTATACTTTTCATTCTGAGACATAAATACTATATCTTTTCATATTTAAAATATAATTGCTCTTAATTATATTGATTTTTAGAATTTACAAACTTTCTTCAATATTTTTATGAGAATGGTCGCAAGTTATATTTTTATTTCATGGTTAAAAATTGGCAAGATGAAACTAAAAAATAATCTAATACTTTACAATATTGTAAAGTGTCAGGTTACTTTAATTGGTTTATATTTTGATTTCATATCCTCAGGAAGAGCGTGATTCTATCAATAAATGTCTTTTTTTAGGGATTCACAGTTACAAAATATTTTATTTAAATATGATCCCATTGCCATCCCATCCTGAAATTTGGCATATATGTGCCTTATAAGTGTGTAAACAAAATAATTTTTTTTTTTCCAAAAAAAAAATACGTTTTTGAAAATTTGTTAAAAAAGTTTTTTGAAATTTTTTGGGAAAAAATTATTTTTACCAATATGGTTGTGTTTTATGTCAAATTAAAGCATAATAAAAGCAGAATAAAATGGTACAAGTCCCAGACCTCTATGTCAAATACTTTTTAAACTGTAGCCGTTTAAAGATTTCAAAACACGGTCAAATTTATGCGATTTTCGACTTTTTGAAAATCAATAACATAAATATTAGAAGCCCAAAAAATCTAAAAGTTTGTATTTTTATTAGGTTTGACCATAAGAATAAATAAACAAAAAATTAGGACATTTTGAAACCTTAAGGTCCAAAATTATTTTTTTATTGGTTGATTTGATGTGGAATGACCCGGCAGCTTGTAAAGAAACAAACAATTCAATAAATATACACTGCCAGAATCTTACCTGTCTTGCGATCTTTTCTCGCTGACTTACCTTTTAAACACCAAACAACTTCAGGGCCGCCAACACGTTCATTGAAGTTAACATGCAAACTTTTATACTCTTCCCATTGCACAACCTCTAAATAATTTTGCAATCTGACTTTACTCTACCTCAGAAAATTCCATGAGTCGTTAGACGAGTTTTTTAGCACAAAGTATAGGAAATGGTTACAGGCGAATGACTAAGTCTAACACATGTTATGCTAAACAAACTTCATTTTTTATTAGATCTAAAACTTCAATTCTCCCTCTTTCTTTTCTTCACAAGTTATTTCATACTAACCTTATTTATGAAAAATTATAAATGAATTATTATAACAAAATTAATAATGTCCCAACATTATTATGTGAAATTACAAATGTATAATTATAATAAAATTAATAATGAGTATTTATTATGAACTACTCCTAAATAATTATTAGACAAGCCAGTACTTTTCTCACTCTCACTCTCTCTCTCTCTCTCTCTCTCTCTCTCTCTCTCTCTCTCTCTCTCTCTCTCTCACATACTTTTCACCCCCCTGTTCTTAGAGATCTCTTTAGCTTTTAAATATTTTAGTAGGTCGTTGTTTAATTGATTTATATTGTTAAAAGTTTTAAATGGTACTCATCCTGCACGTGCTCCATTGTTACACCACCGGTTGTCCACTTAAATGTTTTCCACTTAAATGTTCCAAAAAAAAAAAAATGTTTTGATTGTTGGAATTTTAACACAGTCTTTCTGTTGTTGCTATCACACACTCCACTATGATTTTCTGATAGTTATAAGCACATTTTGATAGTTGACTATATTTCGGCTCGCGAGCACTAGTATATGGAACCGCGCGGTTCAAAGGGGTGATGCGAACTGCGGTGTCCCCAAAATGGCTAAGCGTCTCTGCCAGTACACCGGCTCCTGATTTCAACTGGAAGCAGGTCCATACTCCTTTGTAATTGGTTGTCAAATTTCATAATTAGCATGACGTACCGGAAATCAGTTCAACACCAACACCTCGTGGTACTTTCTACGTCGCAAAAGGTGGCAGACACGCGCGCTTGCACACATTCCAATGTTGTAAATGGCTTTTGTACCTTGCGCTGCCTGACACCGAACTGACTACCGGGTGTTTACAAAAGTCACGTTTTCGGTGATCGAAAAGTGTTACCTATCCTGGTTGGCTACAAATTGTTATGAAAAGATGATGAAATTACCAAACCCCTTAGTTTGCCCCGTTACAAGCTTTTAAACTATTTAATTTACTCTGAATTTTAGAATATGGTATGTTCTGTTTTCTGGAAAGGTGTGACTTGTTTCCAAGAAAAGAACACATGGCCGATTTCTATTTTCCGTGTTGAACAGTCTTGTATTATAGTAGGCCTAAGTACAATCCACTTTGCAAATTTCAATGTCACCAACATTGTCAGCTAGGTGCTGACAGCCACTAATGGAGCACATTGCACT
Source organism: Magicicada septendecula (assembly GCA_034769895.1). Taxonomy (NCBI): domain Eukaryota; kingdom Metazoa; phylum Arthropoda; class Insecta; order Hemiptera; family Cicadidae; genus Magicicada; species Magicicada septendecula. Next base: position 163,734,797 of record CM068371.1, on the reverse strand, counting down.
AAAAAATGTTTACATTTTCAGTTTATGAACTGGAATTTCATGTAGTAGTTGGTGGAAATAAATATTCACGTGCACTGGCAAAACTACAATTTTGTCAACACCCTCTACTACTATCTTTTCGTTGTTTTGGCAGGTTGTTTTTTGAAATTTTCTCATCCGGATTACCCGGTAGTCCAGATTAGCAGTGTCCGGATTAACAAAGCTTTACTGTAATAAAATAATAAGAAGTAATTATAAATTTTATTTTATACAATTTTATACTTATTTTATTATAAAATGTTACAAGAAGCTCATTTTCACAGAGACTACAGAAAATTTCAAGTGTGTGATTTCTATATCATTTATATACAGTCTCTGTGTTTTCTTCTTTTATACACACAAGATTTGAAAAAAAGAAATGTTCGTACTAAATATGTTATATATTTAATATTTATAATATCTTTACTTTAAGATGTTTTTTCCTTATTTAGAACGTGTTTATTTTTCCTTATTTATTTACAAGATTCAAAATTAAGAAGGCTGAGGTTGGGAACACTTAAGTCTCCCAAAACATGTTCTAAATAAGGAAAACATATCTTGAGGTAAAGTTATTATAAATATTAAATATATTATATTCATCAAAAATATGATATATATTGCTATAATTGTTATAAATAATAATAAGTGAGATAATTTGTAAACAACAAAGAAGATAATTGCAAGGCAATTAGCAATCATGGAAACTGTTTTTATAATCACAAATGAATAAGAAAAACTTATTCTTTTACAAATTCATTTAGAAGAATAAACAGTATATTAAAAAAGTATGACTTGACATCAGTTTTGGTAATAAGACTAACTTGTATAAGATATTCTATTAACTACAGTAAAGGAAAATATTGGTTTAAATGGGGATTGGGTATACGTGTAGTGAGATGCAGTCAATATTGGACAATGTGATAACTCTGTAAAATTATGTATACAAACATACGTCATTATGTAAATGTCATAATATCAGTTTATTAGCTGTAATAAAAAAAAAGCAAAAGAGCTGGTTTACTGAAAGGTTTACAAATAAATAGACACAACCAGCTGTTATTTGTTGTTTTAAGAACGTATGTTATAAGTGTAAAAACTGTTCTTACATGTTTTATGTAAATTGTGTAACTGTTTTTCACACAAGGTTCTTTCTATGTTTCATTGTTAAACGTATTTTACTTTATTTTGAAATTATTATTTTAAACTTTAGAAGTACAAGAAATGTTATGTATTTAATCTTATTCTTTGCTATGGCTTTTCATTCAGAATACATTAAGATGTTTGTAATAAACTCCCTGAAACTTTAGTCACTGTAAAGTCATAGTCACATATAAACATGTTGCTTTGACAGTTGGTTTATGTTTAATTATATCATATTTATTTTTGCAGGTTTCAAAAAGAAGAAAAGATTCCACTAGAAGAATTTCATAAAAATATATTTTTTATACAGTACCTTGTGTTTTGTCCTTTTTATTTCTCAGCCTTCATTTTTTTGTAAAAAAAAATTTTTTAGTATAAAGAACATATACGGTAGTTTGTATTAATTCAAAGCAAAGTATGGATAGTAATTATAAAGTAAACTAATATAGTTACAAACAAAATACATTTGGTTGAACCACGTGTATAAAAACATGAATGCATTTATCATGAGACATCCCCTAAACAGAGAGCTACACTATGGCAAATCTACAAGACAATTTTTGTACACATATTAATATATGGGGCAGAAAATTTGATCCTGCTAGAGAAGTATAAGAGCAGATCACAGACCAGTGAAATGAGATTTTTGAGGTGAATAGCTGTGAGAACTGAATTAGTAATACAACCATGAGAAATCTGTTTGGAGCATGTAGTGGTTTGGTTGGTAATAAGAGTGAACAAAAGGAAGCTGAAGCTCATTATGGAAGCATGTTCAGAAGGAAGGAGGGGAACAGGGTTACCAATATTGGGATGGATTCAATATAGTGAGAAGAAGGTGGCTAGAAGGAGAAGGGGAAAGTCAAACAACTCAGCCATAATAGAATAAAGTTTAGGAAGTGACTGGAGGATCTTGAGACTTTATAGCAAAAGAGGATCGAAAAGAAGAAGAAAAAGAGATAATATAACTTAGATTTGTTTCTATTGTAATGCCTTTTTCCTGTGTTGAACATTCACTGCACTGTCTTCCTGAATATACTTACTTGAGAGTCTTGTTTACCCAGTCTTTGTAATTGATACAAACTGTTTCTTTCATGGTAGGAGTATGTCACCACTAATAATGTATTTTATAAAATACTCAACTAAAAATCCATATTTTTCTCCTGATTCCATCTTCCTTGATATTTCATGTTTACATCTTTTATTTCAGTCACATTTGCAGAGGCAGAGGGGGTGCATCCAAGCAGTGACTAATCTCTAAACACTTATGACCTCCTTTGCTCCAAAAAATATTGCTAATAGTATAAAATTTTATGTTTTGGGATGCAAAGGACTTTTTCTCATGATCTTTAGTAGTTTTTCACTAATTTTACTATCAAAAGAGTTTTTTTAAAGCTGTTCTGTAATACTGTAGACAGCGTACAGTAGAGTACACTATGAGCAATTTTAAAAACAAAAATAAAATAGTATGACACTATGACATAACACCATCATAATAAATTAGGCTAATTAATGAATATAGTATTTGCAAGACAAGATTGTAATAAGTTTAAGAATAAATACAGCATCTGATTTTTCAAGTGTTATTGTAATTGCATAAAACAAGCTACCAATGTATCAGCTACACACTTCATTGCTGATGGATTCTCTGAACTGAAGGTGGACATTAAATCCCCCCCCCCCCACACTGCACACTGAAAGAACTGAGAAAGTGACACTGCCATTACATGGGGTGAAATGCAAAGAGAAGAAGTACCACATGAAATATAATATAAATGAATTAATGTTAATGAATGCGAAGGCGGATTAATAACTTTCTAAGAGAAAGGAAAGAACAAAATGTTTAAATAAAATGATCAAAATATCAACCTGAATATCTAATATAAAGATACAAATTTAAAAAATTAAATATAATAAAATAAGACCATTCAAATAATGAATAAGAAAATACTATATATAAAGACCATGCTAACACTGTGATTAACCAGAAGGAAGTATAAAGAGAATTCAGATGGAGAAGAAAAAGAGTTACACTATAACCAGTAACAAGAATTATTAAGAGAAGTTTTCAACCATAATTAAAATAAATATATCAGACAAGTTAAGAGTTCAGAAATATATATATATAATGAGTATAATAAGAATTAAGAAGATTTATTAAGATAGAAAATGTGAGATAATCTGAGAAACTACGAAGTGAAGAATCCAAAGATATTTTTATTAGTCGAAAATGAGACTACTTTTTATTTATTTATTCGATGACTGACTGAAGATAATTCCAGCAGCATTATGTTTTTTGAGCAGAGATGAATGTGCCTCTGGACTCAAACTGTAGAAGTGGTGTATGGCCAGCAGAGTTGTGTAGCCTACAGTGCCCCTCTGAACTGCCCCAGCCCACGTGATAGGGAATGTTAGGGAATTAATATCCCAAGGATGCAACACGAAGTTTATAAAGAAAGAAAATGTATAATAATAATATATCTCAGAAGACACTAACAACTATCCAAGAAGGATCAAAAGTCAAATAAGTAACTATATATATAAAATTTATTAAACTCAAAATATAAAAAGTCGATATAGAAATGGAGAGGAAAATGAAATATAAAAAATAATGAAATTATCATAAGAAATTATTTCATCCATAAACATGTCTGAAATAATTACTTCTGGAGGAGAGCAATCTGTAGCGTGACAGATAAACACATAATAATGAATGGCATTGATCATTAAAATAATATAAAATAATAACATTAAATCTGAAGAAAGCATTATAATATAAAGAATTGATTCAGAGCAACCGTGCAGAACAATCATTGGTATTAAAAGTTTAAGTAAGTTCGAATAAAAGAATTGTTACTAGTGATGAATCATCAAAACAGTTTAATAACTCAAGGTTTTAAAATATAACCCAGCAAGGTAATGAGTATATAAGGAAGCAACCCAGAGTATTAATAAACCCACAACGAGGATAAATAAATAAAAACGAAACCCAGAACAAGGCAAGATCCACCATAAAAGGTGATACATTTAAAGCAACCAGAAGAAGTAACCCCAAGAAACCCGATGACATCCAGAAGAAGATGAAGAACATACAATTCAAAGAAGCCAGAAGAAAAGAAGACATCATTGAAGAAAGAAGAAGAAGACAGCATCCAGAAGAAGAAGGAATGCTCTTATAAAAAAACACCCATATCCCAAAATAAATAAAAACCACAATAATAAAAAGTATAACGAAGTATTCATGAAAAGAAACCACATGTACAATAAAATTAAGAATAAAAGTGTATAGAGTAAGAGTTGCCAGTGGACCAAGGTGAAACAATAATATAATACCCAAAGAACAAATCTTCATTGTAACCCACAAACAGATCTCTTGATGTTAATAAGACTAAACAACCATTTAGAAATAGCATCAAGAAGTATAAAGTGAACCAGTGCTAGTTTGTGTATTGTAAAAAATAAACCTTATGTTTCATCCTTGGCATCCACAAACTGTGTAGATAATGAAAAATACAACTTTTTAGTGACGTATGATTTGTACAAGGTGAATCTAATACATGTAATAATATCAATCTGTTTGAAATGACATTTATGTAAATGATGAGTAAAAACAGAGGCAGACACAGGATTAAACACAAAGTGACAGGGTACAATTACCCTAAACCATATTAAAAACTGAGTAATTAAATTTAATATAAGAAATAGAATAAGAATGTAGAAAATAAGGTTTTGTTTATTTGAAATAAGAATTTTAAAAATGTATTATTAATAAGAACATTTAATAAGTTTAGAACCACTAACATCCTAATTGTAAATATATTTATTACTGGTATTAATGGTAATAATTAAATAAGATGTTAGCATGGAAAAAACATTCTTTGTAAATAATATTTCTGTATTAGTATTAAGCTTTGTTTATAAAAAATGTCTAATTAGGTTGAAGACAACCATTATTTAAAATTATTTCTTATCTGTTTATAGTATTGAAACAGATACAAATTGTTGTTATGTTTAATAGAAAAAATGTTTAATTTATATTACAATGTTAAAAAGTCAGAGAGGGTATAACTAAATATATATTGTTTATATAAAAATTTGTATGAAAAAATTGTTAAGAATCTAGGCAAAATGATGAAAACTAAACCTCATCAAAACTGAGAAACTAAGTACTTAAATACATTTAAACTGAAGGGATTTAGATAACATAAACCAGAAATGAAGCCATATAATTAGAAATATAACTTAGAAAGATTTTGTAAAATTATAGCCAGGATTATAAATAAAAATGGAAATGACAGAACCCAAAAATTTGGAGAGGGGAGTCATATATTCCAACATAATATTTTAAAACTTAACCAATTCAAATAATTGCAAGAAATTAAGGGAATATAAACCTTTTATTACAATATGAGATTAATAATCATAAATATAACTTAAAAATGGCAGAATTTGCATAATGACAGGAAGCTGATTTTGAAAATTTACAAGATACAAAATGAAGGTAAAATTACCAATTTTAGATAAAAAACATAATAAAACGGCATTATTCGATATCAAAATACGCCGAATGAACTGAAGGATAAAATTAAGTAACAACTAGCTAATAAATTTGAATAATAACCAAAGTTTAAGCAGTTATATAATGTAACTTTAATACATGCACAGGATGCAAAGTAAAATTCGAACAATGTAAGGAATAATATTGCTTTGGCTAAGATTTTAGTCGAAAGTGAAGGAAGTAGGGAGTTGATTATTGAACGTTGTACGGGACACTTGACACGAGCAATTAAAACGATTTAACCTAGTTTCTAGTACTGTAATGGCGAGTCAGCGTATGATACGAATTTGAAAATCGCGAGTGGCGACAAAAAACATTTCACAACATCGACACAGTGACATAAACACTTACAAAAGACTAAATAACATTGTATAGCACGAAATGACAGTTAAATAACATTTTAAACACCATAAAACAGTATATAACATAACCATCAATAGTGCCTAATCGAAAAAAGTGAACTGACTTATAAATACACCACTACTCAAAATACAACACAGAAACTTAACCAGAGACACTACACCAACATCAGAAGGAAGATTTGCAGACACCAGGACGTGAATTCGGCAAGAAAATATCTTTATTGGAACGCCAAATCTACGAAGGAACGATTGACAACTTTGACGGCGGCCATTTGCTTTTCGTCACCACTCAACTGAACAGCGCCTCCTAGTTTGTCAGCGACACGGTTCGCAATCAATTTATTTATTTTAATCTTTTCAATTGAATATATGTACTTTAGTATTAAGAATTATTATTGTAACATTATACTTTTTTAATCTTTGCCCGATTTCTCTGACTTTTCCAATAAATAGCTGTTAAAAGAACCTTATTGTATTCTATATAAAAACTTGTAACATTCAATACCCTGAGAGTCGATTTTAAAATCGACAAGAGTCTTTTTAAACAATTGTTAAATAAATAATTTATACTTTTCATCTTAAAACAGTTCTTTCTTTTCTAAACATAGCAATTTACACATACTATAATTTAAATACATCTACTACGAGAATTTCACCACATTGAAGGAAGATAACCTCCAAAACTGAAAGTAAACAAAGATCGATTGTATCTGGAGACAATCTTATAAGTGGTTGGAGTTTCTTAAAAAATACAGAAAAGCTTATAAAATTTTTTAAACAAGTGAGAGACGTTTTGGAACTTCACGAACATCAATTAATTAATTGTTTCTAATTAATTAATCAATTAAAAAAAAAAAAATTTTAATTAGAAAAAATTTTTAAACAAACAATTTTAATTTCTTTCAAGAACACGTATTTATATTCTTGTAACACTACACCAATACTTAAACACCATAAACACGTTCTTTTACAATATATAAATGATAACATGTACTACTACACAGCTAAACAAGCAAAAGTACAAATATAAGGAAACTTCTATTATTATTATCATTTGCAGCACATAAGCGCCTGCAGGGGAAGCCAGAGGGCATCAGGGGAAATTCCTTTTAGTTTAATTTTGTGGACAAAGTATATATCAAAAGCGCATTTGCGTTTCAGTGATTTAAATTTTCAGTGTAGCACCCTCAGACCTGCACTTTCTGTCTAAAACTACTTCCGAACCTCTAGTATTTAAAATCACCTTAAATATTTCACAGGAGGACTTCTAATTTTCCAGGGAAGGGTTCTAACATCACCGTCTGTGCCCTATATTGTTTGAAAATTAGCTTAAAAGTGGCATTTTTTAACAACCTTAGGTCTAAATTTAAAAACTTTTCCTTGGGATGTCTCCGTACCTGGTCTCTGTGCAGTTTGTGTGTAAAAGTAGCTTTAAATGACGCTAAAGAATCTTTACCTATTTTTCTTATTAAAAGTAGCTCAAACCCCAGGTAGTCTACATATCACCTACTCATGACTTTCCCCTCTACCCCACTGGTAAAGATTCCTGCTGGCGCTCATGTAGCAACATAAATGGAAAAAGCAAGCGCCACCAAGATGTGCCTGAGAGGATGAAGATGGTTGGTGTATCTAGTGTGTAATCTATTACTTTTTATCGTTTAATTATTTTTCGTAAAAAATGTATTTTCGTATGTACTAGTAAATAATCTCGGGTGCCATGTTTGTACAAGGTAACATGATCCAAATTTACTTTTCGGGCCAGAATTCGTGTAACACGAACCAGTCTTGTGAAACAAATTACCTGAAATAAAAACATACACCAAATAACATATATAAAGTATTTTATTAGTATTGAAACTGGTAGTTACTACATAGTGAAATATATAAGACCCACATATTGCGCCAGAGGCGTTTCAAAAATCAAATTACCCTCCAAAATCCTTACATATACTAAAAAATGTGTTGTATTAGATAATTATGATAGATATATGATAAATATAGATATACATCTTTAAATATTGTTTCGCACAACCCAGCACCTAGGAATTACACAAGCACACACACTCTCTCTCTCTCTCTCTCTCATGGTACAAATTTTTTATATTTTATGAGCTCATTTGTTTTTTAAAAGTGACATTTTGAATAATTGAATTTATGTTACGTGGTCATTTTAATGGAATTTGATGTGAAAATAAAATAATCTTGTGTGCGATGGAACGTTCTCACCAAATTCGTGTAGGCCTCCTCGTACTTCTAGAATCGTCCAGACTAGCACAATCGGTAAAGTTTTACTGCGATTTATGGCGCACCGTCGTGTCGACCTACGTAACACCTCGGACCGATTCTATACGCCGATCTTCAGGGGACGATCCATCGGCCGATGACGCCTACACGAAGCCGAACTTTCTAACGTTCTTCAACACATGTTTAGATATTTATACTGTTTATTAACCACTTACAGTGGTTTAAATATTAAAATTCACTAGTGAGTGAACGGGTTGCCGGCCGGCGATGATCACTGCTGCAGATGAAATGACGAAGAGTCTTTGTTATATGTTGCCGAGGTGGGGTGAACCTACGTCACACGTTCTTTGTTAACGCTGTTGACAGCATCGTGTTGTTGATGTAAACACATTCTCGGCCTCTGACGTAATTAAGGATCGGCACTCTTATCGCCACAAACTACATACTGTTTTTGTGATGTTTCACAGTTTTTGCTATGAATCGGTCCAAATCCTGGCAAATATTATTATACACTCCACTCACTATATATTCGTACCGGTTATTTAAGGTTGGTTTGATTATGACCAAAATAGAAAAATACAATAGTTATGGTTTTATTTACCATATTTAAAGTAATCACAAAATGTACCATGATTGTACCATCACAAAACCCCCTCAATGAAAGATTGTGTGTCGAAGCACAAAAACTTTCATTGACCCTTTCATACTTCCTAAAGGGATCAGCCAGGATAAGTCGCCACAACCCCCTTACAATTATATATAAAAGAAAATTACAACTCACCCTTGGTCTGATGATGATGACCGTACCTACATGACCTTACTGGACTTCTCCTGCGAGATCCCAACACCATAAGGCCACTTAGGCTCTTAACGCCCCTGCTCTGACGCGTTGGCCAGCTCAGGACCGCTGTCATATCACCAAACACTGAAATTATAAATGAAAAATATTAAAATAGTGGCTTGGTAAATCACTCCATCCTCAGCTGATCTGGTTCCCCTTAGCTAAGTGCCGGTTTGTGCTAATAAGCACTGGGTTGGCGTAATAAAGTTATAAAAGTTATACTACTAAAAATAATTCTCAAGAATTAGAAAGAATTTCCCTTCTTCATATTGACAAATCCTGCATTAATGAATGGTTTCGATTACTATCGATAATATTTATCTCATTCTCTGTTATAATTACTGTAATTATAACATAAACACATTGATATAAAAAGAATTAATGTCTATTTGAAAATATGAAAATCACACTATATATCTCCCAAACCTGGAGAAAAACAAATTAAATTGATATAAAAGAATTAATAATTATATATTTATTTATTTATAAATCTTATTGAATGATTAAAATAAAAAAAATTATTATTATTATTATTACTATTACTATTAACAGGTAATAATCTGGCGCTGTTAATAATATTTATCCCTTATTCTCCTCCACACACACTATTGCCCCCCCTGAACTGTTGCGTTCAGTTGCCTCCACAAGGACTGAGGCAGAAGGAGTGAGCACTTTTTTCTTTTCTCTCTCTCCCATCCTTGCTTTAGCATTACAAAATCTTCAAGGCATGTACCCTTACTATTACATTTATAATACGCCCCTAAGGTCTACCACCCCAACCGAGGTGAAGTAGCCTATTCAAAACGAATAATAGATTCCCCTAAACCTCCCAATAAATTTCCAAATTTCAACCAATTTTGTAGGCAACCAACCATGGTCAGGGTTACAATTTCTGGCCACAGCTGGTTGTCGTCCAGATCCACGATTAGTGTTGGTAAGACAGTAATCGCCCGAAATATGGGGAATCGAAGATATTTGACACATTGTGTCTTATGTAGTCCCAATCGGGGAATACCCTACAATTAACAAGTTATACATAAATCCATTATAAGACTATTATTAAATAAACATAATGATAATGTTCAAAATAAAGTCTCAAAAATTCACCATAGTAGCACTATGTCCTTTAACCCCGTAAGGTTGTTACTTCACAAAATCAAAATTAAAAGATATCATTTAAAAAATGTTATTTCTTTCTTTAGTTACATTAATAAATTGGTAGACACTTTCCAAGTCCAACACATCACTTTTCTAACACTACAGGAAAACAATGGATCTTCTGATATTCTTAGTTTATACACAAAAAATATAACTCCTTAATGAGTTAACCTATTAAGTTACACAATTTTCAAATTTTATTCTATGATTTTTAGAATAAAACCAGAATTCATGGGATAAATACCAAACTATATATATATATATATTTATATATATATATATATCCCAAGAATTAGGGGTCCCCCTCCCCGTTCAATAAGAAGATTAAATTTTCTACTTGCTACCAATTTTGTGTGGAGGAAGACCATCGTTGCTTTCACTTCCTTACGTCAGTTCTGCCAACCATGGTCCGCCTCCCAAATTCCAAAATCCACGATCAGAGGTGGTGAGCCTGTGATCGCCCGAAAATGGGGGAGAGTCCCTTCTGTAAAACCAATAAAACTGAATTAATACTCAAACACTCAAAATATAGAAACATCAATATAAAAAATAACTAAGACGACCAGTACAACTTTAAATTTGTAGCATTGTGTGTTCCTACTATCTCTCCAGTTACGTTGTTCTGTAATACATAAGAATTTTGCATCTTAACTTCTATGACCTCATACGGTCCTTCATATAAGAGAAAGAATTTCTTAATTTCTTTGTCTTGTGCACTCGATAAGTCATGTCTTTTAACTAATACCATTTGTCCTACATTATACTTAATCCACTTACCTCTTGCGTCGTGTCTACGTTTTCTCTGTTCACCCTTGCTAATTAAGTTTTCATTCGCCAACCGGATTTTAATGTTTATATCAGTCGTTCTGCTCTCAGGTGGATAATCGAATAATTGTTCCAAGATTCTTGGTGGGCGTGTTCCTCTTACCAGTTCATGAGGTGTATAGCCAGTAGACTCGTGGGTGGTACTGTTCAGCCAAGTTTCTACCTTTCGTACATACAATGGTCATTCGCTGTGTTTAGCGTGACAATAGGCTCTGAAGATCCTGCCTATTTCTCTCATTACACGCTCAGCCTGGTTGGACTGGGGATGATACACAGCTGTATGCTTCGTGAGGATGCCTTCCCATCCTAAGGTCTGACGCCATCTTCCGCTGATGAACTGCGGCCCATGGTCTGATAAAATTACTTTTGGCTTACCCACGTTAATCATATAGTCTTTAGTCACTTTTTCACTCAATACCTTACTGGTAGCTCTTTTTACGCTATACAATTTTACATATTTTGAGAAAGTGTCAAGCAATACAAATATATAAATTACTCCGCCTCTACCCTTCGGCAATGGTCCAAACAAATCCACAGCAACTAAATCAAAAGGTCTTTCTACCTTAATATAATTTAACTCACCTTCTACTCTGTAGTTAACCACCTTCGACTTTTGACACAAATCACAACTCCTCAGCAACTGTCTCACTCGCCTCTCCATATTTCTGAAAATACATGACTCTTTTAAAACATTGACACACTTTTTAGCCCCAAAATGACCATATCGTATATGACAATCCCAAATAATTTTCTCTTCCAACACTGCTGGTACCACTACTCTCCAATCACGCTCACCCCCTACTACCTTCTTAAACAATAACCCTTTATAAATTTTAAAATATTGATTGTACTCAGATTCATCCAGCTCCGTCTCTAAACTGTGTATTATTTTGCCAGACTTACCATCTGCTCTCTGCATGGTGTCATGGTATCCTTCAGCTCCTCTCCAAAGTTTCTGTCTTCTCTGCTAATCTGAAAAATTTCAATTTCTTTTAAGTCCCTACCTGTTTTGTTATTTTCACAATCTACTCTGGATAGAGTGTCGGGTACCTTATTTTCGGTTCCTTTAATATACTCCCACTCGAAGTTGTACTCCTGCAAAACAAGTACCCACCTGGTTAATCGACTATGAGCAAGTTTACAAGTGTTGAGGAATGACAAAGCTTTATGATCAGTTCTAATGATCGTTTTGTTGCCTAAGATGTAAGTTCGGAATTTACCAACTGCGAACACAATACTGAGCAATTCTTTCTCTGTGGTCGTGTAATTCTTTTCAGCCGGCAGTAAGGATCGACTAGCGAACGCAATTGTCCGATGTTCCTTCTCATCATCCTCCTGATACAGCTCTGCTCCCACAGCTACATTGCTGGCGTCCGTCTGTAAATAAAACATCTTATCAAAATCCGGGTGGTTCATCATAATCATGTTAATGAATTTGCGTTTTATTTCTTCAAACGCTCCACGTCTCCCCACTTCCATTGTCGGTTCTTCTGCAATACCGCACTTAACTTTGCGGTTAGGTAGGCGTAGTTCCTTTGAAATTTCCTATAAAAGTTGCATAGCCCAAGAAAACTCTGAAGTTGTTTGATGTTTCGCGGTTCAGGGAAGCGCATAATAGATTCGACCTTGTCCGGGTTTGCGGAAATTCCTTCCGGTGTAATAATGAATCCTAAAAAATTAATCTTGGTTTGTAAAAATTTGGACTTGTCCCAATTTACGGTTAATCCTCCCACTTCTAATTTTCCTAAAACATACTTTAAATGTTCTTCAAATGTACGTGAAGCTATTAAAATGTCGTCCACATATACTGTGAGAAAATCTAAATCTTTTGGTCTAAGAATTCTATCCAAACATTTAATGAAACTAGCTACGCTGGTATTTAGCCCAAATGGTAGTCGCTTAAACTGATAATTTTTTCCGTTAAATAAGAATGCTGTGTATTGCCTACTTACCTCTGCTAATGGTACCTGCCAGTATCCAGCAGTCAGATCCAATGATGTCATAAATCGTACGCCACTAAACTTTTGAAAGATCTCATTTATAGATTCTGGTGATTCTCGGTCTGGTATAATAATTTGGTTAATTTTCCTTGCGTCTAGACACAATCTTACTCCTCCTTCCTTCTTAATTACCACCACTAACGGATTTGAGTAGTGAGACACTGACCTCTCGATGATCCCATTTTCTAACATCTTATCTAACTCCTCTTGCACCGCTCGTCTTTTAGAGTAAGGCACTGGATAGCTCCGCTGCATGAATGGTGTGTGTTCCTTTATCTGTAACATACATTCATAATTTTTTGCCCTTCCTGGAATATCGGCAAACACTCCCTTAAACTGCTCTATTACCTGCCATAACGCTATACGTTGGCCACTCCTTATCACCTCACCCCCACTACAGAATTCATCCGCCCTTATCTCCCATACTTCATTATTAATATTGCTCATTTCATTATCAACATGTTCTAAATACTCACCCTCTATACAAAAATTTCTTTTAGTATCTAAATTATTCTCAACTACTCGTTTCTGTAACAATTTCACACCAGTTGTTCTAACTTTATTTATCACATTTTCAAAATTAATTTTCACAGACCGATCACCCCCATCTAACTCCCAGCTTTATTTCTTTGTAAAAAATCATTTCCCAAAATGATGTCTAAACTTAACCCCTTGACTACCAAAAATGTATTATCAAAATTCATATCTCCAACTGAGAAACTTAAATGTATTTGTTTTGTCACCCTTTTACTACGTACCCCCGTGACTCCTATTACTGTAACCCCTGCTACGGGTAAAACTGGAATATCCTTATTAAATTCTTTCAATTCACTTAAAATGTTCTCGGCTATTACTGAAATTTCACTCCCTGTATCAACAAGTGTTTTAAATTTTCTATTCTCTATTGTTACCTGGATTTCCGTGAGTCCAGCTCTCACCTCCAATGTCGTGTTACTCTCCTCCTCCAATAAATCGGCAACGATATCTGCTTTTATAACATTTGACTGTATGTTCTCGATGGGTCGGACCTCATGAACTTCCCTGAACAGTGGTCGGGTCCTATTTACCACTGTCAACTTCAGTTTTCCGGCTGTGTCCTGTTATGACTCGTGGATGGTACAGGGTGTCCTCTTGTTGGTCCCTGATGGTGATATGGTGATCCCCTGTTGCTAGGTGCTCCTCTGTTCGCAGGTACGAATTGCTTGGTCTGGTTACTCCTTGGCGTTTTGCAAAAATAGCAGTGCTGCATGTGGGCACGATTTTCCTTCCTGCAACTAGAACAACTCCAACCGCCTGGTTGCTGTAAATCATTGCGAAAATTATATTTATTACCATTGTTATTATAATAAGGCCTTGGCCGATTAAACTCATTGTTATGGTTAGTCATATTTGGTTGAATGGGGTGTCTACCCATTTCGCGATCATTTATGCTTTGTAATATATCTAATACCCTTTCCAGTTCAAGATTTTCTATTTCTTTAGTCATCAGAGTGACCTGCACTTCCCTGGGTAAGTGCTTACTAACATACCTAACAAATGACTTGAAGGGTATGGGCGGCTCTAAATATTCTGCCTCATTGTACAATTTAGTTACATGGTAATTATTACCATAATTTAGTTATGGTAATGTTATTATTACTAAGGTTACGTCCCATGAAATTACCCGTTCCCATAATACGGCTTCTTAAAGTCTCCTGCTCTTCTTCTGTCCAATATTTACCCTTAAATGCTTTCTCAAAAGTATTGTAACAATCCCATTCTAACCTATGAGCTTCAGCCCATATGACTGAGTTACCCTTAAAACATTTAATGATTTTGTTCAATTTCACTTCCCAGCTACTACTACTAAAATAATTATAATCCCTTGTTTGATTTAGAAAACGCATGGGATGTATTACTCTATTTTCATGGCTAAAATTCTCTAGTTCTTTTTCATTATAGAGATCCCTAGTGACGATTACCCTATCATTTATGCTTGAAATATTTTTATTTATTTCTCCCCGTAATTCATTTTTTACACTGGTCAAATTATTTGCAATTATATCATATTTATCATGCACATCCATACTATTTTGTATAGTTAAATCATCAATTTCTTTAATCTTACTTTGTAACAAATTAAATCTACTCTTGGTATTTCTCTCATGTTCAGTTATGGTATTATCTATGGTTTCTAAGTTCTTGGTGATATCTATCATATTTACTTCAATTGTCTCTAAATGATTTTGTAACACATTAGTTTTCACTGCTACCTGTTTGTTTACTTCAATATTGGTTTTAACTTCTAATTGATTTTCTACCAAATTTAAACATTTCTGTTGTATTTCTGTACTTTGTGACTCTAATTGACTTTTAATCGTGTTATTTACTGTGTCATAAACTAGATCAATTTTAGTATCTAAATCATTAATTGTACTACTGAACTTATCATCAACAATTGCTTGTGTGGTTTTCTGTATGTTATCACAACGTGTTTCTACTGTGTTAATTCGCTCTTCTAAGTGAAAATTTTGACCTTTTATTTCATTCTTTAGTTCATTGAACTTGATATCAAAACTATCAAATTTGTCATTCAAATTTGTGAATTTAATATCAGAATCGCTTTTCTGCTCATCTAGTTTTTTGTCAAAATTATCAAATTTATTTAATAAGAGTTGTATCATTACAGCAGTACAATCGGGTTTGTTATCTGACATAGCTGAAATGGATGTATCAGTTTTCGTTGTCACTACAGATACAGGCGTATTTGCCTCGTCAGTCTGACTAGCTTGATTTGGTTGTACATCCATCTCGCCAGTCAAATTTACATCAGTTGTACTGATTTCTAACGTAATATTGTCATTAGTACTCATATTGTATTATTTTAGGTTACTAAAACATATTTATTTATAACCTAAAATTTTAACCCTACCTTGCGCACGCTTTGCGAACTATTACGCTATTACTTCAAGTAACTGTTTCACATACCAGTAGGTGTACTCTACATAAAATTTTATTTTATGTCGAGTCCATGTTCGGCATGTGCCAATTGTAATCTATTACTTTTTATCGTTTAATTATTTTTCGTAAAAAATGTATTTTCGTATGTACTAGTAAATAATCTCGGGTGCCATGTTTGTACAAGGTAACATGATCTAAATTTACTTTTCGGGCCAGAATTCGTGTAACACGAACCAGTCTTGTGAAACAAATTACCTGAAATAAAAACATACACCAAATAACATATATAAAGTATTTTATTAGTATTGAAACTGGTAGTTACTACATAGTGAAATATATAAGACCCACATATTGCGCCAGAGGCGTTTCAAAAATCAAATTACCCTCCAAAATCCTTACATATACTAAAAAATGTGTTGTATTAGATAATTATGATAGATATATGATAAATATAGATATACATCTTTAAATATTGTTTCGCACAACCCAGCACCTAGGAATTACGCAAGCACACACACTCTCTCTCTCTCTCTCTCATGGTACAAATTTTTTATATTTTATGAGCTCATTTGTTTTTTAAAAGTGACATTTTGAATAATTGAATTTATGTTACGTGGTCATTTTAATGGAATTTGATGTGAAAATAAAATAATCTTGTGTGCGATGGAACGTTCTCACCAAATTCGTGTAGGCCTCCTCGCACTTCTAGAATCGTCCAGACTAGCACAATCGGTAAAGTTTTACTGCGATTTATGGCGCACCGTCGTGTCGACCTACGTAACACCTCGGACCGATTCTATACGCCGATCTTCAGGGGACGATCCATCGGCCGATGACGCCTACACGAAGCCGAACTTTCTAACGTTCTTCAACACATGTTTAGATATTTATACTGTTTATTAACCACTTACAGTGGTTTAAATATTAAAATTCACTAGTGAGTGAACGGGTTGCCGGCCGGCGATGATCACTGCTGCAGATGAAATGACGAAGAGTCTTTGTTATATGTTGCCGAGGTGGGGTGAACCTACGTCACACGTTCTTTGTTAACGCTGTTGACAGCATCGTGTTGTTGATGTAAACACATTCTCGGCCTCTGACGTAATTAAGGATTGGCACTCTTATCGCCACAAACTACATACTGTTTTTGTGATGTTTCACAGTTTTTGCTATGAATCGGTCCAAATCCTGGCAAATATTATTATACACTCCACTCACTATATATTCGTACCGGTTATTTAAGGTTGGTTTGATTATGACCAAAATAGAAAAATACAATAGTTATGGTTTTATTTACCATATTTAAAGTAATCACAAAATGTACCATGATTGTACCATCACAAGTGGGTCTACAACAGCTTAGACTAGAATATAATCTATACCGAAAACAAAGTTTACGAAGTTTTGTACTAGCTATAAACCATTCAGTTAAAAACTTTATATTTATAACCTTAAAATCAACATTACTAGCACTCCTAATACCACAAACAAAATGCCAAATAGTTAAGTTCATTAAAGATCTCACTTTGATTGGTTGTCTATAGGGCCTAGATTTGTAATATTCCAATTATGCCAACAAATAATCTCTTCTAAAATATTTCAAACACATATGTAATATGCTTTGACTGTTTGTTCCTATACAATTGGTCTACGATTTATTATATGCACAATCATTGACTAGTGTTTTGTAGTTGGTCTATTTTGATGGCGCTTACTCTTTGTCCCTTCATAACACATGTAGTTATGACGTTTAATAATGACTTACTTAATTTTACAATGCGAGCTGGGTAGAAGCAACCATTTTTCCCACTTCACTTCTCTTATGTCACCAGGTATAACTGTAGAGGATTTCTTGATTTTGTTTAAAGGGACACATTGTTGTATACGGTCTGATATATACTCAACTTCTACAGTACCATCAGGTCCTGAAAAAATATTAGGTCTATTTTCAAAACTGGATCCCTCAGTTTTGGAGCTATATTTTGAAAAGTATGTAAAATCCGAGTTCATTAATGGATATTACATAAATACTTCTAAAATGAAGTTTTGTTTAATATTTCAAAGTAATCAAGTAGGCCTATTCAAATAAGCCTATTTCCTAAGAAGTTCTGGTTTTTATCTTTTGATAAAAATAAGTATTATAATAAGAATTTAAAGATTTTTCTGACTTAATATTAAAATTTAGAAAAGAGTACTTTATTTTGAACATCTCACATTGTCCATTATAGATCATGTCAATAAACACAAAAATTAAAATCTGCGTATGTCATAAGACATGTATTTGTACACTTAGCTTCTGTACAGCCTTTTTACAAAACGCCACCTTTATGTAATATTGGCATAGATAACCATACATGAATTGCATATTTTAAGATTTATATTTAAAATCATTTACATTACTTAAATTTGGTTTGATAATTTCTAAAAAAATATCCCCCACCCTCAAATTATTTTCACTATTTAGATATTTTTGTTATTATGGGGTAGTTGTTTAATACAAAGTATTTTCGAGTCACTTTATCTATAAAAATTAGGTACTTTGTTCTTATAAAGAAACTGAACTACGTAGATAATCATCCCTCCTCATCAACCGATTTCCACCATTAATGATATTTACACTTTCATAGAGTAATAAGTTTTATCATATGTAATTGCTAAGGTATTTAATCCTTCAAAATTAAATACTTGTACTTTACCTGATATCAGCAAAGTAATTTACAAAAATCAATCCCTCCCCTTTCAACTACCCTCTCCATTTATACATATCTCATTTACCATTTTATAATGGATTAATATGACTTTATTTTCGGGGCACTTTTTATCAAAATTAAGTATACTTTACTCTTGTTACAACAGAAAACAATGCAGATAAACTACCCCTCCCCCTTAACCAAACAATCCCGTTTTACATATTTACACTTTTAGTGAGTAATAGTTTTATTATATGTAATTACTAACGTATCTTATCCTTCAAAACGAAGTAGTGTATTTGACATCAGAAAGGTAATTTTCAAAAACTTCCCCCTCCCCCTTCAACTATCCTTTTCATTTATAGATATTTCATCTACCTTTCTACAGTGTATTATTATGATCTTCTTTTTAGGATGCTTTATTTATCACATTACTCATGTTAAAACATAAAATGTTGCAGGTAACTACCCCTCTGCCCTTGTCCGATCTTCTCCAAAATCAATAGGCCTTGAGTCCTTTACAACTTGGACACATATGCAAAAACTTATTTGATTCTGTTTGAATTTGCACCATTGTTTGCCATAGAAAAAATTCGATATATAGATAGACACACAGACACTTTTTGGAAAATGACTTTTCTTCATGTTTTGAGGATAGTACAATCAGAATCGGCCCTTATCTCGAACACGATTTTTTTCGCGATCATCATACTTCCATTTCTTTACAGAACATGGAAGTAAAATAAAGGTTCATTTTACAATCTGGCTAAAGACACACAGCCCATTTATAATATATCTAAAACCTGTAGTATTATTTTAATGCATAATGTTCTGGATAAAACGGCTAACACAGACTTAGTCTTTAAAAAAAGAATTAAATCACTCTTCTTTTCAATAGTTGATCATTTAAAGCTTATTTTTTTTAAACATTTTTCTATTCCTCAAAATATTAAGTTTACATATAAACTCACTAATGTTGGATAACATTAGTAACAAATAAGATTAACATCAATAATATATGACTATTATATAGCCTAAATCTAAAACACAGATTTTTACAGATTATGTTCAAAACAGAGATCACCAAATACTATGAAAGTATTTGGCACAGCAGGTATAAATTTTGCAGTAAGACTAAATTAAAGTTAACCGTTTTACTAAATGGCTAGGCACAATTAGGCTATTTGAGATCACTGCATATCATTTACTTAAATACTGGCAACCATAGTCTTTTTACAAAACGCCTAACATTTCTTAGTGTGATTAACCCTAGAACAGTACCCTTCCCAAATCAGCACTTGTTGATACCCACCGTCATTTTGACTGACAAAGGTATTTTATCTCTTTTGATAGACATTATAATGGGATAATAATAAAAGAATAAAAAAGGAGGGTAGGAAAAAAATTTTTAAAAAACAACTGCATTTCTGTATAATTTTCATTAAAAATGTAATACCAATTTTTTTCAAAACATACACTGTGAATTTTACAAAACGGAGTGTTACTAACATTACAGACCTCTTGTCTATTTAAATTGAAGAAAATTGAACTAAAGAGATTATTACATTTGCACTTTTGCTTTGAAATCAATAAGAAAATGTACTAAAAGTGTTCTTACTAACTATTATTTATTTGTATGAATCTAAAACGAATGCAATAGAACAGTCGAATTTGAAACTTCAAAAAAAATTATAAAAACAGCTGTCTATAGTAATATTCTTTAGCAGTCTAAACAAAACTTCTTTTGGTGTTCTCCACAAATCGGAGCATTGCATTTTTCACAGGAAACTGCGGTCATCCGTTTCTTTGAGTAGTGGCAAAAGCAGCATGTCCTGCGTCCTCTCTTTTCTTCGGCAGATGATGATTTTTGCTGAGACGGTTTTGTTGAGGGTTCTTGTAGGACATTTTTTATGATTTCCCTCAACTCTGAGGGCAGTGTCGGTATCACTAATCGAGTTCTTTGCCAATTGTTCACCAACTGTGTGTGAAGTTCGAGAGCGAAACCGTAACGTGACGATGGCTTTTTTGTTGTGGCAAACTGTCTGTAATAGTTGGTAACATATATCACATAGGAATTGACTAAGGCCAGATTTATCATATTAAAAAAGAAGCAAAGAGGCCATCTTTTGGTTTTCCTGCTGCAGCTCATGGCTTTACATAGCTGATCGGTGGTATCAACTCCACCTTTGGTTGAATTATATGTTGATATTATTTCTGGTAAATTTGTCTCTTCATTTACCGTTCCTTCCAAATGCATAGAAGAAGCCAGAGTTACAATTTTGTTTTTCTTTGGCATGTAAGACAAAATGGTACAATTCTTATCATAAAGGAACATAGACCTTTTCTCTTTCTGACCACTAAACTTTGGATCTATAAATTCTTTTGGAAGCTCCCTTTTATTTTTTCTAATGGTTCCCACAACAGTAAGTTTTCTTTCCTCAAAAAGTCTGTTTACCAAGGGAATATTCTGAAACCAATTGTCCATTGTCACGTTTTGCTGTGTGCCTCGGATGCTTGCAGCCAATTTGTCAACGTAGTAATCAGCAGCTGGGGTATCAGCAGGAACAGAGCCTTTTCCTGTGTATACTTCTGCATCCACCATATAAGAGGTGCTACTGTCGCACAGCATTATTATCTTAATGCCATACTTGTTAGGTTTAGAAGGGATGTACATTTTAAACCCACACTGTCCCCTAAATGCTACCAATTGTTCGTCTATTGTTATATAAGAGCCAGGTTTATAGTACTTTTTACAATTCTCTACAAAGATGTTCCAAATGTCTAAAATTGGTGCCAGCTTTGTGATCTTTACTCGCTCTTTTCTTGTCTCCTTGTCATCAAATCTAAGACATGCTAAAACAAAATCAAACCGGAACTGGGACATTGTTGCACGGTAAGAGTTCCCTGAGATTTTACAGTCAAACAAAGCACTAGAATGAAGATGATTGTCTATCAAAGCAGCAGATAAAACAAGAACACCAAAAAGTGCTTTTATTTCTCCTCTTTAAGTATTTTTCAAGCTCCCCCAATTTTGTCTTGGGTATTTTTCTCTTGATTTTCAATGGCAGTATTTGTATGGAGCACAATTTTATCTATTACATCATCCGACAAAAATAAAGAAAAACATTCTAGAGGACAATAATTGTATTTGGTTCCTTGTGCTGGACCAGGTCGCACGTGAACCACATTTCTAGCAGCAGTTTTATTTTGTAAAGAGATCGACTTGGAATTCCATTTGTATCCACTTTTTCCAAATAAGATTGGCTTTTCGGAAGAAATTATAAATTCAAAATCCATGGTAGTTCTCTTCATCATACACTGAGATGTATCTAGGTTTTTCTAATTCTTTTCTTCCTTTTCTTTCCCTTACTGCTGTGTCCCCGGTGTTCAAGTGTGCTGTCATTGGTAAAAGTAAATGGTAAGCAAGGAGCTTCCATATCAGAGGAAGGGTCTATAACGGTCAGCAGTCTAGGTTCATGAACAACTATTTCAGGAATTTCATGGGGAGTGCCTTGGTCTATTCCATGTAAAACCCTAATCGCTTCTGCAATGGTGTCTCCTGTCATAAAGTCTTCATCAAGTAGGTTGGAAGGTGCGAGTAATTCACAGTCACTTTCGGCATAATCGTCTTCGTGAATTTCAGACTCCGTGAAGTCATCGTCATCTTGTTCCTCTTCACTCAGTTCTGCTAGTACTTTCAAATAATCTTTTTCATGAACAATCTCTCTCTTCATTTTGCCTGAAAAGAAAATGCAACTTCACAAATAGGACAGAGGAAAGATAATTGAAAAACTGAAATAAAATAACCCCAGCTGATGTAATAGAGAAAACAATAGGAAAAGTGAAATCTACTTACTACTTACCGACAATTTGATGGGTAGGCGATAATCACTACTCTCCGTCAAAAAGTTGGATATATATTTACATATATAGCTACTGACCGACAAACTGACGGGCATACATGGTTTTGTAACCTTCGTAGCGACGTCAGAAGAAATGCAGCATCTACTCTTGTTAGTGCCAAATAGCCTACTAACACCCGTTAGCACATACGCTGCTCCCCCACCTGTAGTATAAAAGCATAAGTGGGGGGAGGTGTAAGAGTTGAAGTACCCGTCATTTTGACGGATAGGTAGTGTTCTAGGGTTAAGAAACATGTGTCTGTTCAACAAAAAGGTGGCGTTTTGTAAACAGGCTAGGCTTTTACAAAAAGGCTGATTTTACAAGTATCCTGCAACGCATGTTGATTAAACATTTTGATATTAATGCCTTACTTGTTGCCTGAATAGTTGCTTTATAGTAAAATCCATCTTTCCACTGGACTTGTCTTTTATCACCAGGCCTCACTGACGTAGCCAGGGGTGGTCTGAAGGGGCTGCAGCCCCCCCGAAATTGTAGAAATTTTTAAAATTTTGCACGCTAAAATTTCATACTGGCAGGTCGATCGTTTCACGTTTGGAGTTACACATTGTGTAGCCTAAGGTAAGGTGGGGCTATTTGAATCTAAATAAGAAAACCATCTGCTGCCTGCTGCGCACTCTGTGTGCATATCTCAGCTGCCATTCTGTGTCAGATTGTGTCTTGAGAAGCCATACGCACAGAACCAGAAGAATTTTCTTTGTTATCTACCTTTCAGCTATCATACATCCATCTAGAAGTAGTCGAGGTAAGTGTGTCTTGTTCAAAAATAGTCAGTATGTAATATTCAATCGTTAGATTATAAGGGCTTAACTTACTCACTATAATCGTTCAGAATTAACCTAAAATCCGTTTGTCTTGAAAGATGTAGAAGCTCCCACGACAGTCAACATGACAACTAGCGACATCTGTTGGATATTACCTGTACTATTTGCTTTCAATGAATTTAGAACATGTGGGGTTATGTGAATCATTCTTCGCGGGGCTATTTGAATCGGCATAATTTAACTATATTAATGGGATGTTCAAGCTAATTTAAGTGAATTTAAGCGGCAGCGTGAACAACAAACATTGAATGCATGCAGATATTACACATGACTCATTTTTTTTCTTTATAGAATGAAAAAAGGGACGATCCTCTCTTACTTCACGTCTTCGTCTAAACGGAAGAAAGAAGGGAATGGAGATAGGCCTACTACCGATGTGGCAAACGAGCAAACAAGTGATGAAGGTGTTAGTTACTCAAGTAAGTACAATACAAAAACTAATTCTTCTTTAACCCTAGGATGCATGACTGGGGCCTCTGAGGCCTTGGAAACCCTTTTATTTCGTATATTTTTGAATTGAAAAAATAGTAACTACGCCCTCCTAGGTAGTAATCGTTAATTTAATCCTACCATAAATGTTAATGAGAGTGGAACCACAATTTTTTGTCCCATCAGCTATTTTGCTGTACTCTACAAACTTGGAAGTTATTTTGATGGAAGTATTTAGTAACTTGCATACTTTTGGAGCAGATTGCACGTTTCAGGCAGGAATTCTATCCTCATTATTGAAATCATTTCACTTTTTATCATAGCTGAATAGCTGATTTCACGAATAAGATTAGGGAGTGGTTGCTTATGAGCTATACTTAGCTCGAAGATAAGAGTCATATGTTTTTGTAAACTGCTTGAATTAACCTTTCCACGTCTTTCAATATGCTAATAAAATTATTTTTAATTTTAGCTGAACCTGGGAGGACTGAATTCAGCAATGAAGCTGAGGGTGTCGAAGCAATTGGAGACCCAGTACACTCAGACTCCAACATCGACATCGCGGACTTGGAACGAAGCTGAATAATTTTGAAAAAGTTGAAAAACTAAACTTTTTATGGACTCCTGATGAGGATTTCATTTCCCCCTCACAGGCTGCAAAAACATTTACACGTCACTTTCAGCAAAAATGGTTCGATGAATTTAAGTGGTTAGCATACTCAAAAAAAGAAAGTGGACTTTACTGCGCTACTTGTGTACTTTTTTTAAACACCGAAGAAGTTGGGAAGGAATCCCACGAGAAGCCCCAAGCATTCGTGACAAGAAGTTTCTATAATGTAAAGAAATCTGTTGCATCCTTTAAAAATCACGAGTCACACACATATCATAAAAATGCCGCTTTAGCTCAAAGTCATGTAAAAGCTTTAGTAGGAAAACGCCAGGAAAGTGTCATAGCTCTGATTGACACAGTGAGAAAGAAAGAGGTCCAGGAAAACAGGTTCAGACTGAATGGCATCATAGAGACAGTCAAGTTGTGTGGGATGCAAAACATTCCGTTAAAAGGTCAAAGAGACAGTGGCAGAATTTCTCCCTCTTCACCAGTGGAGAATGATGGTAATTTCAGAAGCCTTATTTGATTTCGAGCGAACGCTGGAGATACCGTCCTGAAAGATCATATTTTACATAGCCCTCTAAATGCTATGTATGTCAGCCCAGAGATACAAAATGACTTGATAGAGACTATTGGGTCTTTGATTCGAAAGGACATAATCAAAAGAATAAGTCAGAGTAAATATTTCACGATTCTGGCAGATGAGACAACTGACATCTCACAGATAGAACAGTTTTCGCTGTGTGCTAGATACGTATCAGAGAGTGAAAATGGACCTGTTTTAATGGAAGACTTTTTAACATTTGTGCCTGTGTCTGATGTGACTGGGGAAGGGTTAGCTAGAGTGATCGAAGAAAAACTCACTACACTTGGGTTGGATCTAGAGAACAAAGAGGACAGGGCTACGACGGAGCTTCAGCGATGAGTGGACAGTTTCGTGGAGTTCAAGCTGTGCTAAAAAGAAAGTATCCCAAAGCTTTATACACCCACTGTGTGTCCCATTGTTTAAATCTGTGTTTATCTGACTCGTTCAAAGTTCAAAACGTAAGAAACACGATGGGATTGATTACAGAAACATGCTCATTCTTCAGAGCCAGTGCCAAACGCACAGCAATCATGGAGGAGAAGATTGAAGAGCTGTCACCCAGCAGCGATCACCATAGAATCAAAACTCTGTGAGACGAGGTGGTGCGAGCGACATGAAGCGGTTCTTCTCTTTAAGGAGATGCTGGTGCCCATTGTATCGACCTTGGAGAAAATGGCCTATCTACCCAATGAGCACAATAAGAGGTCGTCATTAGTTCTTAATAGTATTAGTTCTAGTTCCTTTTTAGTGTCTCTAGTTGTTTCTTCTAAGCTCATGGGCATCACATATAGTCTGTCCCAATACCTCCAGAAAAAAGACATTGATTTATGTAGTGCTCTGGACCATGTCAGAAAAGTGAAAGCCATTGTGGAAGATCTAAGACATAATGCTGACTCAGAATTCAAGAAACTTTTTGAAGAAGCAAAGGAGCTCGCCAACTTACTTCAGTTGGAACTTACGATGCCACGAATAGCAACTGCGCAAAAAAATAGGCAAAATCTACCGGCTGCCAATCCCGAAGATTATTTTCGCATCTCAATCTTCATCCCGTGCATCGACAACCTCATAAGTGGACTTAGTGAAAGATTTTTAGTACACGAAGCAATCATCGCTTCTCTACAGTATCTGATCCCATCACATTGTGACGTAGATTTCGACAAAGTAAAGCCGTCCTTCGAATTCTACAAGGACGATCTACACAGTGGCTTTACCGAAGCTCATTTAGGGGAATGGAGTTTGTGGAGGGAGAGGTGGAAAAACGATACAGGAAAACCTAAAACAGCTATCGACGCCTTGGCACAGTGTGATAAAGAACTTTTCCCGAACATGTACACTCTCTTCACCATCTTTGCGGTCATACCTGTGTCGACAGCCTCTGTCGAAAGGAGTTTTTCTAAGCTGAAACTCCTAAAAAACTATCTGAGAAACAGTGGGCGAAACCAGGCTTACTGGACTCCTTGATGTCGGTGCACCGGGACATCGTCATAGGGATGTCCAACGAAGACATCGTCAACATGTTTGCCTCGTCAGGAAGGGCAAGAAGGTTTAAACTTTTGTAAGTGAGTATTTGTAAACAACTTTCTTCAATTTTTAATATGTCACCAATAAATAAAAAAAATTCAAAGCAAACTGGAACTTTAATATTTTGTCCCCCTCCCCCCCGCTTTTCCACTGCATACACAGCTTTGGATTAGTGGCGTGCCCTCACCGATTTTCAGCCCCCCCCCTCAAAATAAAATCCTGGCTACGTCGCTGCCAGGCCTCAAAACTGTTGAGTGTTTTATACTTTGTAAAGTACACGTATATTTCAATTTGTCTTCAAGGAACTGAACCTCTACTAAGGTACAATCTGGAAAAGTAAAAGCAATTATGTCAGAAGTCTCATATAAACTTTCATTAATCCCTAACATTTTGAAGAAATGAAATAGCTTGGCCTTATATATATAATTACACTGATCAACAATGATTTTGTTAAATGCTCAATTTTTGTTAATTCTTATGTATTTTTGGGTGCTGATTCTGAATATGTAGTCATAATTTCTCTATCAACCTCAGTTTTTTTTGTAACTGACCTTTTCATTTTTCAGTAAGTACCATGTATGAACTTCATATACATAGAATTTTGTGAACTTAAATAATATCAACTAAATAGCCTTGGTTTATTTATTGCAGCAACTAAATTGATAAGTAAAATTCAGTTGTTTGGGTTAGTGAATAGTCATCATTATTATTATTATTATTATTATTATTGGTTGGCTCTTGTCACATACTATTTGCAATTCCAATGATTTGGAGAGAACCAAAGGATCACACCAGGAACTGTTATTTTTGTACGACAAAAATATCTGGGATAACAGCTAAGACAACACATAGTGTTATGACGGTACATAAGTCCGTCTAAAGAATTTATTGATACAGGAAAACAATTTTATTGTATTTTCATATATTTAAAATGGTTAGGTTAACTTTCCCCCAATGTATTAGACACGACGCAGTTTGTCAGTACAACTCAACTCCAAGGTCGTTGGCCTATGTGATTTTCGGCACATATCTGGACCGAGCAAGTAGCGAATTATGTTGAAACGTCATGAATAATATAAAAAACGTGACGACTGTGACGCAAAACAATGCCGTCATCCATTTTAAACAATAGGCTGATGACGAAATAATCCCTTCCACCTGTGGAAATTATGCAAATATGGCAGTCCCAATCTGCAACATACCATCAGAGTGTCAGCACGCTAAAATTTTAGCTGGCATAGTGTTGCCAGTAGAAGTGTTTTAAATCAAGTTAAAATGTAATCTAAAGGTAGTCCAATACCTTTGTAAAGTAATCAGTCAAATACGATGTAAAGGTAAATTCAGTGCACTAAAAGACAGACGAAAACTGTAAAGTTCGCCAAACACCGGGCTGAGATGGGGAACGTATGATTGGAAAACTGCAACTGCAACATCAGGGAAGTGTAAAAATTCATAATTATAATAACTAATTCGTTGAGCTCAAAATTTTTTATCAGTAAAATGTACCAGTAATTAGCAATTGGGAAGATATCAAGCGAATGTGCGTGTGAGAAGATGCCGGCATTTCTTTTGATAAATTTGGTTTACGTTGAATAGTATAATTTGATGGTAATACGCAAATTTAATAATACTGCAGTAATAAAATGTTTTTGTTAAGAAGTAATTACGAGAAATGAAACATTAAAATTGACCAATTATTAGTAAAGTGGAAATAGCCGCCATTTTGTTTTTATGTATGACTCCATGTGATTTTGTAACTATTAACTATGGTAACGCAAAAGATTAAAACAAAAGTTTCAAGTCACCATGTGATATTATTTATTAACCACACAATAAAATACAAAACAAAATTTATTAAACTTCCACTTACCGTCAATCGGTGTTCTCGGGTCCAGGGTTGCGTCATACGAACGTTAGGATACAAGCGTAATTTTTAAGGTCGTGTGAATGATTTACACAAGACATTTTTTATGAAGAGAAATTATATTTTAATTTGTTTAAATCATTGAAAATTTCATCCAAAACTGTTATGCATGTTTATGCAGATTAATTTACATTTTTTTTCTATTTCTTCACTCGGTCATCTGTTACAGGTTAACTTATTCTAAAATCTTACCTTACTGATCACACTTCATTATAAATACAGACAAAGCCCAGCCTGCAATTTTTTACACTCACACATAAATGAAATTTATTTATAAAAACCCCAAATCATTTTTAATACCCCATACTTTTTAAAATTTGTCGTAACCTTCACCGCCGGCAACGTGGTTTTCGCGCGCACTCGTTATTACTTTTTTAGATTTATTTTTTGGTGTCCGAAAGTTATATAAATCTGTTCCCCACTTTTTAATCGACCGCGGTCACATGATTCTTCACTCTTATTTCACTTTTTTCTGGTACCATATGAAATTTTACAGCGAGCCGACTTGGCTCGGTCCGGCGCCGGAACGATCAGTTAACAAACTGGGAGGGAAAACGTAGCAGGTGAAGCTAACGTGATCTCATACTTTTGGTGGAAATCACTGCCTTGGGTTTCGTCGCAGGAGTTTCGTCCCATGCAATTCATGTAGTTGTTGGGGTGACGACAGTATACGATCTCAGTGAGGCACTGGCTAACGTCACGAGATGGGCGGATCTTAAGTGTTCATGTCAGGCCTCATGGTAAATGAAACTGCATAAAATTGGTTTCCTGACATCTTGGTTTTTTGGACGGTAGCGTCACCCGCGCGTATTGTTAAGTAATGCGTACAGGCGCATGGTCACACTTAAACAAAGTTCTTAGAAATCTATAGTGGTGCGAATTCTTTGACTGATTTCACAACGGAATATTGCGTTGCTGCCTCGTTACAAACTGTTCCATACACGTGGTCTGTCACAATGGAATAAAACTTACACAATATTTTTTATAAATCCCCGAAATGAAATCAAATAAAAATACCCATATTTTTTGACCGTTACAACCACACATGTTGTTAAAGTCTTTATTTTGCACTCCCACACTGTTTCTGATCTCGCTGAGAAAGAACCCTGGACCCTAGAGAGAAAATAATGGTTATAATACCACTTGTAACAACCGGAAGTGTTGTGAATTGCATGGTAAGTACGAAATTATTTTTATTATTGGCACTCATTATTTATAAAAGAGGAATGGTAGTAACAATGACAACCTGAACAGTGACTTGTTTAATTTAAGTTAACAGTGTTAAATGCCCCAATATTCTCTCTCCTATAAGGCCAGTGCTACACAGTTCAGAGCTTCCAATTCCAGTATCACCAGAACATGGAACTTGGACGAAGATGAAGTTGTTACTAATACTGAACCTTGTGCAGACTTATCAGGTGATGAAGAAAGAAGAAACGCAGATTTTTTTGGAAAATACATATACTGAACCTCACTTAATTAATCAATCAGAATTAAATTACCTCATTTGTGACCTAAATTTATCAAAGAGTCAAGCACAAATACTGACATCAAGATTGAAAGGATGGAATCTTTTACAGCAGAATACTAAAATAAGTGTTTTGCGTGACAGGCAGTCCGAGTTTGAACATTTCTTCTCTCAGTACAAGGACTTAGTGTACCGCAATTGAGATATTATTTATTAACCACATAATAAAATACAAAACAAAATTGATTAAACTTCCACTTACCGTCAATCGGTGTTCTCGGGTCCAGGGTTGTGTCATACGAACGTTAGGATACAAGCGTAATTTTTAAGGTTGTGTGAATGATTTACACAATACATTTTTTATGAAGAGAAATGTTATTTTAATTTGTTTAAATCATTGAAAATTTCATCCAAAACTGTTATGCATGTTTATGCAGATTAATTTACATTTTTTTTCTATTTCTTCACTCGGTCATCTGTTACAGGTTAACTTATTCTAAAATCTTACCTTACTGATCACACTTCATTATAAATACAGACAAAGCCCAGCCTGCAATTTTTTACACTCACACATAAATGAAATTTATTTATAAAAACCCCAAATCATTTTTAATACCCCATACTTTTTAAAATTTGTCGTAACCTTCACCGCCGGCAACGTGGTTTTCGCGCGCACTCGTTATTACTTTTTTAGATTTATTTTTTGGTGTCCGAAAGTTATATAAATCTGTTCCCCACTTTTTAATCGACCGCGGTCACATGATTCTTCACTCTTATTTCACTTTTTTCTGGTACCATATGAAATTTTATAGAGAGCCGACTTGGCTCGGTCCGGCGCCGGAACAATCAGTTAACAAACTGGGAGGGAAAACGTAGCAGGTGAAGCTAACGTGATCTCATACTTTTGGTGGAAATCACTGCCTTGGGTTTCGTCGCAGGAGTTTCGTCCCATGCAATTCATGTAGTTGTTGGGGTGACGACAGTATACGATCTCAGTGAGGCACTGGCTAACGTCACGAGATGGGCGGATCTTAAGTGTTCATATCCGGCCTCATGGTAAATGAAACTGCATAAAATTGGTTTCCTGACATCTTGGTTTTTTGGACGGTAGCGTCACCCCGAGCGTATACCTGTGTCGCGCGTGCGTGCGCGCCGTCACATTCAAACAAAGTTCTTAGAAATCTAGGGTGGTGCGAATTCTTTGACTGATTTCACAACGTAATATTCCGTTGCTGCCTCGTTACAAACTGTTCCATACACGTGGTCTGTCACAATGGAATAAAACTTACACAATATTTTTTATAAATCCCCGAAATGAAATCAAATAAAAATACCCATATTTTTGGACCGTTACAATACCCCCTCAATGAGAAGTCTTCTGTCAAAACAGAAGAAATCTCATTGATAAAACCCCTAAGAGGACCGGTGAGGAACTGGTGCCAACAACCCCCTTCTGTTCTTACTCCGCATGGGTAAGCGACCCCCCTGGCTCGGCGACCATGGACGCATCTGAACGAGATCACTGGACTTCCCTGTGCGAGATCCCAACACCGAAAAATCGAACAGACACGCACCACAGCGCACCTCGCCTTCTATCATGCTACCCCAAAATCCTCAATCCCTGGCTCAGATCATGCCAGATCCTCCACCGATATGTTTCCCCTTATATGCAAGCTGGGCTGCCTTTAGCAGATACTGGGCTCACGCACACACTTACATTACATACTGAAACTTGAAAAATTCTTTGAAAATTTACTTAAATTACAACTCACTGGTTGTTTTCATTTAAAATCAAATCACAAATTTTGTATCTATTTTGAATTATTCTCTTCTTTGGTTTTTGTTTTTTTGTTATCAGAAAATTATATCAATTGAACACTTCTTAAAAATAAAAACGTCCTTAACCTAACACCTAGAGTCTAACAATACAATTCAATAAAATAATTCAATAATAATAAACATGGTTAGTACACAAACAATAAAATAATCAAAGTTTAAAAATATCCATTATCTGGCAGGCGCAAAATCAAGAAAATTTTTTTTGTTTCAAAAAAATTTCCAAAGGAAAATTTTAAATTCAAAAAATTTTAATTTATTAAAATATTTTCTTTACATATTGAAATTATTTAAGTCAGTTAAAAACAAAAGTTGGATTAACTTCCTTGCTAAACATGCCTAGTATATGACCTCACTATCAGCTGATCAAAACTAGGTCAAGTCCACAACCTTGACCTACATACGTTATATACAAGTTCTCTGAAATTACATTTAGCATCTGTAATATTCTCTCTTAAAACACAAAAACATAATAAAATAGAACATTTAAAAGGACAAAACATTATTATAAATAACAATCAAATTGACATTTAAATTATTCAAATAAACTTTACAACCTTACATTTCCAAATTCTATCAAAAATTGTCACTGGTTGCAATTAAAAATTTTATATTCTTGTTATAAATCTCTTTCTTTATTGGACAATCTTATTCTCCATTACTGTGGGTGATTTAGATACTTATAACAATTTAATTTACCCCTTGGTAGGCCTACATTTATAATCTCTACCCCTCTGACTCTAATACTCATCAACTTTAACTAGCATGACACCCATCTCTATCAAAACATCTATCCAACAATCTCTAAACCCAACTTATCATTAAACTCAATTCGCCAACTTCTCTCAATATATAAAAAAAAACTCTCTAACCCTTTGTACCTAGGATACGTGTGTTTCCCTCCCAAAAGCTCATTTCCTTAATCTGGTCCCTGGATTCTACCTAAGGCGACCCCTTCCCCCTAAATCGGTCCCATCCCGTCCCAACCATTTTGTTGTGGACTCCCACATTACACTACCCCCTATTACAAAATTGCCATCTCCAATAATCTCATTCTTATTACCTCACTTCAACTACAACAAAATAACATCATCAATTATAAACATCAATATATCCCTCAATACTCTACATATATTACCCACAACTACTGTGTCAACATCAATACTTCTCAAATTCTATTACATTAACTCACAACAACATAACATTAACTCAAAACAATATTTTTCTCTCCACTACTTCAACTTTGACTTCAACTTGGACTGATCTACATTCCCCACAAAAATATTCATCACCCATTATTTTTATTATTTCTAACAATTCATTTAAAATCTTCCTACATTAAATTACTTTTCTCATTATTTTAAATAGCATCTGTAATACATTGAAACATTACATTAAACATTAATTACCTGGAACATTTACAACCAATATAACAGTGACATTTTATTGCTGATCAGCTGACATTCTCAATAAAGTGAGGACACCTTTCAAAAAATTGTGCAGATTACATTAAATACATATGCTTATTAATACTTACATCTATCATCAATGTTTCCCCTTATACTGACTCTGATAATTTATGTTAACCGCCTGCCAGTCGGTTTAGTTATCTACTCAGTTTCCAAAATACACAAATTATATAAAACATATACCTTTTATCAATTCTTATATCTACCCTACTACAATAAAATACTACATTTAAAAATATAGAATGAACACCTTATAGTGAATATATGAGCATCTAGTTATTTAAACGGAACACAAGCATTTTTATTAGATCAAAATTAGAGTTAGCAATTTTTATGTTATAAATTTAAATTCGTGGCTCATCTGAGCCACCTCCCATCCACACACGCTATTGCAATTTATGTAAGACTGTAGCCCCTTTTTGCTTCCACAAAGACTGCATATTTGGAGGAATTGGACATCTCCGTGTCTTTGCTTTGGCATTTACATTTTAACATTTTGGATATCAACATACCCTCGGTATTTATTGAAACGCCCTTAAAATGGGTCTACCACCTGGCTATGCTGTCCCCACGCAGACAGAGTGGCAGCCGCTGTTCCATAGTTCCTGGATTTCCCCTAATTTCACCCCCCATTTAATTTCTACTATAAACCAATTTCAAGTCAGCTATGGTCAAGGGACTTGGTATGACCATAGCTAACCGCTAGCCAAATCCACGATTAGTGCTGGTAAGGCAGTAATCGCCTGAAAAGTCAGGGAAATCTAATTTCATTTCAACACCTGCTCTACATCGTCATTAGTATGTGCGACCCGGGCATCTATCAGGGTACAAATTGAATTTGTACCAAAAAAATGTGCCGCACATTGTCGCCATGTTGGCCTCCGATGGAGGTAACACTCTCTGTTACCCCCAACCCATTACACTATCTACTCGGGCACAGGCCACCCTAGCAATAGCACCTTAATAACTAAGTAATTAAAAATTGTATATACATTCTAACGTAACATTTTCATCACTTATTAATCATTTAATTCATTCATCACCTTAAAATTTTCAAAATTTATTATTTATAATTATTATATATCATCTTTCAGTTATTATTAGAAAATTTTTAATTATCATTTTTATTTAACACAATTATCTCAAATCATCTCATTATTGAATTAAAATCTTTTCATCTGAGTTACACCTGTAAACATTTTTATTATACTTGATTCGTACTATAAAACTTCTATACTTACAGTCCATTTAAATTGACATACACAAAACATATTTACCACACTTTCACGTTACCTCTGAAACATTTAACAAACATGTTAGTTTGAATCAACCAATTTAACCATCTATTACCAAATACATCTCTCGTAAATAATTCAAATTC
Organism: Magicicada septendecula; assembly: GCA_034769895.1. Classification (NCBI taxonomy): domain Eukaryota; kingdom Metazoa; phylum Arthropoda; class Insecta; order Hemiptera; family Cicadidae; genus Magicicada; species Magicicada septendecula. Next base: position 163,700,055 of record CM068371.1, on the reverse strand, counting down.
ATTAGAAAGTTTAATTATACAACATTTAAATAAATCAGAATATTTAAAACATCTCCAAATAATTTAATTAAATTAATTACTGAAAATACAAATTCCATTTCTCCCAAAACAATTACAATTAACCAATTACTGTTTTCAAAATTAATTCTGTTTATTTATCTAAATTGCAAATATTAATGTTCTTATTATAACAATCATCTACACTTGTTTACTTGACATCCTACAATACACACAAATAAATCTATTAACCATTTATTTACAAACTTCTGTCATTAACTGTTCCCTTTTTTCACACTTCATTGTCCAAATCTGCCAGGTCAAACCACAAAACAAAATATTTATAACATTGTTTATAGTTTAGCCTCCATCGTCATAGATTAGTCTTTGTTTTATATCACAGTTTTCAGTTTTATTGACAAACAAATGGTTACTTTGTGTGTCATAACCAAACAATTTCAATTTATCCGTTATATCAAAATAATCCTGCATCAAGTCTACGTTAAGTGTTTTTGTTAAATCTCCATCAGTAAATATATTCATTATTGTGTTAGTTACTTTTGTATTATCAATTAACTCATTATTACTTAGACACACTTCTAACCTTACTTTCCATTCATCATACTCTCTATTCAATTCGTACAATTCTGTTTCTTTATTAACATACAATTCTCTATTTAAATCTCTCTCATCACAATACCATATCCCACTCTCAATATTATTCCAGACAGAGGGTACAAAATTATACAACAAAATTAAACACTTCAAATCTTCTACTACCACGGGACTCTTGCCCTTCATCAACAACACTTGTGAACACATTAAATCATCATCATAAATAATAAGGGGAAAACTTACCCTCTGCCCCCCTTCTACCACTATATTCTCTTCCTCTCTCTCTCTCTAACTCATACACACACATTAACATTTCATTATCACATTCTACAAACTCATTAGTACTCTCATTATTTATTTTTACCGTATCAATCTCTGATACTAACTCTTCAAATACACTACTATTCTCAGTATTACATTCATTATTTTCAACATCATCGTTATCATTTGTTGACTCTCTGTCATTATAATTTTCATTCGTATTATCTTTATTTGGATTTATTACAACTACTCCCATTTGCTCACTACTCTGCTCTAATTTACTCAAACTAGTTCTTATTAGTTCATTATTATTTTCAAAATATTTATTCATTTCTTGGATCTCATTTTTTAACTCATTATTCTGATTTTTTAACTCGACAAATTTACTATTCTGTACATTGAATTTCATATCTAACTCATTATTCTGCTTTTTTAACTCATCAATTTTATTATTTTGTACTTCTAATTTGGTGTCAAAGTCATTGCTCAATTTAATTTGTTCATCTAACTTTACATCAAATTTATTGAAACTGGTACAAAGAAATTGGATCATTTTCATTATATCTTGATCTTCAGATTTTTTAATCGGGACTGGTGTCGACTGACTTTCTGTTTTATTGTCAGTGAAGCTGACTTCACCGTTATTATTTTTACTTTCTCTATTCGATTTTGGGGTCGTTTGGATCCCCGAATCATCTGTACTATTTGATTCACTTGTGTTGCTTATATTTATAGTTTTGTCGTCTTGATCTACATTCGGTGTTGAATGTACTTCAAGACTGCTCATAACAGCTGATTCATCAAATTCAGTTATTTCGCTTATAATAGTTAAGTCGGACAAACCGACTTCATTCTCTGTATTTTCCATTTTTGTAATTTTACTTTATCTCTTTTTTATAACTTTATTATTGGTTGTTATATACTTATTTATTATCTGAACCAAATCTCATGTCTTAATTCTTTGACTATATTTTACATTACGTATTTTCACTTAACCTCTAAATTATGCTTGTATCTTATTTGTAGGTATGGAATTTCATTAATTTATTAAATTCGTTCCAGTTCGAGGCGCCATTGTGATATTATTTATTAACCACATAATAAAATACAAAACAAAATTGATTAAACTTCCACTTACCGTCAATCGGTGTTCTCGGGTCCAGGGTTGCGTCATACGAACGTTAGGATACAAGCGTAATTTTTAAGGTTGTGTGAATGATTTACACAATACATTTTTTATGAAGAGAAATGATATTTTAATTTGTTTAAATCATTGAAAATTTCATCCAAAACTGTTATGCATGTTTATGCAGATTAATTTACATTTTTCTCTATTTCTTCACTCGGTCATCTGTTACAGGTTAACTTATTCTAAATACAGACAGAGCCCAGCCTGCAATTTTTCACACTCACACATACATGAAATTTATATATGAAAACCCCAAATCATTTTTAATACCCCATACTTTTTAAAATTTGTCGTAACCTTCACCGCCGGCAACGTAGTTTTCGCGCGCACTCGTTATTACGTTTTTAGATTTATTTTTTCGTGTCCGAAAGTTATATAAATCTGTTCCCCACTTTTTAATCGACCGCGGTCACATGATTCTTCACTCTTATTTCACTTTTTTCTGGTACCATATGAAATTTTACAGCGAGCCGACTTGGCTCGGTCCGGCGCCGGAACAATCAGTTATCAAACTGGGAGGGAAAACGTAGCAGGTGAAGCTAACGTAATCTCATACTTTTGGTGGAAATCACTGCCTTGGGTTTCGTCCCATGCAATTCATGTAGTTGTTGGGGTGACGACAGTATACGATCTCAGTGAGGCACTGGCTAACGTCACGAGATGGGCGGATCTTAAGTGTTCATATCAGGCCTCATGGTAAATGAAACTGCATAAAATTGGTTTCCTGACATCTTGGTTTTTTGGACGGTAGCGTCACCCGCGCGTATTGTTGAGTAATGCGTACATGCGCATGGTCACACTTAAACAAAGTTCTTAGAAATCTATAGTGGTGCGAATTCTTTGACTGATTTCACAACGGAATATTGCGTTGCTGCCTCGTTACAAACTGTTCCATACACGTGGTCTGTCACAATGGAATAAAACTTACACAATATTTTTTATAAATCCCCGAAATGAAATCAAATAAAAATACCCATATTTTTTTACCGTTACAACCACACATGTTGTTAAAGTCTTTATTTTGCACTCCCACACTGTTTCTGATCTCGCTGAGAAAGAACCCTGGACCCTAGAGAGAAAATAATGGTTATAATACCACTTGTAACAACCGGAAGTGTTGTGAATTGCATGGTAAGTACGAAATTATTTTTATTATTGGCACTCATTATTTATAAAAGAGGAATGGTAGTAACAATGACAACCTGAACAGTGACTTGTTTAATTTAAGTTAACAGTGTTAAATGCCCCAATATTCTCTCTCCTATAAGGCCAGTGCTACACAGTCCAGAGCTTCCAATTCCAGTATCACCAGAACATGGAACTTGGACGAAGATGAAGTTGTTACTAATACTGAACCTTGTGCAGACTTATCAGGTGATGAAGAAAGAAGAAACGCAGATTTTTTTGGAAAATACATATACTGAACCTCACTTAATTAATCAATCAGAATTAAATTACCTCATTTGTGACCTAAATTTATCAAAGAGTCAAGCAGAAATACTGACATCAAGATTGAAAGGATGGAATCTTTTACAGCAGAATACTAAAATAAGTGTTTTGCGTGACAGGCAGTCCGAGTTTGAACATTTCTTCTCTCAGTACAAGGACTTAGTGTACCGCAATTGAGATATTATTTATTAACCACATAATAAAATACAAAACAAAATTGATTAAACTTCCACTTACCGTCAATCGGTGTTCTCGGGTCCAGGGTTGTGTCATACGAACGTTAGGATACAAGCGTAATTTTTAAGGTTGTGTGAATGATTTACACAATACATTTTTTATGAAGAGAAATGTTATTTTAATTTGTTTAAATCATTGAAAATTTCATCCAAAACTGTTATGCATGTTTATGCAGATTAATTTACATTTTTTTTCTATTTCTTCACTCGGTCATCTGTTACAGGTTAACTTATTCTAAAATCTTACCTTACTGATCACACTTCATTATAAATACAGACAGAGCCCAGCCTGCAATTTTTTACACTCACACATAAATGAAATTTATTTATAAAAACCCCAAATCATTTTTAATACCCCATACTTTTTAAAATTTGTCGTAACCTTCACCGCCGGCAACGTGGTTTTCGCGCGCACTCGTTATTACTTTTTTAGATTTATTTTTTGGTGTCCGAAAGTTATATAAATCTGTTCCCCACTTTTTAATCGACCGCGGTCACATGATTCTTCACTCTTATTTCACTTTTTTCTGGTACCATATGAAATTTTATAGAGAGCCGACTTGGCTCGGTCCGGCGCCGGAACAATCAGTTAACAAACTGGGAGGGAAAACGTAGCAGGTGAAGCTAACGTGATCTCATACTTTTGGTGGAAATCACTGCCTTGGGTTTCGTCGCAGGAGTTTCGTCCCATGCAATTCATGTAGTTGTTGGGGTGACGACAGTATACGATCTCAGTGAGGCACTGGCTAACGTCACGAGATGGGCGGATCTCAAGTGTTCATATCCGGCCTCATGGTAAATGAAACTGCATAAAATTGGTTTCCTGACATCTTGGTTTTTTGGACGGTAGCGTCACCCCGAGCGTATACCTGTGTCGCACGTGCGTGCGCGCCGTCACATTCAAACAAAGTTCTTAGAAATCTAGGGTGGTGCGAATTCTTTGACTGATTTCACAACGTAATATTGCGTTGCTGCCTCGTTACAAACTGTTCCATACACGTGGTCTGTCACAATGGAATAAAACTTACACAATATTTTTTATAAATCCCCGAAATGAAATCAAATAAAAATACCCATATTTTTGGACCATTACAATACCCCCTCAATGAGAAGTCTTCTGTCAAAACAGAAGAAATCTCATTGATAAAACCCCTAAGAGGACCGGTGAGGAACTGGTGCCAACAACCCCCTTCTGTTCTTACTCTGCATGGGTAAGCGACCCCCCTGGCTCGGCGACCATGGACACATCTGAACGAGATCACTGGACTTCCCTGTGCGAGATCCCAACACCGAAAAATCGAACAGACACGCACCACAGCGCACCTCGCCTTCTATCATGCTACCCCAAAATCCTCAATCCCTGGCTCAGATCATGCCAGATCCTCCACCGATATGTTTCCCCTTATATGCAAGCTGGGCTGCCTTTAGCAGATACTGGGCTCACGCACACATTTACATTACATACTGAAACTTGAAAAATTCTTTGAAAATTTACTTAAATTACAACTCACTGGTTGTTTTCATTTAAAATCAAATCACAAATTTTGTATCTATTTTGAATTATTCTCTTCTTTGGTTTTTGTTTTTTTGTTATCAGAAAATTATATCAATTGAACACTTCTTAAAAATAAAAACGTCCTTAACCTAACACCTAGAGTCTAACAATACAATTCAATAAAATAATTCAATAATAATAAACATGGTTAGTACACAAACAATAAAATAATCAAAGTTTAAAAATATCCATTATCTGGCAGGCGCAAAATCAAGAAAATTTTTGTTGTTTCAAAAAAATTTCCAAGGGAAAATTTTAAATTCAAAAAATTTAAATTTATTAAAATATTTTCTTTACATATTGAAATTATTTAAGTCAGTTAAAAACAAAAGTTGGATTAACTTCCTTGCTAAACATGCCTAGTATATGACCTCACTATCAGCTGATCAAAACTAGGTCAAGTCCACAACCTTGACCTACATACGTTATATACAAGTTCTCTGAAATTACATTTAGCATCTGTAATATTCTCTCTTAAAACACAAAAACATAATAAAATAGAACATTTAAAAGGACAAAACATTATTATAAATAACAATCAAATTGACATTTAAATTATTCAAATAAACTTTACAACCTTACATTTCCAAATTCTATCAAAAATTGTCACTGGTTGCAATTAAAAATTTTATATTCTTGTTATAAATCTCTTTCTTTATTGGACAATCTTATTCTCCATTACTGTGGGTGATTTAGATACTTATAACAATTTAATTTACCCCTTGGTAGGCCTACATTTATAATCTCTACCCCTCTGACTCTAATACTCATCAACTTTAACTAGCATGACACCCATCTCTATCAAAACATCTATCCAACAATCTCTAAACCCAACTTATCATTAAACTCAATTCGCCAACTTCTCTCAATATATAAAAAAAAACTCTCTAACCCTTTGTACCTAGGATACGTGTGTTTCCCTCCCAAAAGCTCATTTCCTTAATCTGGTCCCTGGATTCTACCTAAGGCGACCCCTGCCCCCTAAATCGGTCCCATCCCGTCCCAACCATTTTGTTGTGGACTCCCACATTACACTACCCCCTATTACAAAATTGCCATCTCCAATAATCTCATTCTTATTACCTCACTTCAACTACAACAAAATAACATCATCAATTATAAACATCAATATATCCCTCAATACTCTACATATATTACCCACAACTACTGTGTCAACATCAATACTTCTCAAATTCTATTACATTAACTCACAACAACATAACATTAACTCAAAACAATATTTTTCTCTCCACTACTTCAACTTTGACTTCAACTTGGACTGATCTACATTCCCCACAAAAATATTCATCACCCATTATTTTTATTATTTCTAACAATTCATTTAAAATCTTCCTACATTAAATTACTTTTCTCATTATTTTAAATAGCATCTGTAATACATTGAAACATTACATTAAACATTAATTACCTGGAACATTTACAACCAATATAACAGTGACATTTTATTGCTGATCAGCTGACATTCTCAATAAAGTGAGGACACCTTTCAAAAAATTGTGCAGATTACATTAAATACATATGCTTATTAATACTTACATCTATCATCAATGTTTCCCCTTATACTGACTCTGATAATTTATGTTAACCGCCTGCCAGTCGGTTTAGTTATCTACTCAGTTTCCAAAATACACAATTTATATAAAACATATACCTTTTATCAATTCTTATATCTACCCTACTACAATAAAATACTACATTTAAAAATATAGAATGAACACCTTATAGTGAATATATGAGCATCTAGTTATTTAAACGGAACACAAGCATTTTTATTAGATCAAAATTAGAGTTAGCAATTTTTATGTTATAAATTTAAATTCGTGGCTCATCTGAGCCACCTCCCATCCACACACGCTATTGCAATTTATGTAAGACTGTAGCCCCTTTTTGCTTCCACAAAGACTGCATATTTGGAGGAATTGGACATCTCCGTGTCTTTGCTTTGGCATTTACATTTTAACATTTTGGATATCAACATACCCTCGGTATTTATTGAAATGCCCTTAAAATGGGTCTACCACCTGGCTATGCTGTCCCCACGCAGACAGAGTGGCAGCCGCTGTTCCATAGTTCCTGGATTTCCCCTAATTTCACCCCCCATTTAATTTCTACTATAAACCAATTTCAAGTCAGCTATGGTCAAGGGACTTGGTATGACCATAGCTAACCGCTAGCCAAATCCACGATTAGTGCTGGTAAGGCAGTAATCGCCCGAAAAGTCAGGGAAATCTAATTTCATTTCAACACCTGCTCTACATCGTCATTAGTATGTGCGACCCGGGCATCTATCAGGGTACAAATTGAATTTGTACCAAAAAAATGTGCCGCACATTGTCGCCATGTTGGCCTCCGATGGAGGTAACACTCTCTGTTACCCCCAACCCATTACACTATCTACTCGGGCACAGGCCACCCTAGCAATAGCACCTTAATAACTAAGTAATTAAAAATTGTATATACATTCTAACGTAACATTTTCATCACTTATTAATCATTTAATTCATTCATCACCTTAAAATTTTCAAAATTTATTATTTATAATTATTATATATCATCTTTCAGTTATTATTAGAAAATTTTTAATTATCATTTTTATTTAACACAATTATCTCAAATCATCTCATTATTGAATTAAAATCTTTTCATCTGAGTTACACCTGTAAACATTTTTATTATACTTGATTCGTACTATAAAACTTCTATACTTACAGTCCATTTAAATTGACATACACAAAACATATTTACCACACTTTCACGTTACCTCTGAAACATTTAACAAACATGTTAGTTTGAATCAACCAATTTAACCATCTATTACCAAATACATCTCTCGTAAATAATTCAAATTCATTAGAAAGTTTAATTATACAACATTTAAATAAATCAGAATATTTAAAACATCTCCAAATAATTTAATTTAATTAATTACTGAAAATACAAATTCCATTTCTCCCAAAACAATTACAATTAACCAATTACTGTTTTCAAAATTAATTCTGTTTATTTATCTAAATTGCAAATATTAATGTTCTTATTATAACAATCATCTACACTTGTTTACTTGACATCCTACAATACACACAAATAAATCTATTAACCATTTATTTACAAACTTCTGTCATTAACTGTTCCCTTTTTTCACACTTCATTGTCCAAATCTGCCAGGTCAAACCACAAAACAAAATATTTATAACATTGTTTATAGTTTAGCCTCCATCGTCATAGATTAGTCTTTGTTTTATATCACAGTTTTCAGTTTTATTGACAAACAAATGGTTACTTTGTGTGTCATAACCAAACAATTTCAATTTATCCGTTATATCAAAATAATCCTGCATCAAGTCTACGTTAAGTGTTTTTGTTAAATCTCCATCAGTAAATATATTCATTATTGTGTTAGTTACTTTTGTATTATCAATTAACTCATTATTACTTAGACACACTTCTAACCTTACTTTCCATTCATCATACTCTCTATTCAATTCGTACAATTCTGTTTCTTTATTAACATACAATTCTCTATTTAAATCTCTCTCATCACAATACCATATCCCACTCTCAATATTATTCCAGACAGAGGGTACAAAATTATACAACAAAATTAAACACTTCAAATCTTCTACTACCACGGGACTCTTGCCCTTCATCAACAACACTTGTGAACACATTAAATCATCATCATAAATAATAAGGGGAAAACTTACCCTCTGCCCCCCTTCTACCACTATATTCTCTTCCTCTCTCTCTCTCTAACTCATACACACACATTAACATTTCATTATCACATTCTACAAACTCATTAGTACTCTCATTATTTATTTTTACCGTATCAATCTCTGATACTAACTCTTCAAATACACTACTATTCTCAGTATTACATTCATTATTTTCAACATCATCGTTATCATTTGTTGACTCTCTGTCATTATAATTTTCATTCGTATTATCTTTATTTGGATTTATTACAACTACTCCCATTTGCTCACTACTCTGCTCTAATTTACTCAAACTAGTTCTTATTAGTTCATTATTATTTTCAAAATATTTATTCATTTCTTGGATCTCATTTTTTAACTCATTATTCTGATTTTTTAACTCGACAAATTTACTATTCTGTACATTGAATTTCATATCTAACTCATTATTCTGCTTTTTTAACTCATCAATTTTATTATTTTGTACTTCTAATTTGGTGTCAAAGTCATTGCTCAATTTAATTTGTTCATCTAACTTTACATCAAATTTATTGAAACTGGTACAAAGAAATTGGATCATTTTCATTATATCTTGATCTTCAGATTTTTTAATCGGGACTGGTGTCGACTGACTTTCTGTTTTATTGTCAGTGAAGCTGACTTCACCGTTATTATTTTTACTTTCTCTATTCGATTTTGGGGTCGTTTGGATCCCCGAATCATCTGTACTATTTGATTCACTTGTGTTGCTTATATTTATAGTTTTGTCGTCTTGATCTACATTCGGTGTTGAATGTACTTCAAGACTGCTCATAACAGCTGATTCATCAAATTCAGTTATTTCGCTTATAATAGTTAAGTCGGACAAACCGACTTCATTCTCTGTATTTTCCATTTTTGTAATTTTACTTTATCTCTTTTTTATAACTTTATTATTGGTTGTTATATACTTATTTATTATCTGAACCAAATCTCATGTCTTAATTCTTTGACTATATTTTACATTACGTATTTTCACTTAACCTCTAAATTATGCTTGTATCTTATTTGTAGGTATGGAATTTCATTAATTTATTAAATTCGTTCCAGTTCGAGGCGCCATTGTGATATTATTTATTAACCACATAATAAAATACAAAACAAAATTGATTAAACTTCCACTTACCGTCAATCGGTGTTCTCGGGTCCAGGGTTGCGTCATACGAACGTTAGGATACAAGCGTAATTTTTAAGGTTGTGTGAATGATTTACACAATACATTTTTTATGAAGAGAAATGATATTTTAATTTGTTTAAATCATTGAAAATTTCATCCAAAACTGTTATGCATGTTTATGCAGATTAATTTACATTTTTCTCTATTTCTTCACTCGGTCATCTGTTACAGGTTAACTTATTCTAAATACAGACAGAGCCCAGCCTGCAATTTTTCACACTCACACATACATGAAATTTATATATGAAAACCCCAAATCATTTTTAATACCCCATACTTTTTAAAATTTGTCGTAACCTTCACCGCCGGCAACGTAGTTTTCGCGCGCACTCGTTATTACGTTTTTAGATTTATTTTTTGGTGTCCGAAAGTTATATAAATCTGTTCCCCACTTTTTAATCGACCGCGGTCACATGATTCTTCACTCTTATTTCACTTTTTTCTGGTACCATATGAAATTTTACAGCGAGCCGACTTGGCTCGGTCCGGCGCCGGAACAATCAGTTATCAAACTGGGAGGGAAAACGTAGCAGGTGAAGCTAACGTAATCTCATACTTTTGGTGGAAATCACTGCCTTGGGTTTCGTCCCATGCAATTCATGTAGTTGTTGGGGTGACGACAGTATACGATCTCAGTGAGGCACTGGCTAACGTCACGAGATGGGCGGATCTTAAGTGTTCATATCAGGCCTCATGGTAAATGAAACTGCATAAAATTGGTTTCCTGACATCTTGGTTTTTTGGACGGTAGCGTCACCCGCGCGTATTGTTGAGTAATGCGTACATGCGCATGGTCACACTTAAACAAAGTTCTTAGAAATCTATAGTGGTGCGAATTCTTTGACTGATTTCACAACGGAATATTGCGTTGCTGCCTCGTTACAAACTGTTCCATACACGTGGTCTGTCACAATGGAATAAAACTTACACAATATTTTTTATAAATCCCCGAAATGAAATCAAATAAAAATACCCATATTTTTTTACCGTTACAACCACACATGTTGTTAAAGTCTTTATTTTGCACTCCCACACTGTTTCTGATCTCGCTGAGAAAGAACCCTGGACCCTAGAGAGAAAATAATGGTTATAATACCACTTGTAACAACCGGAAGTGTTGTGAATTGCATGGTAAGTACGAAATTATTTTTATTATTGGCACTCATTATTTATAAAAGAGGAATGGTAGTAACAATGACAACCTGAACAGTGACTTGTTTAATTTAAGTTAACAGTGTTAAATGCCCCAATATTCTCTCTCCTATAAGGCCAGTGCTACACAGTCCAGAGCTTCCAATTCCAGTATCACCAGAACATGGAACTTGGACGAAGATGAAGTTGTTACTAATACTGAACCTTGTGCAGACTTATCAGGTGATGAAGAAAGAAGAAACGCAGATTTTTTTGGAAAATACATATACTGAACCTCACTTAATTAATCAATCAGAATTAAATTACCTCATTTGTGACCTAAATTTATCAAAGAGTCAAGCAGAAATACTGACATCAAGATTGAAAGGATGGAATCTTTTACAGCAGAATACTAAAATAAGTGTTTTGCGTGACAGGCAGTCCGAGTTTGAACATTTCTTCTCTCAGTACAAGGACTTAGTGTACCGCAATTGAGATATTATTTATTAACCACATAATAAAATACAAAACAAAATTGATTAAACTTCCACTTACCGTCAATCGGTGTTCTCGGGTCCAGGGTTGTGTCATACGAACGTTAGGATACAAGCGTAATTTTTAAGGTTGTGTGAATGATTTACACAATACATTTTTTATGAAGAGAAATGTTATTTTAATTTGTTTAAATCATTGAAAATTTCATCCAAAACTGTTATGCATGTTTATGCAGATTAATTTACATTTTTTTTCTATTTCTTCACTCGGTCATCTGTTACAGGTTAACTTATTCTAAAATCTTACCTTACTGATCACACTTCATTATAAATACAGACAGAGCCCAGCCTGCAATTTTTTACACTCACACATAAATGAAATTTATTTATAAAAACCCCAAATCATTTTTAATACCCCATACTTTTTAAAATTTGTCGTAACCTTCACCGCCGGCAACGTGGTTTTCGCGCGCACTCGTTATTACTTTTTTAGATTTATTTTTTGGTGTCCGAAAGTTATATAAATCTGTTCCCCACTTTTTAATCGACCGCGGTCACATGATTCTTCACTCTTATTTCACTTTTTTCTGGTACCATATGAAATTTTATAGAGAGCCGACTTGGCTCGGTCCGGCGCCGGAACAATCAGTTAACAAACTGGGAGGGAAAACGTAGCAGGTGAAGCTAACGTGATCTCATACTTTTGGTGGAAATCACTGCCTTGGGTTTCGTCGCAGGAGTTTCGTCCCATGCAATTCATGTAGTTGTTGGGGTGACGACAGTATACGATCTCAGTGAGGCACTGGCTAACGTCACGAGATGGGCGGATCTCAAGTGTTCATATCCGGCCTCATGGTAAATGAAACTGCATAAAATTGGTTTCCTGACATCTTGGTTTTTTGGACGGTAGCGTCACCCCGAGCGTATACCTGTGTCGCACGTGCGTGCGCGCCGTCACATTCAAACAAAGTTCTTAGAAATCTAGGGTGGTGCGAATTCTTTGACTGATTTCACAACGTAATATTGCGTTGCTGCCTCGTTACAAACTGTTCCATACACGTGGTCTGTCACAATGGAATAAAACTTACACAATATTTTTTATAAATCCCCGAAATGAAATCAAATAAAAATACCCATATTTTTGGACCATTACAATACCCCCTCAATGAGAAGTCTTCTGTCAAAACAGAAGAAATCTCATTGATAAAACCCCTAAGAGGACCGGTGAGGAACTGGTGCCAACAACCCCCTTCTGTTCTTACTCTGCATGGGTAAGCGACCCCCCTGGCTCGGCGACCATGGACACATCTGAACGAGATCACTGGACTTCCCTGTGCGAGATCCCAACACCGAAAAATCGAACAGACACGCACCACAGCGCACCTCGCCTTCTATCATGCTACCCCAAAATCCTCAATCCCTGGCTCAGATCATGCCAGATCCTCCACCGATATGTTTCCCCTTATATGCAAGCTGGGCTGCCTTTAGCAGATACTGGGCTCACGCACACATTTACATTACATACTGAAACTTGAAAAATTCTTTGAAAATTTACTTAAATTACAACTCACTGGTTGTTTTCATTTAAAATCAAATCACAAATTTTGTATCTATTTTGAATTATTCTCTTCTTTGGTTTTTGTTTTTTTGTTATCAGAAAATTATATCAATTGAACACTTCTTAAAAATAAAAACGTCCTTAACCTAACACCTAGAGTCTAACAATACAATTCAATAAAATAATTCAATAATAATAAACATGGTTAGTACACAAACAATAAAATAATCAAAGTTTAAAAATATCCATTATCTGGCAGGCGCAAAATCAAGAAAATTTTTGTTGTTTCAAAAAAATTTCCAAGGGAAAATTTTAAATTCAAAAAATTTAAATTTATTAAAATATTTTCTTTACATATTGAAATTATTTAAGTCAGTTAAAAACAAAAGTTGGATTAACTTCCTTGCTAAACATGCCTAGTATATGACCTCACTATCAGCTGATCAAAACTAGGTCAAGTCCACAACCTTGACCTACATACGTTATATACAAGTTCTCTGAAATTACATTTAGCATCTGTAATATTCTCTCTTAAAACACAAAAACATAATAAAATAGAACATTTAAAAGGACAAAACATTATTATAAATAACAATCAAATTGACATTTAAATTATTCAAATAAACTTTACAACCTTACATTTCCAAATTCTATCAAAAATTGTCACTGGTTGCAATTAAAAATTTTATATTCTTGTTATAAATCTCTTTCTTTATTGGACAATCTTATTCTCCATTACTGTGGGTGATTTAGATACTTATAACAATTTAATTTACCCCTTGGTAGGCCTACATTTATAATCTCTACCCCTCTGACTCTAATACTCATCAACTTTAACTAGCATGACACCCATCTCTATCAAAACATCTATCCAACAATCTCTAAACCCAACTTATCATTAAACTCAATTCGCCAACTTCTCTCAATATATAAAAAAAAACTCTCTAACCCTTTGTACCTAGGATACGTGTGTTTCCCTCCCAAAAGCTCATTTCCTTAATCTGGTCCCTGGATTCTACCTAAGGCGACCCCTGCCCCCTAAATCGGTCCCATCCCGTCCCAACCATTTTGTTGTGGACTCCCACATTACACTACCCCCTATTACAAAATTGCCATCTCCAATAATCTCATTCTTATTACCTCACTTCAACTACAACAAAATAACATCATCAATTATAAACATCAATATATCCCTCAATACTCTACATATATTACCCACAACTACTGTGTCAACATCAATACTTCTCAAATTCTATTACATTAACTCACAACAACATAACATTAACTCAAAACAATATTTTTCTCTCCACTACTTCAACTTTGACTTCAACTTGGACTGATCTACATTCCCCACAAAAATATTCATCACCCATTATTTTTATTATTTCTAACAATTCATTTAAAATCTTCCTACATTAAATTACTTTTCTCATTATTTTAAATAGCATCTGTAATACATTGAAACATTACATTAAACATTAATTACCTGGAACATTTACAACCAATATAACAGTGACATTTTATTGCTGATCAGCTGACATTCTCAATAAAGTGAGGACACCTTTCAAAAAATTGTGCAGATTACATTAAATACATATGCTTATTAATACTTACATCTATCATCAATGTTTCCCCTTATACTGACTCTGATAATTTATGTTAACCGCCTGCCAGTCGGTTTAGTTATCTACTCAGTTTCCAAAATACACAATTTATATAAAACATATACCTTTTATCAATTCTTATATCTACCCTACTACAATAAAATACTACATTTAAAAATATAGAATGAACACCTTATAGTGAATATATGAGCATCTAGTTATTTAAACGGAACACAAGCATTTTTATTAGATCAAAATTAGAGTTAGCAATTTTTATGTTATAAATTTAAATTCGTGGCTCATCTGAGCCACCTCCCATCCACACACGCTATTGCAATTTATGTAAGACTGTAGCCCCTTTTTGCTTCCACAAAGACTGCATATTTGGAGGAATTGGACATCTCCGTGTCTTTGCTTTGGCATTTACATTTTAACATTTTGGATATCAACATACCCTCGGTATTTATTGAAATGCCCTTAAAATGGGTCTACCACCTGGCTATGCTGTCCCCACGCAGACAGAGTGGCAGCCGCTGTTCCATAGTTCCTGGATTTCCCCTAATTTCACCCCCCATTTAATTTCTACTATAAACCAATTTCAAGTCAGCTATGGTCAAGGGACTTGGTATGACCATAGCTAACCGCTAGCCAAATCCACGATTAGTGCTGGTAAGGCAGTAATCGCCCGAAAAGTCAGGGAAATCTAATTTCATTTCAACACCTGCTCTACATCGTCATTAGTATGTGCGACCCGGGCATCTATCAGGGTACAAATTGAATTTGTACCAAAAAAATGTGCCGCACATTGTCGCCATGTTGGCCTCCGATGGAGGTAACACTCTCTGTTACCCCCAACCCATTACACTATCTACTCGGGCACAGGCCACCCTAGCAATAGCACCTTAATAACTAAGTAATTAAAAATTGTATATACATTCTAACGTAACATTTTCATCACTTATTAATCATTTAATTCATTCATCACCTTAAAATTTTCAAAATTTATTATTTATAATTATTATATATCATCTTTCAGTTATTATTAGAAAATTTTTAATTATCATTTTTATTTAACACAATTATCTCAAATCATCTCATTATTGAATTAAAATCTTTTCATCTGAGTTACACCTGTAAACATTTTTATTATACTTGATTCGTACTATAAAACTTCTATACTTACAGTCCATTTAAATTGACATACACAAAACATATTTACCACACTTTCACGTTACCTCTGAAACATTTAACAAACATGTTAGTTTGAATCAACCAATTTAACCATCTATTACCAAATACATCTCTCGTAAATAATTCAAATTCATTAGAAAGTTTAATTATACAACATTTAAATAAATCAGAATATTTAAAACATCTCCAAATAATTTAATTTAATTAATTACTGAAAATACAAATTCCATTTCTCCCAAAACAATTACAATTAACCAATTACTGTTTTCAAAATTAATTCTGTTTATTTATCTAAATTGCAAATATTAATGTTCTTATTATAACAATCATCTACACTTGTTTACTTGACATCCTACAATACACACAAATAAATCTATTAACCATTTATTTACAAACTTCTGTCATTAACTGTTCCCTTTTTTCACACTTCATTGTCCAAATCTGCCAGGTCAAACCACAAAACAAAATATTTATAACATTGTTTATAGTTTAGCCTCCATCGTCATAGATTAGTCTTTGTTTTATATCACAGTTTTCAGTTTTATTGACAAACAAATGGTTACTTTGTGTGTCATAACCAAACAATTTCAATTTATCCGTTATATCAAAATAATCCTGCATCAAGTCTACGTTAAGTGTTTTTGTTAAATCTCCATCAGTAAATATATTCATTATTGTGTTAGTTACTTTTGTATTATCAATTAACTCATTATTACTTAGACACACTTCTAACCTTACTTTCCATTCATCATACTCTCTATTCAATTCGTACAATTCTGTTTCTTTATTAACATACAATTCTCTATTTAAATCTCTCTCATCACAATACCATATCCCACTCTCAATATTATTCCAGACAGAGGGTACAAAATTATACAACAAAATTAAACACTTCAAATCTTCTACTACCACGGGACTCTTGCCCTTCATCAACAACACTTGTGAACACATTAAATCATCATCATAAATAATAAGGGGAAAACTTACCCTCTGCCCCCCTTCTACCACTATATTCTCTTCCTCTCTCTCTCTCTAACTCATACACACACATTAACATTTCATTATCACATTCTACAAACTCATTAGTACTCTCATTATTTATTTTTACCGTATCAATCTCTGATACTAACTCTTCAAATACACTACTATTCTCAGTATTACATTCATTATTTTCAACATCATCGTTATCATTTGTTGACTCTCTGTCATTATAATTTTCATTCGTATTATCTTTATTTGGATTTATTACAACTACTCCCATTTGCTCACTACTCTGCTCTAATTTACTCAAACTAGTTCTTATTAGTTCATTATTATTTTCAAAATATTTATTCATTTCTTGGATCTCATTTTTTAACTCATTATTCTGATTTTTTAACTCGACAAATTTACTATTCTGTACATTGAATTTCATATCTAACTCATTATTCTGCTTTTTTAACTCATCAATTTTATTATTTTGTACTTCTAATTTGGTGTCAAAGTCATTGCTCAATTTAATTTGTTCATCTAACTTTACATCAAATTTATTGAAACTGGTACAAAGAAATTGGATCATTTTCATTATATCTTGATCTTCAGATTTTTTAATCGGGACTGGTGTCGACTGACTTTCTGTTTTATTGTCAGTGAAGCTGACTTCACCGTTATTATTTTTACTTTCTCTATTCGATTTTGGGGTCGTTTGGATCCCCGAATCATCTGTACTATTTGATTCACTTGTGTTGCTTATATTTATAGTTTTGTCGTCTTGATCTACATTCGGTGTTGAATGTACTTCAAGACTGCTCATAACAGCTGATTCATCAAATTCAGTTATTTCGCTTATAATAGTTAAGTCGGACAAACCGACTTCATTCTCTGTATTTTCCATTTTTGTAATTTTACTTTATCTCTTTTTTATAACTTTATTATTGGTTGTTATATACTTATTTATTATCTGAACCAAATCTCATGTCTTAATTCTTTGACTATATTTTACATTACGTATTTTCACTTAACCTCTAAATTATGCTTGTATCTTATTTGTAGGTATGGAATTTCATTAATTTATTAAATTCGTTCCAGTTCGAGGCGCCATTGTGATATTATTTATTAACCACATAATAAAATACAAAACAAAATTGATTAAACTTCCACTTACCGTCAATCGGTGTTCTCGGGTCCAGGGTTGCGTCATACGAACGTTAGGATACAAGCGTAATTTTTAAGGTTGTGTGAATGATTTACACAATACATTTTTTATGAAGAGAAATGATATTTTAATTTGTTTAAATCATTGAAAATTTCATCCAAAACTGTTATGCATGTTTATGCAGATTAATTTACATTTTTCTCTATTTCTTCACTCGGTCATCTGTTACAGGTTAACTTATTCTAAATACAGACAGAGCCCAGCCTGCAATTTTTCACACTCACACATACATGAAATTTATATATGAAAACCCCAAATCATTTTTAATACCCCATACTTTTTAAAATTTGTCGTAACCTTCACCGCCGGCAACGTAGTTTTCGCGCGCACTCGTTATTACGTTTTTAGATTTATTTTTTGGTGTCCGAAAGTTATATAAATCTGTTCCCCACTTTTTAATCGACCGCGGTCACATGATTCTTCACTCTTATTTCACTTTTTTCTGGTACCATATGAAATTTTACAGCGAGCCGACTTGGCTCGGTCCGGCGCCGGAACAATCAGTTATCAAACTGGGAGGGAAAACGTAGCAGGTGAAGCTAACGTAATCTCATACTTTTGGTGGAAATCACTGCCTTGGGTTTCGTCCCATGCAATTCATGTAGTTGTTGGGGTGACGACAGTATACGATCTCAGTGAGGCACTGGCTAACGTCACGAGATGGGCGGATCTTAAGTGTTCATATCAGGCCTCATGGTAAATGAAACTGCATAAAATTGGTTTCCTGACATCTTGGTTTTTTGGACGGTAGCGTCACCCGCGCGTATTGTTGAGTAATGCGTACATGCGCATGGTCACACTTAAACAAAGTTCTTAGAAATCTATAGTGGTGCGAATTCTTTGACTGATTTCACAACGGAATATTGCGTTGCTGCCTCGTTACAAACTGTTCCATACACGTGGTCTGTCACAATGGAATAAAACTTACACAATATTTTTTATAAATCCCCGAAATGAAATCAAATAAAAATACCCATATTTTTTTACCGTTACAACCACACATGTTGTTAAAGTCTTTATTTTGCACTCCCACACTGTTTCTGATCTCGCTGAGAAAGAACCCTGGACCCTAGAGAGAAAATAATGGTTATAATACCACTTGTAACAACCGGAAGTGTTGTGAATTGCATGGTAAGTACGAAATTATTTTTATTATTGGCACTCATTATTTATAAAAGAGGAATGGTAGTAACAATGACAACCTGAACAGTGACTTGTTTAATTTAAGTTAACAGTGTTAAATGCCCCAATATTCTCTCTCCTATAAGGCCAGTGCTACACAGTCCAGAGCTTCCAATTCCAGTATCACCAGAACATGGAACTTGGACGAAGATGAAGTTGTTACTAATACTGAACCTTGTGCAGACTTATCAGGTGATGAAGAAAGAAGAAACGCAGATTTTTTTGGAAAATACATATACTGAACCTCACTTAATTAATCAATCAGAATTAAATTACCTCATTTGTGACCTAAATTTATCAAAGAGTCAAGCAGAAATACTGACATCAAGATTGAAAGGATGGAATCTTTTACAGCAGAATACTAAAATAAGTGTTTTGCGTGACAGGCAGTCCGAGTTTGAACATTTCTTCTCTCAGTACAAGGACTTAGTGTACCGCAATTGAGATATTATTTATTAACCACATAATAAAATACAAAACAAAATTGATTAAACTTCCACTTACCGTCAATCGGTGTTCTCGGGTCCAGGGTTGTGTCATACGAACGTTAGGATACAAGCGTAATTTTTAAGGTTGTGTGAATGATTTACACAATACATTTTTTATGAAGAGAAATGTTATTTTAATTTGTTTAAATCATTGAAAATTTCATCCAAAACTGTTATGCATGTTTATGCAGATTAATTTACATTTTTTTTCTATTTCTTCACTCGGTCATCTGTTACAGGTTAACTTATTCTAAAATCTTACCTTACTGATCACACTTCATTATAAATACAGACAGAGCCCAGCCTGCAATTTTTTACACTCACACATAAATGAAATTTATTTATAAAAACCCCAAATCATTTTTAATACCCCATACTTTTTAAAATTTGTCGTAACCTTCACCGCCGGCAACGTGGTTTTCGCGCGCACTCGTTATTACTTTTTTAGATTTATTTTTTGGTGTCCGAAAGTTATATAAATCTGTTCCCCACTTTTTAATCGACCGCGGTCACATGATTCTTCACTCTTATTTCACTTTTTTCTGGTACCATATGAAATTTTATAGAGAGCCGACTTGGCTCGGTCCGGCGCCGGAACAATCAGTTAACAAACTGGGAGGGAAAACGTAGCAGGTGAAGCTAACGTGATCTCATACTTTTGGTGGAAATCACTGCCTTGGGTTTCGTCGCAGGAGTTTCGTCCCATGCAATTCATGTAGTTGTTGGGGTGACGACAGTATACGATCTCAGTGAGGCACTGGCTAACGTCACGAGATGGGCGGATCTCAAGTGTTCATATCCGGCCTCATGGTAAATGAAACTGCATAAAATTGGTTTCCTGACATCTTGGTTTTTTGGACGGTAGCGTCACCCCGAGCGTATACCTGTGTCGCACGTGCGTGCGCGCCGTCACATTCAAACAAAGTTCTTAGAAATCTAGGGTGGTGCGAATTCTTTGACTGATTTCACAACGTAATATTGCGTTGCTGCCTCGTTACAAACTGTTCCATACACGTGGTCTGTCACAATGGAATAAAACTTACACAATATTTTTTATAAATCCCCGAAATGAAATCAAATAAAAATACCCATATTTTTGGACCATTACAATACCCCCTCAATGAGAAGTCTTCTGTCAAAACAGAAGAAATCTCATTGATAAAACCCCTAAGAGGACCGGTGAGGAACTGGTGCCAACAACCCCCTTCTGTTCTTACTCTGCATGGGTAAGCGACCCCCCTGGCTCGGCGACCATGGACACATCTGAACGAGATCACTGGACTTCCCTGTGCGAGATCCCAACACCGAAAAATCGAACAGACACGCACCACAGCGCACCTCGCCTTCTATCATGCTACCCCAAAATCCTCAATCCCTGGCTCAGATCATGCCAGATCCTCCACCGATATGTTTCCCCTTATATGCAAGCTGGGCTGCCTTTAGCAGATACTGGGCTCACGCACACACTTACATTACATACTGAAACTTGAAAAATTCTTTGAAAATTTACTTAAATTACAACTCACTGGTTGTTTTCATTTAAAATCAAATCACAAATTTTGTATCTATTTTGAATTATTCTCTTCTTTGGTTTTTGTTTTTTTGTTATCAGAAAATTATATCAATTGAACACTTCTTAAAAATAAAAACGTCCTTAACCTAACACCTAGAGTCTAACAATACAATTCAATAAAATAATTCAATAATAATAAACATGGTTAGTACACAAACAATAAAATAATCAAAGTTTAAAAATATCCATTATCTGGCAGGCGCAAAATCAAGAAAATTTTTGTTGTTTCAAAAAAATTTCCAAGGGAAAATTTTAAATTCAAAAAATTTAAATTTATTAAAATATTTTCTTTACATATTGAAATTATTTAAGTCAGTTAAAAACAAAAGTTGGATTAACTTCCTTGCTAAACATGCCTAGTATATGACCTCACTATCAGCTGATCAAAACTAGGTCAAGTCCACAACCTTGACCTACATACGTTATATACAAGTTCTCTGAAATTACATTTAGCATCTGTAATATTCTCTCTTAAAACACAAAAACATAATAAAATAGAACATTTAAAAGGACAAAACATTATTATAAATAACAATCAAATTGACATTTAAATTATTCAAATAAACTTTACAACCTTACATTTCCAAATTCTATCAAAAATTGTCACTGGTTGCAATTAAAAATTTTATATTCTTGTTATAAATCTCTTTCTTTATTGGACAATCTTATTCTCCATTACTGTGGGTGATTTAGATACTTATAACAATTTAATTTACCCCTTGGTAGGCCTACATTTATAATCTCTACCCCTCTGACTCTAATACTCATCAACTTTAACTAGCATGACACCCATCTCTATCAAAACATCTATCCAACAATCTCTAAACCCAACTTATCATTAAACTCAATTCGCCAACTTCTCTCAATATATAAAAAAAAACTCTCTAACCCTTTGTACCTAGGATACGTGTGTTTCCCTCCCAAAAGCTCATTTCCTTAATCTGGTCCCTGGATTCTACCTAAGGCGACCCCTGCCCCCTAAATCGGTCCCATCCCGTCCCAACCATTTTGTTGTGGACTCCCACATTACACTACCCCCTATTACAAAATTGCCATCTCCAATAATCTCATTCTTATTACCTCACTTCAACTACAACAAAATAACATCATCAATTATAAACATCAATATATCCCTCAATACTCTACATATATTACCCACAACTACTGTGTCAACATCAATACTTCTCAAATTCTATTACATTAACTCACAACAACATAACATTAACTCAAAACAATATTTTTCTCTCCACTACTTCAACTTTGACTTCAACTTGGACTGATCTACATTCCCCACAAAAATATTCATCACCCATTATTTTTATTATTTCTAACAATTCATTTAAAATCTTCCTACATTAAATTACTTTTCTCATTATTTTAAATAGCATCTGTAATACATTGAAACATTACATTAAACATTAATTACCTGGAACATTTACAACCAATATAACAGTGACATTTTATTGCTGATCAGCTGACATTCTCAATAAAGTGAGGACACCTTTCAAAAAATTGTGCAGATTACATTAAATACATATGCTTATTAATACTTACATCTATCATCAATGTTTCCCCTTATACTGACTCTGATAATTTATGTTAACCGCCTGCCAGTCGGTTTAGTTATCTACTCAGTTTCCAAAATACACAAATTATATAAAACATATACCTTTTATCAATTCTTATATCTACCCTACTACAATAAAATACTACATTTAAAAATATAGAATGAACACCTTATAGTGAATATATGAGCATCTAGTTATTTAAACGGAACACAAGCATTTTTATTAGATCAAAATTAGAGTTAGCAATTTTTATGTTATAAATTTAAATTCGTGGCTCATCTGAGCCACCTCCCATCCACACACGCTATTGCAATTTATGTAAGACTGTAGCCCCTTTTTGCTTCCACAAAGACTGCATATTTGGAGGAATTGGACATCTCCGTGTCTTTGCTTTGGCATTTACATTTTAACATTTTGGATATCAACATACCCTCGGTATTTATTGAAACGCCCTTAAAATGGGTCTACCACCTGGCTATGCTGTCCCCACGCAGACAGAGTGGCAGCCGCTGTTCCATAGTTCCTGGATTTCCCCTAATTTCACCCCCCATTTAATTTCTACTATAAACCAATTTCAAGTCAGCTATGGTCAAGGGACTTGGTATGACCATAGCTAACCGCTAGCCAAATCCACGATTAGTGCTGGTAAGGCAGTAATCGCCCGAAAAGTCAGGGAAATCTAATTTCATTTCAACACCTGCTCTACATCGTCATTAGTATGTGCGACCCGGGCATCTATCAGGGTACAAATTGAATTTGTACCAAAAAAATGTGCCGCACATTGTCGCCATGTTGGCCTCCGATGGAGGTAACACTCTCTGTTACCCCCAACCCATTACACTATCTACTCGGGCACAGGCCACCCTAGCAATAGCACCTTAATAACTAAGTAATTAAAAATTGTATATACATTCTAACGTAACATTTTCATCACTTATTAATCATTTAATTCATTCATCACCTTAAAATTTTCAAAATTTATTATTTATAATTATTATATATCATCTTTCAGTTATTATTAGAAAATTTTTAATTATCATTTTTATTTAACACAATTATCTCAAATCATCTCATTATTGAATTAAAATCTTTTCATCTGAGTTACACCTGTAAACATTTTTATTATACTTGATTCGTACTATAAAACTTCTATACTTACAGTCCATTTAAATTGACATACACAAAACATATTTACCACACTTTCACGTTACCTCTGAAACATTTAACAAACATGTTAGTTTGAATCAACCAATTTAACCATCTATTACTAAATACATCTCTCGTAAATAATTCAAATTCATTAGAAAGTTTAATTATACAACATTTAAATAAATCAGAATATTTAAAACATCTCCAAATAATTTAATTAAATTAATTACTGAAAATACAAATTCCATTTCTCCCAAAACAATTACAATTAACCAATTACTGTTTTCAAAATTAATTCTGTTTATTTATCTAAATTGCAAATATTAATGTTCTTATTATAACAATCATCTACACTTGTTTACTTGACATCCTACAATACACACAAATAAATCTATTAACCATTTATTTACAAACTTCTGTCATTAACTGTTCCCTTTTTTCACACTTCATTGTCCAAATCTGCCAGGTCAAACCACAAAACAAAATATTTATAACATTGTTTATAGTTTAGCCTCCATCGTCATAGATTAGTCTTTGTTTTATATCACAGTTTTCAGTTTTATTGACAAACAAATGGTTACTTTGTGTGTCATAACCAAACAATTTCAATTTATCCGTTATATCAAAATAATCCTGCATCAAGTCTACGTTAAGTGTTTTTGTTAAATCTCCATCAGTAAATATATTCATTATTGTGTTAGTTACTTTTGTATTATCAATTAACTCATTATTACTTAGACACACTTCTAACCTTACTTTCCATTCATCATACTCTCTATTCAATTCGTACAATTCTGTTTCTTTATTAACATACAATTCTCTATTTAAATCTCTCTCATCACAATACCATATCCCACTCTCAATATTATTCCAGACAGAGGGTACAAAATTATACAACAAAATTAAACACTTCAAATCTTCTACTACCACGGGACTCTTGCCCTTCATCAACAACACTTGTGAACACATTAAATCATCATCATAAATAATAAGGGGAAAACTTACCCTCTGCCCCCCTTCTACCACTATATTCTCTTCCTCTCTCTCTCTCTGACTCATACACACACATTAACATTTCATTATCACATTCTACAAACTCATTAGTACTCTCATTATTTATTTTTACCGTATCAATCTCTGATACTAACTCTTCAAATACACTACTATTCTCAGTATTACATTCATTATTTTCAACATCATCGTTATCATTTGTTGACTCTCTGTCATTATAATTTTCATTCGTATTATCTTTATTTGGATTTATTACAACTACTCCCATTTGCTCACTACTCTGCTCTAATTTACTCAAACTAGTTCTTATTAGTTCATTATTATTTTCAAAACATTTATTCATTTCTTGGATCTCATTTTTTAACTCATTATTCTGATTTTTTAACTCGACAAATTTACTATTCTGTACATTGAATTTCATATCTAACTCATTATTCTGCTTTTTTAACTCATCAATTTTATTATTTTGTACTTCTAATTTGGTGTCAAAGTCATTGCTCAATTTAATTTGTTCATCTAACTTTACATCAAATTTATTGAAACTGGTACAAAGAAATTGGATCATTTTCATTATATCTTGATCTTCAGATTTTTTAATCGGGACTGGTGTCGACTGACTTTCTGTTTTATTGTCAGTGAAGCTGACTTCACCGTTATTATTTTTACTTTCTCTATTCGATTTTGGGGTCGTTTGGATCCCCGAATCATCTGTACTATTTGATTCACTTGTGTTGCTTATATTTATAGTTTTGTCGTCTTGATCTACATTCGGTGTTGAATGTACTTCAAGACTGCTCATAACAGCTGATTCATCAAATTCAGTTATTTCGCTTATAATAGTTAAGTCGGACAAACCGACTTCATTCTCTGTATTTTCCATTTTTGTAATTTTACTTTATCTCTTTTTTATAACTTTATTATTGGTTGTTATATACTTATTTATTATCTGAACCAAATCTCATGTCTTAATTCTTTGACTATATTTTACATTACGTATTTTCACTTAACCTCTAAATTATGCTTGTATCTTATTTGTAGGTATGGAATTTCATTAATTTATTAAATTCGTTCCAGCTCGAGGCGCCATTGTGATATTATTTATTAACCACATAATAAAATACAAAACAAAATTGATTAAACTTCCACTTACCGTCAATCGGTGTTCTCGGGTCCAGGGTTGCGTCATACGAACGTTAGGATACAAGCGTAATTTTTAAGGTTGTGTGAATGATTTACACAATACATTTTTTATGAAGAGAAATGATATTTTAATTTGTTTAAATCATTGAAAATTTCATCCAAAACTGTTATGCATGTTTATGCAGATTAATTTACATTTTTCTCTATTTCTTCACTCGGTCATCTGTTACAGGTTAACTTATTCTAAATACAGACAGAGCCCAGCCTGCAATTTTTCACACTCACACATACATGAAATTTATATATGAAAACCCCAAATCATTTTTAATACCCCATACTTTTTAAAATTTGTCGTAACCTTCACCGCCGGCAACGTAGTTTTCGCGCGCACTCGTTATTACGTTTTTAGATTTATTTTTTGGTGTCCGAAAGTTATATAAATCTGTTCCCCACTTTTTAATCGACCGCGGTCACATGATTCTTCACTCTTATTTCACTTTTTTCTGGTACCATATGAAATTTTACAGCGAGCCGACTTGGCTCGGTCCGGCGCCGGAACAATCAGTTATCAAACTGGGAGGGAAAACGTAGCAGGTGAAGCTAACGTAATCTCATACTTTTGGTGGAAATCACTGCCTTGGGTTTCGTCGCAGGAGTTTCGTCCCATGCAATTCATGTAGTTGTTGGGGTGACGACAGTATACGATCTCAGTGAGGCACTGGCTAACGTCACGAGATGGGCGGATCTTAAGTGTTCATATCAGGCCTCATGGTAAATGAAACTGCATAAAATTGGTTTCCTGACATCTTGGTTTTTTGGACGGTAGCGTCACCCGCGCGTATTGTTGAGTAATGCGTACATGCGCATGGTCACACTTAAACAAAGTTCTTAGAAATCTATAGTGGTGCGAATTCTTTGACTGATTTCACAACGGAATATTGCGTTGCTGCCTCGTTACAAACTGTTCCATACACGTGGTCTGTCACAATGGAATAAAACTTACACAATATTTTTTATAAATCCCCGAAATGAAATCAAATAAAAATACCCATATTTTTTGACCGTTACAACCACACATGTTGTTAAAGTCTTTATTTTGCACTCCCACACTGTTTCTGATCTCGCTGAGAAAGAACCCTGGACCCTAGAGAGAAAATAATGGTTATAATACCACTTGTAACAACCGGAAGTGTTGTGAATTGCATGGTAAGTACGAAATTATTTTTATTATTGGCACTCATTATTTATAAAAGAGGAATGGTAGTAACAATGACAACCTGAACAGTGACTTGTTTAATTTAAGTTAACAGTGTTAAATGCCCCAATATTCTCTCTCCTATAAGGCCAGTGCTACACAGTCCAGAGCTTCCAATTCCAGTATCACCAGAACATGGAACTTGGACGAAGATGAAGTTGTTACTAATACTGAACCTTGTGCAGACTTATCAGGTGATGAAGAAAGAAGAAACGCAGATTTTTTTGGAAAATACATATACTGAACCTCACTTAATTAATCAATCAGAATTAAATTACCTCATTTGTGACCTAAATTTATCAAAGAGTCAAGCAGAAATACTGACATCAAGATTGAAAGGATGGAATCTTTTACAGCAGAATACTAAAATAAGTGTTTTGCGTGACAGGCAGTCCGAGTTTGAACATTTCTTCTCTCAGTACAAGGACTTAGTGTACCGCAATTGAGATATTATTTATTAACCACATAATAAAATACAAAACAAAATTGATTAAACTTCCACTTACCGTCAATCGGTGTTCTCGGGTCCAGGGTTGTGTCATACGAACGTTAGGATACAAGCGTAATTTTTAAGGTTGTGTGAATGATTTACACAATACATTTTTTATGAAGAGAAATGTTATTTTAATTTGTTTAAATCATTGAAAATTTCATCCAAAACTGTTATGCATGTTTATGCAGATTAATTTACATTTTTTTTCTATTTCTTCACTCGGTCATCTGTTACAGGTTAACTTATTCTAAAATCTTACCTTACTGATCACACTTCATTATAAATACAGACAGAGCCCAGCCTGCAATTTTTTACACTCACACATAAATGAAATTTATTTATAAAAACCCCAAATCATTTTTAATACCCCATACTTTTTAAAATTTGTCGTAACCTTCACCGCCGGCAACGTGGTTTTCGCGCGCACTCGTTATTACTTTTTTAGATTTATTTTTTGGTGTCCGAAAGTTATATAAATCTGTTCCCCACTTTTTAATCGACCGCGGTCACATGATTCTTCACTCTTATTTCACTTTTTTCTGGTACCATATGAAATTTTATAGAGAGCCGACTTGGCTCGGTCCGGCGCCGGAACAATCAGTTAACAAACTGGGAGGGAAAACGTAGCAGGTGAAGCTAACGTGATCTCATACTTTTGGTGGAAATCACTGCCTTGGGTTTCGTCGCAGGAGTTTCGTCCCATGCAATTCATGTAGTTGTTGGGGTGACGACAGTATACGATCTCAGTGAGGCACTGGCTAACGTCACGAGATGGGCGGATCTCAAGTGTTCATATCCGGCCTCATGGTAAATGAAACTGCATAAAATTGGTTTCCTGACATCTTGGTTTTTTGGACGGTAGCGTCACCCCGAGCGTATACCTGTGTCGCACGTGCGTGCGCGCCGTCACATTCAAACAAAGTTCTTAGAAATCTAGGGTGGTGCGAATTCTTTGACTGATTTCACAACGTAATATTGCGTTGCTGCCTCGTTACAAACTGTTCCATACACGTGGTCTGTCACAATGGAATAAAACTTACACAATATTTTTTATAAATCCCCGAAATGAAATCAAATAAAAATACCCATATTTTTGGACCATTACAATACCCCCTCAATGAGAAGTCTTCTGTCAAAACAGAAGAAATCTCATTGATAAAACCCCTAAGAGGACCGGTGAGGAACTGGTGCCAACAACCCCCTTCTGTTCTTACTCTGCATGGGTAAGCGACCCCCCTGGCTCGGCGACCATGGACACATCTGAACGAGATCACTGGACTTCCCTGTGCGAGATCCCAACACCGAAAAATCGAACAGACACGCACCACAGCGCACCTCGCCTTCTATCATGCTACCCCAAAATCCTCAATCCCTGGCTCAGATCATGCCAGATCCTCCACCGATATGTTTCCCCTTATATGCAAGCTGGGCTGCCTTTAGCAGATACTGGGCTCACGCACACACTTACATTACATACTGAAACTTGAAAAATTCTTTGAAAATTTACTTAAATTACAACTCACTGGTTGTTTTCATTTAAAATCAAATCACAAATTTTGTATCTATTTTGAATTATTCTCTTCTTTGGTTTTTGTTTTTTTGTTATCAGAAAATTATATCAATTGAACACTTCTTAAAAATAAAAACGTCCTTAACCTAACACCTAGAGTCTAACAATACAATTCAATAAAATAATTCAATAATAATAAACATGGTTAGTACACAAACAATAAAATAATCAAAGTTTAAAAATATCCATTATCTGGCAGGCGCAAAATCAAGAAAATTTTTGTTGTTTCAAAAAAATTTCCAAGGGAAAATTTTAAATTCAAAAAATTTAAATTTATTAAAATATTTTCTTTACATATTGAAATTATTTAAGTCAGTTAAAAACAAAAGTTGGATTAACTTCCTTGCTAAACATGCCTAGTATATGACCTCACTATCAGCTGATCAAAACTAGGTCAAGTCCACAACCTTGACCTACATACGTTATATACAAGTTCTCTGAAATTACATTTAGCATCTGTAATATTCTCTCTTAAAACACAAAAACATAATAAAATAGAACATTTAAAAGGACAAAACATTATTATAAATAACAATCAAATTGACATTTAAATTATTCAAATAAACTTTACAACCTTACATTTCCAAATTCTATCAAAAATTGTCACTGGTTGCAATTAAAAATGTTATATTCTTGTTATAAATCTCTTTCTTTATTGGACAATCTTATTCTCCATTACTGTGGGTGATTTAGATACTTATAACAATTTAATTTACCCCTTGGTAGGCCTACATTTATAATCTCTACCCCTCTGACTCTAATACTCATCAACTTTAACTAGCATGACACCCATCTCTATCAAAACATCTATCCAACAATCTCTAAACCCAACTTATCATTAAACTCAATTCGCCAACTTCTCTCAATATATAAAAAAAAACTCTCTAACCCTTTGTACCTAGGATACGTGTGTTTCCCTCCCAAAAGCTCATTTCCTTAATCTGGTCCCTGGATTCTACCTAAGGCGACCCCTGCCCCCTAAATCGGTCCCATCCCGTCCCAACCATTTTGTTGTGGACTCCCACATTACACTACCCCCTATTACAAAATTGCCATCTCCAATAATCTCATTCTTATTACCTCACTTCAACTACAACAAAATAACATCATCAATTATAAACATCAATATATCCCTCAATACTCTACATATATTACCCACAACTACTGTGTCAACATCAATACTTCTCAAATTCTATTACATTAACTCACAACAACATAACATTAACTCAAAACAATATTTTTCTCTCCACTACTTCAACTTTGACTTCAACTTGGACTGATCTACATTCCCCACAAAAATATTCATCACCCATTATTTTTATTATTTCTAACAATTCATTTAAAATCTTCCTACATTAAATTACTTTTCTCATTATTTTAAATAGCATCTGTAATACATTGAAACATTACATTAAACATTAATTACCTGGAACATTTACAACCAATATAACAGTGACATTTTATTGCTGATCAGCTGACATTCTCAATAAAGTGAGGACACCTTTCAAAAAATTGTGCAGATTACATTAAATACATATGCTTATTAATACTTACATCTATCATCAATGTTTCCCCTTATACTGACTCTGATAATTTATGTTAACCGCCTGCCAGTCGGTTTAGTTATCTACTCAGTTTCCAAAATACACAAATTATATAAAACATATACCTTTTATCAATTCTTATATCTACCCTACTACAATAAAATACTACATTTAAAAATATAGAATGAACACCTTATAGTGAATATATGAGCATCTAGTTATTTAAACGGAACACAAGCATTTTTATTAGATCAAAATTAGAGTTAGCAATTTTTATGTTATAAATTTAAATTCGTGGCTCATCTGAGCCACCTCCCATCCACACACGCTATTGCAATTTATGTAAGACTGTAGCCCCTTTTTGCTTCCACAAAGACTGCATATTTGGAGGAATTGGACATCTCCGTGTCTTTGCTTTGGCATTTACATTTTAACATTTTGGATATCAACATACCCTCGGTATTTATTGAAACGCCCTTAAAATGGGTCTACCACCTGGCTATGCTGTCCCCACGCAGACAGAGTGGCAGCCGCTGTTCCATAGTTCCTGGATTTCCCCTAATTTCACCCCCCATTTAATTTCTACTATAAACCAATTTCAAGTCAGCTATGGTCAAGGGACTTGGTATGACCATAGCTAACCGCTAGCCAAATCCACGATTAGTGCTGGTAAGGCAGTAATCGCCCGAAAAGTCAGGGAAATCTAATTTCATTTCAACACCTGCTCTACATCGTCATTAGTATGTGCGACCCGGGCATCTATCAGGGTACAAATTGAATTTGTACCAAAAAAATGTGCCGCACATTGTCGCCATGTTGGCCTCCGATGGAGGTAACACTCTCTGTTACCCCCAACCCATTACACTATCTACTCGGGCACAGGCCACCCTAGCAATAGCACCTTAATAACTAAGTAATTAAAAATTGTATATACATTCTAACGTAACATTTTCATCACTTATTAATCATTTAATTCATTCATCACCTTAAAATTTTCAAAATTTATTATTTATAATTATTATATATCATCTTTCAGTTATTATTAGAAAATTTTTAATTATCATTTTTATTTAACACAATTATCTCAAATCATCTCATTATTGAATTAAAATCTTTTCATCTGAGTTACACCTGTAAACATTTTTATTATACTTGATTCGTACTATAAAACTTCTATACTTACAGTCCATTTAAATTGACATACACAAAACATATTTACCACACTTTCACGTTACCTCTGAAACATTTAACAAACATGTTAGTTTGAATCAACCAATTTAACCATCTATTACTAAATACATCTCTCGTAAATAATTCAAATTCATTAGAAAGTTTAATTATACAACATTTAAATAAATCAGAATATTTAAAACATCTCCAAATAATTTAATTAAATTAATTACTGAAAATACAAATTCCATTTCTCCCAAAACAATTACAATTAACCAATTACTGTTTTCAAAATTAATTCTGTTTATTTATCTAAATTGCAAATATTAATGTTCTTATTATAACAATCATCTACACTTGTTTACTTGACATCCTACAATACACACAAATAAATCTATTAACCA
Source organism: Magicicada septendecula (assembly GCA_034769895.1). Taxonomy (NCBI): domain Eukaryota; kingdom Metazoa; phylum Arthropoda; class Insecta; order Hemiptera; family Cicadidae; genus Magicicada; species Magicicada septendecula. The sequence goes on along the minus strand of CM068371.1, from coordinate 163,667,102 downwards.
TTTATTTACAAACTTCTGTCATTAACTGTTCCCTTTTTTCACACTTCATTGTCCAAATCTGCCAGGTCAAACCACAAAACAAAATATTTATAACATTGTTTATAGTTTAGCCTCCATCGTCATAGATTAGTCTTTGTTTTATATCACAGTTTTCAGTTTTATTGACAAACAAATGGTTACTTTGTGTGTCATAACCAAACAATTTCAATTTATCCGTTATATCAAAATAATCCTGCATCAAGTCTACGTTAAGTGTTTTTGTTAAATCTCCATCAGTAAATATATTCATTATTGTGTTAGTTACTTTTGTATTATCAATTAACTCATTATTACTTAGACACACTTCTAACCTTACTTTCCATTCATCATACTCTCTATTCAATTCGTACAATTCTGTTTCCTTATTAACATACAATTCTCTATTTAAATCTCTCTCATCACAATACCATATCCCACTCTCAATATTATTCCAGACAGAGGGTACAAAATTATACAACAAAATTAAACACTTCAAATCTTCTACTACCACGGGACTCTTGCCCTTCATCAACAACACTTGTGAACACATTAAATCATCATCATAAATAATAAGGGGAAAACTTACCCTCTGCCCCCCTTCTACCACTATATTCTCTTCCTCTCTCTCTCTCTAACTCATACACACACATTAACATTTCATTATCACATTCTACAAACTCATTAGTACTCTCATTATTTATTTTTACCGTATCAATCTCTGATACTAACTCTTCAAATACACTACTATTCTCAGTATTACATTCATTATTTTCAACATCATCGTTATCATTTGTTGACTCTCTGTCATTATAATTTTCATTCGTATTATCTTTATTTGGATTTATTACAACTACTCCCATTTGCTCACTACTCTGCTCTAATTTACTCAAACTAGTTCTTATTAGTTCATTATTATTTTCAAAACATTTATTCATTTCTTGGATCTCATTTTTTAACTCATTATTCTGATTTTTTAACTCGACAAATTTACTATTCTGTACATTGAATTTCATATCTAACTCATTATTCTGCTTTTTTAACTCATCAATTTTATTATTTTGTACTTCTAATTTGGTGTCAAAGTCATTGCTCAATTTAATTTGTTCATCTAACTTTACATCAAATTTATTGAAACTGGTACAAAGAAATTGGATCATTTTCATTATATCTTGATCTTCAGATTTTTTAATCGGGACTGGTGTCGACTGACTTTCTGTTTTATTGTCAGTGAAGCTGACTTCACCGTTATTATTTTTACTTTCTCTATTCGATTTTGGGGTCGTTTGGATCCCCGAATCATCTGTACTATTTGATTCACTTGTGTTGCTTATATTTATAGTTTTGTCGTCTTGATCTACATTCGGTGTTGAATGTACTTCAAGACTGCTCATAACAGCTGATTCATCAAATTCAGTTATTTCGCTTATAATAGTTAAGTCGGACAAACCGACTTCATTCTCTGTATTTTCCATTTTTGTAATTTTACTTTATCTCTTTTTTATAACTTTATTATTGGTTGTTATATACTTATTTATTATCTGAACCAAATCTCATGTCTTAATTCTTTGACTATATTTTACATTACGTATTTTCACTTAACCTCTAAATTATGCTTGTATCTTATTTGTAGGTATGGAATTTCATTAATTTATTAAATTCGTTCCAGTTCGAGGCGCCATTGTGATATTATTTATTAACCACATAATAAAATACAAAACAAAATTGATTAAACTTCCACTTACCGTCAATCGGTGTTCTCGAGTCCAGGGTTGCGTCATACGAACGTTAGGATACAAGCGTAATTTTTAAGGTTGTGTGAATGATTTACACAATACATTTTTTATGAAGAGAAATGATATTTTAATTTGTTTAAATCATTGAAAATTTCATCCAAAACTGTTATGCATGTTTATGCAGATTAATTTACATTTTTCTCTATTTCTTCACTCGGTCATCTGTTACAGGTTAACTTATTCTAAATACAGACAGAGCCCAGCCTGCAATTTTTCACACTCACACATACATGAAATTTATATATGAAAACCCCAAATCATTTTTAATACCCCATACTTTTTAAAATTTGTCGTAACCTTCACCGCCGGCAACGTAGTTTTCGCGCGCACTCGTTATTACGTTTTTAGATTTATTTTTTGGTGTCCGAAAGTTATATAAATCTGTTCCCCACTTTTTAATCGACCGCGGTCACATGATTCTTCACTCTTATTTCACTTTTTTCTGGTACCATATGAAATTTTACAGCGAGCCGACTTGGCTCGGTCCGGCGCCGGAACAATCAGTTATCAAACTGGGAGGGAAAACGTAGCAGGTGAAGCTAACGTAATCTCATACTTTTGGTGGAAATCACTGCCTTGGGTTTCGTCGCAGGAGTTTCGTCCCATCCAATTCATGTAGTTGTTGGGGTGACGACAGTATACGATCTCAGTGAGGCACTGGCTAACGTCACGTGATGGGCGGATCTTAAGTGTTCATATCAGGCCTCATGGTAAATGAAACTGCATAAAATTGGTTTCCTGACATCTTGGTTTTTTGGACGGTAGCGTCACCCGCGCGTATTGTTGAGTAATGCGTACATGCGCATGGTCACACTTAAACAAAGTTCTTAGAAATCTATAGTGGTGCGAATTCTTTGACTGATTTCACAACGGAATATTGCGTTGCTGCCTCGTTACAAACTGTTCCATACACGTGGTCTGTCACAATGGAATAAAACTTACACAATATTTTTTATAAATCCCCGAAATGAAATCAAATAAAAATACCCATATTTTTTGACCGTTACAACCACACATGTTGTTAAAGTCTTTATTTTGCACTCCCACACTGTTTCTGATCTCGCTGAGAAAGAACCCTGGACCCTAGAGAGAAAATAATGGTTATAATACCACTTGTAACAACCGGAAGTGTTGTGAATTGCATGGTAAGTACGAAATTATTTTTATTATTGGCACTCATTATTTATAAAAGAGGAATGGTAGTAACAATGACAACCTGAACAGTGACTTGTTTAATTTAAGTTAACAGTGTTAAATGCCCCAATATTCTCTCTCCTATAAGGCCAGTGCTACACAGTCCAGAGCTTCCAATTCCAGTATCACCAGAACATGGAACTTGGACGAAGATGAAGTTGTTACTAATACTGAACCTTGTGCAGACTTATCAGGTGATGAAGAAAGAAGAAACGCAGATTTTTTTGGAAAATACATATACTGAACCTCACTTAATTAATCAATCAGAATTAAATTACCTCATTTGTGACCTAAATTTATCAAAGAGTCAAGCAGAAATACTGACATCAAGATTGAAAGGATGGAATCTTTTACAGCAGAATACTAAAATAAGTGTTTTGCGTGACAGGCAGTCCGAGTTTGAACATTTCTTCTCTCAGTACAAGGACTTAGTGTACCGCAATTGAGATATTATTTATTAACCACATAATAAAATACAAAACAAAATTGATTAAACTTCCACTTACCGTCAATCGGTGTTCTCGGGTCCAGGGTTGTGTCATACGAACGTTAGGATACAAGCGTAATTTTTAAGGTTGTGTGAATGATTTACACAATACATTTTTTATGAAGAGAAATGTTATTTTAATTTGTTTAAATCATTGAAAATTTCATCCAAAACTGTTATGCATGTTTATGCAGATTAATTTACATTTTTTTTCTATTTCTTCACTCGGTCATCTGTTACAGGTTAACTTATTCTAAAATCTTACCTTACTGATCACACTTCATTATAAATACAGACAGAGCCCAGCCTGCAATTTTTTACACTCACACATAAATGAAATTTATTTATAAAAACCCCAAATCATTTATAATACCCCATACTTTTTAAAATTTGTCGTAACCTTCACCGCCGGCAACGTGGTTTTCGCGCGCACTCGTTATTACTTTTTTAGATTTATTTTTTGGTGTCCGAAAGTTATATAAATCTGTTCCCCACTTTTTAATCGACCGCGGTCACATGATTCTTCACTCTTATTTCACTTTTTTCTGGTACCATATGAAATTTTATAGAGAGCCGACTTGGCTCGGTCCGGCGCCGGAACAAACAGTTAACAAACTGGGAGGGAAAACGTAGCAGGTGAAGCTAACGTGATCTCATACTTTTGGTGGAAATCACTGCCTTGGGTTTCGTCGCAGGAGTTTCGTCCCATGCAATTCATGTAGTTGTTGGGGTGACGACAGTATACGATCTCAGTGAGGCACTGGCTAACGTCACGAGATGGGCGGATCTCAAGTGTTCATATCCGGCCTCATGGTAAATGAAACTGCATAAAATTGGTTTCCTGACATCTTGGTTTTTTGGACGGTAGCGTCACCCCGAGCGTATACCTGTGTCGCACGTGCGTGCGCGCCGTCACATTCAAACAAAGTTCTTAGAAATCTAGGGTGGTGCGAATTCTTTGACTGATTTCACAACGTAATATTGCGTTGCTGCCTCGTTACAAACTGTTCCATACACGTGGTCTGTCACAATGGAATAAAACTTACACAATATTTTTTATAAATCCCCGAAATGAAATCAAATAAAAATACCCATATTTTTGGACCATTACAATACCCCCTCAATGAGAAGTCTTCTGTCAAAACAGAAGAAATCTCATTGATAAAACCCCTAAGAGGACCGGTGAGGAACTGGTGCCAACAACCCCCTTCTGTTCTTACTCTGCATGGGTAAGCGACCCCCCTGGCTCGGCGACCATGGACACATCTGAACGAGATCACTGGACTTCCCTGTGCGAGATCCCAACACCGAAAAATCGAACAGACACGCACCACAGCGCACCTCGCCTTCTATCATGCTACCCCAAAATCCTCAATCCCTGGCTCAGATCATGCCAGATCCTCCACCGATATGTTTCCCCTTATATGCAAGCTGGGCTGCCTTTAGCAGATACTGGGCTCACGCACACACTTACATTACATACTGAAACTTGAAAAATTCTTTGAAAATTTACTTAAATTACAACTCACTGGTTGTTTTCATTTAAAATCAAATCACAAATTTTGTATCTATTTTGAATTATTCTCTTCTTTGGTTTTTGTTTTTTTGTTATCAGAAAATTATATCAATTGAACACTTCTTAAAAATAAAAACGTCCTTAACCTAACACCTAGAGTCTAACAATACAATTCAATAAAATAATTCAATAATAATAAACATGGTTAGTACACAAACAATAAAATAATCAAAGTTTAAAAATATCCATTATCTGGCAGGCGCAAAATCAAGAAAATTTTTGTTGTTTCAAAAAAATTTCCAAGGGAAAATTTTAAATTCAAAAAATTTAAATTTATTAAAATATTTTCTTTACATATTGAAATTATTTAAGTCAGTTAAAAACAAAAGTTGGATTAACTTCCTTGCTAAACATGCCTAGTATATGACCTCACTATCAGCTGATCAAAACTAGGTCAAGTCCACAACCTTGACCTACATACGTTATATACAAGTTCTCTGAAATTACATTTAGCATCTGTAATATTCTCTCTTAAAACACAAAAACATAATAAAATAGAACATTTAAAAGGACAAAACATTATTATAAATAACAATCAAATTGACATTTAAATTATTCAAATAAACTTTACAACCTTACATTTCCAAATTCTATCAAAAATTGTCACTGGTTGCAATTAAAAATTTTATTTTCTTGTTATAAATCTCTTTCTTTATTGGACAATCTTATTCTCCATTACTTTGGGTGATTTAGATACTTATAACAATTTAATTTACCCCTTGGTAGGCCTACATTTATAATCTCTACCCCTCTGACTCTAATACTCATCAACTTTAACTAGCATGACACCCATCTCTATCAAAACATCTATCCAACAATCTCTAAACCCAACTTATCATTAAACTCAATTCGCCAACTTCTCTCAATATATAAAAAAAAACTCTCTAACCCTTTGTACCTAGGATACGTGTGTTTCCCTCCCAAAAGCTCATTTCCTTAATCTGGTCCCTGGATTCTACCTAAGGCGACCCCTGCCCCCTAAATCGGTCCCATCCCGTCCCAACCATTTTGTTGTGGACTCCCACATTACACTACCCCCTATTACAAAATTGCCATCTCCAATAATCTCATTCTTATTACCTCACTTCAACTACAACAAAATAACATCATCAATTATAAACATCAATATATCCCTCAATACTCTACATATATTACCCACAACTACTGTGTCAACATCAATACTTCTCAAATTCTATTACATTAACTCACAACAACATAACATTAACTCAAAACAATATTTTTCTCTCCACTACTTCAACTTTGACTTCAACTTGGACTGATCTACATTCCCCACAAAAATATTCATCACCCATTATTTTTATTATTTCTAACAATTCATTTAAAATCTTCCTACATTAAATTACTTTTCTCATTATTTTAAATAGCATCTGTAATACATTGAAACATTACATTAAACATTAATTACCTGGAACATTTACAACCAATATAACAGTGACATTTTATTGCTGATCAGCTGACATTCTCAATAAAGTGAGGACACCTTTCAAAAAATTGTGCAGATTACATTAAATACATATGCTTATTAATACTTACATCTATCATCAATGTTTCCCCTTATACTGACTCTGATAATTTATGTTAACCGCCTGCCAGTCGGTTTAGTTATCTACTCAGTTTCCAAAATACACAAATTATATAAAACATATACCTTTTATCAATTCTTATATCTACCCTACTACAATAAAATACTACATTTAAAAATATAGAATGAACACCTTATAGTGAATATATGAGCATCTAGTTATTTAAACGGAACACAAGCATTTTTATTAGATCAAAATTAGAGTTAGCAATTTTTATGTTATAAATTTAAATTCGTGGCTCATCTGAGCCACCTCCCATCCACACACGCTATTGCAATTTATGTAAGACTGTAGCCCCTTTTTGCTTCCACAAAGACTGCATATTTGGAGGAATTGGACATCTCCGTGTCTTTGCTTTGGCATTTACATTTTAACATTTTGGATATCAACATACCCTCGGTATTTATTGAAACGCCCTTAAAATGGGTCTACCACCTGGCTATGCTGTCCCCACGCAGACAGAGTGGCAGCCGCTGTTCCATAGTTCCTGGATTTCCCCTAATTTCACCCCCCATTTAATTTCTACTATAAACCAATTTCAAGTCAGCTATGGTCAAGGGACTTGGTATGACCATAGCTAACCGCTAGCCAAATCCACGATTAGTGCTGGTAAGGCAGTAATCGCCCGAAAAGTCAGGGAAATCTAATTTCATTTCAACACCTGCTCTACATCGTCATTAGTATGTGCGACCCGGGCATCTATCAGGGTACAAATTGAATTTGTACCAAAAAAATGTGCCGCACATTGTCGCCATGTTGGCCTCCGATGGAGGTAACACTCTCTGTTACCCCCAACCCATTACACTATCTACTCGGGCACAGGCCACCCTAGCAATAGCACCTTAATAACTAAGTAATTAAAAATTGTATATACATTCTAACGTAACATTTTCATCACTTATTAATCATTTAATTCATTCATCACCTTAAAATTTTCAAAATTTATTATTTATAATTATTATATATCATCTTTCAGTTATTATTAGAAAATTTTTAATTATCATTTTTATTTAACACAATTATCTCAAATCATCTCATTATTGAATTAAAATCTTTTCATCTGAGTTACACCTGTAAACATTTTTATTATACTTGATTCGTACTATAAAACTTCTATACTTACAGTCCATTTAAATTGACATACACAAAACATATTTACCACACTTTCACGTTACCTCTGAAACATTTAACAAACATGTTAGTTTGAATCAACCAATTTAACCATCTATTACTAAATACATCTCTCGTAAATAATTCAAATTCATTAGAAAGTTTAATTATACAACATTTAAATAAATCAGAATATTTAAAACATCTCCAAATAATTTAATTAAATTAATTACTGAAAATACAAATTCCATTTCTCCCAAAACAATTACAATTAACCAATTACTGTTTTCAAAATTAATTCTGTTTATTTATCTAAATTGCAAATATTAATGTTCTTATTATAACAATCATCTACACTTGTTTACTTGACATCCTACAATACACACAAATAAATCTATTAACCATTTATTTACAAACTTCTGTCATTAACTGTTCCCTTTTTTCACACTTCATTGTCCAAATCTGCCAGGTCAAACCACAAAACAAAATATTTATAACATTGTTTATAGTTTAGCCTCCATCGTCATAGATTAGTCTTTGTTTTATATCACAGTTTTCAGTTTTATTGACAAACAAATGGTTACTTTGTGTGTCATAACCAAACAATTTCAATTTATCCGTTATATCAAAATAATCCTGCATCAAGTCTACGTTAAGTGTTTTTGTTAAATCTCCATCAGTAAATATATTCATTATTGTGTTAGTTACTTTTGTATTATCAATTAACTCATTATTACTTAGACACACTTCTAACCTTACTTTCCATTCATCATACTCTCTATTCAATTCGTACAATTCTGTTTCTTTATTAACATACAATTCTCTATTTAAATCTCTCTCATCACAATACCATATCCCACTCTCAATATTATTCCAGACAGAGGGTACAAAATTATACAACAAAATTAAACACTTCAAATCTTCTACTACCACGGGACTCTTGCCCTTCATCAACAACACTTGTGAACACATTAAATCATCATCATAAATAATAAGGGGAAAACTTACCCTCTGCCCCCCTTCTACCACTATATTCTCTTCCTCTCTCTCTCTCTAACTCATACACACACATTAACATTTCATTATCACATTCTACAAACTCATTAGTACTCTCATTATTTATTTTTACCGTATCAATCTCTGATACTAACTCTTCAAATACACTACTATTCTCAGTATTACATTCATTATTTTCAACATCATCGTTATCATTTGTTGACTCTCTGTCATTATAATTTTCATTCGTATTATCTTTATTTGGATTTATTACAACTACTCCCATTTGCTCACTACTCTGCTCTAATTTACTCAAACTAGTTCTTATTAGTTCATTATTATTTTCAAAACATTTATTCATTTCTTGGATCTCATTTTTTAACTCATTATTCTGATTTTTTAACTCGACAAATTTACTATTCTGTACATTGAATTTCATATCTAACTCATTATTCTGCTTTTTTAACTCATCAATTTTATTATTTTGTACTTCTAATTTGGTGTCAAAGTCATTGCTCAATTTAATTTGTTCATCTAACTTTACATCAAATTTATTGAAACTGGTACAAAGAAATTGGATCATTTTCATTATATCTTGATCTTCAGATTTTTTAATCGGGACTGGTGTCGACTGACTTTCTGTTTTATTGTCAGTGAAGCTGACTTCACCGTTATTATTTTTACTTTCTCTATTCGATTTTGGGGTCGTTTGGATCCCCGAATCATCTGTACTATTTGATTCACTTGTGTTGCTTATATTTATAGTTTTGTCGTCTTGATCTACATTCGGTGTTGAATGTACTTCAAGACTGCTCATAACAGCTGATTCATCAAATTCAGTTATTTCGCTTATAATAGTTAAGTCGGACAAACCGACTTCATTCTCTGTATTTTCCATTTTTGTAATTTTACTTTATCTCTTTTTTATAACTTTATTATTGGTTGTTATATACTTATTTATTATCTGAACCAAATCTCATGTCTTAATTCTTTGACTATATTTTACATTACGTATTTTCACTTAACCTCTAAATTATGCTTGTATCTTATTTGTAGGTATGGAATTTCATTAATTTATTAAATTCGTTCCAGTTCGAGGCGCCATTGTGATATTATTTATTAACCACATAATAAAATACAAAACAAAATTGATTAAACTTCCACTTACCGTCAATCGGTGTTCTCGGGTCCAGGGTTGCGTCATACGAACGTTAGGATACAAGCGTAATTTTTAAGGTTGTGTGAATGATTTACACAATACATTTTTTATGAAGAGAAATGATATTTTAATTTGTTTAAATCATTGAAAATTTCATCCAAAACTGTTATGCATGTTTATGCAGATTAATTTACATTTTTCTCTATTTCTTCACTCGGTCATCTGTTACAGGTTAACTTATTCTAAATACAGACAGAGCCCAGCCTGCAATTTTTCACACTCACACATACATGAAATTTATATATGAAAACCCCAAATCATTTTTAATACCCCATACTTTTTAAAATTTGTCGTAACCTTCACCGCCGGCAACGTAGTTTTCGCGCGCACTCGTTATTACGTTTTTAGATTTATTTTTTGGTGTCCGAAAGTTATATAAATCTGTTCCCCACTTTTTAATCGACCGCGGTCACATGATTCTTCACTCTTATTTCACTTTTTTCTGGTACCATATGAAATTTTACAGCGAGCCGACTTGGCTCGGTCCGGCGCCGGAACAATCAGTTATCAAACTGGGAGGGAAAACGTAGCAGGTGAAGCTAACGTAATCTCATACTTTTGGTGGAAATCACTGCCTTGGGTTTCGTCGCAGGAGTTTCGTCCCATGCAATTCATGTAGTTGTTGGGGTGACGACAGTATACGATCTCAGTGAGGCACTGGCTAACGTCACGAGATGGGCGGATCTTAAGTGTTCATATCAGGCCTCATGGTAAATGAAACTGCATAAAATTGGTTTCCTGACATCTTGGTTTTTTGGACGGTAGCGTCACCCGCGCGTATTGTTGAGTAATGCGTACATGCGCATGGTCACACTTAAACAAAGTTCTTAGAAATCTATAGTGGTGCGAATTCTTTGACTGATTTCACAACGGAATATTGCGTTGCTGCCTCGTTACAAACTGTTCCATACACGTGGTCTGTCACAATGGAATAAAACTTACACAATATTTTTTATAAATCCCCGAAATGAAATCAAATAAAAATACCCATATTTTTTGACCGTTACAACCACACATGTTGTTAAAGTCTTTATTTTGCACTCCCACACTGTTTCTGATCTCGCTGAGAAAGAACCCTGGACCCTAGAGAGAAAATAATGGTTATAATACCACTTGTAACAACCGGAAGTGTTGTGAATTGCATGGTAAGTACGAAATTATTTTTATTATTGGCACTCATTATTTATAAAAGAGGAATGGTAGTAACAATGACAACCTGAACAGTGACTTGTTTAATTTAAGTTAACAGTGTTAAATGCCCCAATATTCTCTCTCCTATAAGGCCAGTGCTACACAGTCCAGAGCTTCCAATTCCAGTATCACCAGAACATGGAACTTGGACGAAGATGAAGTTGTTACTAATACTGAACCTTGTGCAGACTTATCAGGTGATGAAGAAAGAAGAAACGCAGATTTTTTTGGAAAATACATATACTGAACCTCACTTAATTAATCAATCAGAATTAAATTACCTCATTTGTGACCTAAATTTATCAAAGAGTCAAGCAGAAATACTGACATCAAGATTGAAAGGATGGAATCTTTTACAGCAGAATACTAAAATAAGTGTTTTGCGTGACAGGCAGTCCGAGTTTGAACATTTCTTCTCTCAGTACAAGGACTTAGTGTACCGCAATTGAGATATTATTTATTAACCACATAATAAAATACAAAACAAAATTGATTAAACTTCCACTTACCGTCAATCGGTGTTCTCGGGTCCAGGGTTGTGTCATACGAACGTTAGGATACAAGCGTAATTTTTAAGGTTGTGTGAATGATTTACACAATACATTTTTTATGAAGAGAAATGTTATTTTAATTTGTTTAAATCATTGAAAATTTCATCCAAAACTGTTATGCATGTTTATGCAGATTAATTTACATTTTTTTTCTATTTCTTCACTCGGTCATCTGTTACAGGTTAACTTATTCTAAAATCTTACCTTACTGATCACACTTCATTATAAATACAGACAGAGCCCAGCCTGCAATTTTTTACACTCACACATAAATGAAATTTATTTATAAAAACCCCAAATCATTTATAATACCCCATACTTTTTAAAATTTGTCGTAACCTTCACCGCCGGCAACGTGGTTTTCGCGCGCACTCGTTATTACTTTTTTAGATTTATTTTTTGGTGTCCGAAAGTTATATAAATCTGTTCCCCACTTTTTAATCGACCGCGGTCACATGATTCTTCACTCTTATTTCACTTTTTTCTGGTACCATATGAAATTTTATAGAGAGCCGACTTGGCTCGGTCCGGCGCCGGAACAAACAGTTAACAAACTGGGAGGGAAAACGTAGCAGGTGAAGCTAACGTGATCTCATACTTTTGGTGGAAATCACTGCCTTGGGTTTCGTCGCAGGAGTTTCGTCCCATGCAATTCATGTAGTTGTTGGGGTGACGACAGTATACGATCTCAGTGAGGCACTGGCTAACGTCACGAGATGGGCGGATCTCAAGTGTTCATATCCGGCCTCATGGTAAATGAAACTGCATAAAATTGGTTTCCTGACATCTTGGTTTTTTGGACGGTAGCGTCACCCCGAGCGTATACCTGTGTCGCACGTGCGTGCGCGCCGTCACATTCAAACAAAGTTCTTAGAAATCTAGGGTGGTGCGAATTCTTTGACTGATTTCACAACGTAATATTGCGTTGCTGCCTCGTTACAAACTGTTCCATACACGTGGTCTGTCACAATGGAATAAAACTTACACAATATTTTTTATAAATCCCCGAAATGAAATCAAATAAAAATACCCATATTTTTGGACCATTACAATACCCCCTCAATGAGAAGTCTTCTGTCAAAACAGAAGAAATCTCATTGATAAAACCCCTAAGAGGACCGGTGAGGAACTGGTGCCAACAACCCCCTTCTGTTCTTACTCTGCATGGGTAAGCGACCCCCCTGGCTCGGCGACCATGGACACATCTGAACGAGATCACTGGACTTCCCTGTGCGAGATCCCAACACCGAAAAATCGAACAGACACGCACCACAGCGCACCTCGCCTTCTATCATGCTACCCCAAAATCCTCAATCCCTGGCTCAGATCATGCCAGATCCTCCACCGATATGTTTCCCCTTATATGCAAGCTGGGCTGCCTTTAGCAGATACTGGGCTCACGCACACACTTACATTACATACTGAAACTTGAAAAATTCTTTGAAAATTTACTTAAATTACAACTCACTGGTTGTTTTCATTTAAAATCAAATCACAAATTTTGTATCTATTTTGAATTATTGTCTTCTTTGGTTTTTGTTTTTTGTTATCAGAAAATTATATCAATTGAACACTTCTTAAAAATAAAAACGTCCTTAACCTAACACCTAGAGTCTAACAATACAATTCAATAAAATAATTCAATAATAATAAACATGGTTAGTACACAAACAATAAAATAATCAAAGTTTAAAAATATCCATTATCTGGCAGGCGCAAAATCAAGAAAATTTTTTTGTTTCAAAAAAATTTCCAAAGGAAAATTTTAAATTCAAAAAATTTTAATTTATTAAAATATTTTCTTTACATATTGAAATTATTTAAGTCAGTTAAAAACAAAAGTTGGATTAACTTCCTTGCTAAACATGCCTAGTATATGACCTCACTATCAGCTGATCAAAACTAGGTCAAGTCCACAACCTTGACCTACATACGTTATATACAAGTTCTCTGAAATTACATTTAGCATCTGTAATATTCTCTCTTAAAACACAAAAACATAATAAAATAGAACATTTAAAAGGACAAAACATTATTATAAATAACAATCAAATTGACATTTAAATTATTCAAATAAACTTTACAACCTTACATTTCCAAATTCTATCAAAAATTGTCACTGGTTGCAATTAAAAATTTTATATTCTTGTTATAAATCTCTTTCTTTATTGGACAATCTTATTCTCCATTACTGTGGGTGATTTAGATACTTATAACAATTTAATTTACCCCTTGGTAGGCCTACATTTATAATCTCTACCCCTCTGACTCTAATACTCATCAACTTTAACTAGCATGACACCCATCTCTATCAAAACATCTATCCAACAATCTCTAAACCCAACTTATCATTAAACTCAATTCGCCAACTTCTCTCAATATATAAAAAAAAACTCTCTAACCCTTTGTACCTAGGATACGTGTGTTTCCCTCCCAAAAGCTCATTTCCTTAATCTGGTCCCTGGATTCTACCTAAGGCGACCCCTTCCCCCTAAATCGGTCCCATCCCGTCCCAACCATTTTGTTGTGGACTCCCACATTACACTACCCCCTATTACAAAATTGCCATCTCCAATAATCTCATTCTTATTACCTCACTTCAACTACAACGAAATAACATCATCAATTATAAACATCAATATATCCCTCAATACTCTACATATATTACCCACAACTACTGTGTCAACATCAATACTTCTCAAATTCTATTACATTAACTCACAACAACATAACATTAACTCAAAACAATATTTTTCTCTCCACTACTTCAACTTTGACTTCAACTTGGACTGATCTACATTCCCCACAAAAATATTCATCACCCATTATTTTTATTATTTCTAACAATTCATTTAAAATCTTCCTACATTAAATTACTTTTCTCATTATTTTAAATAGCATCTGTAATACATTGAAACATTACATTAAACATTAATTACCTGGAACATTTACAACCAATATAACAGTGACATTTTATTGCTGATCAGCTGACATTCTCAATAAAGTGAGGACACCTTTCAAAAAATTGTGCAGATTACATTAAATACATATGCTTATTAATACTTACATCTGTCATCAATGTTTCCCCTTATACTGACTCTGATAATTTATGTTAACCGCCTGCCAGTCGGTTTAGTTATCTACTCAGTTTCCAAAATACACAAATTATATAAAACATATACCTTTTATCAATTCTTATATCTACCCTACTACAATAAAATACTACATTTAAAAATATAGAATGAACACCTTATAGTGAATATATGAGCATCTAGTTATTTAAACGGAACACAAGCATTTTTATTAGATCAAAATTAGAGTTAGCAATTTTTATGTTATAAATTTAAATTCGTGGCTCATCTGAGCCACCTCCCATCCACACACGCTATTGCAATTTATGTAAGACTGTAGCCCCTTTTTGCTTCCACAAAGACTGCATATTTGGAGGAATTGGACATCTCCGTGTCTTTGCTTTGGCATTTACATTTTAACATTTTGGATATCAACATACCCTCGGTATTTATTGAAACGCCCTTAAAATGGGTCTACCACCTGGCTATGCTGTCCCCACGCAGACAGAGTGGCAGCCGCTGTTCCATAGTTCCTGGATTTCCCCTAATTTCACCCCCCATTTAATTTCTACTATAAACCAATTTCAAGTCAGCTATGGTCAAGGGACTTGGTATGACCATAGCTAACCGCTAGCCAAATCCACGATTAGTGCTGGTAAGGCAGTAATCGCCCGAAAAGTCAGGGAAATCTAATTTCATTTCAACACCTGCTCTACATCGTCATTAGTATGTGCGACCCGGGCATCTATCAGGGTACAAATTGAATTTGTACCAAAAAAATGTGCCGCACATTGTCGCCATGTTGGCCTCCGATGGAGGTAACACTCTCTGTTACCCCCAACCCATTACACTATCTACTCGGGCACAGGCCACCCTAGCAATAGCACCTTAATAACTAAGTAATTAAAAATTGTATATACATTCTAACGTAACATTTTCATCACTTATTAATCATTTAATTCATTCATCACCTTAAAATTTTCAAAATTTATTATTTATAATTATTATATATCATCTTTCAGTTATTATTAGAAAATTTTTAATTATCATTTTTATTTAACACAATTATCTCAAATCATCTCATTATTGAATTAAAATCTTTTCATCTGAGTTACACCTGTAAACATTTTTATTATACTTGATTCGTACTATAAAACTTCTATACTTACAGTCTATTTAAATTGACATACACAAAACATATTTACCACACTTTCACGTTACCTCTGAAACATTTAACAAACATGTTAGTTTGAATCAACCAATTTAACCATCTATTACTAAATACATCTCTCGTAAATAATTCAAATTCATTAGAAAGTTTAATTATACAACATTTAAATAAATCAGAATATTTAAAACATCTCCAAATAATTTAATTAAATTAATTACTGAAAATACAAATTCCATTTCTCCCAAAACAATTACAATTAACCAATTACTGTTTTCAAAATTAATTCTGTTTATTTATCTAAATTGCAAATATTAATGTTCTTATTATAACAATCATCTACACTTGTTTACTTGACATCCTACAATACACACAAATAAATCTATTAACCATTTATTTACAAACTTCTGTCATTAACTGTTCCCTTTTTTCACACTTCATTGTCCAAATCTGCCAGGTCAAACCACAAAACAAAATATTTATAACATTGTTTATAGTTTAGCCTCCATCGTCATAGATTAGTCTTTGTTTTATATCACAGTTTTCAGTTTTATTGACAAACAAATGGTTACTTTGTGTGTCATAACCAAACAATTTCAATTTATCCGTTATATCAAAATAATCCTGCATCAAGTCTACGTTAAGTGTTTTTGTTAAATCTCCATCAGTAAATATATTCATTATTGTGTTAGTTACTTTTGTATTATCAATTAACTCATTATTACTTAGACACACTTCTAACCTTACTTTCCATTCATCATACTCTCTATTCAATTCGTACAATTCTGTTTCTTTATTAACATACAATTCTCTATTTAAATCTCTCTCATCACAATACCATATCCCACTCTCAATATTATTCCAGACAGAGGGTACAAAATTATACAACAAAATTAAACACTTCAAATCTTCTACTACCACGGGACTCTTGCCCTTCATCAACAACACTTGTGAACACATTAAATCATCATCATAAATAATAAGGGGAAAACTTACCCTCTGCCCCCCTTCTACCACTATATTCTCTTCCTCTCTCTCTCTCTAACTCATACACACACATTAACATTTCATTATCACATTCTACAAACTCATTAGTACTCTCATTATTTATTTTTACCGTATCAATCTCTGATACTAACTCTTCAAATACACTACTATTCTCAGTATTACATTCATTATTTTCAACATCATCGTTATCATTTGTTGACTCTCTGTCATTATAATTTTCATTCGTATTATCTTTATTTGGATTTATTACAACTACTCCCATTTGCTCACTACTCTGCTCTAATTTACTCAAACTAGTTCTTATTAGTTCATTATTATTTTCAAAACATTTATTCATTTCTTGGATCTCATTTTTTAACTCATTATTCTGATTTTTTAACTCGACAAATTTACTATTCTGTACATTGAATTTCATATCTAACTCATTATTCTGCTTTTTTAACTCATCAATTTTATTATTTTGTACTTCTAATTTGGTGTCAAAGTCATTGCTCAATTTAATTTGTTCATCTAACTTTACATCAAATTTATTGAAACTGGTACAAAGAAATTGGATCATTTTCATTATATCTTGATCTTCAGATTTTTTAATCGGGACTGGTGTCGACTGACTTTCTGTTTTATTGTCAGTGAAGCTGACTTCACCGTTATTATTTTTACTTTCTCTATTCGATTTTGGGGTCGTTTGGATCCCCGAATCATCTGTACTATTTGATTCACTTGTGTTGCTTATATTTATAGTTTTGTCGTCTTGATCTACATTCGGTGTTGAATGTACTTCAAGACTGCTCATAACAGCTGATTCATCAAATTCAGTTATTTCGCTTATAATAGTTAAGTCGGACAAACCGACTTCATTCTCTGTATTTTCCATTTTTGTAATTTTACTTTATCTCTTTTTTATAACTTTATTATTGGTTGTTATATACTTATTTATTATCTGAACCAAATCTCATGTCTTAATTCTTTGACTATATTTTACATTACGTATTTTCACTTAACCTCTAAATTATGCTTGTATCTTATTTGTAGGTATGGAATTTCATTAATTTATTAAATTCGTTCCAGTTCGAGGCGCCATTGTGATATTATTTATTAACCACATAATAAAATACAAAACAAAATTGATTAAACTTCCACTTACCGTCAATCGGTGTTCTCGGGTCCAGGGTTGCGTCATACGAACGTTAGGATACAAGCGTAATTTTTAAGGTTGTGTGAATGATTTACACAATACATTTTTTATGAAGAGAAATGATATTTTAATTTGTTTAAATCATTGAAAATTTCATCCAAAACTGTTATGCATGTTTATGCAGATTAATTTACATTTTTCTCTATTTCTTCACTCGGTCATCTGTTACAGGTTAACTTATTCTAAATACAGACAGAGCCCAGCCTGCAATTTTTCACACTCACACATACATGAAATTTATATATGAAAACCCCAAATCATTTTTAATACCCCATACTTTTTAAAATTTGTCGTAACCTTCACCGCCGGCAACGTAGTTTTCGCGCGCACTCGTTATTACGTTTTTAGATTTATTTTTTGGTGTCCGAAAGTTATATAAATCTGTTCCCCACTTTTTAATCGACCGCGGTCACATGATTCTTCACTCTTATTTCACTTTTTTCTGGTACCATATGAAATTTTACAGCGAGCCGACTTGGCTCGGTCCGGCGCCGGAACAATCAGTTATCAAACTGGGAGGGAAAACGTAGCAGGTGAAGCTAACGTAATCTCATACTTTTGGTGGAAATCACTGCCTTGGGTTTCGTCGCAGGAGTTTCGTCCCATGCAATTCATGTAGTTGTTGGGGTGACGACAGTATACGATCTCAGTGAGGCACTGGCTAACGTCACGAGATGGGCGGATCTTAAGTGTTCATATCAGGCCTCATGGTAAATGAAACTGCATAAAATTGGTTTCCTGACATCTTGGTTTTTTGGACGGTAGCGTCACCCGCGCGTATTGTTGAGTAATGCGTACATGCGCATGGTCACACTTAAACAAAGTTCTTAGAAATCTATAGTGGTGCGAATTCTTTGACTGATTTCACAACGGAATATTGCGTTGCTGCCTCGTTACAAACTGTTCCATACACGTGGTCTGTCACAATGGAATAAAACTTACACAATATTTTTTATAAATCCCCGAAATGAAATCAAATAAAAATACCCATATTTTTTGACCGTTACAACCACACATGTTGTTAAAGTCTTTATTTTGCACTCCCACACTGTTTCTGATCTCGCTGAGAAAGAACCCTGGACCCTAGAGAGAAAATAATGGTTATAATACCACTTGTAACAACCGGAAGTGTTGTGAATTGCATGGTAAGTACGAAATTATTTTTATTATTGGCACTCATTATTTATAAAAGAGGAATGGTAGTAACAATGACAACCTGAACAGTGACTTGTTTAATTTAAGTTAACAGTGTTAAATGCCCCAATATTCTCTCTCCTATAAGGCCAGTGCTACACAGTCCAGAGCTTCCAATTCCAGTATCACCAGAACATGGAACTTGGACGAAGATGAAGTTGTTACTAATACTGAACCTTGTGCAGACTTATCAGGTGATGAAGAAAGAAGAAACGCAGATTTTTTTGGAAAATACATATACTGAACCTCACTTAATTAATCAATCAGAATTAAATTACCTCATTTGTGACCTAAATTTATCAAAGAGTCAAGCAGAAATACTGACATCAAGATTGAAAGGATGGAATCTTTTACAGCAGAATACTAAAATAAGTGTTTTGCGTGACAGGCAGTCCGAGTTTGAACATTTCTTCTCTCAGTACAAGGACTTAGTGTACCGCAATTGAGATATTATTTATTAACCACATAATAAAATACAAAACAAAATTGATTAAACTTCCACTTACCGTCAATCGGTGTTCTCGGGTCCAGGGTTGTGTCATACGAACGTTAGGATACAAGCGTAATTTTTAAGGTTGTGTGAATGATTTACACAATACATTTTTTATGAAGAGAAATGTTATTTTAATTTGTTTAAATCATTGAAAATTTCATCCAAAACTGTTATGCATGTTTATGCAGATTAATTTACATTTTTTTTCTATTTCTTCACTCGGTCATCTGTTACAGGTTAACTTATTCTAAAATCTTACCTTACTGATCACACTTCATTATAAATACAGACAGAGCCCAGCCTGCAATTTTTTACACTCACACATAAATGAAATTTATTTATAAAAACCCCAAATCATTTATAATACCCCATACTTTTTAAAATTTGTCGTAACCTTCACCGCCGGCAACGTGGTTTTCGCGCGCACTCGTTATTACTTTTTTAGATTTATTTTTTGGTGTCCGAAAGTTATATAAATCTGTTCCCCACTTTTTAATCGACCGCGGTCACATGATTCTTCACTCTTATTTCACTTTTTTCTGGTACCATATGAAATTTTATAGAGAGCCGACTTGGCTCGGTCCGGCGCCGGAACAAACAGTTAACAAACTGGGAGGGAAAACGTAGCAGGTGAAGCTAACGTGATCTCATACTTTTGGTGGAAATCACTGCCTTGGGTTTCGTCGCAGGAGTTTCGTCCCATGCAATTCATGTAGTTGTTGGGGTGACGACAGTATACGATCTCAGTGAGGCACTGGCTAACGTCACGAGATGGGCGGATCTCAAGTGTTCATATCCGGCCTCATGGTAAATGAAACTGCATAAAATTGGTTTCCTGACATCTTGGTTTTTTGGACGGTAGCGTCACCCCGAGCGTATACCTGTGTCGCACGTGCGTGCGCGCCGTCACATTCAAACAAAGTTCTTAGAAATCTAGGGTGGTGCGAATTCTTTGACTGATTTCACAACGTAATATTGCGTTGCTGCCTCGTTACAAACTGTTCCATACACGTGGTCTGTCACAATGGAATAAAACTTACACAATATTTTTTATAAATCCCCGAAATGAAATCAAATAAAAATACCCATATTTTTGGACCATTACAATACCCCCTCAATGAGAAGTCTTCTGTCAAAACAGAAGAAATCTCATTGATAAAACCCCTAAGAGGACCGGTGAGGAACTGGTGCCAACAACCCCCTTCTGTTCTTACTCTGCATGGGTAAGCGACCCCCCTGGCTCGGCGACCATGGACACATCTGAACGAGATCACTGGACTTCCCTGTGCGAGATCCCAACACCGAAAAATCGAACAGACACGCACCACAGCGCACCTCGCCTTCTATCATGCTACCCCAAAATCCTCAATCCCTGGCTCAGATCATGCCAGATCCTCCACCGATATGTTTCCCCTTATATGCAAGCTGGGCTGCCTTTAGCAGATACTGGGCTCACGCACACACTTACATTACATACTGAAACTTGAAAAATTCTTTGAAAATTTACTTAAATTACAACTCACTGGTTGTTTTCATTTAAAATCAAATCACAAATTTTGTATCTATTTTGAATTATTGTCTTCTTTGGTTTTTGTTTTTTGTTATCAGAAAATTATATCAATTGAACACTTCTTAAAAATAAAAACGTCCTTAACCTAACACCTAGAGTCTAACAATACAATTCAATAAAATAATTCAATAATAATAAACATGGTTAGTACACAAACAATAAAATAATCAAAGTTTAAAAATATCCATTATCTGGCAGGCGCAAAATCAAGAAAATTTTTTTGTTTCAAAAAAATTTCCAAAGGAAAATTTTAAATTCAAAAAATTTTAATTTATTAAAATATTTTCTTTACATATTGAAATTATTTAAGTCAGTTAAAAACAAAAGTTGGATTAACTTCCTTGCTAAACATGCCTAGTATATGACCTCACTATCAGCTGATCAAAACTAGGTCAAGTCCACAACCTTGACCTACATACGTTATATACAAGTTCTCTGAAATTACATTTAGCATCTGTAATATTCTCTCTTAAAACACAAAAACATAATAAAATAGAACATTTAAAAGGACAAAACATTATTAT
The DNA here is from genome assembly GCA_034769895.1 of Magicicada septendecula. Lineage (NCBI taxonomy): Eukaryota > Metazoa > Arthropoda > Insecta > Hemiptera > Cicadidae > Magicicada > Magicicada septendecula. The sequence continues at coordinate 163,645,140 of CM068371.1, read as the reverse complement.
AAATAACAATCAAATTGACATTTAAATTATTCAAATAAACTTTACAACCTTACATTTCCAAATTCTATCAAAAATTGTCACTGGTTGCAATTAAAAATTTTATATTCTTGTTATAAATCTCTTTCTTTATTGGACAATCTTATTCTCCATTACTGTGGGTGATTTAGATACTTATAACAATTTAATTTACCCCTTGGTAGGCCTACATTTATAATCTCTACCCCTCTGACTCTAATACTCATCAACTTTAACTAGCATGACACCCATCTCTATCAAAACATCTATCCAACAATCTCTAAACCCAACTTATCATTAAACTCAATTCGCCAACTTCTCTCAATATATAAAAAAAAACTCTCTAACCCTTTGTACCTAGGATACGTGTGTTTCCCTCCCAAAAGCTCATTTCCTTAATCTGGTCCCTGGATTCTACCTAAGGCGACCCCTTCCCCCTAAATCGGTCCCATCCCGTCCCAACCATTTTGTTGTGGACTCCCACATTACACTACCCCCTATTACAAAATTGCCATCTCCAATAATCTCATTCTTATTACCTCACTTCAACTACAACGAAATAACATCATCAATTATAAACATCAATATATCCCTCAATACTCTACATATATTACCCACAACTACTGTGTCAACATCAATACTTCTCAAATTCTATTACATTAACTCACAACAACATAACATTAACTCAAAACAATATTTTTCTCTCCACTACTTCAACTTTGACTTCAACTTGGACTGATCTACATTCCCCACAAAAATATTCATCACCCATTATTTTTATTATTTCTAACAATTCATTTAAAATCTTCCTACATTAAATTACTTTTCTCATTATTTTAAATAGCATCTGTAATACATTGAAACATTACATTAAACATTAATTACCTGGAACATTTACAACCAATATAACAGTGACATTTTATTGCTGATCAGCTGACATTCTCAATAAAGTGAGGACACCTTTCAAAAAATTGTGCAGATTACATTAAATACATATGCTTATTAATACTTACATCTGTCATCAATGTTTCCCCTTATACTGACTCTGATAATTTATGTTAACCGCCTGCCAGTCGGTTTAGTTATCTACTCAGTTTCCAAAATACACAAATTATATAAAACATATACCTTTTATCAATTCTTATATCTACCCTACTACAATAAAATACTACATTTAAAAATATAGAATGAACACCTTATAGTGAATATATGAGCATCTAGTTATTTAAACGGAACACAAGCATTTTTATTAGATCAAAATTAGAGTTAGCAATTTTTATGTTATAAATTTAAATTCGTGGCTCATCTGAGCCACCTCCCATCCACACACGCTATTGCAATTTATGTAAGACTGTAGCCCCTTTTTGCTTCCACAAAGACTGCATATTTGGAGGAATTGGACATCTCCGTGTCTTTGCTTTGGCATTTACATTTTAACATTTTGGATATCAACATACCCTCGGTATTTATTGAAACGCCCTTAAAATGGGTCTACCACCTGGCTATGCTGTCCCCACGCAGACAGAGTGGCAGCCGCTGTTCCATAGTTCCTGGATTTCCCCTAATTTCACCCCCCATTTAATTTCTACTATAAACCAATTTCAAGTCAGCTATGGTCAAGGGACTTGGTATGACCATAGCTAACCGCTAGCCAAATCCACGATTAGTGCTGGTAAGGCAGTAATCGCCCGAAAAGTCAGGGAAATCTAATTTCATTTCAACACCTGCTCTACATCGTCATTAGTATGTGCGACCCGGGCATCTATCAGGGTACAAATTGAATTTGTACCAAAAAAATGTGCCGCACATTGTCGCCATGTTGGCCTCCGATGGAGGTAACACTCTCTGTTACCCCCAACCCATTACACTATCTACTCGGGCACAGGCCACCCTAGCAATAGCACCTTAATAACTAAGTAATTAAAAATTGTATATACATTCTAACGTAACATTTTCATCACTTATTAATCATTTAATTCATTCATCACCTTAAAATTTTCAAAATTTATTATTTATAATTATTATATATCATCTTTCAGTTATTATTAGAAAATTTTTAATTATCATTTTTATTTAACACAATTATCTCAAATCATCTCATTATTGAATTAAAATCTTTTCATCTGAGTTACACCTGTAAACATTTTTATTATACTTGATTCGTACTATAAAACTTCTATACTTACAGTCCATTTAAATTGACATACACAAAACATATTTACCACACTTTCACGTTACCTCTGAAACATTTAACAAACATGTTAGTTTGAATCAACCAATTTAACCATCTATTACTAAATACATCTCTCGTAAATAATTCAAATTCATTAGAAAGTTTAATTATACAACATTTAAATAAATCAGAATATTTAAAACATCTCCAAATAATTTAATTAAATTAATTACTGAAAATACAAATTCCATTTCTCCCAAAACAATTACAATTAACCAATTACTGTTTTCAAAATTAATTCTGTTTATTTATCTAAATTGCAAATATTAATGTTCTTATTATAACAATCATCTACACTTGTTTACTTGACATCCTACAATACACACAAATAAATCTATTAACCATTTATTTACAAACTTCTGTCATTAACTGTTCCCTTTTTTCACACTTCATTGTCCAAATCTGCCAGGTCAAACCACAAAACAAAATATTTATAACATTGTTTATAGTTTAGCCTCCATCGTCATAGATTAGTCTTTGTTTTATATCACAGTTTTCAGTTTTATTGACAAACAAATGGTTACTTTGTGTGTCATAACCAAACAATTTCAATTTATCCGTTATATCAAAATAATCCTGCATCAAGTCTACGTTAAGTGTTTTTGTTAAATCTCCATCAGTAAATATATTCATTATTGTGTTAGTTACTTTTGTATTATCAATTAACTCATTATTACTTAGACACACTTCTAACCTTACTTTCCATTCATCATACTCTCTATTCAATTCGTACAATTCTGTTTCTTTATTAACATACAATTCTCTATTTAAATCTCTCTCATCACAATACCATATCCCACTCTCAATATTATTCCAGACAGAGGGTACAAAATTATACAACAAAATTAAACACTTCAAATCTTCTACTACCACGGGACTCTTGCCCTTCATCAACAACACTTGTGAACACATTAAATCATCATCATAAATAATAAGGGGAAAACTTACCCTCTGCCCCCCTTCTACCACTATATTCTCTTCCTCTCTCTCTCTCTAACTCATACACACACATTAACATTTCATTATCACATTCTACAAACTCATTAGTACTCTCATTATTTATTTTTACCGTATCAATCTCTGATACTAACTCTTCAAATACACTACTATTCTCAGTATTACATTCATTATTTTCAACATCATCGTTATCATTTGTTGACTCTCTGTCATTATAATTTTCATTCGTATTATCTTTATTTGGATTTATTACAACTACTCCCATTTGCTCACTACTCTGCTCTAATTTACTCAAACTAGTTCTTATTAGTTCATTATTATTTTCAAAACATTTATTCATTTCTTGGATCTCATTTTTTAACTCATTATTCTGATTTTTTAACTCGACAAATTTACTATTCTGTACATTGAATTTCATATCTAACTCATTATTCTGCTTTTTTAACTCATCAATTTTATTATTTTGTACTTCTAATTTGGTGTCAAAGTCATTGCTCAATTTAATTTGTTCATCTAACTTTACATCAAATTTATTGAAACTGGTACAAAGAAATTGGATCATTTTCATTATATCTTGATCTTCAGATTTTTTAATCGGGACTGGTGTCGACTGACTTTCTGTTTTATTGTCAGTGAAGCTGACTTCACCGTTATTATTTTTACTTTCTCTATTCGATTTTGGGGTCGTTTGGATCCCCGAATCATCTGTACTATTTGATTCACTTGTGTTGCTTATATTTATAGTTTTGTCGTCTTGATCTACATTCGGTGTTGAATGTACTTCAAGACTGCTCATAACAGCTGATTCATCAAATTCAGTTATTTCGCTTATAATAGTTAAGTCGGACAAACCGACTTCATTCTCTGTATTTTCCATTTTTGTAATTTTACTTTATCTCTTTTTTATAACTTTATTATTGGTTGTTATATACTTATTTATTATCTGAACCAAATCTCATGTCTTAATTCTTTGACTATATTTTACATTACGTATTTTCACTTAACCTCTAAATTATGCTTGTATCTTATTTGTAGGTATGGAATTTCATTAATTTATTAAATTCGTTCCAGTTCGAGGCGCCATTGTGATATTATTTATTAACCACATAATAAAATACAAAACAAAATTGATTAAACTTCCACTTACCGTCAATCGGTGTTCTCGGGTCCAGGGTTGCGTCATACGAACGTTAGGATACAAGCGTAATTTTTAAGGTTGTGTGAATGATTTACACAATACATTTTTTATGAAGAGAAATGATATTTTAATTTGTTTAAATCATTGAAAATTTCATCCAAAACTGTTATGCATGTTTATGCAGATTAATTTACATTTTTCTCTATTTCTTCACTCGGTCATCTGTTACAGGTTAACTTATTCTAAATACAGACAGAGCCCAGCCTGCAATTTTTCACACTCACACATACATGAAATTTATATATGAAAACCCCAAATCATTTTTAATACCCCATACTTTTTAAAATTTGTCGTAACCTTCACCGCCGGCAACGTAGTTTTCGCGCGCACTCGTTATTACGTTTTTAGATTTATTTTTTGGTGTCCGAAAGTTATATAAATCTGTTCCCCACTTTTTAATCGACCGCGGTCACATGATTCTTCACTCTTATTTCACTTTTTTCTGGTACCATATGAAATTTTACAGCGAGCCGACTTGGCTCGGTCCGGCGCCGGAACAATCAGTTATCAAACTGGGAGGGAAAACGTAGCAGGTGAAGCTAACGTAATCTCATACTTTTGGTGGAAATCACTGCCTTGGGTTTCGTCGCAGGAGTTTCGTCCCATGCAATTCATGTAGTTGTTGGGGTGACGACAGTATACGATCTCAGTGAGGCACTGGCTAACGTCACGAGATGGGCGGATCTTAAGTGTTCATATCAGGCCTCATGGTAAATGAAACTGCATAAAATTGGTTTCCTGACATCTTGGTTTTTTGGACGGTAGCGTCACCCGCGCGTATTGTTGAGTAATGCGTACATGCGCATGGTCACACTTAAACAAAGTTCTTAGAAATCTATAGTGGTGCGAATTCTTTGACTGATTTCACAACGGAATATTGCGTTGCTGCCTCGTTACAAACTGTTCCATACACGTGGTCTGTCACAATGGAATAAAACTTACACAATATTTTTTATAAATCCCCGAAATGAAATCAAATAAAAATACCCATATTTTTTGACCGTTACAACCACACATGTTGTTAAAGTCTTTATTTTGCACTCCCACACTGTTTCTGATCTCGCTGAGAAAGAACCCTGGACCCTAGAGAGAAAATAATGGTTATAATACCACTTGTAACAACCGGAAGTGTTGTGAATTGCATGGTAAGTACGAAATTATTTTTATTATTGGCACTCATTATTTATAAAAGAGGAATGGTAGTAACAATGACAACCTGAACAGTGACTTGTTTAATTTAAGTTAACAGTGTTAAATGCCCCAATATTCTCTCTCCTATAAGGCCAGTGCTACACAGTCCAGAGCTTCCAATTCCAGTATCACCAGAACATGGAACTTGGACGAAGATGAAGTTGTTACTAATACTGAACCTTGTGCAGACTTATCAGGTGATGAAGAAAGAAGAAACGCAGATTTTTTTGGAAAATACATATACTGAACCTCACTTAATTAATCAATCAGAATTAAATTACCTCATTTGTGACCTAAATTTATCAAAGAGTCAAGCAGAAATACTGACATCAAGATTGAAAGGATGGAATCTTTTACAGCAGAATACTAAAATAAGTGTTTTGCGTGACAGGCAGTCCGAGTTTGAACATTTCTTCTCTCAGTACAAGGACTTAGTGTACCGCAATTGAGATATTATTTATTAACCACATAATAAAATACAAAACAAAATTGATTAAACTTCCACTTACCGTCAATCGGTGTTCTCGGGTCCAGGGTTGTGTCATACGAACGTTAGGATACAAGCGTAATTTTTAAGGTTGTGTGAATGATTTACACAATACATTTTTTATGAAGAGAAATGTTATTTTAATTTGTTTAAATCATTGAAAATTTCATCCAAAACTGTTATGCATGTTTATGCAGATTAATTTACATTTTTTTTCTATTTCTTCACTCGGTCATCTGTTACAGGTTAACTTATTCTAAAATCTTACCTTACTGATCACACTTCATTATAAATACAGACAGAGCCCAGCCTGCAATTTTTTACACTCACACATAAATGAAATTTATTTATAAAAACCCCAAATCATTTATAATACCCCATACTTTTTAAAATTTGTCGTAACCTTCACCGCCGGCAACGTGGTTTTCGCGCGCACTCGTTATTACTTTTTTAGATTTATTTTTTGGTGTCCGAAAGTTATATAAATCTGTTCCCCACTTTTTAATCGACCGCGGTCACATGATTCTTCACTCTTATTTCACTTTTTTCTGGTACCATATGAAATTTTATAGAGAGCCGACTTGGCTCGGTCCGGCGCCGGAACAAACAGTTAACAAACTGGGAGGGAAAACGTAGCAGGTGAAGCTAACGTGATCTCATACTTTTGGTGGAAATCACTGCCTTGGGTTTCGTCGCAGGAGTTTCGTCCCATGCAATTCATGTAGTTGTTGGGGTGACGACAGTATACGATCTCAGTGAGGCACTGGCTAACGTCACGAGATGGGCGGATCTCAAGTGTTCATATCCGGCCTCATGGTAAATGAAACTGCATAAAATTGGTTTCCTGACATCTTGGTTTTTTGGACGGTAGCGTCACCCCGAGCGTATACCTGTGTCGCACGTGCGTGCGCGCCGTCACATTCAAACAAAGTTCTTAGAAATCTAGGGTGGTGCGAATTCTTTGACTGATTTCACAACGTAATATTGCGTTGCTGCCTCGTTACAAACTGTTCCATACACGTGGTCTGTCACAATGGAATAAAACTTACACAATATTTTTTATAAATCCCCGAAATGAAATCAAATAAAAATACCCATATTTTTGGACCATTACAATACCCCCTCAATGAGAAGTCTTCTGTCAAAACAGAAGAAATCTCATTGATAAAACCCCTAAGAGGACCGGTGAGGAACTGGTGCCAACAACCCCCTTCTGTTCTTACTCTGCATGGGTAAGCGACCCCCCTGGCTCGGCGACCATGGACACATCTGAACGAGATCACTGGACTTCCCTGTGCGAGATCCCAACACCGAAAAATCGAACAGACACGCACCACAGCGCACCTCGCCTTCTATCATGCTACCCCAAAATCCTCAATCCCTGGCTCAGATCATGCCAGATCCTCCACCGATATGTTTCCCCTTATATGCAAGCTGGGCTGCCTTTAGCAGATACTGGGCTCACGCACACACTTACATTACATACTGAAACTTGAAAAATTCTTTGAAAATTTACTTAAATTACAACTCACTGGTTGTTTTCATTTAAAATCAAATCACAAATTTTGTATCTATTTTGAATTATTCTCTTCTTTGGTTTTTGTTTTTTTGTTATCAGAAAATTATATCAATTGAACACTTCTTAAAAATAAAAACGTCCTTAACCTAACACCTAGAGTCTAACAATACAATTCAATAAAATAATTCAATAATAATAAACATGGTTAGTACACAAACAATAAAATAATCAAAGTTTAAAAATATCCATTATCTGGCAGGCGCAAAATCAAGAAAATTTTTTTGTTTCAAAAAAATTTCCAAAGGAAAATTTTAAATTCAAAAAATTTTAATTTATTAAAATATTTTCTTTACATATTGAAATTATTTAAGTCAGTTAAAAACAAAAGTTGGATTAACTTCCTTGCTAAACATGCCTAGTATATGACCTCACTATCAGCTGATCAAAACTAGGTCAAGTCCACAACCTTGACCTACATACGTTATATACAAGTTCTCTGAAATTACATTTAGCATCTGTAATATTCTCTCTTAAAACACAAAAACATAATAAAATAGAACATTTAAAAGGACAAAACATTATTATAAATAACAATCAAATTGACATTTAAATTATTCAAATAAACTTTACAACCTTACATTTCCAAATTCTATCAAAAATTGTCACTGGTTGCAATTAAAAATTTTATATTCTTGTTATAAATCTCTTTCTTTATTGGACAATCTTATTCTCCATTACTGTGGGTGATTTAGATACTTATAACAATTTAATTTACCCCTTGGTAGGCCTACATTTATAATCTCTACCCCTCTGACTCTAATACTCATCAACTTTAACTAGCATGACACCCATCTCTATCAAAACATCTATCCAACAATCTCTAAACCCAACTTATCATTAAACTCAATTCGCCAACTTCTCTCAATATATAAAAAAAAACTCTCTAACCCTTTGTACCTAGGATACGTGTGTTTCCCTCCCAAAAGCTCATTTCCTTAATCTGGTCCCTGGATTCTACCTAAGGCGACCCCTTCCCCCTAAATCGGTCCCATCCCGTCCCAACCATTTTGTTGTGGACTCCCACATTACACTACCCCCTATTACAAAATTGCCATCTCCAATAATCTCATTCTTATTACCTCACTTCAACTACAACGAAATAACATCATCAATTATAAACATCAATATATCCCTCAATACTCTACATATATTACCCACAACTACTGTGTCAACATCAATACTTCTCAAATTCTATTACATTAACTCACAACAACATAACATTAACTCAAAACAATATTTTTCTCTCCACTACTTCAACTTTGACTTCAACTTGGACTGATCTACATTCCCCACAAAAATATTCATCACCCATTATTTTTATTATTTCTAACAATTCATTTAAAATCTTACTACATTAAATTACTTTTCTCATTATTTTAAATAGCATCTGTAATACATTGAAACATTACATTAAACATTAATTACCTGGAACATTTACAACCAATATAACAGTGACATTTTATTGCTGATCAGCTGACATTCTCAATAAAGTGAGGACACCTTTCAAAAAATTGTGCAGATTACATTAAATACATATGCTTATTAATACTTACATCTATCATCAATGTTTCCCCTTATACTGACTCTGATAATTTATGTTAACCGCCTGCCAGTCGGTTTAGTTATCTACTCAGTTTCCAAAATACACAAATTATATAAAACATATACCTTTTATCAATTCTTATATCTACCCTACTACAATAAAATACTACATTTAAAAATATAGAATGAACACCTTATAGTGAATATATGAGCATCTAGTTATTTAAACGGAACACAAGCATTTTTATTAGATCAAAATTAGAGTTAGCAATTTTTATGTTATAAATTTAAATTCGTGGCTCATCTGAGCCACCTCCCATCCACACACGCTATTGCAATTTATGTAAGACTGTAGCCCCTTTTTGCTTCCACAAAGACTGCATATTTGGAGGAATTGGACATCTCCGTGTCTTTGCTTTGGCATTTACATTTTAACATTTTGGATATCAACATACCCTCGGTATTTATTGAAACGCCCTTAAAATGGGTCTACCACCTGGCTATGCTGTCCCCATGCAGACAGAGTGGCAGCCGCTGTTCCATAGTTCCTGGATTTCCCCTAATTTCACCCCCCATTTAATTTCTACTAGAGCCTCCTGGTGGTCTAGTGGCTAACGCTGGCGATTGATGCGCTCGTGGTCCCGGGTTCAATTCCCGGCGGAGGTTCCGTACGGCGTGCACTCAGCGTCGTGAGGCAAACTGAGTAGGCGCTGAGATAACAGCGCCGCCTCCTGGCTGTGAATACCGCAACTAGCGGCTGGTGGTGCGTAGTACTAGCCATACACCGTCACACTAACACAAAAGCCGCGCGCGTACTGCCTTGGTCCTTAACGGACTGTTGAGCGGAGGTTTTTTTTTTTTTTTTTTTTTTTTAATTTCTACTATAAACCAATTTCAAGTCAGCTATGGTCAAGGGACTTGGTATGACCATAGCTAACCGCTAGCCAAATCCACGATTAGTGCTGGTAAGGCAGTAATCGCCCGAAAAGTCAGGGAAATCTAATTTCATTTCAACACCTGCTCTACATCGTCATTAGTATGTGCGACCCGGGCATCTATCAGGGTACAAATTGAATTTGTACCAAAAAAATGTGCCGCACATTGTCGCCATGTTGGCCTCCGATGGAGGTAACACTCTCTGTTACCCCCAACCCATTACACTATCTACTCGGGCACAGGCCACCCTAGCAATAGCACCTTAATAACTAAGTAATTAAAAATTGTATATACATTCTAACGTAACATTTTCATCACTTATTAACCATTTAATTCATTCATCACCTTAAAATTTTCAAAATTTATTATTTATAATTATTATATATCATCTTTCAGTTATTATTAGAAAATTTTTAATTATCATTTTTATTTAACACAATTATCTCAAATCATCTCATTATTGAATTAAAATCTTTTCATCTGAGTTACACCTGTAAACATTTTTATTATACTTGATTCGTACTATAAAACTTCTATACTTACAGTCCATTTAAATTGACATACACAAAACATATTTACCACACTTTCACGTTACCTCTGAAACATTTAACAAACATGTTAGTTTGAATCAACCAATTTAACCATCTATTACTAAATACATCTCTCGTAAATAATTCAAATTCATTAGAAAGTTTAATTATACAACATTTAAATAAATCAGAATATTTAAAACATCTCCAAATAATTTAATTAAATTAATTACTGAAAATACAAATTCCATTTCTCCCAAAACAATTACAATTAACCAATTACTGTTTTCAAAATTAATTCTGTTTATTTATCTAAATTGCAAATATTAATGTTCTTATTATAACAATCATCTACACTTGTTTACTTGACATCCTACAATACACACAAATAAATCTATTAACCATTTATTTACAAACTTCTGTCATTAACTGTTCCCTTTTTTCACACTTCATTGTCCAAATCTGCCAGGTCAAACCACAAAACAAAATATTTATAACATTGTTTATAGTTTAGCCTCCATCGTCATAGATTAGTCTTTGTTTTATATCACAGTTTTCAGTTTTATTGACAAACAAATGGTTACTTTGTGTGTCATAACCAAACAATTTCAATTTATCCGTTATATCAAAATAATCCTGCATCAAGTCTACGTTAAGTGTTTTTGTTAAATCTCCATCAGTAAATATATTCATTATTGTGTTAGTTACTTTTGTATTATCAATTAACTCATTATTACTTAGACACACTTCTAACCTTACTTTCCATTCATCATACTCTCTATTCAATTCGTACAATTCTGTTTCTTTATTAACATACAATTCTCTATTTAAATCTCTCTCATCACAATACCATATCCCACTCTCAATATTATTCCAGACAGAGGGTACAAAATTATACAACAAAATTAAACACTTCAAATCTTCTACTACCACGGGACTCTTGCCCTTCATCAACAACACTTGTGAACACATTAAATCATCATCATAAATAATAAGGGGAAAACTTACCCTCTGCCCCCCTTCTACCACTATATTCTCTTCCTCTCTCTCTCTCTAACTCATACACACACATTAACATTTCATTATCACATTCTACAAACTCATTAGTACTCTCATTATTTATTTTTACCGTATCAATCTCTGATACTAACTCTTCAAATACACTACTATTCTCAGTATTACATTCATTATTTTCAACATCATCGTTATCATTTGTTGACTCTCTGTCATTATAATTTTCATTCGTATTATCTTTATTTGGATTTATTACAACTACTCCCATTTGCTCACTACTCTGCTCTAATTTACTCAAACTAGTTCTTATTAGTTCATTATTATTTTCAAAACATTTATTCATTTCTTGGATCTCATTTTTTAACTCATTATTCTGATTTTTTAACTCGACAAATTTACTATTCTGTACATTGAATTTCATATCTAACTCATTATTCTGCTTTTTTAACTCATCAATTTTATTATTTTGTACTTCTAATTTGGTGTCAAAGTCATTGCTCAATTTAATTTGTTCATCTAACTTTACATCAAATTTATTGAAACTGGTACAAAGAAATTGGATCATTTTCATTATATCTTGATCTTCAGATTTTTTAATCGGGACTGGTGTCGACTGACTTTCTGTTTTATTGTCAGTGAAGCTGACTTCACCGTTATTATTTTTACTTTCTCTATTCGATTTTGGGGTCGTTTGGATCCCCGAATCATCTGTACTATTTGATTCACTTGTGTTGCTTATATTTATAGTTTTGTCGTCTTGATCTACATTCGGTGTTGAATGTACTTCAAGACTGCTCATAACAGCTGATTCATCAAATTCAGTTATTTCGCTTATAATAGTTAAGTCGGACAAACCGACTTCATTCTCTGTATTTTCCATTTTTGTAATTTTACTTTATCTCTTTTTTATAACTTTATTATTGGTTGTTATATACTTATTTATTATCTGAACCAAATCTCATGTCTTAATTCTTTGACTATATTTTACATTACGTATTTTCACTTAACCTCTAAATTATGCTTGTATCTTATTTGTAGGTATGGAATTTCATTAATTTATTAAATTCGTTCCAGTTCGAGGCGCCATTGTGATATTATTTATTAACCACATAATAAAATACAAAACAAAATTGATTAAACTTCCACTTACCGTCAATCGGTGTTCTCGGGTCCAGGGTTGCGTCATACGAACGTTAGGATACAAGCGTAATTTTTAAGGTTGTGTGAATGATTTACACAATACATTTTTTATGAAGAGAAATGATATTTTAATTTGTTTAAATCATTGAAAATTTCATCCAAAACTGTTATGCATGTTTATGCAGATTAATTTACATTTTTCTCTATTTCTTCACTCGGTCATCTGTTACAGGTTAACTTATTCTAAATACAGACAGAGCCCAGCCTGCAATTTTTCACACTCACACATACATGAAATTTATATATGAAAACCCCAAATCATTTTTAATACCCCATACTTTTTAAAATTTGTCGTAACCTTCACCGCCGGCAACGTAGTTTTCGCGCGCACTCGTTATTACGTTTTTAGATTTATTTTTTGGTGTCCAAAAGTTATATAAATCTGTTCCCCACTTTTTAATCGACCGCGGTCACATGATTCTTCACTCTTATTTCACTTTTTTCTGGTACCATATGAAATTTTACAGCGAGCCGACTTGGCTCGGTCCGGCGCCGGAACAATCAGTTATCAAACTGGGAGGGAAAACGTAGCAGGTGAAGCTAACGTAATCTCATACTTTTGGTGGAAATCACTGCCTTGGGTTTCGTCGCAGGAGTTTCGTCCCATCCAATTCATGTAGTTGTTGGGGTGACGACAGTATACGATCTCAGTGAGGCACTGGCTAACGTCACGAGATGGGCGGATCTTAAGTGTTCATATCAGGCCTCATGGTAAATGAAACTGCATAAAATTGGTTTCCTGACATCTTGGTTTTTTGGACGGTAGCGTCACCCGCGCGTATTGTTGAGTAATGCGTACATGCGCATGGTCACACTTAAACAAAGTTCTTAGAAATCTATAGTGGTGCGAATTCTTTGACTGATTTCACAACGGAATATTGCGTTGCTGCCTCGTTACAAACTGTTCCATACACGTGGTCTGTCACAATGGAATAAAACTTACACAATATTTTTTATAAATCCCCGAAATGAAATCAAATAAAAATACCCATATTTTTTGACCGTTACAACCACACATGTTGTTAAAGTCTTTATTTTGCACTCCCACACTGTTTCTGATCTCGCTGAGAAAGAACCCTGGACCCTAGAGAGAAAATAATGGTTATAATACCACTTGTAACAACCGGAAGTGTTGTGAATTGCATGGTAAGTACGAAATTATTTTTATTATTGGCACTCATTATTTATAAAAGAGGAATGGTAGTAACAATGACAACCTGAACAGTGACTTGTTTAATTTAAGTTAACAGTGTTAAATGCCCCAATATTCTCTCTCCTATAAGGCCAGTGCTACACAGTCCAGAGCTTCCAATTCCAGTATCACCAGAACATGGAACTTGGACGAAGATGAAGTTGTTACTAATACTGAACCTTGTGCAGACTTATCAGGTGATGAAGAAAGAAGAAACGCAGATTTTTTTGGAAAATACATATACTGAACCTCACTTAATTAATCAATCAGAATTAAATTACCTCATTTGTGACCTAAATTTATCAAAGAGTCAAGCAGAAATACTGACATCAAGATTGAAAGGATGGAATCTTTTACAGCAGAATACTAAAATAAGTGTTTTGCGTGACAGGCAGTCCGAGTTTGAACATTTCTTCTCTCAGTACAAGGACTTAGTGTACCGCAATTGAGATATTATTTATTAACCACATAATAAAATACAAAACAAAATTGATTAAACTTCCACTTACCGTCAATCGGTGTTCTCGGGTCCAGGGTTGTGTCATACGAACGTTAGGATACAAGCGTAATTTTTAAGGTTGTGTGAATGATTTACACAATACATTTTTTATGAAGAGAAATGTTATTTTAATTTGTTTAAATCATTGAAAATTTCATCCAAAACTGTTATGCATGTTTATGCAGATTAATTTACATTTTTTTTCTATTTCTTCACTCGGTCATCTGTTACAGGTTAACTTATTCTAAAATCTTACCTTACTGATCACACTTCATTATAAATACAGACAGAGCCCAGCCTGCAATTTTTTACACTCACACATAAATGAAATTTATTTATAAAAACCCCAAATCATTTTTAATACCCCATACTTTTTAAAATTTGTCGTAACCTTCACCGCCGGCAACGTGGTTTTCGCGCGCACTCGTTATTACTTTTTTAGATTTATTTTTTGGTGTCCGAAAGTTATATAAATCTGTTCCCCACTTTTTAATCGACCGCGGTCACATGATTCTTCACTCTTATTTCACTTTTTTCTGGTACCATATGAAATTTTATAGAGAGCCGACTTGGCTCGGTCCGGCGCCGGAACAATCAGTTAACAAACTGGGAGGGAAAACGTAGCAGGTGAAGCTAACGTGATCTCATACTTTTGGTGGAAATCACTGCCTTGGGTTTCGTCGCAGGAGTTTCGTCCCATGCAATTCATGTAGTTGTTGGGGTGACGACAGTATACGATCTCAGTGAGGCACTGGCTAACGTCACGAGATGGGCGGATCTCAAGTGTTCATATCCGGCCTCATGGTAAATGAAACTGCATAAAATTGGTTTCCTGACATCTTGGTTTTTTGGACGGTAGCGTCACCCCGAGCGTATACCTGTGTCGCACGTGCGTGCGCGCCGTCACATTCAAACAAAGTTCTTAGAAATCTAGGGTGGTGCGAATTCTTTGACTGATTTCACAACGTAATATTGCGTTGCTGCCTCGTTACAAACTGTTCCATACACGTGGTCTGTCACAATGGAATAAAACTTACACAATATTTTTTATAAATCCCCGAAATGAAATCAAATAAAAATACCCATATTTTTGGACCATTACAATACCCCCTCAATGAGAAGTCTTCTGTCAAAACAGAAGAAATCTCATTGATAAAACCCCTAAGAGGACCGGTGAGGAACTGGTGCCAACAACCCCCTTCTGTTCTTACTCTGCATGGGTAAGCGACCCCCCTGGCTCGGCGACCATGGACACATCTGAACGAGATCACTGGACTTCCCTGTGCGAGATCCCAACACCGAAAAATCGAACAGACACGCACCACAGCGCACCTCGCCTTCTATCATGCTACCCCAAAATCCTCAATCCCTGGCTCAGATCATGCCAGATCCTCCACCGATATGTTTCCCCTTATATGCAAGCTGGGCTGCCTTTAGCAGATACTGGGCTCACGCACACACTTACATTACATACTGAAACTTGAAAAATTCTTTGAAAATTTACTTAAATTACAACTCACTGGTTGTTTTCATTTAAAATCAAATCACAAATTTTGTATCTATTTTGAATTATTCTCTTCTTTGGTTTTTGTTTTTTTGTTATCAGAAAATTATATCAATTGAACACTTCTTAAAAATAAAAACGTCCTTAACCTAACACCTAGAGTCTAACAATACAATTCAATAAAATAATTCAATAATAATAAACATGGTTAGTACACAAACAATAAAATAATCAAAGTTTAAAAATATCCATTATCTGGCAGGCGCAAAATCAAGAAAATTTTTTTTGTTTCAAAAAAATTTCCAAGGGAAAATTTTAAATTCAAAAAATTTAAATTTATTAAAATATTTTCTTTACATATTGAAATTATTTAAGTCAGTTAAAAACAAAAGTTGGATTAACTTCCTTGCTAAACATGCCTAGTATATGACCTCACTATCAGCTGATCAAAACTAGGTCAAGTCCACAACCTTGACCTACATACGTTATATACAAGTTCTCTGAAATTACATTTAGCATCTGTAATATTCTCTCTTAAAACACAAAAACATAATAAAATAGAACATTTAAAAGGACAAAACATTATTATAAATAACAATCAAATTGACATTTAAATTATTCAAATAAACTTTACAACCTTACATTTCCAAATTCTATCAAAAATTGTCACTGGTTGCAATTAAAAATTTTATATTCTTGTTATAAATCTCTTTCTTTATTGGACAATCTTATTCTCCATTACTGTGGGTGATTTAGATACTTATAACAATTTAATTTACCCCTTGGTAGGCCTACATTTATAATCTCTACCCCTCTGACTCTAATACTCATCAACTTTAACTAGCATGACACCCATCTCTATCAAAACATCTATCCAACAATCTCTAAACCCAACTTATCATTAAACTCAATTCGCCAACTTCTCTCAATATATAAAAAAAAACTCTCTAACCCTTTGTACCTAGGATACGTGTGTTTCCCTCCCAAAAGCTCATTTCCTTAATCTGGTCCCTGGATTCTACCTAAGGCGACCCCTTCCCCCTAAATCGGTCCCATCCCGTCCCAACCATTTTGTTGTGGACTCCCACATTACACTACCCCCTATTACAAAATTGCCATCTCCAATAATCTCATTCTTATTACCTCACTTCAACTACAACGAAATAACATCATCAATTATAAACATCAATATATCCCTCAATACTCTACATATATTACCCACAACTACTGTGTCAACATCAATACTTCTCAAATTCTATTACATTAACTCAAAACAATATTTTTCTCTCCACTACTTCAACTTTGACTTCAACTTGGACTGATCTACATTCCCCACAAAAATATTCATCACCCATTATTTTTATTATTTCTAACAATTCATTTAAAATCTTACTACATTAAATTACTTTTCTCATTATTTTAAATAGCATCTGTAATACATTGAAACATTACATTAAACATTAATTACCTGGAACATTTACAACCAATATAACAGTGACATTTTATTGCTGATCAGCTGACATTCTCAATAAAGTGAGGACACCTTTCAAAAAATTGTGCAGATTACATTAAATACATATGCTTATTAATACTTACATCTATCATCAATGTTTCCCCTTATACTGACTCTGATAATTTATGTTAACCGCCTGCCAGTCGGTTTAGTTATCTACTCAGTTTCCAAAATACACAAATTATATAAAACATATACCTTTTATCAATTCTTATATCTACCCTACTACAATAAAATACTACATTTAAAAATATAGAATGAACACCTTATAGTGAATATATGAGCATCTAGTTATTTAAACGGAACACAAGCATTTTTATTAGATCAAAATTAGAGTTAGCAATTTTTATGTTATAAATTTAAATTCGTGGCTCATCTGAGCCACCTCCCATCCACACACGCTATTGCAATTTATGTAAGACTGTAGCCCCTTTTTGCTTCCACAAAGACTGCATATTTGGAGGAATTGGACATCTCCGTGTCTTTGCTTTGGCATTTACATTTTAACATTTTGGATATCAACATACCCTCGGTATTTATTGAAACGCCCTTAAAATGGGTCTACCACCTGGCTATGCTGTCCCCATGCAGACAGAGTGGCAGCCGCTGTTCCATAGTTCCTGGATTTCCCCTAATTTCACCCCCCATTTAATTTCTACTAGAGCCTCCTGGTGGTCTAGTGGCTAACGCGGGCGATTGATGCGCTCGTGGTCCCGGGTTCAATTCCCGGTGGAGGTTCCGTACGGCGTGCACTCAGCGTCGTGAGGCAAACTGAGTAGGCGCTGAGATAACAGCGCCGCCTCCTGGCTGTGAATACCGCAACTAGCGGCTGGTGGCGCGTAGTACTAGCCATACACCGTCACACTAACACAAAAGCCGCGCGCGGTACGCCTTGGTCCTTAACGGACTGTTGAGCGGAGGTTTTTTTTTTTTTTTTTTTTTTTAATTTCTACTATAAACCAATTTCAAGTCAGCTATGGTCAAGGGACTTGGTATGACCATAGCTAACCGCTAGCCAAATCCACGTTTAGTGCTGGTAAGGCAGTAATCGCCCGAAAAGTCAGGGAAATCTAATTTCATTTCAACACCTGCTCTACATCGTCATTAGTATGTGCGACCCGGGCATCTATCAGGGTACAAATTGAATTTGTACCAAAAAAATGTGCCGCACATTGTCGCCATGTTGGCCTCCGATGGAGGTAACACTCTCTGTTACCCCCAACCCATTACACTATCTACTCGGGCACAGGCCACCCTAGCAATAGCACCTTAATAACTAAGTAATTAAAAATTGTATATACATTCTAACGTAACATTTTCATCACTTATTAATCATTTAATTCATTCATCACCTTAAAATTTTCAAAATTTATTATTTATAATTATTATATATCATCTTTCAGTTATTATTAGAAAATTTTTAATTATCATTTTTATTTAACACAATTATCTCAAATCATCTCATTATTGAATTAAAATCTTTTCATCTGAGTTACACCTGTAAACATTTTTATTATACTTGATTCGTACTATAAAACTTCTATACTTACAGTCCATTTAAATTGACATACACAAAACATATTTACCACACTTTCACGTTACCTCTGAAACATTTAACAAACATGTTAGTTTGAATCAACCAATTTAACCATCTATTACCAAATACATCTCTCGTAAATAATTCAAATTCATTAGAAAGTTTAATTATACAACATTTAAATAAATCAGAATATTTAAAACATCTCCAAATAATTTAATTAAATTAATTACTGAAAATACAAATTCCATTTCTCCCAAAACAATTACAATTAACCAATTACTGTTTTCAAAATTAATTCTGTTTATTTATCTAAATTGCAAATATTAATGTTCTTATTATAACAATCATCTACACTTGTTTACTTGACATCCTACAATACACACAAATAAATCTATTAACCATTTATTTACAAACTTCTGTCATTAACTGTTCCCTTTTTTCACACTTCATTGTCCAAATCTGCCAGGTCAAACCACAAAACAAAATATTTATAACATTGTTTATAGTGTAGCCTCCATCGTCATAGATTAGTCTTTGTTTTATATCACAGTTTTCAGTTTTATTGACAAACAAATGGTTACTTTGTGTGTCATAACCAAACAATTTCAATTTATCCGTTATATCAAAATAATCCTGCATCAAGTCTACGTTAAGTGTTTTTGTTAAATCTCCATCAGTAAATATATTCATTATTGTGTTAGTTACTTTTGTATTATCAATTAACTCATTATTACTTAGACACACTTCTAACCTTACTTTCCATTCATCATACTCTCTATTCAATTCGTACAATTCTGTTTCTTTATTAACATACAATTCTCTATTTAAATCTCTCTCATCACAATACCATATCCCACTCTCAATATTATTCCAGACAGAGGGTACAAAATTATACAACAAAATTAAACACTTCAAATCTTCTACTACCACGGGACTCTTGCCCTTCATCAACAACACTTGTGAACACATTAAATCATCATCATAAATAATAAGGGGAAAACTTACCCTCTGCCCCCCTTCTACCACTATATTCTCTTCCTCTCTCTCTCTCTAACTCATACACACACATTAACATTTCATTATCACATTCTACAAACTCATTAGTACTCTCATTATTTATTTTTACCGTATCAATCTCTGATACTAACTCTTCAAATACACTACTATTCTCAGTATTACATTCATTATTTTCAACATCATCGTTATCATTTGTTGACTCTCTGTCATTATAATTTTCATTCGTATTATCTTTATTTGGATTTATTACAACTACTCCCATTTGCTCACTACTCTGCTCTAATTTACTCAAACTAGTTCTTATTAGTTCATTATTATTTTCAAAACATTTATTCATTTCTTGGATCTCATTTTTTAACTCATTATTCTGATTTTTTAACTCGACAAATTTACTATTCTGTACATTGAATTTCATATCTAACTCATTATTCTGCTTTTTTAACTCATCAATTTTATTATTTTGTACTTCTAATTTGGTGTCAAAGTCATTGCTCAATTTAATTTGTTCATCTAACTTTACATCAAATTTATTGAAACTGGTACAAAGAAATTGGATCATTTTCATTATATCTTGATCTTCAGATTTTTTAATCGGGACTGGTGTCGACTGACTTTCTGTTTTATTGTCAGTGAAGCTGACTTCACCGTTATTATTTTTACTTTCTCTATTCGATTTTGGGGTCGTTTGGATCCCCGAATCATCTGTACTATTTGATTCACTTGTGTTGCTTATATTTATAGTTTTGTCGTCTTGATCTACATTCGGTGTTGAATGTACTTCAAGACTGCTCATAACAGCTGATTCATCAAATTCAGTTATTTCGCTTATAATAGTTAAGTCGGACAAACCGACTTCATTCTCTGTATTTTCCATTTTTGTAATTTTACTTTATCTCTTTTTTATAACTTTATTATTGGTTGTTATATACTTATTTATTATCTGAACCAAATCTCATGTCTTAATTCTTTGACTATATTTTACATTACGTATTTTCACTTAACCTCTAAATTATGCTTGTATCTTATTTGTAGGTATGGAATTTCATTAATTTATTAAATTCGTTCCAGTTCGAGGCGCCATTGTGATATTATTTATTAACCACATAATAAAATACAAAACAAAATTGATTAAACTTCCACTTACCGTCAATCGGTGTTCTCGGGTCCAGGGTTGCGTCATACGAACGTTAGGATACAAGCGTAATTTTTAAGGTTGTGTGAATGATTTACACAATACATTTTTTATGAAGAGAAATGATATTTTAATTTGTTTAAATCATTGAAAATTTCATCCAAAACTGTTATGCATGTTTATGCAGATTAATTTACATTTTTCTCTATTTCTTCACTCGGTCATCTGTTACAGGTTAACTTATTCTAAATACAGACAGAGCCCAGCCTGCAATTTTTCACACTCACACATACATGAAATTTATATATGAAAACCCCAAATCATTTTTAATACCCCATACTTTTTAAAATTTGTCGTAACCTTCACCGCCGGCAACGTAGTTTTCGCGCGCACTCGTTATTACGTTTTTAGATTTATTTTTTGGTGTCCGAAAGTTATATAAATCTGTTCCCCACTTTTTAATCGACCGCGGTCACATGATTCTTCACTCTTATTTCACTTTTTTCTGGTACCATATGAAATTTTACAGCGAGCCGACTTGGCTCGGTCCGGCGCCGGAACAATCAGTTATCAAACTGGGAGGGAAAACGTAGCAGGTGAAGCTAACGTGATCTCGTACTTTTGGTGGAAATCACTGCCTTGGGTTTCGTCGCAGGAGTTTCGTCCCATGCAATTCATGTAGTTGTTGGGGTGACGACAGTATACGATCTCAGTGAGGCACTGGCTAACGTCACGAGATGGGCGGATCTTAAGTGTTCATATCAGGCCTCATGGTAAATGAAACTGCATAAAATTGGTTTCCTGACATCTTGGTTTTTTGGACGGCAGCGTCACCCGCGCGTATTGTTGAGTAATGCGTACAGGCGCATGGTCACACTTAAACAAAGTTCTTAGAAATCTAGGGTGGTGCGAATTCTTTGACTGATTTCACAACGTAATATTGCGTTGCTGCCTCGTTACAAACTGTTCCATACACGTGGTCTGTCACAATGGAATAAAACTTACACAATATTTTTTATAAATCCCCGAAATGAAATCAAATAAAAATACCCATATTTTTTGACCGTTACAACCACACATGTTGTTAAAGTCTTTATTTTGCACTCCCACACTGTTTCTGATCTCGCTGAGAAAGAACCCTGGACCCTAGAGAGAAAATAATGGTTATAATACCACTTGTAACAACCGGAAGTGTTGTGAATTGCATGGTAAGTACGAAATTATTTTTATTATTGGCACTCATTATTTATAAAAGAGGAATGTAGTAACAATGACAACCTGAACAGTGACTTGTTTAATTTAAGTTAACAGTGTTAAATGCCCCAATATTCTCTCTCCTATAAGGCCAGTGCTACACAGTCCAGAGCTTCCAATTCCAGTATCACCAGAACATGGAACTTGGACGAAGATGAAGTTGTTACTAATACTGAACCTTGTGCAGACTTATCAGGTGATGAAGAAAGAAGAAACGCAGATTTTTTTGGAAAATACATATACTGAACCTCACTTAATTAATCAATCAGAATTAAATTACCTCATTTGTGACCTAAATTTATCAAAGAGTCAAGCAGAAATACTGACATCAAGATTGAAAGGATGGAATCTTTTACAGCAGAATACTAAAATAAGTGTTTTGCGTGACAGGCAGTCCGAGTTTGAACATTTCTTCTCTCAGTACAAGGACTTAGTGTACCGCAATTGAGATATTATTTATTAACCACATAATAAAATACAAAACAAAATTGATTAAACTTCCACTTACCGTCAATCGGTGTTCTCGGGTCCAGGGTTGTGTCATACGAACGTTAGGATACAAGCGTAATTTTTAAGGTTGTGTGAATGATTTACACAATACATTTTTTATGAAGAGAAATGTTATTTTAATTTGTTTAAATCATTGAAAATTTCATCCAAAACTGTTATGCATGTTTATGCAGATTAATTTACATTTTTTTTCTATTTCTTCACTCGGTCATCTGTTACAGGTTAACTTATTCTAAAATCTTACCTTACTGATCACACTTCATTATAAATACAGACAGAGCCCAGCCTGCAATTTTTTACACTCACACATAAATGAAATTTATTTATAAAAACCCCAAATCATTTTTAATACCCCATACTTTTTAAAATTTGTCGTAACCTTCACCGCCGGCAACGTGGTTTTCGCGCGCACTCGTTATTACTTTTTTAGATTTATTTTTTGGTGTCCGAAAGTTATATAAATCTGTTCCCCACTTTTTAATCGACCGCGGTCACATGATTCTTCACTCTTATTTCACTTTTTTCTGGTACCATATGAAATTTTATAGAGAGCCGACTTGGCTCGGTCCGGCGCCGGAACAATCAGTTAACAAACTGGGAGGGAAAACGTAGCAGGTGAAGCTAACGTGATCTCATACTTTTGGTGGAAATCACTGCCTTGGGTTTCGTCGCAGGAGTTTCGTCCCATGCAATTCATGTAGTTGTTGGGGTGACGACAGTATACGATCTCAGTGAGGCACTGGCTAACGTCACGAGATGGGCGGATCTCAAGTGTTCATATCCGGCCTCATGGTAAATGAAACTGCATAAAATTGGTTTCCTGACATCTTGGTTTTTTGGACGGTAGCGTCACCCCGAGCGTATACCTGTGTCGCACGTGCGTGCGCGCCGTCACATTCAAACAAAGTTCTTAGAAATCTAGGGTGGTGCGAATTCTTTGACTGATTTCACAACATAATATTGCGTTGCTGCCTCGTTACAAACTGTTCCATACACGTGGTCTGTCACAATGGAATAAAACTTACACAATATTTTTTATAAATCCCCGAAATGAAATCAAATAAAAATACCCATATTTTTGGACCATTACAATACCCCCTCAATGAGAAGTCTTCTGTCAAAACAGAAGAAATCTCATTGATAAAACCCCTAAGAGGACCGGTGAGGAACTGGTGCCAACAACCCCCTTCTGTTCTTACTCTGCATGGGTAAGCGACCCCCCTGGCTCGGCGACCATGGACACATCTGAACGAGATCACTGGACTTCCCTGTGCGAGATCCCAACACCGAAAAATCGAACAGACACGCACCACAACGCACCTCGCCTTCTATCATGCTACCCCAAAATCCTCAATCCCTGGCTCAGATCATGCCAGATCCTCCACCGATATGTTTCCCCTTATATGCAAGCTGGGCTGCCTTTAGCAGATACTGGGCTCACGCACACACTTACATTACATACTGAAACTTGAAAAATTCTTTGAAAATTTACTTAAATTACAACTCACTGGTTGTTTTCATTTAAAATCAAATCACAAATTTTGTATCTATTTTGAATTATTCTCTTCTTTGGTTTTTGTTTTTTTGTTATCAGAAAATTATATCAATTGAACACTTCTTAAAAATAAAAACGTCCTTAACCTAACACCTAGAGTCTAACAATACAATTCAATAAAATAATTCAATAATAATAAACATGGTTAGTACACAAACAATAAAATAATCAAAGTTTAAAAATATCCATTATCTGGCAGGCGCAAAATCAAGAAAATTTTTTTTGTTTCAAAAAAATTTCCAAGGGAAAATTTTAAATTCAAAAAATTTAAATTTATTAAAATATTTTCTTTACATATTGAAATTATTTAAGTCAGTTAAAAACAAAAGTTGGATTAACTTCCTTGCTAAACATGCCTAGTATATGACCTCACTATCAGCTGATCAAAACTAGGTCAAGTCCACAACCTTGACCTACATACGTTATATACAAGTTCTCTGAAATTACATTTAGCATCTGTAATATTCTCTCTTAAAACACAAAAACATAATAAAATAGAACATTTAAAAGGACAAAACATTATTATAAATAACAATCAAATTGACATTTAAATTATTCAAATAAACTTTACAACCTTACATTTCCAAATTCTATCAAAAATTGTCACTGGTTGCAATTAAAAATTTTATATTCTTGTTATAAATCTCTTTCTTTATTGGACAATCTTATTCTCCATTACTGTGGGTGATTTAGATACTTATAACAATTTAATTTACCCCTTGGTAGGCCTACATTTATAATCTCTACCCCTCTGACTCTAATACTCATCAACTTTAACTAGCATGACACCCATCTCTATCAAAACATCTATCCAACAATCTCTAAACCCAACTTATCATTAAACTCAATTCGCCAACTTCTCTCAATATATAAAAAAAAACTCTCTAACCCTTTGTACCTAGGATACGTGTGTTTCCCTCCCAAAAGCTCATTTCCTTAATCTGGTCCCTGGATTCTACCTAAGGCGACCCCTTCCCCCTAAATCGGTCCCATCCCGTCCCAACCATTTTGTTGTGGACTCCCACATTACACTACCCCCTATTACAAAATTGCCATCTCCAATAATCTCATTCTTATTACCTCACTTCAACTACAACGAAATAACATCATCAATTATAAACATCAATATATCCCTCAATACTCTACATATATTACCCACAACTACTGTGTCAACATCAATACTTCTCAAATTCTATTACATTAACTCAAAACAATATTTTTCTCTCCACTACTTCAACTTTGACTTCAACTTGGACTGATCTACATTCCCCACAAAAATATTCATCACCCATTATTTTTATTATTTCTAACAATTCATTTAAAATCTTACTACATTAAATTACTTTTCTCATTATTTTAAATAGCATCTGTAATACATTGAAACATTACATTAAACATTAATTACCTGGAACATTTACAACCAATATAACAGTGACATTTTATTGCTGATCAGCTGACATTCTCAATAAAGTGAGGACACCTTTCAAAAAATTGTGCAGATTACATTAAATACATATGCTTATTAATACTTACATCTATCATCAATGTTTCCCCTTATACTGACTCTGATAATTTATGTTAACCGCCTGCCAGTCGGTTTAGTTATCTACTCAGTTTCCAAAATACACAAATTATATAAAACATATACCTTTTATCAATTCTTATATCTACCCTACTACAATAAAATACTACATTTAAAAATATAGAATGAACACCTTATAGTGAATATATGAGCATCTAGTTATTTAAACGGAACACAAGCATTTTTATTAGATCAAAATTAGAGTTAGCAATTTTTATGTTATAAATTTAAATTCGTGGCTCATCTGAGCCACCTCCCATCCACACACGCTATTGCAATTTATGTAAGACTGTAGCCCCTTTTTGCTTCCACAAAGACTGCATATTTGGAGGAATTGGACATCTCCGTGTCTTTGCTTTGGCATTTACATTTTAACATTTTGGATATCAACATACCCTCGGTATTTATTGAAACGCCCTTAAAATGGGTCTACCACCTGGCTATGCTGTCCCCATGCAGACAGAGTGGCAGCCGCTGTTCCATAGTTCCTGGATTTCCCCTAATTTCACCCCCCATTTAATTTCTACTAGAGCCTCCTGGTGGTCTAGTGGCTAACGCGGGCGATTGATGCGCTCGTGGTCCCGGGTTCAATTCCCGGCGGAGGTTCCGTACGGCGTGCACTCAGCGTCGTGAGGCAAACTGAGTAGGCGCTGAGATAACAGCGCCGCCTCCTGGCTGTGAATACCGCAACTAGCGGCTGGTGGCGCGTAGTACTAGCCATACACCGTCACACTAACACAAAAGCCGCGCGCGGTACGCCTTGGTCCTTAACGGACTGTTGAGCGGAGGTTTTTTTTTTTTTTTTTTTTTTTTAATTTCTACTATAAACCAATTTCAAGTCAGCTATGGTCAAGGGACTTGGTATGACCATAGCTAACCGCTAGCCAAATCCACGTTTAGTGCTGGTAAGGCAGTAATCGCCCGAAAAGTCAGGGAAATCTAATTTCATTTCAACACCTGCTCTACATCGTCATTAGTATGTGCGACCCGGGCATCTATCAGGGTACAAATTGAATTTGTACCAAAAAAATGTGCCGCACATTGTCGCCATGTTGGCCTCCGATGGAGGTAACACTCTCTGTTACCCCCAACCCATTACACTATCTACTCGGGCACAGGCCACCCTAGCAATAGCACCTTAATAACTAAGTAATTAAAAATTGTATATACATTCTAACGTAACATTTTCATCACTTATTAATCATTTAATTCATTCATCACCTTAAAATTTTCAAAATTTATTATTTATAATTATTATATATCATCTTTCAGTTATTATTAGAAAATTTTTAATTATCATTTTTATTT
This sequence comes from Magicicada septendecula, assembly GCA_034769895.1. NCBI lineage: Eukaryota > Metazoa > Arthropoda > Insecta > Hemiptera > Cicadidae > Magicicada > Magicicada septendecula. The sequence goes on along the minus strand of CM068371.1, from coordinate 163,617,652 downwards.
AACACAATTATCTCAAATCATCTCATTATTGAATTAAAATCTTTTCATCTGAGTTACACCTGTAAACATTTTTATTATACTTGATTCGTACTATAAAACTTCTATACTTACAGTCCATTTAAATTGACATACACAAAACATATTTACCACACTTTCACGTTACCTCTGAAACATTTAACAAACATGTTAGTTTGAATCAACCAATTTAACCATCTATTACCAAATACATCTCTCGTAAATAATTCAAATTCATTAGAAAGTTTAATTATACAACATTTAAATAAATCAGAATATTTAAAACATCTCCAAATAATTTAATTAAATTAATTACTGAAAATACAAATTCCATTTCTCCCAAAACAATTACAATTAACCAATTACTGTTTTCAAAATTAATTCTGTTTATTTATCTAAATTGCAAATATTAATGTTCTTATTATAACAATCATCTACACTTGTTTACTTGACATCCTACAATACACACAAATAAATCTATTAACCATTTATTTACAAACTTCTGTCATTAACTGTTCCCTTTTTTCACACTTCATTGTCCAAATCTGCCAGGTCAAACCACAAAACAAAATATTTATAACATTGTTTATAGTGTAGCCTCCATCGTCATAGATTAGTCTTTGTTTTATATCACAGTTTTCAGTTTTATTGACAAACAAATGGTTACTTTGTGTGTCATAACCAAACAATTTCAATTTATCCGTTATATCAAAATAATCCTGCATCAAGTCTACGTTAAGTGTTTTTGTTAAATCTCCATCAGTAAATATATTCATTATTGTGTTAGTTACTTTTGTATTATCAATTAACTCATTATTACTTAGACACACTTCTAACCTTACTTTCCATTCATCATACTCTCTATTCAATTCGTACAATTCTGTTTCTTTATTAACATACAATTCTCTATTTAAATCTCTCTCATCACAATACCATATCCCACTCTCAATATTATTCCAGACAGAGGGTACAAAATTATACAACAAAATTAAACACTTCAAATCTTCTACTACCATGGGACTCTTGCCCTTCATCAACAACACTTGTGAACACATTAAATCATCATCATAAATAATAAGGGGAAAACTTACCCTCTGCCCCCCTTCTACCACTATATTCTCTTCCTCTCTCTCTCTCTAACTCATACACACACATTAACATTTCATTATCACATTCTACAAACTCATTAGTACTCTCATTATTTATTTTTACCGTATCAATCTCTGATACTAACTCTTCAAATACACTACTATTCTCAGTATTACATTCATTATTTTCAACATCATCGTTATCATTTGTTGACTCTCTGTCATTATAATTTTCATTCGTATTATCTTTATTTGGATTTATTACAACTACTCCCATTTGCTCACTACTCTGCTCTAATTTACTCAAACTAGTTCTTATTAGTTCATTATTATTTTCAAAACATTTATTCATTTCTTGGATCTCATTTTTTAACTCATTATTCTGATTTTTTAACTCGACAAATTTACTATTCTGTACATTGAATTTCATATCTAACTCATTATTCTGCTTTTTTAACTCATCAATTTTATTATTTTGTACTTCTAATTTGGTGTCAAAGTCATTGCTCAATTTAATTTGTTCATCTAACTTTACATCAAATTTATTGAAACTGGTACAAAGAAATTGGATCATTTTCATTATATCTTGATCTTCAGATTTTTTAATCGGGACTGGTGTCGACTGACTTTCTGTTTTATTGTCAGTGAAGCTGACTTCACCGTTATTATTTTTACTTTCTCTATTCGATTTTGGGGTCGTTTGGATCCCCGAATCATCTGTACTATTTGATTCACTTGTGTTGCTTATATTTATAGTTTTGTCGTCTTGATCTACATTCGGTGTTGAATGTACTTCAAGACTGCTCATAACAGCTGATTCATCAAATTCAGTTATTTCGCTTATAATAGTTAAGTCGGACAAACCGACTTCATTCTCTGTATTTTCCATTTTTGTAATTTTACTTTATCTCTTTTTTATAACTTTATTATTGGTTGTTATATACTTATTTATTATCTGAACCAAATCTCATGTCTTAATTCTTTGACTATATTTTACATTACGTATTTTCACTTAACCTCTAAATTATGCTTGTATCTTATTTGTAGGTATGGAATTTCATTAATTTATTAAATTCGTTCCAGTTCGAGGCGCCATTGTGATATTATTTATTAACCACATAATAAAATACAAAACAAAATTGATTAAACTTCCACTTACCGTCAATCGGTGTTCTCGGGTCCAGGGTTGCGTCATACGAACGTTAGGATACAAGCGTAATTTTTAAGGTTGTGTGAATGATTTACACAATACATTTTTTATGAAGAGAAATGATATTTTAATTTGTTTAAATCATTGAAAATTTCATCCAAAACTGTTATGCATGTTTATGCAGATTAATTTACATTTTTCTCTATTTCTTCACTCGGTCATCTGTTACAGGTTAACTTATTCTAAATACAGACAGAGCCCAGCCTGCAATTTTTCACACTCACACATACATGAAATTTATATATGAAAACCCCAAATCATTTTTAATACCCCATACTTTTTAAAATTTGTCGTAACCTTCACCGCCGGCAACGTAGTTTTCGCGCGCACTCGTTATTACGTTTTTAGATTTATTTTTTGGTGTCCGAAAGTTATATAAATCTGTTCCCCACTTTTTAATCGACCGCGGTCACATGATTCTTCACTCTTATTTCACTTTTTTCTGGTACCATATGAAATTTTACAGCGAGCCGACTTGGCTCGGTCCGGCGCCGGAACAATCAGTTATCAAACTGGGAGGGAAAACGTAGCAGGTGAAGCTAACGTGATCTCGTACTTTTGGTGGAAATCACTGCCTTGGGTTTCGTCGCAGGAGTTTCGTCCCATGCAATTCATGTAGTTGTTGGGGTGACGACAGTATACGATCTCAGTGAGGCACTGGCTAACGTCACGAGATGGGCGGATCTTAAGTGTTCATATCAGGCCTCATGGTAAATGAAACTGCATAAAATTGGTTTCCTGACATCTTGGTTTTTTGGACGGCAGCGTCACCCGCGCGTATTGTTGAGTAATGCGTACAGGCGCATGGTCACACTTAAACAAAGTTCTTAGAAATCTAGGGTGGTGCGAATTCTTTGACTGATTTCACAACGTAATATTGCGTTGCTGCCTCGTTACAAACTGTTCCATACACGTGGTCTGTCACAATGGAATAAAACTTACACAATATTTTTTATAAATCCCCGAAATGAAATCAAATAAAAATACCCATATTTTTTGACCGTTACAACCACACATGTTGTTAAAGTCTTTATTTTGCACTCCCACACTGTTTCTGATCTCGCTGAGAAAGAACCCTGGACCCTAGAGAGAAAATAATGGTTATAATACCACTTGTAACAACCGGAAGTGTTGTGAATTGCATGGTAAGTACGAAATTATTTTTATTATTGGCACTCATTATTTATAAAAGAGGAATGTAGTAACAATGACAACCTGAACAGTGACTTGTTTAATTTAAGTTAACAGTGTTAAATGCCCCAATATTCTCTCTCCTATAAGGCCAGTGCTACACAGTCCAGAGCTTCCAATTCCAGTATCACCAGAACATGGAACTTGGACGAAGATGAAGTTGTTACTAATACTGAACCTTGTGCAGACTTATCAGGTGATGAAGAAAGAAGAAACGCAGATTTTTTTGGAAAATACATATACTGAACCTCACTTAATTAATCAATCAGAATTAAATTACCTCATTTGTGACCTAAATTTATCAAAGAGTCAAGCAGAAATACTGACATCAAGATTGAAAGGATGGAATCTTTTACAGCAGAATACTAAAATAAGTGTTTTGCGTGACAGGCAGTCCGAGTTTGAACATTTCTTCTCTCAGTACAAGGACTTAGTGTACCGCAATTGAGATATTATTTATTAACCACATAATAAAATACAAAACAAAATTGATTAAACTTCCACTTACCGTCAATCGGTGTTCTCGGGTCCAGGGTTGTGTCATACGAACGTTAGGATACAAGCGTAATTTTTAAGGTTGTGTGAATGATTTACACAATACATTTTTTATGAAGAGAAATGTTATTTTAATTTGTTTAAATCATTGAAAATTTCATCCAAAACTGTTATGCATGTTTATGCAGATTAATTTACATTTTTTTTCTATTTCTTCACTCGGTCATCTGTTACAGGTTAACTTATTCTAAAATCTTACCTTACTGATCACACTTCACTATAAATACAGACAGAGCCCAGCCTGCAATTTTTTACACTCACACATAAATGAAATTTATTTATAAAAACCCCAAATCATTTTTAATACCCCATACTTTTTAAAATTTGTCGTAACCTTCACCGCCGGCAACGTGGTTTTCGCGCGCACTCGTTATTACTTTTTTAGATTTATTTTTTGGTGTCCGAAAGTTATATAAATCTGTTCCCCACTTTTTAATCGACCGCGGTCACATGATTCTTCACTCTTATTTCACTTTTTTCTGGTACCATATGAAATTTTATAGAGAGCCGACTTGGCTCGGTCCGGCGCCGGAACAATCAGTTAACAAACTGGGAGGGAAAACGTAGCAGGTGAAGCTAACGTGATCTCATACTTTTGGTGGAAATCACTGCCTTGGGTTTCGTCGCAGGAGTTTCGTCCCATGCAATTCATGTAGTTGTTGGGGTGACGACAGTATACGATCTCAGTGAGGCACTGGCTAACGTCACGAGATGGGCGGATCTCAAGTGTTCATATCCGGCCTCATGGTAAATGAAACTGCATAAAATTGGTTTCCTGACATCTTGGTTTTTTGGACGGTAGCGTCACCCCGAGCGTATACCTGTGTCGCACGTGCGTGCGCGCCGTCACATTCAAACAAAGTTCTTAGAAATCTAGGGTGGTGCGAATTCTTTGACTGATTTCACAACATAATATTGCGTTGCTGCCTCGTTACAAACTGTTCCATACACGTGGTCTGTCACAATGGAATAAAACTTACACAATATTTTTTATAAATCCCCGAAATGAAATCAAATAAAAATACCCATATTTTTGGACCATTACAATACCCCCTCAATGAGAAGTCTTCTGTCAAAACAGAAGAAATCTCATTGATAAAACCCCTAAGAGGACCGGTGAGGAACTGGTGCCAACAACCCCCTTCTGTTCTTACTCTGCATGGGTAAGCGACCCCCCTGGCTCGGCGACCATGGACACATCTGAACGAGATCACTGGACTTCCCTGTGCGAGATCCCAACACCGAAAAATCGAACAGACACGCACCACAACGCACCTCGCCTTCTATCATGCTACCCCAAAATCCTCAATCCCTGGCTCAGATCATGCCAGATCCTCCACCGATATGTTTCCCCTTATATGCAAGCTGGGCTGCCTTTAGCAGATACTGGGCTCACGCACACACTTACATTACATACTGAAACTTGAAAAATTCTTTGAAAATTTACTTAAATTACAACTCACTGGTTGTTTTCATTTAAAATCAAATCACAAATTTTGTATCTATTTTGAATTATTCTCTTCTTTGGTTTTTGTTTTTTTGTTATCAGAAAATTATATCAATTGAACACTTCTTAAAAATAAAAACGTCCTTAACCTAACACCTAGAGTCTAACAATACAATTCAATAAAATAATTCAATAATAATAAACATGGTTAGTACACAAACAATAAAATAATCAAAGTTTAAAAATATCCATTATCTGGCAGGCGCAAAATCAAGAAAATTTTTTTTGTTTCAAAAAAATTTCCAAGGGAAAATTTTAAATTCAAAAAATTTAAATTTATTAAAATATTTTCTTTACATATTGAAATTATTTAAGTCAGTTAAAAACAAAAGTTGGATTAACTTCCTTGCTAAACATGCCTAGTATATGACCTCACTATCAGCTGATCAAAACTAGGTCAAGTCCACAACCTTGACCTACATACGTTATATACAAGTTCTCTGAAATTACATTTAGCATCTGTAATATTCTCTCTTAAAACACAAAAACATAATAAAATAGAACATTTAAAAGGACAAAACATTATTATAAATAACAATCAAATTGACATTTAAATTATTCAAATAAACTTTACAACCTTACATTTCCAAATTCTATCAAAAATTGTCACTGGTTGCAATTAAAAATTTTATATTCTTGTTATAAATCTCCTTCTTTATTGGACAATCTTATTCTCCATTACTGTGGGTGATTTAGATACTTATAACAATTTAATTTACCCCTTGGTAGGCCTACATTTATAATCTCTACCCCTCTGACTCTAATACTCATCAACTTTAACTAGCATGACACCCATCTCTATCAAAACATCTATCCAACAATCTCTAAACCCAACTTATCATTAAACTCAATTCGCCAACTTCTCTCAATATATAAAAAAAAACTCTCTAACCCTTTGTACCTAGGATACGTGTGTTTCCCTCCCAAAAGCTCATTTCCTTAATCTGGTCCCTGGATTCTACCTAAGGCGACCCCTTCCCCCTAAATCGGTCCCATCCCGTCCCAACCATTTTGTTGTGGACTCCCACATTACACTACCCCCTATTACAAAATTGCCATCTCCAATAATCTCATTCTTATTACCTCACTTCAACTACAACGAAATAACATCATCAATTATAAACATCAATATATCCCTCAATACTCTACATATATTACCCACAACTACTGTGTCAACATCAATACTTCTCAAATTCTATTACATTAACTCACAACAATATAACATTAACTCAAAACAATATTTTTCTCTCCACTACTTCAACTTTGACTTCAACTTGGACTGATCTACATTCCCCACAAAAATATTCATCACCCATTATTTTTATTATTTCTAACAATTCATTTAAAATCTTACTACATTAAATTACTTTTCTCATTATTTTAAATAGCATCTGTAATACATTGAAACATTACATTAAACATTAATTACCTGGAACATTTACAACCAATATAACAGTGACATTTTATTGCTGATCAGCTGACATTCTCAATAAAGTGAGGACACCTTTCAAAAAATTGTGCAGATTACATTAAATACATATGCTTATTAATACTTACATCTATCATCAATGTTTCCCCTTATACTGACTCTGATAATTTATGTTAACCGCCTGCCAGTCGGTTTAGTTATCTACTCAGTTTCCAAAATACACAAATTATATAAAACATATACCTTTTATCAATTCTTATATCTACCCTACTACAATAAAATACTACATTTAAAAATATAGAATGAACACCTTATAGTGAATATATGAGCATCTAGTTATTTAAACGGAACACAAGCATTTTTATTAGATCAAAATTAGAGTTAGCAATTTTTATGTTATAAATTTAAATTCGTGGCTCATCTGAGCCACCTCCCATCCACACACGCTATTGCAATTTATGTAAGACTGTAGCCCCTTTTTGCTTCCACAAAGACTGCATATTTGGAGGAATTGGACATCTCCGTGTCTTTGCTTTGGCATTTACATTTTAACATTTTGGATATCAACATACCCTCGGTATTTATTGAAACGCCCTTAAAATGGGTCTACCACCTGGCTATGCTGTCCCCACGCAGACAGAGTGGCAGCCGCTGTTCCATAGTTCCTGGATTTCCCCTAATTTCACCCCCCATTTAATTTCTACTATAAACCAATTTCAAGTCAGCTATGGTCAAGGGACTTGGTATGACCATAGCTAACCGCTAGCCAAATCCACGATTAGTGCTGGTAAGGCAGTAATCGCCCGAAAAGTCAGGGAAATCTAATTTCATTTCAACACCTGCTCTACATCGTAATTAGTATGTGCGACCCGGGCATCTATCAGGGTACAAATTGAATTTGTACCAAAAAGTGTGCCGCACATTGTCGCCATGTTGGCCTCCGATGGAGGTAACACTCTCTGTTACCCCCAACCCATTACACTATCTACTCGGGCACAGGCCACCCTAGCAATAGCACCTTAATAACTAAGTAATTAAAAATTGTATATACATTCTAACGTAACATTTTCATCACTTATTAATCATTTAATTCATTCATCACCTTAAAATTTTCAAAATTTATTATTTATAATTATTATATATCATCTTTCAGTTATTATTAGAAAATTTTTAATTATCATTTTTATTTAACACAATTATCTCAAATCATCTCATTATTGAATTAAAATCTTTTCATCTGAGTTACACCTGTAAACATTTTTATTATACTTGATTCGTACTATAAAACTTCTATACTTACAGTCCATTTAAATTGACATACACAAAACATATTTACCACACTTTCACGTTACCTCTGAAACATTTAACAAACATGTTAGTTTGAATCAACCAATTTAACCATCTATTACCAAATACATCTCTCGTAAATAATTCAAATTCATTAGAAAGTTTAATTATACAACATTTAAATAAATCAGAATATTTAAAACATCTCCAAATAATTTAATTAAATTAATTACTGAAAATACAAATTCCATTTCTCCCAAAACAATTACAATTAACCAATTACTGTTTTCAAAATTAATTCTGTTTATTTATCTAAATTGCAAATATTAATGTTCTTATTATAACAATCATCTACACTTGTTTACTTGACATCCTACAATACACACAAATAAATCTATTAACCATTTATTTACAAACTTCTGTCATTAACTGTTCCCTTTTTTCACACTTCATTGTCCAAATCTGCCAGGTCAAACCACAAGACAAAATATTTATAACATTGTTTATAGTGTAGCCTCCATCGTCATAGATTAGTCTTTGTTTTATATCACAGTTTTCAGTTTTATTGACAAACAAATGGTTACTTTGTGTGTCATAACCAAACAATTTCAATTTATCCGTTATATCAAAATAATCCTGCATCAAGTCTACGTTAAGTGTTTTTGTTAAATCTCCATCAGTAAATATATTCATTATTGTGTTAGTTACTTTTGTATTATCAATTAACTCATTATTACTTAGACACACTTCTAACCTTACTTTCCATTCATCATACTCTCTATTCAATTCGTACAATTCTGTTTCTTTATTAACATACAATTCTCTATTTAAATCTCTCTCATCACAATACCATATCCCACTCTCAATATTATTCCAGACAGAGGGTACAAAATTATACAACAAAATTAAACACTTCAAATCTTCTACTACCACGGGACTCTTGCCCTTCATCAACAACACTTGTGAACACATTAAATCATCATCATAAATAATAAGGGGAAAACTTACCCTCTGCCCCCCTTCTACCACTATATTCTCTTCCTCTCTCTCTCTCTAACTCATACACACACATTAACATTTCATTATCACATTCTACAAACTCATTAGTACTCTCATTATTTATTTTTACCGTATCAATCTCTGATACTAACTCTTCAAATACACTACTATTCTCAGTATTACATTCATTATTTTCAACATCATCGTTATCATTTGTTGACTCTCTGTCATTATAATTTTCATTCGTATTATCTTTATTTGGATTTATTACAACTACTCCCATTTGCTCACTACTCTGCTCTAATTTACTCAAACTAGTTCTTATTAGTTCATTATTATTTTCAAAACATTTATTCATTTCTTGGATCTCATTTTTTAACTCATTATTCTGATTTTTTAACTCATTATTCTGATTTTTTAACTCGACAAATTTACTATTCTGTACATTGAATTTCATATCTAACTCATTATTCTGCTTTTTTAACTCATCAATTTTATTATTTTGTACTTCTAATTTGGTGTCAAAGTCATTGCTCAATTTAATTTGTTCATCTAACTTTACATCAAATTTATTGAAACTGGTACAAAGAAATTGGATCATTTTCATTATATCTTGATCTTCAGATTTTTTAATCGGGACTGGTGTCGACTGACTTTCTGTTTTATTGTCAGTGAAGCTGACTTCACCGTTATTATTTTTACTTTCTCTATTCGATTTTGGGGTCGTTTGGATCCCCGAATCATCTGTACTATTTGATTCACTTGTGTTGCTTATATTTATAGTTTTGTCGTCTTGATCTACATTCGGTGTTGAATGTACTTCAAGACTGCTCATAACAGCTGATTCATCAAATTCAGTTATTTCGCTTATAATAGTTAAGTCGGACAAACCGACTTCATTCTCTGTATTTTCCATTTTTGTAATTTTACTTTATCTCTTTTTTATAACTTTATTATTGGTTGTTATATACTTATTTATTATCTGAACCAAATCTCATGTCTTAATTCTTTGACTATATTTTACATTACGTATTTTCACTTAACCTCTAAATTATGCTTGTATCTTATTTGTAGGTATGGAATTTCATTAATTTATTAAATTCGTTCCAGTTCGAGGCGCCATTGTGATATTATTTATTAACCACATAATAAAATACAAAACAAAATTGATTAAACTTCCACTTACCGTCAATCGGTGTTCTCGGGTCCAGGGTTGCGTCATACGAACGTTAGGATACAAGCGTAATTTTTAAGGTTGTGTGAATGATTTACACAATACATTTTTTATGAAGAGAAATGATATTTTAATTTGTTTAAATCATTGAAAATTTCATCCAAAACTGTTATGCATGTTTATGCAGATTAATTTACATTTTTCTCTATTTCTTCACTCGGTCATCTGTTACAGGTTAACTTATTCTAAATACAGACAGAGCCCAGCCTGCAATTTTTCACACTCACACATACATGAAATTTATATATGAAAACCCCAAATCATTTTTAATACCCCATACTTTTTAAAATTTGTCGTAACCTTCACCGCCGGCAACGTAGTTTTCGCGCGCACTCGTTATTACGTTTTTAGATTTATTTTTTGGTGTCCGAAAGTTATATAAATCTGTTCCCCACTTTTTAATCGACCGCGGTCACATGATTCTTCACTCTTATTTCACTTTTTTCTGGTACCATATGAAATTTTACAGCGAGCCGACTTGGCTCGGTCCGGCGCCGGAACAATCAGTTATCAAACTGGGAGGGAAAACGTAGCAGGTGAAGCTAACGTAATCTCATACTTTTGGTGGAAATCACTGCCTTGGGTTTCGTCGCAGGAGTTTCGTCCCATCCAATTCATGTAGTTGTTGGGGTGACGACAGTATACGATCTCAGTGAGGCACTGGCTAACGTCACGAGATGGGCGGATCTTAAGTGTTCATATCAGGCCTCATGGTAAATGAAACTGCATAAAATTGGTTTCCTGACATCTTGGTTTTTTGGACGGTAGCGTCACCCGCGCGTATTGTTGAGTAATGCGTACATGCGCATGGTCACACTTAAACAAAGTTCTTAGAAATCTATAGTGGTGCGAATTCTTTGACTGATTTCACAACGGAATATTGCGTTGCTGCCTCGTTACAAACTGTTCCATACACGTGGTCTGTCACAATGGAATAAAACTTACACAATATTTTTTATAAATCCCCGAAATGAAATCAAATAAAAATACCCATATTTTTTGACCGTTACAACCACACATGTTGTTAAAGTCTTTATTTTGCACTCCCACACTGTTTCTGATCTCGCTGAGAAAGAACCCTGGACCCTAGAGAGAAAATAATGGTTATAATACCACTTGTAACAACCGGAAGTGTTGTGAATTGCATGGTAAGTACGAAATTATTTTTATTATTGGCACTCATTATTTATAAAAGAGGAATGGTAGTAACAATGACAACCTGAACAGTGACTTGTTTAATTTAAGTTAACAGTGTTAAATGCCCCAATATTCTCTCTCCTATAAGGCCAGTGCTACACAGTCCAGAGCTTCCAATTCCAGTATCACCAGAACATGGAACTTGGACGAAGATGAAGTTGTTACTAATACTGAACCTTGTGCAGACTTATCAGGTGATGAAGAAAGAAGAAACGCAGATTTTTTTGGAAAATACATATACTGAACCTCACTTAATTAATCAATCAGAATTAAATTACCTCATTTGTGACCTAAATTTATCAAAGAGTCAAGCAGAAATACTGACATCAAGATTGAAAGGATGGAATCTTTTACAGCAGAATACTAAAATAAGTGTTTTGCGTGACAGGCAGTCCGAGTTTGAACATTTCTTCTCTCAGTACAAGGACTTAGTGTACCGCAATTGAGATATTATTTATTAACCACATAATAAAATACAAAACAAAATTGATTAAACTTCCACTTACCGTCAATCGGTGTTCTCGGGTCCAGGGTTGTGTCATACGAACGTTAGGATACAAGCGTAATTTTTAAGGTTGTGTGAATGATTTACACAATACATTTTTTATGAAGAGAAATGTTATTTTAATTTGTTTAAATCATTGAAAATTTCATCCAAAACTGTTATGCATGTTTATGCAGATTAATTTACATTTTTTTTCTATTTCTTCACTCGGTCATCTGTTACAGGTTAACTTATTCTAAAATCTTACCTTACTGATCACACTTCATTATAAATACAGACAGAGCCCAGCCTGCAATTTTTTACACTCACACATAAATGAAATTTATTTATAAAAACCCCAAATCATTTTTAATACCCCATACTTTTTAAAATTTGTCGTAACCTTCACCGCCGGCAACGTGGTTTTCGCGCGCACTCGTTATTACTTTTTTAGATTTATTTTTTGGTGTCCGAAAGTTATATAAATCTGTTCCCCACTTTTTAATCGACCGCGGTCACATGATTCTTCACTCTTATTTCACTTTTTTCTGGTACCATATGAAATTTTATAGAGAGCCGACTTGGCTCGGTCCGGCGCCGGAACAAACAGTTAACAAACTGGGAGGGAAATCGTAGCAGGTGAAGCTAACGTGATCTCATACTTTTGGTGGAAATCACTGCCTTGGGTTTCGTCGCAGGAGTTTCGTCCCATGCAATTCATGTAGTTGTTGGGGTGACGACAGTATACGATCTCAGTGAGGCACTGGCTAACGTCACGAGATGGGCGGATCTCAAGTGTTCATATCCGGCCTCATGGTAAATGAAACTGCATAAAATTGGTTTCCTGACATCTTGGTTTTTTGGACGGTAGCGTCACCCCGAGCGTATACCTGTGTCGCACGTGCGTGCGCGCCGTCACATTCAAACAAAGTTCTTAGAAATCTAGGGTGGTGCGAATTCTTTGACTGATTTCACAACGTAATATTGCGTTGCTGCCTCGTTACAAACTGTTCCATACACGTGGTCTGTCACAATGGAATAAAACTTACACAATATTTTTTATAAATCCCCGAAATGAAATCAAATAAAAATACCCATATTTTTGGACCATTACAATACCCCCTCAATGAGAAGTCTTCTGTCAAAACAGAAGAAATCTCATTGATAAAACCCCTAAGAGGACCGGTGAGGAACTGGTGCCAACAACCCCCTTCTGTTCTTACTCTGCATGGGTAAGCGACCCCCCTGGCTCGGCGACCATGGACACATCTGAACGAGATCACTGGACTTCCCTGTGCGAGATCCCAACACCGAAAAATCGAACAGACACGCACCACAACGCACCTCGCCTTCTATCATGCTACCCCAAAATCCTCAATCCCTGGCTCAGATCATGCCAGATCCTCCACCGATATGTTTCCCCTTATATGCAAGCTGGGCTGCCTTTAGCAGATACTGGGCTCACGCACACACTTACATTACATACTGAAACTTGAAAAATTCTTTGAAAATTTACTTAAATTACAACTCACTGGTTGTTTTCATTTAAAATCAAATCACAAATTTTGTATCTATTTTGAATTATTCTCTTCTTTGGTTTTTGTTTTTTTGTTATCAGAAAATTATATCAATTGAACACTTCTTAAAAATAAAAACGTCCTTAACCTAACACCTAGAGTCTAACAATACAATTCAATAAAATAATTCAATAATAATAAACATGGTTAGTACACAAACAATAAAATAATCAAAGTTTAAAAATATCCATTATCTGGCAGGCGCAAAATCAAGAAAATTTTTTTTGTTTCAAAAAAATTTTCAAAGGAAAATTTTAAATTCAAAAAATTTAAATTTATTAAAATATTTTCTTTACATATTGAAATTATTTAAGTCAGTTAAAAACAAAAGTTGGATTAACTTCCTTGCTAAACATGCCTAGTATATGACCTCACTATCAGCTGATCAAAACTAGGTCAAGTCCACAACCTTGACCTACATACGTTATATACAAGTTCTCTGAAATTACATTTAGCATCTGTAATATTCTCTCTTAAAACACAAAAACATAATAAAATAGAACATTTAAAAGGACAAAACATTATTATAAATAACAATCAAATTGACATTTAAATTATTCAAATAAACTTTACAACCTTACATTTCCAAATTCTATCAAAAATTGTCACTGGTTGCAATTAAAAATTTTATATTCTTGTTATAAATCTCTTTCTTTATTGGACAATCTTATTCTCCATTACTGTGGGTGATTTAGATACTTATAACAATTTAATTTACCCCTTGGTAGGCCTACATTTATAATCTCTACCCCTCTGACTCTAATACTCATCAACTTTAACTAGCATGACACCCATCTCTATCAAAACATCTATCCAACAATCTCTAAACCCAACTTATCATTAAACTCAATTCGCCAACTTCTCTCAATATATAAAAAAAAACTCTCTAACCCTTTGTACCTAGGATACGTGTGTTTCCCTCCCAAAAGCTCATTTCCTTAATCTGGTCCCTGGATTCTACCTAAGGCGACCCCTTCCCCCTAAATCGGTCCCATCCCGTCCCAACCATTTTGTTGTGGACTCCCACATTACACTACCCCCTATTACAAAATTGCCATCTCCAATAATCTCATTCTTATTACCTCACTTCAACTACAACAAAATAACATCATCAATTATAAACATCAATATATCCCTCAATACTCTACATATATTACCCACAACTACTGTGTCAACATCAATACTTCTCAAATTCTATTACATTAACTCACAACAACATAACATTAACTCAAAACAATATTTTTCTCTCCACTACTTCAACTTTGACTTCAACTTGGACTGATCTACATTCCCCACAAAAATATTCATCACCCATTATTTTTATTATTTCTAACAATTCATTTAAAATCTTACTACATTAAATTACTTTTCTCATTATTTTAAATAGCATCTGTAATACATTGAAACATTACATTAAACATTAATTACCTGGAACATTTACAACCAATATAACAGTGACATTTTATTGCTGATCAGCTGACATTCTCAATAAAGTGAGGACACCTTTCAAAAAATTGTGCAGATTACATTAAATACATATGCTTATTAATACTTACATCTATCATCAATGTTTCCCCTTATACTGACTCTGATAATTTATGTTAACCGCCTGCCAGTCGGTTTAGTTATCTACTCAGTTTCCAAAATACACAAATTATATAAAACATATACCTTTTATCAATTCTTATATCTACCCTACTACAATAAAATACTACATTTAAAAATATAGAATGAACACCTTATAGTGAATATATGAGCATCTAGTTATTTAAACGGAACACAAGCATTTTTATTAGATCAAAATTAGAGTTAGCAATTTTTATGTTATAAATTTAAATTCGTGGCTCATCTGAGCCACCTCCCATCCACACACGCTATTGCAATTTATGTAAGACTGTAGCCCCTTTTTGCTTCCACAAAGACTGCATATTTGGAGGAATTGGACATCTCCGTGTCTTTGCTTTGGCATTTACATTTTAACATTTTGGATATCAACATACCCTCGGTATTTATTGAAACGCCCTTAAAATGGGTCTACCACCTGGCTATGCTGTCCCCACGCAGACAGAGTGGCAGCCGCTGTTCCATAGTTCCTGGATTTCCCCTAATTTCACCCCCCATTTAATTTCTACTATAAACCAATTTCAAGTCAGCTATGGTCAAGGGACTTGGTATGACCATAGCTAACCGCTAGCCAAATCCACGATTAGTGCTGGTAAGGCAGTAATCGCCCGAAAAGTCAGGGAAATCTAATTTCATTTCAACACCTGCTCTACATCGTCATTAGTATGTGCGACCCGGGCATCTATCAGGGTACAAATTGAATTTGTACCAAAAAAATGTGCCGCACATTGTCGCCATGTTGGCCTCCGATGGAGGTAACACTCTCTGTTACCCCCAACCCATTACACTATCTACTCGGGCACAGGCCACCCTAGCAATAGCACCTTAATAACTAAGTAATTAAAAATTGTATATACATTCTAACGTAACATTTTCATCACTTATTAATCATTTAATTCATTCATCACCTTAAAATTTTCAAAATTTATTATTTATAATTATTATATATCATCTTTCAGTTATTATTAGAAAATTTTTAATTATCATTTTTATTTAACACAATTATCTCAAATCATCTCATTATTGAATTAAAATCTTTTCATCTGAGTTACACCTGTAAACATTTTTATTATACTTGATTCGTACTATAAAACTTCTATACTTACAGTCCATTTAAATTGACATACACAAAACATATTTACCACACTTTCACGTTACCTCTGAAACATTTAACAAACATGTTAGTTTGAATCAACCAATTTAACCATCTATTACCAAATACATCTCTCGTAAATAATTCAAATTCATTAGAAAGTTTAATTATACAACATTTAAATAAATCAGAATATTTAAAACATCTCCAAATAATTTAATTAAATTAATTACTGAAAATACAAATTCCATTTCTCCCAAAACAATTACAATTAACCAATTACTGTTTTCAAAATTAATTCTGTTTATTTATCTAAATTGCAAATATTAATGTTCTTATTATAACAATCATCTACACTTGTTTACTTGACATCCTACAATACACACAAATAAATCTATTAACCATTTATTTACAAACTTCTGTCATTAACTGTTCCCTTTTTTCACACTTCATTGTCCAAATCTGCCAGGTCAAACCACAAAACAAAATATTTATAACTGTCCATTCATTGTTTATAGTTTAGCCTCCATCGTCATAGATTAGTCTTTGTTTTATATCACAGTTTTCAGTTTTATTGACAAACAAATGGTTACTTTGTGTGTCATAACCAAACAATTTCAATTTATCCGTTATATCAAAATAATCCTGCATCAAGTCTACGTTAAGTGTTTTTGTTAAATCTCCATCAGTAAATATATTCATTATTGTGTTAGTTACTTTTGTATTATCAATTAACTCATTATTACTTAGACACACTTCTAACCTTACTTTCCATTCATCATACTCTCTATTCAATTCGTACAATTCTGTTTCTTTATTAACATACAATTCTCTATTTAAATCTCTCTCATCACAATACCATATCCCACTCTCAATATTATTCCAGACAGAGGGTACAAAATTATACAACAAAATTAAACACTTCAAATCTTCTACTACCACGGGACTCTTGCCCTTCATCAACAACACTTGTGAACACATTAAATCATCATCATAAATAATAAGGGGAAAACTTACCCTCTTCCTCTCTCTCTCTAACTCATACACACACATTAACATTTCATTATCACATTCTACAAACTCATTAGTACTCTCATTATTTATTTTTACCGTATCAATCTCTGATACTAACTCTTCAAATACACTACTATTCTCAGTATTACATTCATTATTTTCAACATCATCGTTATCATTTGTTGACTCTCTGTCATTATAATTTTCATTCGTATTATCTTTATTTGGATTTATTACAACTACTCCCATTTGCTCACTACTCTGCTCTAATTTACTCAAACTAGTTCTTATTAGTTCATTATTATTTTCAAAACATTTATTCATTTCTTGGATCTCATTTTTTAACTCATTATTCTGATTTTTTAACTCGACAAATTTACTATTCTGTACATTGAATTTCATATCTAACTCATTATTCTGCTTTTTTAACTCATCAATTTTATTATTTTGTACTTCTAATTTGGTGTCAAAGTCATTGCTCAATTTAATTTGTTCATCTAACTTTACATCAAATTTATTGAAACTGGTACAAAGAAATTGGATCATTTTCATTATATCTTGATCTTCAGATTTTTTAATCGGGACTGGTGTCGACTGACTTTCTGTTTTATTGTCAGTGAAGCTGACTTCACCGTTATTATTTTTACTTTCTCTATTCGATTTTGGGGTCGTTTGGATCCCCGAATCATCTGTACTATTTGATTCACTTGTGTTGCTTATATTTATAGTTTTGTCGTCTTGATCTACATTCGGTGTTGAATGTACTTCAAGACTGCTCATAACAGCTGATTCATCAAATTCAGTTATTTCGCTTATAATAGTTAAGTCGGACAAACCGACTTCATTCTCTGTATTTTCCATTTTTGTAATTTTACTTTATCTCTTTTTTATAACTTTATTATTGGTTGTTATATACTTATTTATTATCTGAACCAAATCTCATGTCTTAATTCTTTGACTATATTTTACATTACGTATTTTCACTTAACCTCTAAATTATGCTTGTATCTTATTTGTAGGTATGGAATTTCATTAATTTATTAAATTCGTTCCAGTTCGAGGCGCCATTGTGATATTATTTATTAACCACATAATAAAATACAAAACAAAATTGATTAAACTTCCACTTACCGTCAATCGGTGTTCTCGGGTCCAGGGTTGCGTCATACGAACGTTAGGATACAAGCGTAATTTTTAAGGTTGTGTGAATGATTTACACAATACATTTTTTATGAAGAGAAATGATATTTTAATTTGTTTAAATCATTGAAAATTTCATCCAAAACTGTTATGCATGTTTATGCAGATTAATTTACATTTTTCTCTATTTCTTCACTCGGTCATCTGTTACAGGTTAACTTATTCTAAAATCTTACCTTACTGATCACACTTCATTATAAATACAGACAGAGCCCAGCCTGCAATTTTTCACACTCACACATACATGAAATTTATATATAAAAACCCCAAATCATTTTTAATACCCCATACTTTTTAAAATTTGTCGTAACCTTCACCGCCGGCAACGTAGTTTTCGCGCGCACTCGTTATTACGTTTTTAGATTTATTTTTTGGTGTCCGAAAGTTATATAAATCTGTTCCCCACTTTTTAATCGACCGCGGTCACATGATTCTTCACTCTTATTTCACTTTTTTCTGGTACCATATGAAATTTTATAGAGAGCCGACTTGGCTCGGTCCGGCGCCGGAACGATCAGTTAACAAACTGGGAGGGAAAATGTAGCAGGTGAAGCTAACGTGATCTCATACTTTTGGTGGAAATCACTGCCTTGGGTTTCATCGCAGGAGTTTCGTCCCATGCAATTCATGTAGTTGTTGGGGTGACGACAGTATACGATCTCAGTGAGGCACTGGCTAACGTCACGAGATGGGCGGATCTTAAGTGTTCATATCCGGCCTCATGGTAAATGAAACTGCATAAAATTGGTTTCCTGACATCTTGGTTTTTTGGACGGTACCGTCACACCGAGCGTATACCTGTGTCGCACGTGCGTGCGCGCCGTCACATTCAAACAAAGTTCTTAGAAATCTAGGGTGGTGCGAATTCTTTGACTGATTTTACAACGTAATATTGCGTTGCTGCCTCGTTACAAACTGTTCCATACACGTGGTCTGTCACAATGGAATAAAACTTACACAATATTTTTTATAAATCCCCGAAATGAAATCAAATAAAAATACCCATATTTTTGGACCGTTACACAATGACGTGGATTCTTTACTGGTAGCTTTGGAACATATCCACCATCCTAAAGAGTGGCGTCTATGTATAGACTCTTCAAAGCTTAATTTGAAAGCAGTCCTAAATTACAGTGGAAATGCTGCTCATCCCTTTAGCTTATCCTCCTCACATGAAGGACTCATATAAAAACATGAAACTTATACTGAGCAGGATACAGTCTGAGAAATATTCATGGCATATTTGTTCAGATCTGAAAGTGATAGCACTTTTACTTGGATTGCAACTTGGGTACACTAAATTCTGTTGCTTTTTGTATGAATGGTACAGCAGGGCAGGGATAGGAAGAATCACTACATAAAAAAGCAGTGGCAAGAGAGAGTAGCACTGACTGTAGGAGAGAAGAATGTTTAAGTCAAGCACTAGTAAAACCTGAAAAAGTTTATCTTCATCCCCTTCATATTAAGCTCGGTTTAATGAAATATTTTGTTAAAGCAATGGATTGTAATGGTGCGAGTTTTCAATTTATAAAAAACAAGTTCCCTAAAGGTCCGTGCACACTACGCCAGCACGGACCAGCACACCCGGCACCGGCATTTGCCGGTCATGAAGGTTTCCATGTTTTCAAATACAACCGCGCACACTAGAACAGCACCGGCACGGACCTGCGACTGGCAGTGCAGGTGGTGACGGTCAGGGTAGAATCTTGACCTGCATTGACGGTTGCATGTTCGTGCCGTGACGGTGTAGTGTGCGCAGGTGGCCGGCAGTAATAATCTCTCGCAATAACCCATCACATAATATATATATTACAAACAATACCAAGCTTACAATTGACACAGTTAGAGTCACATCTGAGGTGAAAATTCATATAACCATAAGCAACTGATTTGCCCCCAACATAACAAGATAACTTAAAATTCATAATTTAATACATCATTCAACAATTCTGAATCAATAACTCAGAGAATTAAGCCATAATTATTGTTAAAGCCTCAATAATTGAACGAAAGTCAGACACCTCCAGTCCTGAATTATGCCCACATGGAAGGACGTGATTATGCAGGACATAAGCAACGCTCAGATACATAGAACACACAAAAAATGGGAAAACTTAGAGCTGTTCATCTAGGTACATGTGTATGTGCAAATTCCCTTACATAGTATAAGAATTTTGTGAAATATTATATAAGGTGCTTAGTTGTGTACATTGTCAGAACATGCAGGCACGAAACTTAACAAGTTTGCAGATCTTGTGCAAGTTAAAGGTGGTTTTTATAAGTCTGTTTCCGAGAGCGTCTGCAGATACACCATATTGTGGTAGATGATATTGGTAAATTAAACATAGAAAGATCACACCTGGATTGTCCAATGTAACTAGGTGGCCATGTGACTAGGACGAGCAGTAGCTGGAACTGCTAACTTCTGGGGGCAGAATTTCTCTAAGTGTGTGTGTCTGTGTCCCAACTGATGGCGTCTCACGGCTCATGAAGCTTCTCTGCACAAGGGGTTGGCAGATCTTCGGCCAACCCCGACACCCATCTCGCCATTGGTCGAGCACCTAAGACGGGCAATTTGCTGTATAGGGTGTCATAAAGAACATAACATAATCACAGCTCGCACGCACGCCACAATTATAATATTATGGAGAAAACACACTTTAATATTAAGCAGGGCACCAGAACCTTTTCACAAACTTATTAGCTTATTAGCAATTTGCTCTGACCACAAGATGTGCCTTATTTCATTTTATAAATCTGGTTTTTATAGTTCCTTTTTATAACTATGAAGTTCTTTTCTACCTAGGGTGTTCTCATTTACAAACACTGAAAGGGTAGCTGAGTGTAAGATAGTTTTAAATTGCTTTAATCGAGTCAATAAGTTACATTTAATTCAATTGTACACTAATTCATGCCTAACAACTCACACACCCACAGGTTACCTTTTATTAAGAAAACATGTAACACAAAATGTTTTGAGGTTAATCTAGTTGAGCTATTATAAAGACTAAATGCATACCTGGAGCTTGCTTTAATTTATCTTGCCATAGTAGAGGTTTCAACCAGGCAGAATATATCGGATGCCGTCAATCGAGACCAGAGAAATTTCCTCGGTGAGGGTTAGAACAGAAATGAGGCCGATTACATCGGAATTTCCACCCACGAAACTTCACTTTCTGCAGGTTATGGCGTACAACAGCTGGCCAGGCCAACCAAATATTCGTCACCGCTTCTAACAAACGAGTCAACTACACACAGCGACGACGCGCAATACATTAGCATTGAACGACGGCGAGAACGCGTGAGTTTTAAAAGAAATGATACACGCCCATGCAACCGAGCTTAGCATGTTAACCTTGTGCTGAACGAAGTACGGCACACCCTCACCCCAAAAGGGCAACCTGGTTGCCCCAAGAAAACCTAATCATGGTATCTACAATGATAGTTTGTTGGGACTCCCGGGAAACTAGACATCTATGCTCTCTTGGTGGGTCAGTGACGCAGGGAAAACGAAAGAAGCAGAAGGAAGAAGTGTAGGGTATACCTTGTAATATAACGTATAGATGAGTATTCAATCAATCAAGTCCCGCGATGGAGCGTCACGTTGTAATATAACAAGTTTAGGTGTATTTTGATTCAAATATGTAGGTTTAAAATTATTATTATTTATGATTTGTTTGTTTCAAAAAGGTTTAGAAAGCTGAAAAAATGTTCAAATTCTCTTTTCGAAGTACTGGTTAGTTTAGCTGTCACTTACCACTTACTTACTGGTGTCAACCTTCCAAAGTAGATCCTTTCTTCCTGTAATATACTGAAAATAACACAACACAGTTCATACAATATTTACCACTAGTGTGTATGTGGATATAAAGTAAATAAAGTTGTTCTGTCTATGAGACTGTTTTGAAATTATTCAAAATCTTGGCTGCTTATTTGCCTTACTGCCAATTTGTAAAATAAATGCTCTGTTGTTGTTGTTATTATAATCTACCTTGAAATGACGGACTGACTCGATTATATGTGAAATGGTAATTTATTAACAATAATTAAAGTTAATTTAAACCTTTTAAAACATTTCATAAAACATTAAAAACAATTTAACTCGTTACAGAAATTCTTAAAACTCAGGGCTGGTAACACTGGTTTTTTATATTGTATTTCGCTAACCTGATTTGGTTAGTTTTCTTATTTATATTTAACAAAAATTGTGAATTCTTTTAGTATACAAGATACTTACTACAAAAAATGCTTTTAATACGACAATGACGTATTATGGAGAGTGATTACAAAATTAGAAAAAAGTTTAATTATAATATTGGAAACTATCATATCAGGCATGCCTGCTTTTAAATTTGCAGGTTATGGTATAGTATGTGCAATACGATTAATATTGTTGTGTATCGGAATAAAATTCCTTTAATGGTTATAACAATTAAAATATAATGATTAATTTATAATCTCAGTGTAATTAAGAATATTTAGGCTTTCTTGAATTGAAAGCATAGCACTGCATTATCTGTGTACCTTTCAATAACAGGTAGGTTAAAGTGAAAATTCCTCTAAGTGAATTGTTAAAAATATTTAAATTAACTTCATAAAATCTTATTGTTACACATAATATTAGCTAATGACACATTTATTAATCATTAACCTTATTGACAGTTCTCAATTATTATTGATAATCGAATTGTCTTTCGTTATTGATTTAGTCAAATCAGCATCTATGTACGAATACATTAGTATTTGTTAAGTAATAATTTGATTTGCAATTCTTCTTTAAAATTAATAGTATTTTATTTAAAAAATAAAACAGAACTTTTGTTCAATAATGTGTTAATTCATAATCATTATTGAGGTTAGTCACGTATGAATGCACTTGACTAACGTGGTATCAACACAAAAATTATTATTTGATAATTGTTTAAAATTCATTTAAATGTTAATTCTAAATACTCCCTTATTATTTCACTCATCATTGCCGATCACTGGCAATGGTATATTTCACTATTTCATATCACTGTTTACACTTCACATGTTTAAGGTTATCAATACACATAAGTTAGGTTAGATACAATTGTTTACTAACTGGGGAACGCGCACATTTTGAAAAAAAAACTCGTCAAAGAGACACTCTGTCGGCGTTGATGATCAGTTTCTTAATGTCGCTCTCCTTAGCTACTTCGACTGGCGTCTGCTGAAATCAGCGTTTCTTATTGGCTGAAAATCGATTAATCTCGTACCCATACGCCATAAGAAATTATTAAATTTTATTTCTCAGCATTTGGCTTTGGGTTGGAGAGTCTAAAAGTGACGCTATCAATTCTTTTGGAATTGATTGAAAAATTATGATTGTTTATAACTTTGTTAATACATCTCCGATTTGGAAACTAAAGGTATCACGTTATTTTGGATACTCTGCTCTTTATTTTGAGTCCACACAAGCACTAATTCCGTCCATGATTAACTTATTTACCCTTTCGTCGATGCACTTTTAGTGGTTCTTATTTAAATATAAGTTTTTTCCACTTTATAGTATCACATGATACTTATATCACCCACTGATAATGGTTCAAGTCATTATTTCTTATCAGTTATTCCTTAAACACTAAATATTAACAATATTCCATAATGCATTTTCAGGCGAGTAGGCCTTAAATGTCCATGCATTATTTCTTCTTAGTTCTAACATATATATTATTCTAACACAATTCTATTGTGTTTGGTTTGTACACCAAATGATACTACACCTTTTGTGCAGCTTTGTATTTATTAACATAGCTTCGTTTATTTACATTGAATGGTTTTATCTCACCATGTTAGGTGTCCTGTCATATTGACACTCTTATTTTATTAATAGTTCTCTATCAGGGATGTATTTTCATCCATTAATTTGTATTTAGTGTTTGTCTACATCTTATCTTGGGTATTTAATATTCCCTGCTGTGCTAATTACTCACAATTTCCTGTTGGACTGTTACTTACATCTAGTTTCATGTGACATGTATTATTGGTTTTCATTATTATTACATAAATTTATGCATTTATTGTTTGGTAATGGTTCTCAAAGAGGTATTGAGTATTCTTGAAACTACTGTTATACTATTTTCCTC
The DNA here is from genome assembly GCA_034769895.1 of Magicicada septendecula. NCBI lineage: Eukaryota > Metazoa > Arthropoda > Insecta > Hemiptera > Cicadidae > Magicicada > Magicicada septendecula. Next base: position 163,592,839 of record CM068371.1, on the reverse strand, counting down.
TTTCTGATTAAGTTTGATTGAGTTTTGTTTTGTAATTCTGTCATTCACTCTGTGGTTTGGTATTTTGGCTATTATTTGTTTATAAAATTTAAAGTATATATTTGTGTTTCTTAGTTCATGTTGGGTTTATTCTGTTCATTATTTATTCTAGTTTGGTTGTTGCATCATGTAAATACTTTTATTAGTGTTTTTCTAATTGTTAGTTATGATTCTTTGTTGCAAATTCTGTTCAGTTGAGGTTATGTGTATACTACTGAATGACAACAATGTCTATATGTGTTAGCTTGGTTTCTTGCATATTTTCTTATATATTTACTATGATTTATTACTATTATCTAGTACAATGGTTTTCTTTATTTTAATTCTATTATATACTATTTGTTTACATATTATCATCTAATTCTGATTGGTTATTGACATACATATTATGTGTTTACATTTGGTTTGGGTTGAATGTTTTTTAATCTAATACAGGTTGTCTTATCTCTGATATACTACTAATTACATTCTGTATTTTTACTTTTCACTCTCCTGATATTTAAATGTATATTTTGTAAAGATTTTATATTTAATGTCAGTCATGGTAGTTACTGGTAAGCAGTTCCATTTACTTTCATAATTGAGCAATTGTTTCTTTACTTAATTTCAGTTCACTTGTGGTCTTTATTATGTTTTATTTTATTATACTTTGGTCTCATAAATAATACACTTATTGTCTGTGTTGTTTTATTTGAGATTGTTTTATACAACTCTTATCACTTATTAGTTTCACTTTTTATAAACACTACACTTTCATTGTTTGTGTTAGTTTGTTTCAGCTCGTGGTATATTAGTATTAATTAATTCACTGTAAGTAGCACACTATTATTGTCTGTGGTTGCTTATTGAATTATCATACTGTCCATAGTTTTGTTCGTGGTCACTTTGTTTTGTTTCAAGTTCTTCCTTGTTGTGGTATTATTCCTCACTTACTTGGTACTCTTCATACTGGTAATATTATTTTATTTGTTTATTATATATTTTCCCTCTTCTTATATATTTTTCCCTCTTCTTATATACTTTTCCCTCTTCTTATATATTTTTCCCTCTTCTTATATATTTTTCCCTCACTTATATATTTTTCCCTCACTTATTGGATCTATTGTGTCCTGGTTGCTAACGTAGTTGCTTGGTTCACTTTTCCTCTTGTTATAACATTGATGATTCATTTAATTACAACTTCTTCCTTTGGGTGCTTATTTTCTTTAACATTATTTCTTCCTGGATATACAAGTTTGGCTTTGTCATTTTAGTGTTGTCTTTCCTCTTGTTGGTGTGTTTGGCTATATTAGCTTAAATATGTTCATGGTAGATCTCCATTTTGGGTATTTGTGATGATATTTATGTAACGATATTTTTGATGCGTTACAACCTTTATGTGTGCCTGAATGAGTATATGTGTAAGTGTGCGTCCTGCATGCTCGCCGGGCCCTGGTCCTCATGCAGAGATAAGAAACAGAAGAAGAAAAGAAGAAAGACAAGAATCGCAGGTACCTGCATGTATACTGACCTCCCAAGGCCTCCTAAACTCCAACAACTGAGACCCAGGACCCAAACCATTAAACCCCCTTTATAACTCTTCCACCACCACCTGCATCACGGGGCCGCCCCAAACGTCACCCTCACTGGTGACACCACCTACCGCCACTCACATATTCATGCCCGAAGGCCAACAAGGTATTACAACCTTGATATGTGAGTGCTTACCTTCTCAATCACTGTCCACCTTTTGGACCGACCACTCATATACTATAAAACAAGGCAACTCTAACCTTGATATATGAGTGGACAACACCCCTACTCTAGGAAGGCCGGCCCCGATAAACTAAGCGGCGGAAGATCGACCGAGGGCACGCGATCATCACTCCAAATCACCTTAACCAAGTCAACCTCAATACGTGAGTAAGGGGGGGTAAACTTCTTTACAGGATGGCTAGAATCGCCCAACCTCACCGCAACAGGAGACCAGAGCAAACTACATTCAACTATAAAATAAACAACAACAGCAACAGCACCAACCTAGTCACAACATTTCCAACCAAATTCTTTCCAACTCCTTTTTTTCTTTTTCTTTTTCCTTTAATATTTTTTTTTATGTTTTCCTAAGGGGAAGGGTAGGAAAATCAGGAAGATGAAAAGGGTAAGGATCATTGAAGGTCAAGAGCGAGGACTAAGGGTAAGGACCTGGTTCCCTCCGAGAATAAGGATGAGTGGAGAAAACCAAAGCTCGCATAGGCAGGGGTGCATTCCTGAAGTAGACGAACACCACTGGGACTGTGGGGAACATCTACCCGCTACCCATTACCCGCTTCTTCTCACCTTTCTATGACGGACTTTATGTACTCGTTCCTTCCAGACACCACTCTCTGAGAAATTATCTCATGTCGAACTGTACTGATTTGTTCCTTCTGAATCCGACTCACGGTAACTTAATCACTATTTTCACTCCGCTTTGGATTATCCTCATTATCAAAATCCTCTGCTTCTGCCTCTCCTGCATCTCTTTCTTCCAACCCTTCCTCTTCTACCATTTCCCCTTCTTCGTCCCCATAATCCAAATCACCATCATGACACTGCACCCCTCACCATCTTCCAGTTGCTCATCTGATCCATCTTCAACAGCATCTTCACCCAGCTCCTCACCAATTCCTTCACCTTCCTCGTCACCAGCTCCTTCACAAACTTCTTCACCAACCTCTTCTCCAATCTCATTTTCATCAACACATTCATCATCAACATCATCGCCATCAAGTCCACTTCCACCATCATAATACTGCACGTCTTCATCCTCTAGTTGCTCATCTGGCCCACCTGAAATTTCCGTTCCTCAGAATCCTCAGCACTACTTACAGAAGCCGTCCGCAAATCTGCACATACTACATCATCCTCCCTCACACACTCCACAATGTGGCCACCAAATTCCTCCTCAACTTCTACCTCATCTCCTTCAACCACACTTGCAGCATGGACATCCCCGTGTCCATCTGCATCCTCAGAAACGTCAATCTCCCTAACACCTATAACTATACTTCCCTATGCAGCATCTGCAGACCGCTCTTCTGCCTCTTCCTTCGATTCCTCTCCTTCACCCCTTTCAGCAACTACAACGTCCTCAACATTTCCCACCCTGGAATCCAGCTGTCCAGGTCTATGTGCAATGTCTAAATTAAATTCTACTTGCGATGGTAAAGCTACACTATCAAGTGACTTCTCATATCCATGCATAGGCGATGATGATATTACAGGATCTGGATCCATCATGAACCGAGATGGAGATACCGGAAAAAATTCCGCGGCATCCGGATTCAACTGCGACGTCGCATCTGAGTCCTCTAATTCAGTGTTAACAGACGTGTTCTTCTTGTTTTGTGTTGATCCACCGAAGTAATTCCACTCTTCCTCTTCCTCTTCACCTTCTTCATCCACTACTCCATTAGGCACTTGTAATTCATCTGGAATGTTTAAAATTTCCTGTTTTTCCAAATAGGCATAAAGGTTTGCTACAGGATCCCTACTTGCTGATGGTTGTTCACTAATATAACTTCTCCGTCCACTGGTAATTTCATATTTATTTGTTTTCTCTTCTGTAACTGTTGTTACCGTCTTTTCACTTGCTACCTCCTTGTAGCTTTCCCTACTTCTAAAATATTCCGTTTTTCTTGCCGCTTCTTGTGTTCTCCACCAACCCCCATGTTTGTCATTTTCAGCTCTTTCTAATAAACTACTTGAGCCTTGGACATCTTTAGCAGCTCGATCCCGGGACTTGTCCATCGCCTGGACAGTTCTAGAAACCAGACACAACTGGTCCAGATCCGCAAAACAATGTGGACGGTCTGGGAACACCAAACAGGATCTCTCTTGTGGCGTCACTCCCTCTAGAATCACTTGGATTATTTCCCTCTCGGACAACCCCAATCTTAAAATCCGGGCAGCTTTCTGTACACTCTGCACAAAGTCCGCCAACGCCTCTTCGTTGGCCTGTACCCGATAGAACATCTTAAAGAGCAACTGGTCACGTCGTCGACGGGGTATGAAGAAGTCCAACACCTACCCATGGAGAGCGTCGATACTGCCGCCACGACGCAGAGTGTTGGTGACCAGCACAGACAATGAACCCCGACAATACGGATATATAAGGGACAAGAGGTCCCCATCGGACAGCCCCGGGAAGTCCGCCAACTGTAGGACAAGGTGCAAGAAAACCAACAACTTGTCCTCATCTATTCCATCCACCACCGGAGGGGTTGGGCAATCTCTGATAACATACCCCCAGCAGAATTACACAATTCACAATACACAACAATAACATAAATCCCAACGCAATACCTAACACAAACAACTTACAAAACAGGAAAAACTTGAGTACTATTCTTGCTTCACAAACAAATCCACGTTCACCGAGCTGGTCATCACCTCACAATATTCAAACACAACAATGTAAAGACAATAACGAAATAGAAAAGAAACAGGAAGAACTTGATCATTCAATTGGCTCCAGAATGCTCTAGCGATGCGACGAGATGGATGTATAATAAAGGCAGAGAGAGCTGCTCGAAATCCACAGAAGAGAACAAAACAACACAAGACTATATATCTGACTCACAATACACAAATCCACAAAAAGTACACATGACATCTAAATAAATACCAGTCAATGCTGTTCAGCAAATTCCATAATTAATTCATGTTGAAATTGGTGCGTCACAATGTGACCCAACTTCCAATATTCCAAAAGGATGCAACAACACATTACAACACCACGACATCTGGTCGGACCATAACCGCATTCATAAATCAATGTGACCGAAAATACCATAAGTTGAATCGCACCGTCACATGAAGCGTCTAGCTTCATGATGTACCCAAAATAGAATGCCCTCAATAAGCAAAAAAAAAACAAGTCACTACATAACTGGGGGTGCTATAAAGACAAGTTCACTCTACAACAGAACAAATCCTAACCAAAAACAGACAAGTACTGACGGCACCCGATCATGATCAAAAATTTTCTAAGACCCAAGTGTATGTTGGAATAATATTAATTAAATCAATTTCATGCTCAATATACCATTAACCTCGCAATTATATCCCCTTACAGCACATACCTTACACTCACTATCACAAAATAATTATGCTTAAATACTAACACATATTAAATTTATAATCTATCTCTATTCATTTCATATAAAATAGCATGCCATCAAGATTATGTACTTAATTAAACTGTTCAAAATTTCAATTAACTTCTTTAAATACCTTTGACTCAGATCAAAATTTTTTTTTAGACAATAATTTGCAAGTCCTAACGCCAGCCGACATGCCTATAGCCACACTAAGTTTTCATTTAACATCAATAAATGCAAGTCCCCACAGATTCTATAACTTCCAAAATTCAATGACTTAAGTGCTGAAATACCATTTTTTATGAATTTTTTTTTTAATTTTTTTTATTTATTTTTTTTTTTAAGGGGAGAGACATAATATTTAAAACTAGGTAATGAACCTAGAGGAAGCCTAAAGTGTGCCTAGACCCAAGCTACAATTTCAGACATATCCACTGGATGGATGACAGGACTTGCAAATGAAAAAACTCTATTAACAATAACAAGTGCAAAATTTATTTGTTGTCCAGTCTCATACATAATATAATAAAGGTATAATTAAATAATTGCCACTGAGTAATATTGAAATACATATACATATCCTGGATCAAGCACTAAGTAGCATGTGAGTGTATGTAACAATATCAATCACTGAAATATATTAGCTTACATATGATAGTCATCACGATTCTGAGTTATGTATATATATATTATAACGATTCATAAGAGCGTCCTATCAGAGCGTTATATGAAAGCTATAGACGGTACGAGTGTAACGTCGTAAGGAAGAGAGAGAGCGTATAATCGCAGCCATCTCACTCTAACCACGTCACCGCTACATCAGAATCCAGTTCAAACATGTTATTTTACTCAAAGCAAATTATCAGTTCAACCTGCGATAACTTCAAAAGTTATAAATATACGGCAATTCTGAAAACAGCATTGTATTCAGCAAGAAAAGCTTTATAAGTAGCCGCAATCTCAGTTAATATAATTAACAATTGAAGAAGTTATACGGATAATGCACGCCAACAGGAACGAGAGACGAGAGAACTATGCTACGTAGGAATAAGGTGTTTTCACACACACACAGATAAAGACCTAAGCAACAATATTCTGTGGTCAGATCTTTGGAAACACATTTGCAAATACCTGTAATCAATCGATTTGCAAATACAGGAAGTACGATTTTGACAAGAAATTCTCTGCCGTTTGGAACCTGTCACGGAGTGTTTGACCGACTTGTTCGAGATTGTCAAAACTGGAAAAACGCATGATTTATTTGTACAACCAATCAGCAGCCCGTATTTAAAACTGACGCCAGCTCAAAGCGAGGGGTAGCATCACTCTTCGTTCGGTACTTAAACACACTAGACGTGTATAATTTACATACAGAAAATTTTAAATCACGCAAAAGTGCAAATTAAGTTCTAATTCGAGAAGTAGTCCGCAGTGTAGATGAATTAATAACGTTCAATAACACTCGCTGCGTAAAACAACCGTTAATTAATTAATTAAGCATCAGCCGTGAAGGACCTGAGCTACAGAAGGCTACAGCATCTGTAATTTCCAGGGCATCTTCAACATCATTGATCAACATCCATTCTTCTGTGCAACACCATCAAAAGAAAGACCTCTACGGATTCCTATCTTTGGTCAACGCCTAAAACAGTAAGAAATAGATTCATTGATCAATGAAATAAGCACTAAACAAATAATAAAACAATAAACAATTTTTAAAAGGACACTAAGAAAAGCACACTTTGTATTTTAACTATAAGATTAGCTCTAATATAGTATAGGAGTGTTGAATGGAAAGTGGTGTGTAGTATTGGACGTGCAAATTACTGCAGACCAGTTCTTTAGCACTGGTTTGGGAGATAGAAATCTCTTAATCAAACCAGATAAGAGCTAGAGGTCGTTTGAACGTCTTAATCATTACTTTTCACGCTCACTCAATAATTATAAGTGTTAGGGTAGAATTAAGTCCTACCATTAAAAATTTTAAGTTTAAAAATAATTAATTAAACGTTCATTAAAATAATCAAGAAATATTAAAGTGTTATTTGTAACGATTCCCCTTGAAAACCACAATCACTGAACGAATCCTGAGAAAGAGTGTCTCCATGCGCTGAGCTAAGCTGAAACTGTGTCATTTGTATCTGGGATTTGTTCTGGCGCCCAGGTAAAGTAATATCACGGGTAAGTAACTTTTTATCTAACATCACAAATATTAGATAATTGTGTTAGATGAAATAAGGCGTTGTATATATTTGGCGCGGCCAACTAAGGGGCTCGATTAAGATCACCAAATTTATATGTAAAAATAAGTTACATATATATTTGTCACCGCAACTAATGGGCCCGATTAAACTCACAAAATTATATAAATAAAGTTATATAATTTGGCGTTGCTTTTACCCAAGTGATTAGTTAAATTGTAATATTAATAAATTTGAAAAGAAAGTGGAATTCAAGGTAACAAATAACTATTAAATAATTGTTAAATTAATTTGTTAAAAATAAATTTTTAAAATGGCTAAATCATCATCAGTAGATATGGCAGCAATTGAACAAATGTTTAAGCAGTTGACCACTAAAATGGAAGAAACTAAAACTGAAATAAAAGAAACAAATAATAAAATCGAAATTACTAATAACAAAATTGAAAGTACAAATAGTGAATTATCAAAGAAAATTTAAGAAAATAATAAAAGTTTAGAGGAAAGTAATCAAAAATTGTTAACAGATGTTAATAATAAAATAGAACAAACTAATAAATATTTGTCCAGTGAAATGAAACAAATAAATGAAAATTTATCTAGCCAAATAGAACAAAGTAGTAAAGAGGCTACATTTAAAATAGATGAAGAAATATCTAATCTAGCTAGTAAATTAGATAGTACTAATAATAGAATAGACGAGAGTAATACTGAAGAGGTTAAAACTACGCTAGATGAGTTTAGAAAACAAGTAAACACTAATTTTCGCCGTCAAGACGAAAAGCTAAATAAATTTAGAAATGAATTACATGAAAGGTTAGAACAAAAAGTAACCCTCATTAATCAACAATTCAGTGAAGTAACAGCTGAACTAAAAACACAATCACTTCTAAATAAAGAAGAAATCCAGAATACTAGGGAAGAGTGTACCCAACTGGGTGTAAATATTAATGAAGTTAAGAAACAGGTAGAGAGTAAGGCTAACAGTGACAAAGTACATCAAAAGATGGAACAGCAGTTAAAGGTAATGCGGGAGGATCTGACTAAGGCAATGAAGTCACAGCAAACCAAAGTAGTGAGGTGTGGCGGCTATAAGGAAGAACCGGAAAACCTTGCATTTTCAGGAAACCCACATGAGAATCCTGTGGAGTTCCTAAAGCTGTTTGAAGCGTATGTAACTCGAGTAAATCCACTGATGGACGACGAGGACAAGAAGGACATGTTAAGCCGATTTCTCAAGAATTGGGCAGGTACGTGGTGGAAAGTCATCTCGGACAGAGTCCAAACCTACTCAGACTTCAGAGAAAAATTTCTAGCTCAGTACTGGAATGTTCAGATACAAAGAAGGGTACGCGATCATCTAGAATTTGGTAAGTATCACCCGTCAATGAATATGACAACCACCAATTATGTACTTAACGTAATGGCACAAGTTAAACATCTAACACCACCAATAGAAAAGAGAGACCTAGTATATAAGCTAGCGCGTCATTTTTCAAAACGCACTAGAGTAGCAACCACTACTAGAGGAGTGGATACTCTAGAAAAGTTCATTATGGTTGTAGATGAGTGTCTAGATTTAGAGAGGGACCTACAGCGTGTAAGTAATCACCTAAGTAACTACTCTAGAGGCGATCAGCAAGAACCAACTTTCTACTCAAATAAGAGGAGAGACAATGAACGTATGAAAGAAAAAAGTTTACCCCATATCCAGGTAACAAATCACAAAATCGAACGGAATTGGAGGAGAAGGGTAGAGGTAGAAGTGTAGAGAACAAACCTAATAAAGGGTATAAAGTGTGTAAAACAACTATAACCTCTTCCGAGCAGCAACCGTCGACTAGTAAAATGAATACGGGAAACGGGAAGCCACTGCAGGTAGAAAAGAAACAAAACTAAACCTACCATTACCTGCAGTGAAACAACCAAAGAAAACAGGTAAGAAGAACGTAGCTAATAATATAAAACAAGTGAGCGATAGGGAGTTCTTGTTAAAAGAGGAGCAAGAAGTGGGTAGAAACCATTATCCTGAATGTCCGGAAATAATTTGTAAGATCAGTAATCTACTGGTAAGAGCGCTTATAGACACTGGCAGTGAAGTTACCTGTGTTAGCTCAAAATTTGTAGATAATAATCAGTTGCGAAATTGCCCCAGACTACCCGTAAAACATTGTAATGTACAGGGAGCCACTGGAGCCAAAATGCAAAAGATAACTGAACAAATATTGTAACAATAAATATGGGTCGTACCTGTTAAAATGTCTCACACTTGTTTATTTTGTGTATTAGTGTGATTGTAGTGTGTTTTACCTCACACTGGTTGTTACATAAATCGACGTCACTACTGGAGTCCGTAGCGTTGTCAATGTCACCAGTACAACCTACCTGTTAATTCATAGGGATTACGATTCCCGGGTGGCGCCAAATTGTTTTGTTAAAACAATTAAAACATTTAGTTTTTAAAGTAATATGTGGTATTAGCATGGACAGCTGTGGTGTTCGAATTATTCCCGCTGCTACACAGGTTGTCGACTCGGCCACTCGTGACAAGCGCTAGTTGGCTATGACTTGAACTTCGCTAACACACATATATTTACAACAAAAAATCCTATGAAATAACAAGATAGTATTGTTCTGTACTGCGCTTTTTAATACACATTTAATTATTAATAAACATGACAATTGAATAATAAACAAATTTATAATATTATGCTCCGGCTTAGAGCTTGAAACACAAAACACCTCAGGTTGGCAAAATTGATTGAAAACACTATCATTCAGTTACTTCTAACAAATTAATATGTTTTTACAATCTGGGGTTCTTTTGATCATGAAAATAGACATAAACGTTGATTACATGAAAAGAAAGTACACTATTATACCTTATAGGTACTTAGGATTTATAAGGTGTTTGTACAATTTGTTCTGTAGTGTCGTATTTCTGTTACAGTAGTTATGTTCACAAATAAGGTTATCTTTATAAATGTTTTTTAATATAAGTAAGTAAATTATGCCTTTACCTTTGAAAGAAAATACTATTTTTTAAATAGTGAGAAATTTTATCATTTGAAAATAGTTTAAGTGATTTGGGGTTTTTTAGGAGTAATAAATTATTCGGTACTTATCAGTTCATCTCACGTTGAAGGGTCATCATGGGTAGGCGTGTAGTTTTCGAATTTGGGCTGGTTGTAGGCTTCCAGCATCTTCTTCAAACTGGTCTGGGTTTTTTCTTTAATTAGTTTGTTTAATTTCATTCCTGGTCATCATTAATTCGGTACAGATCGACGTCTCTTCACGTTGGATCATTTTGGTTCACTATACGACTTGTTGTAACTGTTTAAATTAAAGTTTTAGTTTGTCCAATTTCTTGCGTGGCGTACCCACGCTTCGTTTCTTCAGCGTCTCTTATTTTTTAACGGAAAAATAAGCCTCAAATGACTCGTTGTCATAGTAACTAATAATTCGATGCTAGTTTAATTACTCTTTGCTTACATTGTTAGAGATATTTGAATTTTTATTCAAATTTATTAAGTATTTTCCCAATGATTTTATTCCCTTATAATTCCTTTGGGATAATAAATGACATCACTATTATTTTTCCTTCCTTTCAAAGTTTACAATGATACCTCATAAGGTCATATTTTGTTACACTTTAACTATAGTCTAATTAGTTGACATTTAAAAAATAACATATCTTTCTTGAATTAAATTATTACAATAATATTTCTGTGTAGAAATAACTGATATACAATCATTGTCCATTCACTGTTCTTAGATTAGTAAGATTTTTTATGAAATTGATACAATTTGCATTTGAAATGTTCTTGGCAGTTAACTGTTTTCCTAGTTACAAACAGCCATGATTGTTTTCTAGTGTATTTCCCTTTTAAATTACATTCTGAATTCAGCCTGATGGGCTTCGTTTATTTGTTTGTGTTTTAATTATTATTCAACATACATTTTCATTGCTTTTCATTTAAAATATAATAGTTAGGTTTATGGACTGTAAGTCCCCTTTCAGTCATATTCCTTCCTTAACATTGAATCAATTATTCTTTATAAGTCATAAATTATTCTTAGTATTAACATTGATTTCTTTCTTGTCTTATAAACTAGGGTGATAAACATTGTCACTTTCTCTAATAATATGAAGGTTAATTCCCCTTTCAACATGGGGTGTTGTATTCTTTATAATTTTAATCTTTAATAACAAATTTTACTTCTATCCTATCATGCCATGTTAACACAAGTTATGGTACTGGGCTTTCTCCCTGATATGTCACATGCTTCCCTTATATTAATTTTAAATACTATTTTTAATTACATCTAGGTATACAACTAATTATAGTTCCACTCCAATCATTGGTAATTTATCAATGTTTTCAAGAGTGTCTATTTCCTTAGCATTCTAACTTGAATGTTTCACATTCACCTTCACTATTTTTTATTTAGGGCATTCACTTCACTAAAACACTTCACTTTGGTTCACTGTTTTGTAATTAGTGTTATTTAATGGGTAACCCCTATACCTACTCCTACCATTTCTCACTATTTTTGTTTTAGTATTATTTTTACTATAAACAATATTAGGCTAGTTGAGTTTTGGGTTGAATCTAACCTTTCTGATAGGGTTAGTGTACCCTTCCTATACTACATTGTTTTACAATTGTATTGTCTTAAAAATTGGATACATATGTTAAATTAATGCTAATAATAACATTGGTTTTATCAATATATAATTATTTAAGGTTTATTGACCGTATTCTATCTTTAACATACAATCTTTCCCTTTTATATATGTGTGTTAGTTTCCCCTTGGGCTTTATCTGTCTCCTCTTCATTCTTCCTCTTCTTCTTCTTCAATAATCTTCATCTTCATTCTTCATCTTGGTTTGGTTCTCCTTTAGTTCTGTGTCCATCATTGTTTTGTCAATCACATTTTCTTAAGTATTTTTGGGTTGTCGGCTTAATCATGTCAAAATATTTACATTTTAATAAGTATGTTACGTGGTTCCCTTCTTTATGTTTATGTTTTTTGGCTCAATCACTTGGGTTGGGTAATGTCGTTGTACGTCATGTCAAAGTATTTACATTTTAATCATTTTTTACACATTTTATTTCATATGAAGTAAATTTTATATTAAGAATTATCTTTTTTATTACTGGTACGAGATTTGGCTTAATTGTATCGTTACATAATGCCTCTCCTCTAAAATTGATCATTTTAATAAAATACTAGCATAGTTTTTTATGAAATTATCAGTTATAGATAACTTTTTTCCTTCTCTTCCTTGTTTGTTTCTCCATTCTCCATTTCTCTTCTTACTTAATTCACTCCATTTTATCTGGATCTGTTTTTATTTATTTTCATTGGTGCATATTCCCTCATACACAAATTTTATTTCCCTAACTTTATATAGTAGCTGTTTTCTCCCATTACTACTCAATTTTCTGAGACTAGAGGCACATCTTCTCTACTCAGTTCACATAGATTGCTGGACTTTTCAACAGTAAATCTTAAATCTTTGTCAACTTGTGACTTAATAATAATAATAATATAATTGGGATTGTCCACCTTGTGGTTTGTTTTTAGATCACTTTATCATTACTACTCATTCTTCCTTCCGCTATACCTTAACTATACACTATCATTTACTCATATACTATATTGAGAAATTTTATCTTTATTCATATGTTAATTTCATCATATCTCACTTTTCATTATTTTGTTTTCAATGCTCGTTGTGATCATTTTAATTGTTTTAGACATTTTTTTAGTCATTTAGCAGGATTCTGCTTTAGCCATATTTGTATATTTGTTTTATATACAATTTCTCTCTCTCTCCTTGTACCAGGTATAGTTTTATTTATTTTTTCTGATAATACTTTTGATTCAGTATAATTTCAAGTATTTATCTCCGTAATTTGAACTTGATTTTATTTTTGTTTATTTTACTCTGTATTCAGCATCATTTTTGATAATTCTTTGGTAAGTTAATGGTCTTACCGTTAAGGAATGTTGGTAGCGTATTCCTTTTTAGCTATTTTTTGTTTTTAATTATAATTGTAAGTTTGTGCTTCTTCCATTTTTATTACATAGGAATGTGTGTAACTTATTCCTGATTATCTCACTTTTTACTTCATACTTCATATTTCAATTTTTTGTTATATTTTAAACTGATTTAAATTGAAAGGAATTTGTGTAACTGTTTCCTTTGTTTTTTTTTTTTTTTCATTAAAACTTTTTATTGTTCCGCATACATCATCTAAATATTTGAGTAAGCTGCTCTTACATCTCTTTTAGAATTTTGAAATATGTTTCATTTCACAATGGTTTTATTCTTCCTCGTAAAACTTTTTTATTGAAGTTTGATTGTAAACTCCCTTGATTTTCCTGGTATTGATATTACTGATTTGGTAAGTGTTATTACCATTGTCTCTTGTGATGATATACGGTTTATTATGATATACATAATTGTTCTATTCATATTACTATACACAGGACCTTGTTATTTATATTTGTTGAGTTGACTTCTCCTTTTCTTTCCTTTATTATTTCCTTCTCTTGTTCGACTCTTTGTTGCTTCCATTCCTCCTTGGTTTTCTTACTTTCTTCCTCGATTTTCCTTTGGAGGATATCGTGGTTATTTTCCATCTTTTTGTTCACTACCTCCAGATCCTTCTTGATCTGTCTCTTTAGCTCTTCGCTCTTCTTCTCCAATGCCTCCTGACCTTCATGTATCACCTTCATTTGCTTCTTCAATTCTTCACTATTTTGGTCCAGTTTTTTATTCAAATCTTCACTGTTTAGGTCTAGTTTTTCTAATCTTTTATTTAACTCTTCCTTGTCTGACTCCAATTTTTTATTTAAATCTTCCTTGTCTCGTCTTCTCTCTTCCTTGTATGACTCCAATTTTTGATTCATTTGTCCAAATTGTTCCATCATGAAGTTCAGCATGCGATCTAATTTTGTTTCTTCTGTTGGTTTTATTGGTTGGTTGTTTATCATGACTTCTGCTTCTATTTCAGGTTCAGGTGGATTTGGATTTTCCACTTGGTCCTCCTGTGGGTTTTCTTCTGACAATTCTCCCGTCTTTTCCTCCATTTCTACTTCCTCGACTACCTCCATTTCTTCTGGGTTTCCTTCTTGGTTTGATGATTCCTTCCCTTTGCGTCTCGTAACCATCCCGTGTCTATTCATGATCGCCGCTAGTTATTCTTTCTAGCCACACGTTGCTGGTCGCCAATATGTAACAATAAATATGAGTCGTACCTGTTAAAATGTCTCACACTTGTTTATTTTGTGTATTAGTGTGATTGTAGTGTGTTTTGCCTCACACTGGTTGTTACATAAATCGACGTCACTACTGGAGTCCGTAGCGTTGTCAATGTCACCAGTACAACCTACCTGTTAATTCATAGGGATTATGATTCCCGGGTGGCGCCAAATTGTTTTGTTAAAACAATTAAAACATTTAGTTTTTAAAGTAATATGTGGTATTAGCATGGACAGCTGTGGTGTTCGAATTATTCCCGCTGCTACACAGGTTGTCGACTCGGCCACTCGTGACAAGCGCTAGTTGGCTATGACTTGAACTTCGCTAACACACATATATTTACAACAAAAAATCCTATGAAATAACAAGATAGTATTGTTCTGTACTGCGCTTTTTAATACACATTTAATTATTAATAAACATGACAATTGAATAATAAACAAATTTATAATATTATGCTCCGGCTTAGAGCTTGAAACACAAAACACCTCAGGTTGGCAAAATTGATTGAAAACACTATCATTCAGTTACTTCTAACAAATTAATATGTTTTTACAATCTGGGGTTCTTTTGATCATGAAAATAGACATAAACGTTGATTACATGAAAAGAAAGTACACTATTATACCTTATAGGTACTTAGGATTTATAAGGTGTTTGTACAATTTGTTCTGTAGTGTCGTATTTCTGTTACAGTAGTTATGTTCACAAATAAGGTTATCTTTATAAATGTTTTTTAATATAAGTAAGTAAATTATGCCTTTACCTTTGAAAGAAAATACTATTTTTTAAATAGTGAGAAATTTTATCATTTGAAAATAGTTTAAGTGATTTGGGGTTTTTTAGGAGTAATAAATTATTCGGTACTTATCAGTTCATCTCACGTTGAAGGGTCATCATGGGTAGGCGTGTAGTTTTCGAATTTGGGCTGGTTGTAGGCTTCCAGCATCTTCTTCAAACTGGTCTGGGTTTTTTCTTTAATTAGTTTGTTTAATTTCATTCCTGGTCATCATTAATTCGGTACAGATCGACGTCTCTTCACGTTGGATCATTTTGGTTCACTATACGACTTGTTGTAACTGTTTAAATTAAAGTTTTAGTTTGTCCAATTTCTTGCGTGGCGTACCCACGCTTCGTTTCTTCAGCGTCTCTTATTTTTTAACGGAAAAATAAGCCTCAAATGACTCGTTGTCATAGTAACTAATAATTCGATGCTAGTTTAATTACTCTTTGCTTACATTGTTAGAGATATTTGAATTTTTATTCAAATTTATTAAGTATTTTCCCAATGATTTTATTCCCTTATAATTCCTTTGGGATAATAAATGACATCACTATTATTTTTCCTTCCTTTCAAAGTTTACAATGATACCTCATAAGGTCATATTTTGTTACACTTTAACTATAGTCTAATTAGTTGACATTTAAAAAATAACATATCTTTCTTGAATTAAATTATTACAATAATATTTCTGTGTAGAAATAACTGATATACAATCATTGTCCATTCACTGTTCTTAGATTAGTAAGATTTTTTATGAAATTGATACAATTTGCATTTGAAATGTTCTTGGCAGTTAACTGTTTTCCTAGTTACAAACAGCCATGATTGTTTTCTAGTGTATTTCCCTTTTAAATTACATTCTGAATTCAGCCTGATGGGCTTCGTTTATTTGTTTGTGTTTTAATTATTATTCAACATACATTTTCATTGCTTTTCATTTAAAATATAATAGTTAGGTTTATGGACTGTAAGTCCCCTTTCAGTCATATTCCTTCCTTAACATTGAATCAATTATTCTTTATAAGTCATAAATTATTCTTAGTATTAACATTGATTTCTTTCTTGTCTTATAAACTAGGGTGATAAACATTGTCACTTTCTCTAATAATATGAAGGTTAATTCCCCTTTCAACATGGGGTGTTGTATTCTTTATAATTTTAATCTTTAATAACAAATTTTACTTCTATCCTATCATGCCATGTTAACACAAGTTATGGTACTGGGCTTTCTCCCTGATATGTCACATGCTTCCCTTATATTAATTTTAAATACTATTTTTAATTACATCTAGGTATACAACTAATTATAGTTCCACTCCAATCATTGGTAATTTATCAATGTTTTCAAGAGTGTCTATTTCCTTAGCATTCTAACTTGAATGTTTCACATTCACCTTCACTATTTTTTATTTAGGGCATTCACTTCACTAAAACACTTCACTTTGGTTCACTGTTTTGTAATTAGTGTTATTTAATGGGTAACCCCTATACCTACTCCTACCATTTCTCACTATTTTTGTTTTAGTATTATTTTTACTATAAACAATATTAGGCTAGTTGAGTTTTGGGTTGAATCTAACCTTTCTGATAGGGTTAGTGTACCCTTCCTATACTACATTGTTTTACAATTGTATTGTCTTAAAAATTGGATACATATGTTAAATTAATGCTAATAATAACATTGGTTTTATCAATATATAATTATTTAAGGTTTATTGACCGTATTCTATCTTTAACATACAATCTTTCCCTTTTATATATGTGTGTTAGTTTCCCCTTGGGCTTTATCTGTCTCCTCTTCATTCTTCCTCTTCTTCTTCTTCTTCAATAATCTTCATCTTCATTCTTCATCTTGGTTTGGTTCTCCTTTAGTTCTGTGTCCATCATTGTTTTGTCAATCACATTTTCTTAAGTATTTTTGGGTTGTCGGCTTAATCATGTCAAAATATTTACATTTTAATAAGTATGTTACGTGGTTCCCTTCTTTATGTTTATGTTTTTTGGCTCAATCACTTGTGTTGGGTAATGTCGTTGTACGTCATGTCAAAGTATTTACATTTTAATCATTTTTTACACATTTTATTTCATATGAAGTAAATTTTATATTAAGAATTATCTTTTTTATTACTGGTACGAGATTTGGCTTAATTGTATCGTTACAATATACCTGTCAGTATAAATGGTAACCAAACCCAAATTGTAGCTCTAATAGTCCCGAAACTCATTCATGATTGTATTATTGGGGTAGATACGTTACTTGAATGGAAAGCAGAAGTAAATTTTAAAAGAAGTACCATTACGATGGAAATTAATACAAATAAAATAAAAGTAAACATTAAAGAGTATAAGCATTGGAAGTCGGTAAGTGTAATAAAGAACTGTAAGCAGCTAAAGACATTTCAAGGTTTAGCTAACTACTATCAGAAGTTTACAAGTAAATACGCGGAAAGTACTGTTCCATTGCTAAAGTTGTTAAATAAAGGGATTAAATGGAAGTGGACAAAGGACCACGATGAAACACTGCAACAAGTGAAAAGTCTTTTTATAAATACTGTTGTATTAAATCATCAAAGGATAGGAGAAAGATTTTACTTGCAAACAGACGCCAGCAATATTGCTATTGGAGCACACTTGTATCAGATCGATGAGAAGGGCCAAAAAGCGGTATTAGGATTTGTAAGTCGCACATTTAAAGGGGCAGAATTAACCTATTTTACGACAGAAAAAGAGCTATTAGCGATAGTGCATAGCCTGTCAAAGTTTAGAAGTTATATTCTGGGTGCTAAACTTACTATAATCACCGACAATAAGGCGTTAGTGTTTTTATTAAAGTGTAAATTGCAAGGTGCTCATCTGACTCGTTGGGTCTTGGCTATACAAGAGTATCAATTTGAAAAATGATATATAATTGTATTGAAGTATTGCAAAGCGAAAGACAACTTAGTAGCAGATGTACTCAGTAGAAATCCACCATCAGAAAACAACATGGAAACAGATAATATTAAATGTAGTAGCAATGATATTGGTATTTACGCGGTAAAACATATAACGAAACCTGAAGTAGTTACACGACTTAAGGAAATAGGGACTCATCAACAACAAGACCCTAGGATTAGTGTAGCTTGGAGGAGTGCAGTTACCAACACCAAACCAGGATTTTCCATATATGAAGGTAAGCTATATAAGCTATGTTCCCATAGGAGAAAGTATAAACAAAATATTGACCCATAAAGAAATAATAATTTGAGCAATAAGGTATATAAATCAAACATGGTCAAATAAAATAAATAAATAATTGTTTTGAATTAAGGTCTATGATAATAATAATCAATTTTATTTAAATAAATGTTAGTGTTGTTATTTAAATTTTTGACATTAATTAATCCAAAATGATGATTAAAAATGATCATATAAATTTCCAATATACCATGTTAGGTTAAGCAACATTGTAATCTTTAGTAATAAGATAGATGTAAGCAACATTGTAGTAATGCAAGTTTTGTGCAGGAAAAAGTGCTAAAGTAAATGTGCAAATTTTTAAACAGTGTAAAACTGTACATTAGAAAAAAAATTAATGATTTAAATAATCAATTTTTTTTATACCGAGTGGGGGTATATATAACGATTCATAATAGCATCCTATCAGAGCGTTATATGAAAGCTATAGACGGTACGAGTGTAACGTTGTAAGGAAGAGAGAGAGCGTATAATCGCAGCCATCTCACTCTAACCACGTCACCGCTACATCAGAATCCAGTTCAAACATGTTATTTTACTCAAAGCAAATTATCAGTTCAACCTGCGATAACTTCAAAAGTTATAAATATACGGCAATTCTGAAAACAGCATTGTATTCAGCAAGGAAAGCTTTATAAGTAGCCGCAATCTCAGTTAATATAATTAACAATTGAAGAAGTTATACGGATAACGCACGCCAACAGGAATAACGAGAGAATTATGCTACGTAGGAATAAGGTGTTTTCACACACACACACAGATAAAGACCTAAGCAACAATATTCTGTGGTCAGATCTTTGGAAACACATTTGCAAATACCTGTAATCAATCGATTTGCAAATACAGGAAGTACGATTTTGACAAGAAATTCTCTGCCGTTTGGAACCTGTCACGGAGTGTTTGACCGACTTGTTCGAGATTGTCAAAACTGGAAAAACGCATGATTTATTTGTACAACCAATCAGCAGCCCGTATTTAAAACTGACGCCAGCTCAAAGCGAGGGGTAGCATCACTCTTCGTTCGGTACTTAAACACACTAGACGTGTATAATTCACATACAGAAATTTTTAAATCACGCAAAAGTGCAAATTAAGTTCTAATTCGAGAAGTAGTCCGCAGTGTAGATGAATTAATAACGTTCAATAACACTCGCTGCATAAAACAACCGTTAATTAATTAATTAAGCATCAGCCGTGAAGGACCTGAGCTACAGAAGGCTACAGCATCTGTAATTTCCAGGGCATCTTCAACATCATTGATCAACATCCATTCTTCTGTGCAACACCATCAAAAGAAGGACCTCTACGGATTCCTATCTTTGGTCAACGCCTCAAACAGTAAGAAATAGATTCATTGATCAATGAAATAAGCACTAAACAAATAATAAAACAATAAACAATTTTTAAAAGGACACTAAGAAAAGCACACTTTGTATTTTAACTATAAGATTAGCTCTAATATAGTATAGGAGTGTTGAATGGAAAGTGGTGTGTAGTATTGGACGTGTAACTTATTGCAGACCTGTTCTTTAGCACTGGTTTGGGAGATAGAAATCTCTTAATCAAACCAGATAAGAGCTAGAGGTCGTTTGAACGTCTTAATCATTACTTTTCACGCTCACTCAATAATTATAAGTGTTAGGGTAGAATTAAGTCCTACCATTAAAAATTTTAAGTTTAAAAATAATTAATTAAACGTTCATTAAAATAATCAAGAAATATTAAAGTGTTATTTGTAACGATTCCCCTTGAAAACCACAATCACTGAACGAATCCTGAGAAAGAGTGTCTCCATGCGCTGAGCTAAGCTGAAACTGTGTCATTTGTATCTGGGATTTGTTCTGGCACCCAGGTAAAGTAATATCACGGGTAAGTAACTTTTTATCTAACATCACAAATATTAGATAATTGTGTTAGATGAAATAAGGCGTTGTATATATTTGGCGCGGAAGGGGCTCGATTAAGCTCGATTAAGATCACCAAATTTATATGTAAAAATAAGTTACATATATATATTTGTCGCCGCAACTAATGGGCCCGATTAAACTCACAAAATTATATAAATAAAGTTATATAATTTGGCGTTGCTTTTACCCAAGTGATTAGTTAAATTGTAATATTAATATAGAGACGTGCGATCGTTAATGAGCATTTTATTCAACTCCCGAGCATCAAGGCATAGTCTTACTTGACCATCTTTCTTCGGTATAGCTACCAATGGGCTAGTATATGGAGAACTACTTCTTTCAATTATATCTTCTAATATCATTCTTTGAATTTCTTTTCTTGCTGCTTCTTTCAAAGCTTGAGCAATGGGATATGACCGTTTATTAAAATTTACATTTTCTTTGAACTTTAGTTCACACAGGAAGTTTTTTGCTTTTCCTGGTGAATCCGAGAATACTGATTTATATTTATTATAAATTTTTATAAGCTGTTGTTTTTGTTCTACATTAATTATTTCCTGGGCCTGCCTATCTTGAAACTCTATGATTTCTTCTATCTTCTCTTGCCAAATCTTTGATTCTGTTACTTCTGTATTTTTACCTAGGGTTAATCTATTATCCTCCCTAATATAAAATGAGCTCGGACACTGAGGGGCACTTTGGCTACCAATTATCTCAGCCGCTAACTCACCTTCTTCTGTGCTCAGTGTTACTATACCACTGGCCAGATTTATAACTGCAGTGTGTCGCCGTAGCATATCACACCCTATTAACACCCTAAAAGGTAGCCCTTTAGCTACTAAAAATCCCATAGGTATTCCTATCCCACTAGTAGTAACATTCAAAGACACTTGTTTTCTGATTGTTTTATTTTGCTTCCCGGTGGCGCCAATAATTGTTAAATTATTAATGGGTAAAGTAGGTATTCTCTCAGTAGTTAGTTCAGTAATCCGGTCCAGTTCTAATTGATCAATAATTGAAACATTTGCTCCTGTATCAATCATGGCCTCTGCTAACACTCCATTTAATTTTATTTGTATACAGTATAAACTATATCATTGTTTTGTGATGACTCTTTAATTGCTCTTTCTTCCATTAACTCCGCCTGTATATCCTTTAAATAATGATTTCTGATAATTGTTATTGGTCTGTTTAATTTATTATTATGATTAGGTCTGTGGTAAATTCTGTGCCCGGTTGTTTCTAGCAGTGACGGGCAGTCACATCTTCTCACTGCTGGTACCCGTTTCCCCGATTTCCGTCATTATTATTATTTGGTTCAACATTTTCACTATGTTGAGTATTGTTTACTGGCCTTCTTTCATCCTCACTAGCTCTGAATCTAGGTTGTTCTTCACTCCTACTTCTTTGTGGACCTTCTTCTCTCTGATAAGAATCATTTCTATAATTTCGATTGTTATCATTTTGCCCTCTTCCTCGATACCTGTTATTAAAATAATTGTTATTGGCACGTACATAATTTACTCTAGGTCGACTATCTCTAGGTGGTTCATTTTTCCGCTCCTCTGTATTCCCTGACCTCCATCTACTCCTCCTGTAATATGATTCTTGCTCATAATTCTCTAGTAGCGTTTCCATACCTCCAATGGTTTTTATTTGTCCGCTTAATCGAGCACTGATAATCTTTTCCTCGAAATGATACGCAATTTTGGTCACCAAACACTCTTCAGGGATCTTTGGGTCTAAATATTTTGCCACACACACCTTCCCCAAAAAATAAGCAGTAGGTGTTTGTCCTATATTGCGGTCATACCTACCATGACAGATATCGTCTCTAATAATGTTTTGCACTGATTCCGACCAGTACTTAAGTTTGAACATTGTTTTAAAACTCCCATAATCACACACCTCGTTCCTGATTACAGTCCACCAATTATCGTTAATGTTTTTGAAAGATTCATCTAATATCCCTTTGATCATGTTCCATCGGTTCTCCTTTGACCTATTCAAAATTTCATCTACTCTCCCTAAAAATTCGAGTGGGTTTCTTCGATAATCCCGAAAGTTTACACTTTCCCTACTATCTTGGATAGCTTGTTGAGTGTTGCATGTAGATCTGGAACCAATTCTATCTACACCCCCTTGTAAATTTGTTTGTAGTTGTTGTAAATTATCTAATTTCTCTACTTGGCTATGGAACTGATTCTTGACATTTTCTACCGTTTCGTGAAAATCTGTGAATTTACAGTTTAGACTACTTTTTATACTACCTAACTGGTCATTGTTTTCTTGGCGTATGGCCATTATACGAACTTGATTACTTTGTTCCTCTTGGTCCATTCGGGCATCTATTCCGGTTTTAATTTGTTCCATTTTTTCTTCTGTTTTATCTAATCTTTGATTGGTTTCTATTATTTTCTTTTCTGCCTCTTCCTTATATTCATCTACTCTTTGGCTAAGTGTATTACTGGCCAGTTCAATTTTACTCTCAAGATTTTCCCTTAACTCCTTATTGCAATTCTCCATCTTACCCTCAATTTGTTTTAAATTTTCATTATTCTCTTCAAATTTTGCATTCATATCTTCCCTTTGTCCGTCAACAATTTCTTTCAATTCTTGGTATTGTTCATTCATGGTTTGTCTGATATCTCCATGAATAGTCTCAATTTTTTCATTGAATTGTTTTACTAAACTTTCCTGAATACTATCTATTTTCTCATTCGTTTGTTTGTTTTGTTCCTTAAAAGTTTCCTCCTGTTTCCTAAATTGTTCACCCATAAATTTCATCATGTCTTGCCAATTTGGTTCTTCCCTGGCTATCGCTTTATCTGGTTGGTCCCCTTGGGCATCCTCTTCAATTCTTTCTTTTTCCGTGTTTGTGACTACTTCGGTTTCTTCTTTATCACCTGTTGGTTGTTCCATTTCACTGTCTGTGATTACTTCTATTTCTTGTTCCTGTCCACCTTCTTCCTTCTCCTTGTCTTCTGCCCTCTTCTTCGATCTGCCTCTGGTATTATGCATTTCTTGTTTTCTCATAGCTGCCGACGATAATTAGGTTTTTTGTTATATTATTTTGTTGAATATCTCAAAATTCTTTTCTAATTACAGCCCTTTTACGTTGAGCGCCATTTTGTAACGTCCCTCGTGTTACGAGTGTATTACATTTAATCCTTTATTGATTGTATTTTCCAATGTCCTGTGTCGGTTAAAATTTATGTTTACCGAAATAAAAAAAAACTGAAATCTAGTGTGTGTGATTTGGGAGAGTTCAATGAAGTTGTTTGACCGTAGTTAGGAGAGAGAGGACCAAGGATATTATCCCCGGAGTATACAATTACTTAATTTAAATATTCGCCGCTCATGAGACCAGCTGATTTTGACGTTTGCATCCAAATTTTAGGTTAAATAAGCACCAATTGTCGGTGATACTTTCCCGGCGGTTCGTCCTCTTCTTGGTTTCCTGAAACTCTGTAACAACTACCCCCTACAAGAAATAATACACATTTTATTATTTATAACAAAATATTCAGGGTATTTATTTATTGAATACACTGATTTTTCTCTTCTCCCAATACAAAAAAAAAATTATAATCGATTTTCCCTGTCAACACCACATTGGTTCGATCTCATTAGGTAAACATTGGAATTATAACAAATTATTTTTTTATCCTTGATTAAACATTAAACAATAAAGAATTCATTTATTAATTTCCCCAGGGTTAAGGGTAAGTTCTTTGTGTTATGAGACGGTCAGAAATGAATAATAAAATACTACGCTTTACAAGAAAAAAATAAATTATATTTGTTTTTTCCGTAGTATGTAGTTCCGGGTATATCCGCTAGAGTACAGGTTATGTCTTTACTATAAACACGAAATCAGTTACAGAATGCTGAAACTGCACAAAGATTCATTATGAGGATTTCTTGGTTAACAATTATTAATAAAGTTTGTTTTACCTCTTTTCTTGAAGTGTTTACTTGGATGGTTCTGGTTCTATGCTGGTGTCAAAGTTATAGTTGTTTTGTAATTTAGTTAATTTTTCTAATATACGGTCTCACCAAAAATCTCGCAGTGCAGTCAAACTAGGCCTGATCTGGTGGTTGGATTATTTCAAGTTTTCATCAAATAAAGGACGTGAATGTTGATACTTGAAGGAGGTCTGATATAAGGTGGATACTACTCGTTAATTTTTATTAAATTTTGCACTATTTCCAAAAGTATTCATAAGGTTTTTTCAAATTTTAGATGGCATTACACTTTTTTCCAAATGAACGTTTTCCAATCGTTTTAACAATTAATTTATATCTTGTTAGTTGGTTACTGTTAGTAACCAAGAATTTTTATATCTTTTTTTATTGGTGCATCTATATACTTTTGAGTACATAGGCTGTTTTTAATTATTATAAATTTATTTCTTATTTATGGAAAAATAATCCTTTTTAACTTTTGTTTATTATCCAATTTAATTTATATAAGGTTTTTCCTTCTATTTCCTCTTAACTTTATACATAGGTCTTTAATATTTTTATTTCCTTTAATTGTATTTATTTATTATTTATTAATTTCTTATAGTATCCTTACACTAAACTATTTTCCTCTGCCATTTTACTCATACAGTATTATTTTATTTTATTATTATTTTATATATTTAACCCTGGGTTATCTTATATTCAAACACAATTATTATTTTAAACATAAAATTTATACCTAGGTACTAAATCTTTGTGGCCTACACAATACAAATTATACAAATTTCAAACAAAATACAGAATTGGTCAGTATTAATATAGTCTACTGCTACAATTAATTGTATCTCCATCTACAGCATAAGTCTGTAAGATGCTCCTTTTAAAACCACATACTTTCTCACTGTGTACACTATATCTCACTTTGTACCCTTTATATCACTGAATTATAGTTTATAGTGTTTTGTAATACAAAGTAATCTATAGCTATGTATATTATACCCATTTCTGACCTTTACAGTGGGGTGATTACGTTATCATTTTTGGGACTGGGTTATGTAACGTTACAATATATACATTTATTATACAACACCATAAATTTATGAGTGACTGCTTAATTCAGTGGCTTGTAAAAAAAGAATGAATGCAACTCAAAGAATGATAGTGATATCTGATATTTGATGTTTAATGTTAAATTTGCTAGCTCTGTCGACAATTATTTCAGCACATGTGCTATAACATCATTAATATTATATTATATTTCCCCTTTTGAAAATTACACATGAACACGTACTTAATACATATAACACGCACCCAATTCCTGCACCAACCCTCTCGCAATAACCCATCACATAATATATATATTATAAACAATACCAAGCTTACAATTCACACAGAGTCACATCTGAGGTGAAAATTCATATAACCATAAGCAACTGATTTGCCCCCAACATAACAAGATAACTTAAAATTCATAATTTAATACATCATTCAACAATTCTGAATCAATAACTCAGAGAATTAAGCCATAATTATTGTTAAAGCCTCAATAATTGAATGAAAGTCAGACACCCCCAGTCCTGAATTATGCCCACATGGAAGGACGTGATTATGCAGGACATAACCAACGCTCAGATACATAGAACACAAAAAAAAATGGGAAAACTTAGAGCTGTTCATCTAGGTACATGTGTATGTGCAAATTCCCTTACATAGTATAAGAATGTTGTGAAATATTACATAAGGTGCTTAGTTGTATACATTGTCAGAACATGCAGGCACGAAACTTAACATGTGTGTTTGCAGATCTTGTGCAAGTTAAAGGTGGTTTTTATAAGTCTGTTTTCGAGAGCGTCTGCAGATACACCATATTGTGATAGATGATATTGGTAAATTAAACATGGAAAGATCACACCTGGATTGTCCAATGTAACTAGGTGGCCATGTGACTAGGACGAGCAGTAGCTGGAACTGCTAACTTCTGGGGGCAAAATTTCTCTAAGTGTGTGTGTCTGTGTCCCAACTGACGGCGTCTCATGGCTCATGAAGCTTCTCTGCACAAGGGGTTGGCAGATCTTCGGCCAACCCTGACACCCATCTCGCCATTGGTCGAGCACCTAAGACAGGCAATTTGCTGTATAGGGTGTCGATAATCACCCTATTATGTTATGTATAGGATAACATAATCACAGCTAGCACGCATGCCACAATTATAATATTATGGAGAAAACACACTTTAATATTTAGCAGGGCACCAGAACCTTTTCACAAACTTATTAGCTTATTAACAATTTGCTCTGACCACAAGATGTGCCTTATTTCGTTTTATAAATCTGGTTTTTATAGTTCCTTTTTATAACTATGAAGTTCTTTTCTACCTAGGGTGTTCTCATTTACAAACACTGAAAGGGTAGCTGAGTGTAAGATAGTTTTAAATTGCTTTAATCGAGTCAATAAGTTACATTTAATTCAATTGTACACTAATTCATGCCTAACAACTCACACACCCACAGGTTACCTTTTATTAAGAAAACATGTAACACAAAATGTTTTGAGGTTAATCTAGTTGAGCTATTATAAAGACTAAATGCATACCTGGAGCTTGCTTTAATTTATCTTGCCATAGTAGAGGTTTCAACCAGGCAGAATATATCGGATGCCGTCAATCGAGACAGGCGCGGATTCAAGGAGGGGGCGGCCCCCCCCCCAAGCCATGGAGAACAGAATTTTTTATGCCAGAAATTTTTGAACGCAC
The DNA here is from genome assembly GCA_034769895.1 of Magicicada septendecula. Lineage (NCBI taxonomy): Eukaryota > Metazoa > Arthropoda > Insecta > Hemiptera > Cicadidae > Magicicada > Magicicada septendecula. The sequence continues at coordinate 163,565,550 of CM068371.1, read as the reverse complement.
AGTTACATTAAAAACGACAAGGGAATACAAAGTACAAGTGTAACAGAAGACAGGCGATCTTATACCCTAAAGCCTGGGGCGAAGCGAGTTCCTACGTATGCACGCGAGCATAACCGAAGACAGTCGATCAGTATCAGTCAGTACTGGCCTCGAAAAGTATGATTTTACCTTTCCCACCTTCTCATTTCGTCATTTTTGCATCTTTTTGCTTGAAACTTTTTTATATTATTCTTTGATTAATATTGAATGCCGTTAACCTAACTTTTGAGTTTTAAATAATTGTTAAATAATAAATTTATGCAAAAAACAATTTGACAACTAGGCGGCGCCACATTTGCGGTACAGACACAGTTTATACAGTTGCGACACTTCTTATGGGATAAGTGTCCGCTCCCGCCGCCATGTTCGATCATGCGCAGTAGAAAAATGTGGATGCTTTCAGTTCAGAGTATGGAGTGTCGCAGCTGTATAAACTGTGGTACAGAGCACGCTTAATTATTCACCACAACTATAGTTGATTTTTGTCTCTACGTTTGCATAGTTCGAGTCTGTTATTACTCTTCATCGTCAACAACTGTATCATGGTAAGTGACATTTGAAATCATACTAATTAAGCTGTGAGACTCGCGCCTATGAGATTTTCTCTCATGTTCCGACGTAAAGAGCGATTTTTTAGTTCACAATTATAAATGACGATCGTCGCACTCTCTAGCTGAGTTTTATGACCTTCACTAGAGCTGGTAACAGTATCAGTGACAGGTGCATTTCAGCTGTGCCAGTGGTATTTTGTCAGCTTACGTCATCTAGTGTGAGAGATATTCTCATTGCGCGAGTTCTCGAGTTCCATTTTTGTGTACATTGTTTTATTACATGTATGTTTCGATTTTTTAATAATTTTATAAATTACTACTTTTTTTAATTTTCTGTTATTTAAATTTTAGTTAAAGCAAACTTTTTTGTATAAGTGTGCAGTTTATTACATTATTTTGAGTTGTAAAAGTCACTAACGTTTAGCGTTAAGTGTAAGCTAATAAAAACATAATTATTTGGAATGTTTATTAATTAACTTTTTTATTGAAAATTAAAAGTGTACAACTTCCAAATTGCGTTTTAAAATACTTTATAAAATGTCCGTCAAGTAATATTTTTTTTCCAGGCCAGTGGTTCTTCCGGCAGTAAAAAGCGCCCTGCCAGAACAATAGATTCCTTTTTTCATCCAGTACGTCTTAAACTCGCGAAGTCTGGAACCATTGACGAAAAAAATCCGTCACAGGATATTGAGGATCATTCTAAAAATTCAGCGGAAGGAAATTATAGTACCAGCACGTCTCTTGACTCTTCACCCGGACCATCAACATCATCTCAAATACCGATAAGTGAAGCAGACCTCACAACTTTCCAAAATGATATAGCCATCTTCATAGGTAAACCTATCGATGGCTATACTAAATGTCGGCTTTTAGAACCACCTTGGCAGCCTCCAGAAAATTACCAATTCCCTTTCTCAGTGCATAAAAAGGGAGGTACGTACGAAAGAAGATTTGTTAGACATGATCATTTGTTAAAATATCCCTGGCTAGTGATTTCGCCTAGTGAAAAGGGGTGGTACTGTAAATATTGTACCTTATTCGCAACCAGTCATGTCGGAGGATATGCAAAAAGTGTAACTCTTCAAAAGCTTGTGACAAAACCATTACAGTCATTTTCAAAACTTCTAGGCCAGGATGGCGCTCTTGACGTTCATAATAATAACTTATACCATCGTCAAGCTGCGACATCAGCGACACAGTTTTTATGCTCTTATCATAGTCCAGAAAAAGAAATTATCAACCAAATCAGTTCTCACAGATTGGTGCAAATAAAAGAAAACAGAGAAAGACTAAAGCCCATTATAAAAACTCTGATATTTCTTGGGCGACAAAATATTCCCTTAAGAGGACATAGAGATGAAGGAAACATAAATCTATCATCTGAAGTATCTGAAGCCTCGTACAAAAGTCCAATAAATCAAGGAAACTTTAAGGAGCTCCTTCGTTTTAGAGTTGAGGCTGGAGATAAAACCCTAGAAAATCATTTAAACACAGCCAACTCCAGAGCAACGTATATAAGCAAAACTACACAAAATGATTTGATCGAGTGTATTGGAGATGAAATATTATCAACAATACTACAAAGAATAAGAAAAATTCAAGTACCGTCTGCCTAGTGGCAAAAGCTAAAGAGCATGATAATGTCTTTCGGCCGCCAGCTAAACGCAACATTTGCAGAAAGGAAACAATCAGTCAGTCAGTAACCATAATAATGTTGCGTTATGTTCTTTGATTTTAATGTTTCTCTCTGCCAAACATTGTGTGGACATATTAAACACGCTGTTTTTCCTAATCATGGTTTTATATTTCTTTAAACAGTAAGCTGGAAAACCATTATTAGCTAACCTCATAATTAAAAAATAACCTATCTACAGCTATGCAGTGTTGTTTGCTTGTTAGGTCTTTAATCTGCGACGACGTTAGCATGTTAGCGGTCGCGGTTTTAGTTAACGATTCCCGGCTGGTAAATTGTGCTAACACTTGATTTTAAACTTTCAGGACGCTTTATAAATCTGGTTTAATTGTTTTCAGTGATATTATTTTTAACACATTATATATATTGCGACGTATCAAAACAAACGTTTATTTACAACAATCCCAATGACGTCACGCAAGAATGACGTCATGCAGCATGATGCGTTACAGTTTACAGCGTTACAGAAATTTTCAAATGATGGCCAGCCAAAAGACATTATCATGTCAAAAGCAAATTGTACAGCATCATGTTCGACGAGACAACAGATGTAGCTCATATCTCGCAGCTAAGTTTGATAATACGTTACATCGACGAAGGATGTGTGAGGGAGGATTTTATTAAATTTACAGATGCTTATAAATATTTACAAGATGAATACAATGAAGTGGGAAGTGTAAACGAACCTGTGTTATCGGGAGAATATCTCGGGAAAATTGTCACAAACATTCTAAAAGAATTTGACATCGACCTAAGCAACTGTGTCGGGATCGGCACTGATGGGTGTAACGTAATGGTCTCCGAAGCCACTGGGGCTGTAAACAAAATACAGAAGGAAGCCAAAACGCCATAAGATGCCCATGTTATAATCACGCGCTCAATTTATCAATTTCCAAGTCATCATGTGTTCAGAGTGTAAGAAACTCTATTGGGGTTACGAAACAAACTATATCATTTTTTAGAGCATCTGCCAAAAGGAATGTCGTTTTGAAAAATGTATTGGGAGGACAACTGTCAACATTAAGTGAAACGAGGTGGGTGGAGAGACACACAACAGTGCTACAGTTTCGCGCAGACATCCAAAAAATAGTTCAAGCATTAGAAATAATTTCACAATGGCAAGAACTGGAAACAGCATCAAAAGCAAGATCACTCATTGCTGCTCTCTCTGAGAGTGAATTCATTATCAGTATAGTTAGCCTGAGTGATGTTCTATCAATTACGCTTCCTCTGAGCTGTTATTTACAAAAGGAGGAAGTAAATTTGGACAGAGCAAGTGAATTTGTACAGAGTACAGTAAAATCTTTGGATGAAAAAAGAATTAATTGTGAAAAACAATTTGACGTTTTATTCAAAGAGTGCAAACAGATTGCTCTTTCTTTGGGCAAAGAAATAAAGATGCCCCGGTTGGTTGGGCATCAGAAGCACAGATCAAACCCTCCTGTGAGTATGAGTCAGCAAGATGATTATTATAGAATATCAGTTTATATACCAATAATAGAATCTATTACGCAAGATCTGAAGGTGCGTTTTTCGCAAGAATCGTTACAAATCTATGGCTTGACAACTTTAATACCCAAAATGATTGTATCAGAAGATCTGACTGATGAGAACAACAAGAGGGCAATATTAAAGAGATTACTAAATTGCATTGCTCAGTTTGGCTCTACTTTTGACATTAACATCGCTGCAGGTGAACAGCAAATGACGGGTGAACTTCTCATGTGGAAAAACATATATGAATATAACAAAGACAACATTCCTCGAAATGCAATCCTAAGTTACAATGCATGTGACGAAGATGTATTGCCTATAATTAAAAGACTTCTCCACGTTTTGGTGGTTCTTCCAGCTAGTGTGACAAGTGCTGAACGATCGTTCTCGACTCTCAGAAGGCTGAAAACGTGGATACAATCCCGTATGGGAGAAGAATGTTTAACAGGATTAGCTCTAATGAACATTCATAGAGACATTGATATTGACGTCGAGAAAGTTATAGATCGGTATTCAAGAAAATCTCATCGACGATTAGATTTTGTAGTTTAAAGAATCAAGTTTCTTTAACCAAAACAAATTAATTTTTAGTCATTTTAACTTATTAATAATATACTTTTCAGTGGTTTATTTGAGACATTGAGTCCTTTGTCCTTTAGTCATAATTAGTGTTATGATAAAGCTAGCAACTTTTGCAATTTATTATACATGGTTAATTAAGCTCAATTAAACTATGGTTATCTTCAGTATACACATTTATATAATGTAAATTATATAAATATAATGGAAATTATATAATAAGAACTACATTGTTATATAATGAAATACAATGAATAATGAATGAAATTGTTTATTTTTATTAAATCGGGGAAATTCGGTAAAGAGCAAACTTGACGTCTGGATCCGCGCCTATTTCCTATGGGTATTAGGGGGTTTAAGATCGACGCGCGCGCACGCGCGTGTGTGTGTAACAATCCTATCACTTTTTGATTCGCCCCCCCCAAAATCAAACTCTGGATCCGCGCTTGTAGTGAATACATTCGAACGTGTGATAAATGTCAATGTTGCAAAGACACGGACAACAGGAATTTATTTGGGGGCACGCGGCCCATATTGCCAATGCAAAGGGGTGACCTAGTTAGTGGAGATTTCTACGGGCCATTACCGATGTCGGCTGGCGGAGTCAGATACCTTTTTGTCTTGGTGGACAACTTCACCAAATTCGTTAAGTTATACACACTAAGAAGAGCAGCGACTACAGCAACACTTCGGGGAGTTCGCCAGTATTGTAATGAGTTTGGCACTCCGAAAGCGATTTTGACCGACAACGGTACGCAATTTACTTCTAAGCAGTGGGTAAGTGGGTTATACGAGCTACAAATAAAACCCAGGTATACAGCCATTCGTAACCCTTGTGCAAACCTTGCTGAATGAGTCAACCGTCAGTTAGGCAATTTATTTAGAATATTTGTTAGTGATCAACACACTAAATGGTCGCGATTTGTGACAACGATTGAAAGTTGCATAAACGAAACGTTTCACGAAATGATCGAAATCTCGCCTTATGAAGCACATATGGGAAGGAAGCCAACATGTATATGGGAAAATTACATTGACAAGGAAATCTCGGGAGACTGTCAAACAGATAAAAATCAAATCTTCGTGAAAATGAAGACAAAACGAGAAAAGCAGGCAAAGAAAATGAATGCGAATTATAAGACAATGAAATTTGAAGTTGGAGATCTCGTACTAATTAGAACATACTGCCAATCCGATGCTATCCAGCAATGGATCGACAAGTTTTGCGAACTATACAGCGGACCTTACAAAGTGCAGCAAATCTTAGGGGAGGCGACGTATAAGCTCATGGACTGCGATGACGAACGCAAGATTCGCGGCAAGTTTAATATTAGACAGCTAACAAAATATTTTATCCAGAGGAATGAAGAGTGAAGGAAGAAAATACATATATACAGTAAACAAAATAGATTAGTGAGGAGAAATGTATACACGCATACATTAGAACATTCATGAAAAAAAAGGAGGTTGTATATTAGTTAAGGAATTTGGAGTGATAGGATCGTTTCACAAAGTTAGGGTGAGTGACGCGACAAAATCATTCAAGTTGACTTAGCTAAGTTAAATGAATTGTCAAAAGAATAACATAGAGATATTTTATGATGTTCAAATATGTTAAAGACTAATATATAGAAGTAAGTTATTGTGTATATATGTAAGAAGTATAAAAGACTATGTGTGGACTAAAATAATAATAACAAAGGACATTCAGTGAGTAATGTGAAGTAAGTAGGAATAAATTGCTCGAAGTTGAGAGGACAATAAGAGCTATTTCATGTATTAATTATTTCTCATGTATTAATTATTTGTAAGATAATTGTAAAATATTATATTGAAATTGCTAGTGCTAAGAACACATATATACTTATGTAACTGAAACTCTAATATAAAAAAAAAAACGAACAAATATGTTATAGTAGATCTAACACTTATTTATGATTCAAGGAGTAGGAAGATGTATATTAATATGCACATTTATTGAAATGATACGAATATAATGGTCATGTAAATCTTATTTCAATTTTTATGAAAAAGTAAAATTAGCATGTGTTTAGAACTTTGAAAATATAGGATTGATTTGTAGTAATTCAATTATTAATACGCTTTATATATTAGCAAGTAGAAATGTTTATGACTATGTATAGTATAAATTTACTGAAATGTAGGAATGATTAATCGAATTTATGAGTTATGAAGTCATTGTGGGTAGACATCAAGCATGACTTGAACGTTATTCTTATTGCTTAGAACAAAAGATATATATAAAATGCATTCATACCTTCCAGATAAGCAGCAATAAATTCGGAAATGAGATTAAAAGTTAAGGGGGGTGATAATAACAAAAGTAGGTCAGTAAAATAAAAATAAAAAAATGGGGGGGCTCGCGTACTAATACTCTCTCCAGTGGAAGATGTACATGAATAGACACTTGAGACAGGGCATGAATTTAGTTTCTCCGGATTCCCTGACTCATCACATTGAAACCAAATTGGGGACGCTATAGTGTAAATTTTTAAAAATATATCTAAAATATTTTTAAAGGACGCAACCGACGCAAAGGCAGTTAGTATCTGTCAAGAGTGTGATGGATAGGGGAGAGATACAACCGTCATTCGGACAATACGTGTATTCAAGAACACGACAATGTGACGTCTTGTTTAGTGGAGGCAATAATTCTAAATTGCTGTGTTAAATTAGGGTGAGGCGAGAGAAAACGGCTTCATAACAAATAGACAAAAGGCAACGCCTTGTACATGCACTTTACCGAGAATACGAGAGGCGAACAATGTAACACCATCTGTGAAAGATCCGAGATGACACTCTGACACAAAGGGTTTACAATGACATTACGTAAAGGTTAGTCATATGAACAATAAGGGTTTTGTTGCGAGAGAAAATAGACGATGTAACGACAACGGGGGGTTCGTATACGATTCCGGACATGAATGGAACTAGGAGAAAGGCAGTTGTACTGTACCAGAAGTTATCAACCAGCAGTGAGTAATAAAAACACTGAACGGATACAGCAAAACAATACTGAAATTCGTTACGCTTGAGACCAAAGGACGATAGGGTGACAGGGTATAAATCAGAGGTACAAAACTCAAACTTGAGTTGAACAAAAGGATGATTGCCAGGTGGAGGAATTGCTCTTTTCGAAGAAATAAGGGTGATGACACCAGAAAGTATGTCGGAGTAGGGTAGACAGCCTATCAGAGACCAAAGTTTGGCCAGGGCTGGACACAAGAACTATGTTGCCATGGAAACGATTGACGTAAACGAATCAGAAGGGAGTTGTGAACATGACTCAAGACTTTGGGTGGAGACTTCAAAGGAATTGAGACAAGAAACCAATGAGAAAGATGGAAGATGGTAGAGAGATGAGCAAGAGATGTTGGAAGGGAGGTGAGATGATAAAACTGAGTGTTTAACACGAGGAGACCCCAGTGGTATTAGAAATTTTTCCCAGTTGTATTATAAATTTTGTCCAGTTGTATTATAAATTTTGGCCAGTTGTAATATAAATTTTATACCAGTAGTAGTACAATTTTACCGAGAGTATTATAATTTTACGAGAGTATCATATAACTGTTAGTCAGTATCTTATAGACTTTAGTCAGTCTTACATAAACTTTGCTCAATATTATTGAGATGTGCCGTAACTAAGTACATTAGTATGTTACGAGTTCGGAATATCAGTTTTCAATCAACGATATTATAGACTCATAGTATTATTGAACTTACACACTCATCATTATATACGTTAGCGCGTAATAACTTTATAATATGTCAGTTTTACTACCACAACGGAGCACGACATAGTGTGTAGTAAACGGTAAGCGCGGTGGCAATACGTTAATTAACAGTTTCAATCTACTCATAGTAAGAACTGAGGTGTTAAAATGAATGGAAACATTATCGGTTAACAAGTAATTAATGTATAAACAATCTATCCTTGGTATTACATGTATATATCTAAATCAAACGAGACCGGATGCATACCGAAGCGGAGTGCGAGAGATGCATCGCGGAAGTGTGAGATCATTTGTGATATAGTGATAAGTGCAAAGTAATCGTACTGGAGAGTACAGGACAGAGACACCGGATGGAGAGTCTTCACAATTTGGATATCAATTAACAAGTAACGTAAATTATTTATTGTTAGCAGTTACTAATACACTGACCTGTTTCTCACAAAGAAACCATGTAAAAATGAATATAAATGATCAGATAATAGTTAAATCCTCTAAATGATCACTATAGTAGATGCAAGTCTGGAGCATGAACTCATTGAGTGTAGGGAGATGTTAAATGTAAGGTATAATTTATTACATACTTCTGTTGTATACTAGAATAGTAATATTAATTAACAAATAAATTGTGTAACATTGTCTTATTTACAGGAACATGAAGATGTATTATCATGAATGTTGATTATTAATTGTTAGTAGATAATAAACAGTAACATATAGATCCAGACACGCGTATGAGTTTTATTATTACAATACCAAATAGTGATCAATAAATATGCAAGATATGAAAGAAGGTGAAATCATGATAACAGTGAACCACACTAATTCAGTTGATGTCTAATATGAATATTTGGATTAACTCATTAGTTAATTACTTCATACTTTGATTGACATCTAAACACAAGATAATATGAAAGATATCAAAATTATATTCATGAGTATTTTATGATAGATAAAACGTATTCAATATCAATTCACACATCAATCATAAATAAATAAATGGAATAATTATCTTAACAACAAGTATTGAGTTGCATTGGCTCCCAATCGCGGGGCTTAAGAAGATTATAAATCACCACTTAAGACTAAATTAAATTGATTTATTAATTAATTACCAGCATAATTAATTCATACTGCAATGGCACACCAACCTGTGGCAAGAATTAAATTTATATCTGGATTACGATCCAATAGTTAAATCAATTAACCAATTTAATTAATTAACATAAATTAATATAATTTGCATAAATAAACCCCAAAGTGCACTTCTTATCATTTTTGTGATACTGACACCCCATTTATGCTCTGCCTTAGTAATGACATTGTCACACAGCTCATTCCTCCAAACATTTAATTTGTCCGTTAGTGTCTCCAGAAGTGTCAATGCTTGAATAAAGCTTATTCCTTTGGTCTGCAAGATTTTCTGGATTTTGTCCATAGAAGAAAGAATATCTGTCCAGAAAAAGAGAAAGGTCACAAAATTAAAGTTTTCTATCGCATTAATTATTACTGCTGCATCCACCCTCGTATCGATTGTTTCAGTTGGTGTATCCCTCAGTTTCTCCAGTGCAGCGATCACTTCATCCACCTGAGTGGATATTGCTTTTACCTCATCTGCTTTTGAACTCCACCTGGTATCACAATGTCCTTTTAGTGTAATATTAACGTAGTCTTTAAGAACACTCCATCTATGAGTGGAATAGGAAAAGAAGGTGAATAGACATTCTACCCTCCCAAAAAATGTCACTGCCTAAACATTTACATGAGTTGCATGAACTCCAACCAAGTTAAGTACATGGTTGTCACAGGGAACAAACACAGCTAGTGGATTCAAATCTAATATTCTCTTCTGAACTCTTGAATGGATACCAGCCATTGTTGCTTGATTATCATACGACTGACCTCTGCAATCACTAAGATTCAATCCATCTCTCTCAAATTTACTTGTAACAGCTTCTGTGATCGCTTCCAATATTTTCATTTCTAAAGGAATAAAATCTATGAAGGCTTCCTTGATATCAACAGAGTTGCATTTAATTTCAACAAATCTTATAATCTGAGACATTTGTTCTACATGTGCAGCATCTGATGTGTCAAATATTTGCACAGTCTTTCTCCCAACAGGCTTATTATTTTATTTTTAATAAAATACTACTTTTTAATAGTAATACTATTTTTATATTTTTTATATAATGTAACTTTCTTTTTTAATTTACTTTTTATTATTTTGTAATATCGATAATTTATATTTTGAAATTTTCATCGGGCGCCATGTTGCAAACTGAAATACACCAAATATGTATACTTACCTAAGGTCAGAATTCGTGTTAGCGAACCAGTACTTGCGGAATGTATTACCTGAAATAACTCACTCTGGCTTATATTGTTTACCAATGACATTACCGTTTATTATCAAAAGGACTCTAAGTGCATCTGAAAATGACTCTACTGAACTATGTGCCAAACACGCACGTAACTATGCCTCGGGGCGTAGTCCCATTTATTTTGTAAACATATAATATCCCTTAAACATTTTATAAGCCCTCCAAAATAACATGTTTTATACTTGTTACATAATAAACATAATATATTGTTATTAAAAATGACTTCATAACCCAGCAGTTATTAATTATTGTAATGAAATATCCTCTCTCTCTCACTCGCACTCTCATTCGTGGTACAAAGTTTTAGTTAATTGACTTCCCCAAAATTTAGCTCATTTTAATGAATTGAATTTAAATGAAAAGATTATTTAAACCCTTAGTTGGACTTTTGTACCTCCCCCCCATTTTTATGACTTAGCTGGAAATTCTTCGAAGATGTCCCATCGTTGATCTCACACTCTTGATGTTGTCGTAACTCAAAATTTGGGGTTTACGTCGAACTGTTATTTTAAAAAAAAATACTGCACTTTCACATATTTAACAAAAACTTGGTTGTGTAAAATTTAGATATAAGTAGCTTTTAGAGAATTGCCGGCCGGCATGCTACTCTGATGAGACGAGACTGTCTTTGTTCGCAACGCTGCAATCCAGAGGTGGGGGACAAACTACGTCACTCATTCCTTTGTGTATCTCGCCCAACCCTATTTGTTTACAAACGTATTACGCCTTGCATACTTTTGGCTGACGTAATCATGGGCGCAGCTGGTTGACACATTAACATGACGAACTGTTTTTTTGATGTTTCTGTGAGTCTATCCCTGACCTTGACGCAAATCCTGTCCACTCAATATTACGTAGTTAAAAACCCTTATAAAACTTTACTAGGTTTTATTTATATGACTTTAAATAAAATTACCATTTATATCCATTATTCCCCAAAATATAATAGGGCCAGAATTGTACCGTTACAAAACCCCCTCAATGAGAGGTTTTATGCCGAAGGATAAAAACTCTCATTGACACATTCATACTTCCTAAAGGGATCAGCTAGGATATGTTGCCACAACCCCCTTACTATTTATGTAAAAGAATACAACTCACCCGTGGTCCAATGATGGTGACCGTACCTGCATGACCTTACTGGACTTCTCCGGAGAGATCCCAACACCATAAGGCCAATCAGGCGCGTAACGCTCCTGTTCTGACGCGCAGGCCAGCTCAGGACCGCCGTCACAGCATCACCAAACACTGAAACAATAAATCAAAAATATCAAAATAGTGGCTTGGTATAATACCATATCCCTAACTGATCTGTTTCCCCTTAGCTATGTGGTGGTTTGTGTTAAGAAGCACTGGGTTTGCTTTAACTCAACAAGAATTATACAGAAGTTCCATTCTCTTAATTCACTACACTTAACATTATAAAATTTGTTCGATTCCCATCGATAATAATTAACCCTTTCTATCATAATTAATATAATTATAAGAAGAAACATAAATCTTTATACTACAATTTAAACACATAATCTAAAATTTACTAAGATACAATTATCAAAATCTCCCTCTTTCTGAAACATTTTCTCTTTTATAAAAAAAAATTACTATTATTATTATTATTATTAACAGTAAGTGATCCGGCGCTGTTAATAATACTTGTCCCCTTTACTCCTCCACACACACTATTCCCCCCCCCCCGAACTGTTGCGTTCAGTTGCCTCCACAAGGACTGAGGCAGAAGGAGTGAGCACTTTTTTCTTTTCTCTCTCTCCCATCCTTGCTTCAGCTTTACAAAAACTTCAAGGTAAGTACCCCTACTTTTTATCTTAATATATGCCCCTAAGGTCTACAACCCCTACTGAGGTGAAAATAGCCTATGCTCAAAAATAATCTTAGATTCCCTTTTTTTAAAACCCCATTAAATTTCTACGTTTAACCAATTTCAAAGGCAACCAACTATGGTCAGGTTTTACAATTTCTGCCCACAGCTGGTTGTCGTCCAAAACCACGATCTGGGTGGGTAAGGCTGAGATCGCCCGAAATGTAGGGAATCGCATTTAAAACATGTCATACACACATACAATTCATGTTTAAATTCCTACACTAATATATAATAAACATAATATATAATAATACACTCATAATTAACATTGCGATTATTACATTAAAATAACCAATTCACATTTAACTTTGATCAAAATTTACATACCCTACATCTTTAAATTTGTGTATAAAATTATAAACATTACATTTTAATTTCAATTGAACTTTTATTAATTAGCCATCAATTATTTATCATTTACTATTTATTTATCATTTACTACCATTTAATTCTTCACAAAATTTCAAAATTTATTATTAACATTCATATTACACTATATTTCATTTCTTATTACCTTTCTACTATGAATTTTCTACTTAACCTTTCACATTTTGATCATTTATTAGTCTGGGTGACTCCTGTATTCACTATGCTTTGATTTATTATATCGGCATTAATATCTATAGCCTTACTCACCTTCCTTCTAACAACCACTATTAACAACCAGATTTACATATTATGACACCAATCTCTCAATTATAAACCCCTTCACTAATTCCACTTACCTCAATTTATTCTCCTCTTTGTACTAGGATGTGTGTACCCAACCTGGCAATATACACGTTCATAACCTTTTGTCCTCCACCAAATATCGGCAAACACTTTTACCCTTCTCTAATTACGGGAACTGCCACAACGCCGCACGTTGATCACTCCTTACACCACTACCCTTACTACAAAATATCACCATCAATAAATATATTTACCAGGAAAGAAACATCCAGAATATTCCTTAGGACCAAGCGATCATTTGAAAAAGCACAGTTAGAAAATCTCCAGAGTGACTTCGTTAAACACAACTCAGAGATTTCTACCAGACTTTCAAGAACAAACTTAAGGGTTACCAAGCCCCAAGTACGAGTTTTAGAAATGAACAGGGAAAAATTGGACTGAACAACCAAGAAAACTGTGAGATACTTGCTGGATACTTTCAAGATATTTTGAATTGCCCACCCCCTACTTCTAGATTAGAAATCCCAGACCCACCAGAAAACTCAGAAGAGGATGAACCACCAACAAAAGACGAAATCAGAGATGTAATCAAGAACCTCAAAAACAACAAGGCAAGTGGAGAAGACTCGATAACAGCAGAAATGATGAAATGGGCTGAGCCAGAAATTCTAGACGACCTTCATAGAATCATTTGCGAAATCTGGGAAACCGAAAAAATTCCAGAAGAATGGAAAACAGCGCTGATCCATCCCCTCCACAAGAAAGGGGATAAGCAAGATGTCAATAACTATAGAGGAGTGTCCCTCCTTTCAATTGCTTATAAAATTTTCTCGAAGATTCTTCTAAACAGAATAGAAGATACGCTTGACAAACAGTTGAACAGATCTTCAACTTAAAATCAATAATCCGTCATAGAATGCTGAGCAGCAAGAAAATTGTGGTGTCCTTTATAGACTTCAAAAAGGCATTTGATTCAGTGGACAGAGAGACCTTGGAAAGGATCATAAGAGAATTTGGAATCAAAACAAAACTAGCAAATATAGTCAAAGAGACCCTAACAAACACAACATCCAGGGTGAAGTTCATGGGAGAGCTATCTCGTCCATTCGAAATTAAGACAGGAGTGAGACAGGGCGACGGCTTATCGCCACTCCTATTCAACTGTGTCCTAGAGAAGATCGTGAGAATTTGGAACTTGGAACTGGAGAGTCGAGGAATAAACCCAATATGCCTCGGAAGAAAGTCGGGAGGGATTAAAGTCAACTGCCTGGCGTTTGCAGATGACTTTGCGGTACTATCAGAAAACCCAGAAGAAGCAACCGTACAAATCAATCTCTTGGAAAAGATAGCCAGCCAAACAGGACTAAGGATCTCAGTTGAAAAGACCAAATTTATGACAAATGACAAACATGGACCAAAATTCCTTGAAACGGAGATAGGACGAATTGAAAGAGTCAAAAAGTTCAAGTACCTGGGTGAGACTATACAGGAGAATGGGTTAGAAAAAGCAGCTGTTGGAGATCGAATTCTAAAAATGGAAAGAGCATATGGATTAACAAAAAATATCTACAACACGAAATGCATCTCCTGGAATGCCAAAATAAGGAATTACAACACCGTCGTAAAAACGGAATGTCTCTACGCCAGTGAATGCCTCTCGATGAACTATAACCTCGACAAACTAGAAGTCTTGGAAAGGAGAATTTTATGAAAAATCATGGGTGCAGTTCGGACTGAAGATGGATGGAAGCTGCGAAGCAATAGGGAAGTCTACCAGAGCGTGGAAAGAATCTCGGAGACTATGCGGAGGAGGAGGCTGACATTTCTCGGACATCTATACAGAATGGACAAAAATCGATTAACCAAACAAATATTCGACTACCTCTGGAAGAAGAAGACCACTACAACGTAGATTAAGGAAGTTAGAAGAGATTTAGAAAAGTCGAATATCACAGAGTCCCAAATGTTAGAAAGAAGTGAATTTAGGAGTACAGTGAAAAATCTTGAATTGTTTCAAGATGCAGGAAGACCTAATAGAAGTGGACGAACTTGGACAGAAGATCAAAGGAAACAAGCCAGTGAGCGTATGAAGGAGTATTGGAGACAGAGGAAACTCCAGGCAAAGAAAAAGAAATAAAGTTGTAGCGTGATCCTAAGTGGTCAATTCGCTATTAAAAAAATATATATATATATATATATATATATATATATATATTTACCATTCACATTACTCACCTCTCCCCATATAATCACTAACACCACTGTGTCCCTAAAATGTCTAATACTCTCTTTGTGTGTTTCTGGTATTTCAAAATTCTTATTTTCTCTAACCCCCATTAACTTTAATTGACTAACTCAAATCCCTTTATTTTATTATTATCACCCAGGCTCTATCCCTTTTTAACACTTTACATTACTGTGATAATTGACAATTGCATTAGAAAATTCATCCCTCACCTACTAATAACAATACATCTCAATATTCAATTATATTACATGCTTAATCATTTATTATTCATTAGAATCTAAATCTCATAAAATCATTTAACTTCATTATCAAACTTTCCTTTGTACAACCTTAATTAAGTAATTAATCTTCAATTATTTAATTCAATTATTTAAAATTTCATCATTACTTTCATCACTTGTTTAATCAAAAACAATGTTAATTGTTATTATTAAATCAATTAAACTATAACCTCCTGTTACATATATGGTTTACATAAAATTACCTGTAATACACAACATCAAGAATACACAAATACATTGGCATTAATACACATAAAAATATACAATCCAAACTTATTATTTTATCATTGACCAAAATCAGTTCATAAACAGTCTATTTCAAAACCACTGTTCACATAATTAAATGTTCATTCAATAAACACTCTACCCTCCATCATTGAACAACAGTCGAATCTTAGGTCTATACAACTTATTTTTTATTAAATATATGATATTATTATTATCAATATAATACTTATTTAAATTTTTATATCCTTCCACAATGTCGTTTGAATTAATATGCCTATTCCATATCAATTTATCATATACCATGTCATCATAGGGTATGGTCCTGTCTCCCTCAGTATTATCTGTCATAATCATGTAAGTTATAAAGTCATTACTATCGTCATCATAATTATCTACTACGACACCCTTTACTTCACAAGGTAAGTAATTGTTATCAGTATTATCATCATCTACTATTCCTGCTATCTCAGCTTTAATACAAGGTATGTATTCACTATAATTATCTACCATCTCTACTCCTAACCTTTCTACAAATTCTCTATAGTTTCTTTTTACTTTAAAAATCTCTATCTTTCTCTTTCTCTCACAATACCTCTCTCTCTCTCAATATATTTCTCACCATAACACCAAGCTACACTCTCTCTCTCAAAATATGCAGGGGACACTAACTCATAATTACAGCACCACCTATGAGGTGCACAAAAAAAAAACCAGGGACAACTTTAATTGCAGACCTATCGTCTTCCAAATATACATTGAAGGCACT
The DNA here is from genome assembly GCA_034769895.1 of Magicicada septendecula. Lineage (NCBI taxonomy): Eukaryota > Metazoa > Arthropoda > Insecta > Hemiptera > Cicadidae > Magicicada > Magicicada septendecula. The sequence continues at coordinate 163,548,984 of CM068371.1, read as the reverse complement.
CTTGTCCTTCTTAAACACACGTGAAGCCTTTACTTCACACCCAACTACACAATTAAGGGAAAAATCTACCCCCTGCATCCCCGCTACAACTATACTTTCTTTACACTTTCTCTCTGACTCAATACATTCTAACATCTCATTATCACTCCCAATATTCTCATCATCATTTTCTAACACCATGTTCTTAATTATATCATTATTATTATCTGTAAACTCATTATTCAAATTATCATTGCTACTCACCTTATTAATTAGCACCTTGTTTGCACTTAAACTAACCTCTTTCTGATTTTTACTTGTATCCACCTCACCTACCTCGTTTTTTATCTTCACAGCACTTAAACTAGCACTATTTTCTGTAAATGTATCATCATTACTACCTACACTATTCTCTACCTCGCTTTTATTCTTGTAATTCTCGTCTACTTTATTCTTTGTTCTATCAAACTTCTCATTTACTAACGCTACAATGTTTTCTTTCGTTTTATCGAAATGTACATGCATTTCATCGATTATTTTATCGAACTTAAAATTTTGTCTTTTGATTTCGTTTGTCATTTCATTGAACTTTTCATCAAAACTATTTTTGATTTCATTTTTCTGCTCGTTAAATGTTTTATCAAAATTTATTATTATTATTATTAGTTTTACACCTTGCATACTTTTGGCTGACGTAATCATGGGCGGAGCTGGTTGACACATTAACATGACGAACTGTTTTTTTGCTGTTTCTGTGAGTCTATCCCTGACCTTGACGCAAATCCTGTCCACTCAATATTACATAGTTAAAAACCCTTATAAAACTTTACTAGGTTTTATTTATATGATTTTAAATAAAATTACCATTTATATCCATTATTCCCCAAAATATAATAGGGCCAGAATTGTACCGTTACAATAATACTATTTTTAATAGTTGCCAAAAGATACATATAATAGTGGATTCAAATCTAATATTTTCTTCTGAACTCCTGAATGGATACCAGCCATTGTTCCTTGATTGTCATACGACTGACCTCTCCAATCGCTAAGATTCAATCCATCTCTCTTAAGTTTACTTCTAATAGCTTCTGTGATCCCCTCTGCTGTTTTTACTTATAAAGGAATAAAATCTATAAAGGCTTCCTTGATATCAACAGAATTATGTTTAATTTCAACAAATCTTATAATCTGAGACATTCTACACGTGTTACATCTGATGTTGTGTCAAATATAATACTAAAGTACTTCGCCTTCTTACATGCAGTAATAATATATTTGCACACTCTTTCTCCTAACAGGCTTATTATTTCATTTTGAATAGTTGGCGAAAGATACGATATACGCCCAGATTTACAAGAGACTGAATCCAAATGAGATCTCATGACAGGGTCAAATTTGTATTTTAATAAAGCCAAAAGGTTTCCAGAATTTGGATCGTTAGTAATTGACTCTTGATGTCCTCTCAGTGCCAGTTTTGGTTGTGCAAGAGTTTGTACTGTGGCAATGACCCGTTCGAGGATTTCTTTCCACAGCTTAGCTGAATTACTCATTTGTTCCTAAAGTAGATCATCAATGAGTCCCCCTCTGTTTAAAGAACGTTCTAATTCCTTCCATTCTAAAAACGCAGACCGATGAGCAGGACTATTTTCATGATCCTGAATACGAGTATTTAACTTTTGGCACGACAAAAACCCATTTTAAATTATTGAACTGGCTTCTTTGATAGTTTTTTTGTGGAAATAAAGTGCAACAAAAACAAATAGAGATTTTTTAGTTGGAGAAAAACACATCCAAGTGTGATTTATCTTTTCACCATTTTGTAAGGTTTTATCAAACCAGTACTTGATTAAGGATCGTCCATCTTCATCTTCACAAAAATGGCTGTCCTTGTTCTGCAACTGACATGTTTCTCTATTCACTATTATATCTCGGAAGGATTGAGATATCTCACTTGGCCAAACTCCCATATCTTGTAGAGCAGCACCGAGAACACGGTCTACGTTGTTGCTAGTAATGTTCTGTTCTTCATCGCCTGTAATTTCAAGACTGTACGATGCAACATCAACCATGGTACTAGAACCAAATGAATCTTGTAACTGTACTTTGACACTTTCACAGTTTGAAGTTTTCACTTCGTTAACTTTACTGTATTTATCAACAGTCTCGTCGCTAACAACATCCATTTATGATCGCAAGTTGATTCCTTGTTAATTGTAATATTTTGACACTCATCGTTTGATTTTCCTTGAATAAAAGACTTCATAAACTCGTTGGAACTTGTTGTAGCTATTAATCTTTCTTCCCTCCTCTTCCAAAACTGGGCGGCACTGAGTTTACTTCGTTTCATATCAGCTGCAAATAAAATTCAAAAAAATTGATTTTCAATAATTGTATTACAGTAGAACTCCATTTATCCGAACTCAAGTCATCCGAATCGCCAATTATCCGAATCGTTAACAGGAAACAAAAAAATGCTTTTTCTAAAAACAAAAGTTTATTCAAATTGCAGTTGCCGTACTAACAAAAAAGCATAGCAAATGAAATACATATAAGACTGGGTTAGCTATGCATCATAGTTTACGTATTGACAGTACAATGTTTTCTAACCTACTGCTCGCCTAAAATTATAATTATGTGTGTGAGTATTATTTTTAATTTTTTTGTAGTAAAAGTGAACATTCTGTAAAACACGTGTGACCTGATTTTTATTTTAAGATACTGTATTCAAGTAATAAAAATAAACATAAGTGATTTTTGAGCAATTTTCGCTTTTTCTTTTACAACATAACCTTTTTCTTATGTTTGTCCCAATTATCCGAATTTCTGTATACGGAATTATGTCTGGGACTCATTAGTTCGGATAAATGGAGTTCTACTGTAGTATGATGACATACACGTGGAGTATTATAGATATAGCCACAAGACGCACAAACCAAAAACAAACCGCATACTCAAGATACTCATAAACAACTGATAATAATCAACACGTTCGCTGCATCGAACTGGGAGAACTGCACATACGTAGCCCATGTAACACTTTTTTATGTTTACAAATAATACATTCATCTGTATACGAATAACAATGACGAATATCTACACAAAGCTAATACTGTATGATTATCAGCTTTCCTTTGCAGCACAACAACTCACTACAAAGTCGCAAAAAATATTGGAGACAGCAAGTGAATACAAAGCGCATGAACACTGATAAAAAACCATACTGACTTAATGTCTACTCATCACTAGCACGCAAGATAACAAAACTCAATTAAAACAGCATGCAGTGTTTAGAAACACCGAGGTAAGAGACCGCATAGACTAAACATCTGTCGCCAAGTAAAGCATAATGAACACAGAGAATGAAATACTGTATTGTACAGAGAGGGACAAAGAGCCTCTATTACAGCGTAATTTGTAATAGACTAATACTGTTTATTACGCAAGCTATGACAACAGCAAGCTGGCTGGTTATGCTTCTTTTATGAAAGGAATAGTCATATCAAAGAAACAAGTTGTTTGTACTTTTATAAACTGAAAACAATTTTTTCAAGTCTGCGCTCACTTTGCCGCCCACCTGGCTATGCCGCCCGGGGCGGCTGCCCCCTTGCCCCCCCAGCTATGCCTCTGTGTGTGTGTGTGTGTTGTTACATGACATTTTGCCGTGCCATTTTATCATAAATATGCTTTAATAATCTTACCCAAAAGTACCAAGAAACATAAGAGTTTCAAGAAATAAGTAATTAAAGACTTAATTAAATATTGTTTATTTTATTGTTTAATTCATGATAACGAAGACTGTAATAATTATGTTTATCACAGTTAAAATAATGTCAATAATGATAAGTAAGGAGGACAATGTTAAGGAACTTACTTATGAAATTTTGTTTTATTTATAAAAACTGTAAATTTATAAATACAGTAAGTTAAGGGGAATTGTTATATATTACTAAGAGCAGTGCCGTATTTACGTACAGGCGAATATGTGCGCTGCACAGGGCGGCAAAATTTTGGGGGCAGCAAATTTTTCAAAAATCGCGCGGTTGGGTGTCGCGCCGTTTGTTATTGCCTCTTTCTGTTTGTTAACCGCTTCCCGGTAAAGCGCTTCTCAAAATTTTGGCTTCTCCAGCGTGCCCCTCCAAAGTCAGCACAGCGCGGAGAAACGGCTCCGCATTGGCTGATGCGCTGACCGCTTGGAGACGGTGACCGTGACCCAAGGCTTAGTCGTTGAGTGTTAATTCAGGTTGCTAGTTGAAGTGGATTTGTTCTTTGTGGAAATTCTAATTAGTATTTTGTATTTGCAGTATCATACTTATTGTTTATATTTAGTGGTTGGTGTCGAAAATAATTATAAACTTTGTATAGTCAACAGTTTGTTTATTCTTTTCATTTCTAATTGATTCATGAACAATGAGTGATGGGAGGAAAAGGCTGAGTGGGTCGCAGTATCAAAAGTCAGCAAAGGTGAAGAAGGAAAAAGAAGACGAAGTAATAAGGAAAAGTCGGAAGGTGGAGTCTTATTTTCATAAAGTGGACAGTGACGTTTCGGAACCAAACGAACTTAGTAAAGTAAATCAGTTATTTTCATTGAAAGCTACGGAGAATAGTGGGGGATCTCCCGGCGGCGGAGAAGTAGTGGATAAAGGAAATAATTCTTCTAACTTAATTGCTGGCAGTGACAATTGCTATTCTAAAAGTGAACAGGATTTGTGCGAAATTCTTGTGTGTGAAAGTTACGAAACTGATCCAGGAAAATGTGAGGTTAGTTGTGACGGTACATAAAACCGTCTAGGGATTTATTGGTACAGGAAAATAATTTTATTGTGTTTTCATGTGTTAAAAATGGTTAGGTTAACTTTTCCCAATATTTTACATACAATGCAGTTTGCCAGAGTAGCTTGACTTCAAGGTCATGGGCGTACGTGACTTTCAACACATATTTGGACCAAGCAGGCCTCGAACGATGTTAAGAAACGTCATAACCAATACAAAATCGCAACAACGGAGGCGTAAGACAATGCCGTCATCTGTTTTAAACAAAAGAATGATGACGGAATAACCCCTTCTACATGGGTAAATTGTACCAAGATGTCTGCCCAGTCTGCAACATACACTCAGAGCGTTAGCATGCTAAAATATTCGCTGGCGAAGTTTTGCCAGTAAAAGTGTTTTTGAACAGTTAAAATGTGATTACCAAGTAACCAGTACCTGATAATGTAACCAGTAACATACAATGTAAATATAAATTCAGTGCAACGAAAGGACAGACTAAACAGTAAAGTTCGCCAACCACCTGGTTTGAGATGGAGAATGTCTGAGTGGAAACTACAACTACAAACTCAGGAAAGTTTCAAATACTATAACCATTATTCATTTGATCATATGAGCTCAAAATTCTAATTAAAATAAATATGGGGAAAGAGTGAGTGTGCGCATGCAAGAGAATGCCAGCATTTTTTGATAAATGAGGCATTGGTTTATGTTTAAGAAATTTAGTAAATCAGCTCAAAATTAACTGCAGTCTATTTAAAATGCTTTTGTAGCAAATTAAGTACAAAATTGAATAATGAAAATTAATGAATAATTAGCTGGACAGAAGTACGTAGCCGCCATTTTGTTTAGGGCGTATAAGACTCCATTTTGATTTGTAAACGTATGACGACAATTTTGAAATATTAAACAAAAGTCTTATTCCACATACATGGTGTTAGAGTCATTATTTCGAAAAATCCCAAACTGTTTCTGTTTCTCGCTTAGTAAAGAACCTTGGACCCTTAGTGAAAAAAGTAATGTAGCAGCAGCGCCACGTGTGCCAACCGGATGTGTTGTAAATTATATGGTAAGTACCATAATAAAATTATTATTATTATTAAAAGTAAAGGTGAGGGTAACAAATGGCGAACCGAACAGGTACTTTATATAAAGTCCTACTTATATAAATAAGCCAGAAAACAGAAGCAGGTTGGGTATCGAAGTAAGATATAACATAACACATGAGTAAGATGTTATGTTGTGATTATTAGGTTATGTTGTTAGTAAGTAGATCTATATAAAGCAACAATTTGAAATAAAGATATTTCGACAAAATTTTTCTCAAAATGGCAGACAATAATGAAAATGTCAGCATCACTGACAGTGTAAATGAAAGCCAAATAAGCGTAACTGAATCACAGATCATGAGTGAAGGAGTTCACTCAACACCAGTCATGATTAAAAGGGCTGAAGATAATGATATGATAAAGATGATGAAATTGCTTTTTAATGAACAAAATGCAAAGTTTGATAAACTTGATGAGAAATTTAACGAACAAAATGAGAAGTTCGATAATTTTGATAAGAAATTTAATAACCTTGATGAGAAATTTAATGCATAAAATACAAAATTTGATGAGGTAAAAAATGAAATCAAAAAACAAAATTTTAATTTTGATAAACGAATTGATGAAATGAATGCACGTTTCGATAAAACGAAAGAGAAAATAGTAGCATTAGTTAATGAGAGGTTTGCTAGACAAAAGAATAAAGTAGACGAAAAGTATGAGAGTAAAATGGGGGTAGAGAATAGTAGAGAATCAAATAAATTAAATGAAAATAAAGATGACAAGGTAAGTAGTGGTGAGAATTATGATAATAGAAGTAAAAATATGGTGTTAGAAAATAATTGTGTGAATATTGAGAGTAGTGATAAAATTATAATGGGAGTAGAATTTGATAATGAAGTGATAAAAAGTGTTGATGAATTAGAGAGAAAGTATAGAGAGAATTTACAGGTAAAGGGGTTGCAGAGGGTAAATTTTTCCCATACTGTTGTAGTCGGGGTGAAGAAAAGGCTTCACGCGCGTATTTGGAAGACAAAAGGTCTGCAAATAGCCGTCCCTGGACTTTTTGTGCACCTGATAGGTGGTGCGATAATAAAGTAATAGAGTCCCCTGCATATATTGAGAGAGAGAGAGAGAGAGAGTGTGTAACTTGGTGTTATTGTGAGAGATATTTTGAGAGAGAGAGATATTGTAATGAGAGAGTGAGAGAAAGAGAGAGATAGAGATTTTTAAGGTAAATAGAAATTATGAAGAGTTTATAGAAAGGTTAGGTGGAGAGAGAAGTGATAATAATAGCAAGTACTTACTTTGTATTGAGACTGAGGTAGTAGTAGATGATGTTGTTAAAGATGATAATATAATTTACCTGATTATGACAAATTATACTAAGGGCGACAGGACGATACCCTATGATAACATGTTACATGATGAAATAATATGGGATAAGCCTATTAATTCAAATGATATTGTGGAAAGACATAAAAAATTAGATGAGTATTATATTGATAGTACTAGTATGTGGTATTCAATAAAAAATAATGTGTGTAGACCTAAGATTCGACTGTTATATGATGATGGTGGATAAGTGTTTTATTGTTATGAACATTTAATTATGTGGACAGTGTGATTTTGAAATGGATTGTCTTATGAACTGATTAATGGTCAATGATAAAGAATAATAAGTTGGAATGTATATATTTTTTGTGTGTCAATGTTAAAGGTATTTGTATATTACAATATGTTGTGTATTGTATGTATTTTTGTGTAAACCATGTATGTAATAGGAATTTATAGTGGAATTGATTTAACAATAAAGTATAACATTTTCTTTGACTAAATAAAAATAAATGATTGAATTATATAAGCAGAATGATCACTGTTGCACACCACTATATAAAAATTATTCCGATTAGCGCTTTCAAGCTTGTTGTGTGTGAGCAGGGTGGGGTGAGAGGGGTGAAGGGTTTGTTTTCACATAATTTCTGTCTGTTCCGATCTGATGATGAGCTGTGAAGCTTGAAAGCGCTAATCGGAATAATTTTTATATAGTGGTGTGCAACAGTGATCATTCTGCTTGTGATTTCAACCACTAACACAAATTTCTTCAGTAAACGTCTGTTAAGATGTGCAATCGACAACAGGTAATGGACAACAACAATGAGGTAATAAACGACAACAATAAGGTAAGTAAAGTTTTTAAATATCTTAAGTTAAAAGTTAATAAAACAGGTTAATTACCTTCCATCACGCTTCTTAAAATCCGAATACAGGATTACTCGAGTTTCAACACATTAAGTGTCATCATCAGATCCTCAATGAATATGTGTAAAACTACATTTGTTGATGTTTGCACATCTCGTCAAACAATAAAAACAATACATACTATAACGAAACATTGTTATCAATGTTTATCGTTCTAACTGGAGTACGCATAATAAGCGTTATCTGCTACAATTGTACATTTAGAAGGGTACAGATAAGATTTTATATAGCAAACAAAACAGATAACAGTCCACCTGCATAAAATATGTATAATTTTGTCGGCACATGTCAGAAGTGTTTTAAAACTTAAATAATAAAAAAAAAAAATGACAAAAGATTAAGAAGAACTAGGTTGACCAGTGAATAGTGCGGAAATGTAGCTTTATTTAGACACCAAACACATAACGATATAGTGAGAGTGTCGTGAACTATAAGCGTTTTACTATTTCACACCTTTCGCGGTGCTAATTAAAGATCGCGTATATACATAGCTAATAACGGTGTTCAAGACACGTATAACAAACAACTTTGTTACCTAAATAAATAAAGGATTGTTGAGGTATTCGCCGATAGAAACTCATTTGCACACGTCGCTTTGCCCTATAAATAGCGAGCCAAAACGAGCATCTGGGGCATTCATAAAGTATTCGTTGAGTCGTACACACGGAACGATACGCTGCAGAAGACGCTTCAATGAGACTGGCAGACACCTGAGTTACTACAACTACGTACTATGGACATCAGACTATACCCGAGGCCAGAGACGCTGTGTCCATGACGATAAAGGAACGACGCCTAGCCTAGCTGTTCATACACCGCTAAGCGACGCTGACGGAGGTTTCGAGAGGAATAGCTGTACTCAACGCCGACGCCTGAGACCCGTGTACATCTGTGTAACATGAAATCATCAAAACAGGTGACCTGATATGGTTCAGGGTTCATAATAATGTTGTAAAACACAACAAGTAAATGAAAAGCCGCTATAAACGAAATTGAACAGTTTTAAATAATTGATAAACCTTTTTTTATATAGGCGGTATGACTAAAGCCTAAAGACACTTTTAAATGTTGTACTGTATATCATATAGAGACATTTATTCAAAAAGACAGAACATTTAGATAATGTGTGATTATTATAATAATATGTTAATAAGAGTGCAGAAAGACTCTAAGCAAATGTTTTCATGAGATTGTGCACTGTATAAAAAATTATATTTGATAAATTAAATGTGATAAATTAAGGGAGAGTGCAGAGAAGCTCTAAGAGTGTTATCAAGATATTAGATGTCACAAATTTTATTGTTTCATATTAATTATTGTTGATAGCCAAGCAGGCTGAAGAGTAGAATAATTAAAAGGGAGTTACCCTTAATAAAAATGTTTAGATTAATAATAATTACCATAGAGATAACGATAACTATAACCCTTGTTATATTCATTTAAAAAGTTCGTATTTTATTTTCTCATGTATAAAGAACAGGGTTACAGATTTCATAGAATGAAATCAATTCAGTATTTCCATTTTATTAAATAATTAAATTCAATATAACAAAATGATTTTTTATAAATGAATTATAATTACAGGCAGACAGTGTGAAACTGCCCATATATGTGTGTATATTTCCATGTTATATGTTTTGTGTATATACTGTGTATTGTATGTCTTATTTTCAGGAACTTATAAATTATGTACTAAGATATATGATTTTTATATGTGATTGGTAGACGTAAGCATTATAACAATATATCACTAGAGAAAATATGTGTAAAGTCATATTCAAGAAAGAATATAAATTGGTGGAACCCGCCGTAAATTGTGTTAAATATTTGAAATTCTTTTTATTATTATGATTTGTTTAAAGATAAGCACCTTGAGGGTGACAATTATAATCATTGGAATGATAGACTAAAAAGGTAGTTTTCATTTATTCACAATTTATACAACTCAGCTTCCTGAAATAATTCTTTTGAAAACACATCGTCCCAACTCGTTACCTGATACCTAATAAGCCCAAATCCCACACCTAATAGCCGGCAAAGCAGAAAAGTACCATATACTGCAGGTAAGTGTTGGCATGGTATACCCTAACCAGGTCCATGTAAAACTCATAATCCATAATGAAAGAAATCATAAAAAGATGTGTTGCAATACATAGTAACAAAAATATTTAAATAATTTGACACACATTAAAAACAAGACCAAACAGTACGAATTTAAATTAAAAGTTAAATTGAAGAGGGTTTTAAGTAAAATATGGTTTAATAAACAATGTCTGGATAATAATGTCATCCCAAAGTACGCTCAAGTTAAAATTAAAAATAAGAACAGTGTAGCCAAAAAAGTAAAAGAACAAAGCGATAAGTTGTGGATAAAACTGGAAATAAGGTCACTCTACGGCTTAATCAATAGATATAATAGGGAATTATATGATAGACACATAGAATTGTTAAGAATATACTCGTATGTAGAGTTAGAAGAAATATTATATAATTTTGGTTTGGGGTACGTAGAAAAGAAATTGGAAAAGAAAAATAAAAAAATGGTAGATAAGTTAAATAAATTAATAAGAAAGAACGAATTAAAAAAGGAACACCTCTCTAAGAATAACTATGAAAAAAGAGTAATAAACCTTACAGAGGTAAATTTCAATACAGAAGAAAAAGAAATGTTAGCAAAAGGCTTAAATACGCACCGCCACCAGAATTAAATCAAGAAAAAACGATTATTGAATGCGAAAGCATAATACAAAAACTAGGAAATGAAAATGATAAAAAAAGAATAAGGTGGGAAGTAGGGAATGTAGTAGATAAAATATTTAAGAAAAGTTTGTATAATTCAAAAAATGAACAAAAAATCAAATCAACTGTAACTAAACTAAAGAATAAAATAAAGAAGAATGATATTATAGTTACGAAGGCGGACAAAGGAAATACAATGGTACTACTGAGAAAGGATGAATACATAAAGAAAACGGAAGAATTTATAAGGGAAGGACCATATGAGGAAATAAAGTATGATTATACAAGTAAGTACCAGTCAAGGATAAAACAAATGATGAAACAGATAACATTTATAGAAGAAAATAAGAAAAAGTATTTATTGGAAAGTAATCCAACAGCACCAACTTTTAAAAGTCAGGTTAAGATACATAAAGAAGGAAAACCAATTAGACCGATTGTTTCTTTTATTAATCCACCTATTTATAAATTATCAAAGGAAGTTAGCAGAGTACTGAAAGAGAAATATGAATTTGGGACAAAATACAATATAGAGAATAATGTAAAATTGATAGAAAAATTAGAAAATATTAGAATTAATGTACATACAAAATTGATATCACTGGATGTTAAGGACATGTTTACCAATATCACAGTAAATAAAGTTATTAAGTTAATAAACGATAATAATATGGGAGAATACAGGTATAAAAAGCAGTTGATTAAAGTAATTAAAGAATGTGTAAATCAGAACTATTTTAGGTTTAATAACAAGTTTTATATACAGAAAAAAGGTTTACCTATGGGGTCTTCATTATCCCCTATTCTTGCTGAAATATACATGAATGATTTTGAAAAGCAATTAATAAGTTCCATAAGTATAAAGACAATATAAAATTATGGTCTAGATACGTTGATGATGTATTAGTAATTTGGGAAGGAAGCATAGAAGAAGTGCATGAGTTTATAAATGAGGTAAATAATAAGGATAAAAACTTACAATTTAAAGAAGAGATAGGAGGTAAGAAAATAAATTACTTAGATATAAACATAGAAATTAAAGATAATGAAAAACTACAGTTTGGGATATTTAGGAAAGAGTCGTATTCTGATATAATTATACCAAGAGAGTCTTACCACCCTTATAGATATAAAATGGCGGCAATCAATTCATTTTGTTACAGAGCTCAGAAGTGTTTAAAAGAGACCGAATCAAAAGATAGGGAGTTAAAAACAATAAAGGGAATTGTAAGGAATAATAATTATAACACCAACATAGTGGATAAAGTTATGAAAAGGGTTAACATACAAAAAGATAAAATAGAACCAGAACAAAAGAATTATGCAGGGTCATTGCCATACATAGGTTCACATACTAGAAAAATTATAAAATGTTTTAATAAATACGGAGTAGATATAGCTATTAAAAAATGTGAAACGTTATTTGATAAGATAAGGAATAATAATATAGAAAAAATTATTTATATATATTACAGAAAGCGGAATTTATAAATTAAAATGTAAAGACTGCAACAAAGTGTACCTAGGTGAGACAGGACGAAAATTCGTATGCAGGTTGTCTGACCACACACGTGGAGAAGGTAATAGAACAACCAATTCGTTATATGCAAGACATTTCATAGAAGACAACCATAAGTTTGTTAAGCCTTTGGAAGAATACGAAATTGTAAAAGTAGTAAATAACACAGTTGAAAGGAAGCTTAGAGAGGAGTTAGAAATATTGAAAGAAAGAGAAAAAGGGTTAGACAATTTAATTAATATTAAAATTAAATTTGATAATGATGAAATATTTTATAACATAATTAAGAAGTAAATGATAGAGGACAGATAGATAAGATTAAGAATAACATTGCATAGTACTAATTGGATGTTTTAAAATAAGGGTGTGTGACTGACCCACGTGTGTGGAGAGGAAGAGGGTAAGTTTAAAAGGATGCACACACACACACAACACTGAAACACAAGGAATTTGCTAGAAAAATATGTAACTGTACAGATGGTGGGACAGGGTTTAGGGGGTGGGAAAGGGACATTTATATTATAGCTTGTTGTGTGTGAGCAGGGTGGGGTGAGAGGGGTGAAGGGTTTGTTTTCACATAATTTCTGTCTGTTCCGATCTGAAGATGAGCTGTGAAGCTTGAAAGCGCTAATCGGAATAATTTTTATATAGTGGTGTGCAACAGTGATCATTCTGCTTGTGATTTCAACCACTAACACAAATTTCTTCATTAAACGTGAATTTTATAATGAAGACTAATTACTTAATTAAAATGTTGTACAAAAAGATTTAAAAATAAAGTTAAATGATTGTATTAAACGTAAATATGGTAATAGAGTGTGTGGCTAGCAGACACAAATATTCTTAACAAATATTAAGAATTAAGTATATGATGTCGATAATGGTGTTGAATAAAAATATAGTTATGATTCTGTTGTAAAGAAATATTAAAATCAAGAAAACTTATTAATAAAGTTTAACTAGTTAGATTGTTTGCCATAATAAAGTTGTGTTTTGAATTATATATGATAGAGATATTGTAACTTTAATATAATATAGTTACATATAGTTCTGTCCCTGTTCTGGCGCAAGAAAACATACGATATACGATATAAGCAATGATTTCAAAAGTCGGGCGCCATCTTGATTAGCAATATAGAAGTAAATAACTTTGTAATTTTACTTACCTTTCAAAGTCACTATAGGGCAGGAATTCGTTAAGCGAACTCTTGGTTAGCGGAAATTGTTATTTGAAATAATAATACCTGTTTAAAATTGTTACCAATGAGATTACCCAATTTATTTATATACGTACAAGTACATCTTACGCCATGGGGCGTCTATCAAACATCAAACCCTCCAAAATAAACATTAAACATGAAACATTGATATATGAATAAATATTGATATATGATATATATATCTAGCACAACCCAGCACTTAGAAAATTTAAGGCACTCTCTCCCTCTCACTCTCTCTCTCTCTCTCACGCTCTGGTACAATTTCTTTATTTTATTGAGCTCATTTAAAATGTTTTAAATAAAATTTTTATTGGTCATTATTAAGTGAATTTTGAATTGATGTTATGTTGCTTGAAATAAAATTTATGTTGGAACGTTCTCACCAATTTTGGACAGGTCTCACCGCACTGCTAGGGTCGTCCGATCGTGCAATCTGTTCCTACTTTACATCGTGTTTTTGGCCCACACCGTCGTGTCTGCCCACGAAAACACTTTGGGCAGATCCTACACGCACGCCGTTGATGGACGATCCATTGGCCGATGACACCTGTGCAAGTTCTTTATCGCCCCAACATTTCCGAGATTTTATATAGTTAATTAACTACTTTTAGTGGTGTAAAAGTTAAAATTCACACTCGGTGAACTGTTTGCCGGCCGGCTGCGTTCACGCTCTAGAAGAAAATGACCAAGACTCTTTGTTTCACATCGCGTAGGTGGGGTAACAGCGACGTCATCAAGCTTTGTTCATCTCGCCAAGCCTCGAGTTGTTTACAGAAATACACATTCTGTACCGCTGACGTCATCAGGGCTCGTCTCGTTATCTCGGTATGCGACATACGTTTTTTGCTGAGTTTGTTGTTTTGCAATTGAAAACGGTCAGAATCCTGTCAATTCACATTTGTGTGTTATAAAATATTTATATAGTCCACTCACCACAGCTTCACAGGGATTATGGAATATTTAAATAATTATGACCAAATTGTTAAAAATGAATGAATACAATACTTATGGTCTTTTATACCATGTTTTTGTTAATTTAAGATTGCACCAGAATTGTACCATCACAAAACCCCCTCAATGAAAGATTTTGTGCCGAAGCATAAAAACTTTCATTGACCCATTCATACTTCCTAAAGGGATCAGCCAGGATAGGTCGCCACAACCCCCTTACAATTTATATTAAAAGAAAATCAATAACTCACCCGTGGTCTGATGACGATGACAGAACCTGCATGACCTTACTGGACTTCTCCTTCGAGATCCCAACACCATAAGGCCAATTAGGCACGTAACGCCCCTGCTCTGACGCGCTGGCCAGCTCAGGACCGCCGTCATAACATCACCAAACACTGAAACAATAAATTAAAATATCAAAATAGTGGCTTGGTAAATTACTCTATCCTTAACTGATCTGTTTCCCCTTAGCTGTGTGCTGGTTTGTGCTAATAAGCACTGGGTTTGCTTGAACTACTAAAATATAAATACGAAAAATGTAACATACAAGAATTACATAGAATTGCCATTCTCTTTATGGACTACCCTGAATTATAAAAATATTGTTTCGATTCCCATCGATAATAATTAACTCTTTCGGTTTCATAATTATTGTAATTATAAAAGAAACAAATATTGATATAAAAAAAATTAATTTAATTATAAATGAAAACATGGAAATCCCCATATAAATTCCCAATATTACTCAAACATGGAGAAAAACAAATTATAGAAAAAATAATTAATAAAATCTTATTGAAATTACAATTATTATTAAAATTATTATTATTATTATTGACAGGTAATAATTGGCGCTGTCAATAATATTTACCCCTCATTCTCCTCCACACACACTATTTCCCCCCCTGAACTGTTGCGTTCAGTTACCTCCACAAGGACTGAGGCAGAAGGAATGAGCACTTTTTTCTTTTCTCTCTCTCCCATCCTTGCTTCAGCTTTATAAAACCTTCAGGGTAAGTACCCCTACTTTTACTCTTATAATATGCCCCTAAGGTCTACCACCCCAACCGAGGTGAAGTAGCCTATGCAAACAAAGAATCTCAGATTCCCCTGAACCTCCCAATAAATTTCAAAATTTTAACCAATTTTATAGGCAACCAACCATGGTCAGGGTTACAATTGCTGGCCACAGCTGGTTGTCGTCCAGATCCACGATTAGTGTTGATAAGACAGTAATCGCCCGAAATATGGGGAATCGCAATTATATGACACATTGTGTCTTATGTAGTCCCAATTAGGACTACCCTACAACTAACAGGTTATACACATAAATCCATTATAAGACTACCATATATTACAAACATAATAATAATATTATCACTGTTCATAAAGCAGTCTCAATATATCACCATAGTAGCACTATGTCCTTTTAACCCCGTAAGGTTGTTACTTCAATATTAAATTTAAACATGAAAATGCAAAAAAAATATCTTCTAAAAAATGTTAATTCTTTTTTTTTTTAGTTACATAATTAATTTTGTAGACACTTTCCAAGTCCCATCTTTCACTTTTCTAACACTAAAACCTTCTCACTATAGGATAACAATGGATCATCTTATATACCTAGGTTATATATAAAAAAATATAACTCCTTAATGAGTTAAAATATTAAGTTACAAAAATTTTCAAGTTCTATTCTATAATGTCTAGAATAAAATCCATATTCGTGGAAAAAATGCCAAACTGTTTTTTTTTTTTTCCCACGAATTAGGGGTCCCCCTCCCCGTTCAATAATAAGATTAAATTTCTACTTGCAACCAATTTTGTGTGGAGTAAGACCATCGTTGCTTTCACTTCCATATGTCAGTTCCGCCAACCATGGTCCGCCTCCAGAATTCCAAAATCCACGATCAGAGGTGGTGAGTCTGTGATCGCCCGAAAATGGGGGAGAGTCCCTTCTGAAAAAACAACAATATACCAAATTAATACTCATATACCCGCTAAATAAAACAACAATATTAATAGAGATACCTAAGATGACCAGTACAATTTTAAATTTGTAGCATTGTGTGTTCCTACTATCTCTCCAGTTATGTTGTTCTGCAACACATAAGAATTTTGCATTTTAATTTCTACTACCTCATACGGTCCTTCATATAAGAGAAAGAACTTCTTAATTTCTTTGTCTTGCGCACTCGATAAGTCATGCCTTTTTACTAATACCATTTGTCCTATATTATACTTAACCCACTTACCTCTTGCGTCGTGTCTACGTTTTCTTTGTTCACCTTTGCTGATTAAGTTTTCATTAGCCAACTGGATTTTAATGTTTATATCAGTTGTCCTGCTTTCAGGTGGATAGTCGAACAATTGTTCCAAAATTCTTGGGGGGCGTGTTCCTCTCACCAACTCATGGGGTGTATAGCCGGTGGACTCGTGGGTGGTACTGTTTAGCCAAGTTTCTACCTTTCGTACATACAATGGCCATTCGCTGTGTTTAGCGTGACAATAGGCTCTGAAGATCCTGCCTATTTCTCTCATTACACGCTCAGCCTGGTTGGACTGGGGATGATACACAGCCGTATGCTTCATGAGGATGCCTTCCCATCCTAAGGTCTGGCGCCATCTTCCACTGATGAACTGCGGCCCATGGTCTGATAAAATTACCTTTGGCTTACCCACGTTAATCATATAGTCTTTCATCACCTTTTCACTCAATACCTTACTGGTAGCTCTTTTCACGCTATACAATTTTACATATTTGGAGAAAGTGTCTAGCAATACAAATATATAAACTACTCCGCCTCTACCCTTCGGCAATGGTCCAAACAAATCCACAGCAACTAAATCAAAAGGTCTTTCTACCTTAATATAATTTAACTCACCTTCTACTCTGTAGTTTACCACCTTCGACTTTTGACACAAGTCACAACTCCTAAGCAGCTGTCTCACTTGCCTCTCCATATTCCTGAAAATACATGATTCTTTTAAAACATTCACACACTTTTTAGCCCCAAAATGACCATATCTTATATGAAAATCCCAAATAATCTTCTCTTCCAACACTGCTGGTACTACTAATCTCCAGTCACGCTCACCCCCTACTACCTTCTTAAACAACAACCCTTTGTAGATTTGAAAATATTGATTGTACTCTGAGTCATCCAACTCCATCTCTAAACTGTGTATTATTTTCCCAGACTTACCATCTGCTCTCTGCATGGTTTTGATATCCTTCAACTCTTCTCCAAAGATTCTGTCTTCTCTGCTAATCTGAAAAATTTCAATTTCTTTTAAATCCCTACCTGTTTTATTATTCTCGCAATCTACTCTGGAAAGAGTGTCGGGTACCTTATTCTCGGTTCCTTTAATATACTCCCACTCGAAGTTGTACTCCTGCAAAACAAGTACCCACCTGGTTAATCGACTGTGAGCAAGTTTACAAGTGTTGAGGAATGACAAAGCTTTATGATCGGTTCGAATAATCATTTTGTTGCCTAAAATGTAAGTCCTAAATTTGCTGACTGCAAATACAATACTGAGCAATTCTTTCTCCGTTGTGGTGTAATTCTTTTCTGCAGGCAATAATGATCGGCTGGCGAACGCAATGGTCTTATGTTCTCTCTCCCCTCATCCTCCTGATACAGCTCTGCGCCTACAGCTACATTGCTGGCGTCCGTCTGTAAATAAAACATTTTATCAAAATCCGGATGGTTCATCATAATCATATTACTGAATTTTCGTTTTATTTCTTCAAAGGCTCCACGCTCCACGTCTCCCCACTTCCATTGTTTATTCTTCTGCAATACCGCACTTAACTTTGCGGTGATATGTGCGTAGTTCCTTTGAAATTTCCTATAAAAGTTGCACAGCCCAAGAAAACTCTGAAGTTGTTTGATGTTTCGTGGTTCAGGGAAGCGCATAATAGATTCGACCTTGTCCGGGTTGGCGGAAATTCCTTCCGATGTAATAATGAATCCTAGAAAATTAATCTTCGTTTGTAAAAATTTGGACTTGTCCCAATTTACGGTTAATCCTCCCGCTTCTAATTTTCCTAACACATACTTTAAATGCTCTAAATGGTCTTCAAATGTCCGTGACGCTATCAAAATGTCGTCCACATATACTGTGAGAAAATCTAAATCTTTTGGTCTCAAAATTCTATCCAAACATTTAATGAAACTAGCTACGCTGGTATTTAGCCCAAATGGTAGTCGCTTGAACTGATAATTTTTTCCATTAAATAAAAATGCTGTGTATGGCCTACTTACCTCTGCTAATGGCACTTGCCAATATCCGGCCGTCAGATCCAATAATGTCATGAACCTCACTCCACTAAACTTTTGAAAGATTTCGTTAATGGATTCCGGTGATTCTCGGTCTGGTATGATGATCTGATTTATCTTCCTTGCGTCTAAACACAATCTTACACAATCTTACTCCTCCGTCCTTTTTAATTACCAC
This sequence comes from Magicicada septendecula, assembly GCA_034769895.1. Lineage (NCBI taxonomy): Eukaryota > Metazoa > Arthropoda > Insecta > Hemiptera > Cicadidae > Magicicada > Magicicada septendecula. Next base: position 163,530,028 of record CM068371.1, on the reverse strand, counting down.
CACTAATGGATTTGAGTAGTGAGATACTGACCTCTCGATGATTCCACTTTCCATCATCTTATCCAACTCCTCTTGCACCGCTCGTCTTTTAGAGTAAGGCACTGGATAGCTCCGCTGCATGAATGGTGTGTGTTCCTTAATCTGTAACATACATTCATAATTTTTTGCCCTTCCTGGAATATCGGCAAACACTCTCTTAAACTGCTCTATTACCTGCCATAACGCTATACGTTGGCCACTCCTTATCACCTCACCCCCACTACAGAATTCATCCGCCCTTATCTCCCATACTGCATTATTAATATTGCTCATTTCATTATCAACATCTTCGAAATACTCACCCTCTCTACAAAAATTTATTTTAGTATCTAAGTTATTCTCAACTACTCGCTTCTGTAACAATTTCATACCAGTTGTTCTAACTTTATTTATCACATTTTCAAAATTAATTTTAACAGACCGCTCACCTCCATCTAACTCTAACACCTTCTCTTTAAAATTTATTACAGCTTTATTTCTTTGTAAAAAATCATTTCCCAAAACGATGTCTAAACTTAATCCCTTGACTACCAAAAATGTATTATCAAAATTCATATCTCCAATTGAGAAACTTAAATGTATCTGTTTTGTCACCCTTTTACTACGTACCCCCGTGACTCCTATTACTGTAACCCCTGCTACGGGTAAAACTGGAATATTCTTTTTAAATTCTTTTAACTCACTTAAAATGTTCTCGGCTATTACTGAAATTTCACTTCCTGTATCAACAAGTGTTTTAAAATTCCTATTTTCTATTGTTACCTGGATTTCCGTGAGTCCAGCTCTCACCTCCAATGTTGTATTGCTCTCCTCCTCCAACAAGTCAGCAACGATATCCGTTGTTATTACGTTCGATTGTACGTCTTCTATTGGTCGGACCTCATGTGCTTCCCTGAACAGTGGTCGGGTCCTATTTACCACTGTCAACTTTAGTTTTCCGGCTGTGGCCTGTTATTACTGGTGGTGGGTACCTGATGTCCCCTTGTTGGTCCCTGATGGTGATGTTGTGTTCCTCGGGTACTAGGTGCTCCTCTGTTCGTAGGTACGAACTGCTTTGGATTGTTACTTCTTGGTTCATTTCTTGGCGTTTTGCATTGGTAACAGTGCTGCATGTTGGCACGATTTCCCTTCCTGCAACTAGAACAACTCCAATCGCCTGGTTGCTGTAAACCATTACGAAAATTAAATTTATTACCATTATTATTGTAATAAGGCCTTGGCCGATTAAACTCAATGTTATGATTAGGCATATTTTGTTGAATGGGTCGTCTACCCATTTCGCGGTCATTGATGCTTTGTAGTATATCTAATACTTTTTCAAGCTCATCTAGATTTTCTATTTCTTTGGTCATTAGAGTAACCTGCACCTCTCTTGGTAAGTGCTTACTCACATATCTAACGAATGACTTAAAGGGTATGGGCGGCTCTAAATATTTTGCCTCGTTATACAATTTGGTTACATATATGGTAATGTTGTTGTTATTAGGGTTACGTCCCATGAAATTACCCGCTCCCATAATGCGGCTTCTTAAAGTCTCCTGCTCTTCCTCAGTCCAATATTAACCCTTGAATGCTTTCTCAAAAGTGTCATAGCAATCCCATTCTAACCTATGAGCCTCAGCCCATATAACTGAATTGCCCTTGAAACATTTAACTTTTTTATTTAATTTCACTTCCCAACTACTACTGCTAAAATAATTGTAATCCCGTGTCTAATTTTAAAAACGCATGGGATGTATCACCCTGTTTTCATGGCTAAAATTCTCTAGTTCTATTTCATTATAGAAATCCCTAGTTACTATTACTCTATCATTAATACTTGAAATATTTTTATTAATTTCCCCCCGTAACTCATTTTTTACATTGGTTAAACTATTAGCAATTACATCATATTTATCATGCACATCCATATTATTTTGTATAGTTAACTCATCAATTTCTTTTATCTTACTTTGCAACAGATTTAATCTACTCTTGGTATTTCTTTCATGTTCTGATATGGTATTATCTATAGTTTCGATATTCTTTGTAATATCTATTACATTTGATTCAATTTTCTCTAAATGACTCTGCAAAACATTTGTTTTCAATTCTACTTGGTTACTCACTTCAACATTGGTTTTAATCTCCATCTGACTTTCTACAAAAGTTAAACACTTCTGTTCTATTTCTGTATTTTGTGACTCTAACTGACTTTTAACTGTATCATTAACTGTGTCATAAATTATATCAATTTTAGTATCTAAATTACTTATTTTATTATTGAATTTCTCATTAACAATTTCTAATGTGGTTTTCTGAATGTTATCACAACGTGTTTCTACTGTGTTAATTCTCTCCTCTAAGTGAAAATTTTGACCTTTAATTTCATTCTTTAATTCATTAAACTTGATATCAAAACTATTTCTGATTTCATTTTTCTGCTCATCAAATTGTTTATCAAAATTATCAAATCTTACACTCTGTTCCTTAAATTTGTCATTTAAATTGGTATATTTGATATTAGAATCGCTTTTTTGCTCATCTAGCTTTTTGTCTAATTTTAACAATAATTGCATCATGGCATTAATCTCATCTGGTATATTTTCTGAACTAGTTGAGATGGATGTATCGACTTTCTCTGTCTCTACAGATACAACAGATACAGGCGTATTTGCTTCGTCAATCTGACTAGTTTGAGTTGGTTGAACATCCATCTCACTAGTCAAATCTACATCAGCTGTACTGATTTCTAATGTAATATTGTCATTAGTACTCATGTTTGCTATTTTATAATACACGCATGCATACAATCTTATAACATAACCTCGTACAAATTGGGTTATGTTTACGTATTAAAAATTGGGTTTATTACCTCAGATAAACTTTTCCGCTCTCTTTGTAGGCTTACTCACATAAAATTTTATGTCAGGTCCCTGTTATTACGGGAGCCATTGGTAACTTTAATATAATATAGTTACATATAGTTCTGTCCCTGTTCTGGCGCAAGAAAACATACGATATACGATATAAGCAATGATTTCAAAAGTCGGGCGCCATCTTGATTAGCAATATAGAAGTAAATAACTTTGTAATTTTACTTACCTTTCAAAGTCACTATAGGGCAGGAATTCGTTAAGCGAACTCTTGATTAGCGGAAATTGTTATTTGAAATAATAATACCTGTTTAAAATTGTTACCAATGAGATTACCCAATTTATTTATATACGTACAAGTACATCTTACGCCATGGGGCGTCTATCAAACATCAAACATCAAACCCTCCAAAATAAACATTAAACATGAAACATTGATATATGAATAAATATTGATATATTGATATATGATATATATATCTAGCACAACCCAGCACTTAGAAAATTTAAGGCACTCTCTCCCTCTCACTCTCTCTCTCTCACGCTCTGGTACAATTTCTTTATTTTATTGAGCTCATTTAAAATGTTTTAAATAAAATTTTTATTGGTCATTATTAAGTGAATTTTGAATTGATGTTATGTTGCTTGAAATAAAATTTATGTTGGAACGTTCTCACCAATTTTGGACAGGTCTCACCGCACTGCTAGGGTCGTCCGATCGTGCAATCTGTTCCTACTTTACATCGTGTTTTTGGCCCACACCGTCGTGTCTGCCCACGAAAACACTTTGGGCAGATCCTACACGCACGCCGTTGATGGACGATCCATCGGCCGATGACACCTGTGCAAGTTCTTTATCACCCCAACATTTCCGAGATTTTATATAGTTAATTAACTACTTTTAGTGGTGTAAAAGTTAAAATTCACACTCGGTGAACTGTTTGCCGGCCGGCTGCGTTCACGCTCTAGAAGAAAATGACCAAGACTCTTTGTTTCACATCGCGTAGGTGGGGTAACAGCGACGTCATCAAGCTTTGTTCATCTCGCCAAGCCTCGAGTTGTTTACAGAAATACACATTCTGTACCGCTGACGTCATCAGGGCTCGTCTCGTTATCTCGGTATGCGACATACGTTTTTTGCTGAGTTTGTTGTTTTGCAATTGAAAACGGTCAGAATCCTGTCAATTCACATTTGCGTGTTATAAAATATTTATATAGTCCACTCACCACAGCTTCACAGGGATTATGGAATATTTAAATAATTATGACCACATTGTTAAAAATGAATGAATACAATACTTATGGTCTTTTATACCATGTTTTTGTTAATTTAAGATTGCACCAGAATTGTACCATCACAATATGGATAGTTGCTGTTGCTTTTTGAAAACTTAAGGAATTATTTTACGTGTTGTTATCTTAGTATAAGAACTTATTTCCTTGTGGTGAAAAGAATGAAGTAGTATTGACTGGAGTCAGAAAGTGGGTAAATGTAGGAATGCCTAAGGAGAAAGACATTCTGTCATAAATCTTGTTTGTTTTGTTATCTGAACTTAGGAATTAAGAAGACCAATGCCTCTGAACATAAACCAATGCAGCTAAGGGGAGACATATCAGTTGTGGATATGGGATTATACCAGGCCACTATTTAAAATTTTGCATTCGATGTTTCAGAGTTTAGTGATGCTGTGACGGCGGTCCTGAGCTGGCCAGTGTGTCAGAGCAGGAACGTTAAGTGCCTGATGGCCTTGCGGTGTTGGGATCTCGCATGAGAAGTCCAATAAGGTCAGGCAGGTACGGTCATCATCATTAGACCAAGGGTAAGTTATTGATGTTCTTTTTTACATAAACAGTACAGGGGGTTGTGGCGACATATCTGGGCTGATCCCTTTAGAAAGTGTGAATGAGTCAGAGAGTTTTTATGTTTCGACATAAAACCTCTCATTGAGGGGGTTTTTGTGACGGTACATAAAACCGTCTAGGGATTTATTGGTACAGGAAAATAATTTTATTGTGTTTTCATGTGTTAAAAATGGTTAGGTTAACTTTTCCCAATATTTTATATACAACGCAGTTCGCCAGAGTAGCTTGACTTCAAGGTCATGGGCGTACTTGACTTTCAACACATATTTGGACCAAGCAGGCCTCGAACGATGTTAAGAAACGTCATAACCAATACGAAATCGCAACAACGGAGGCGTAAGACAATGCCGTCATCCGTTTTAAACAAAAGAATGATGACGGAATAACCCCTTCTACATGGGTAAATTGTACCAAGATGTCTGCCCAGTCTGCAACATACACTCAGAGCGTTAGCATGCTAAAATATTCGCTGGCGAAGTTTTGCCAGTAAAAGTGTTTTTGAACAGTTAAAATGTGATTACCAAGTAACCAGTACCTGATAATGTAACCAGTAACATACAATGTAAATATAAATTCAGTGCAACGAAAGGACAGACTAAACAGTAAAGTTCGCCGACCACCTGGTTTGAGATGGAGAATGTCTGAGTGGAAACTACAACTACAAACTCAGGAAAGTTTCAAATACTATAACCATTATTCATTTGATCATATGAGCTCAAAATTCTAATTAAAATAAAAGAAAAAAGAATGTACCAATAATTAATATATGGGGAAAGAGTGAGTGTGCGCGTGCGAGAGAATGCCGGCATTTTTTGATAAATGAGGCATTGGTTTATGTTTAAGAAATTTAGTAAATCAACTCAAAATTAACTGCAGTCTATTTAAAATGCTTTTGTAGCAAATTAAGTACAAAATTGAATAATGAAAATTAATGAATAATTAGCTGGACGGAACTACGTAGCCGCCATTTTGTTTAGGGCGTATAAGACTCCATTTTGATTTGTAAACGTATGACGACAATTTTGAAATATTAAACAAAAGTCTTAGTCCACATACATGGTGTTAGAGTCATTATTTCGAAAAATCCCAAGCTGTTTCTGTTTCTCGCTAAGTAAAGAACCTTGGACCCTTAGTGAAAAAAGTAATGTAGCAGCAGTGCCACGTGCGCCGACCGGATGTGTTGTAAATTATATGGTAAGTACCATAATAAAATTATTATTATTATTAAAAGTAAAGGTGAGGGTAACATAGTTTAGAATTGGTGAGTAGTGACCCAGCGAAATGGATTTGTAATGAAGAGACACGTGATTACATTGCCACACATGGCATATCCTTTCAGAATAGTGGGGTAGATTTTTCAAAATCGAAACGAATGTATGCAGATGGGCCACGATATTGTTCGAAGAATATTTTCGAACGGAAACTTCGTAATGGAGAAACAGTGAAACGTCAATACCTTGTATATTCAGAGAGTGAAGGTTGTGTATTCTGCGTGCCGTGCCGGCTTTTTGGTGGAACCACAGTTTTTGGACAAACAGGTTTCAGTGATTGGCGACATGCTACAGAGAGACTTAATGAACATGAAAGTTCACAAGCTCATAGAAACTGCATTATGACTCTCAAAGAAAGGGGAAAGAAATTAGGAAAAATCGACGAAAAGCTAACTAAGCAGCTTGATGATGAGATTGAATACTGGAGAAATGTACTAAAACGTGTAGTTGCTGTTGTCAAAGCACTGGCCACATGTGGACTCACCTTTCGCGGGACTGATGAGCGTATCGGTTCACCGAACACCAGTAATTTTATGATATCGCTGGAACTGATTGCACAGTTCGACCCATTTTTGGCAGAACATTTGAAAAAACATGGCAATCCTGGAAAAGGGAATACATCATATATTTCCTTTGCTACCTACGAGCAGTTTATACAAATAATGGGGGAAGAAGTTGTGAGCACCATTGTGGCAGAATGTCAGGCAGCTAAGTACTTCTCTATCAGCATAGATTCCACACCAGATGTTTCTCATACAGATCAGCTGACTTTCATTGTTAGATATGTAAAACAAAATGGTGAACATGTAGAACGTTTTCTTTGTTTTATTCCAAATGCAGGTCATAAATCATCCGAGCTTGCCGACACAGTGTTCACAATTCTATCAAAATACAAGTTGGTTATAACTAATCTCAGGGCCCAGTCATATGATAATGCTAGGAACATGTCCAGAAAATATACAGGACTTCAAGCAAGAATTCTAGAAAAGAATAATTTAGCTGTTTACTCTCCTTGTTCGGCTCACTCTTTGAATCTCGTAGGAACTTGTGCCGCCGAATGCTGTATTGAAGCTTGCAATTTTTTTGACATATATTTTTTTTTCACTTCTTCTACATATCGGTGGAAACTGTTGCAGGAGTCTCAGGAAAGAGTTCAGGACAAATCAGACATGGCCGCAACCTCCAAATTCACTGTAAAAGGCTTATCCGGTACTCGCTGGAGTGCTCGAGAAGATGCATGCCGAAGTTTAAATCGCAACTGGAGCATGATCATAAGAGCTTTGGAGAAAATTGAAGCAGATGACAACGAGAAATTAACAACATGACTTGAAGCTAGAGGATTGCTGAAGAAATTGTCACGACTCGAAACAGCAATCTCAGCTAGAGTATGGGATGCGATCCTAGGGCGATTTAATGCAGTAAGCAAGGTATTGCAGAGAGTCGACATAGATATCAGTGATGTAGTCCAACAGTATGACGCTTTAGCAGTGTTTGTAGCAGAATGTAAAACAGCATTTGAAGTTTACGAAGAAGAAGCGAAAGCGAAGTCAGGTCTTCAGGATTACGTCGTGAGCAAACGTAAAATTAAGAAGAAGACTTTCTTCGATGATGATGATGACGATAGTCAAAATAAGGAATCATTCCAGACGAGTTCAAAAACTCCCCGAGAAACATTTGTTGATCATACTTACTTGACTATATTATCGAAGTTGGAATATGAACTGAAGAGAAGGTCAGAAGCATACAGAATCATTAATGATAAATTCGGATTTTTGTCTCACTTAAGAAATACACCAGCTTCAGAAGTTGCAAGTGAAGCTAAGAAGTTGAAGGAAATATACAAAGACGACCTCGAAGAAGAATTTGTGAATGAGTGTCTTCATCTTCGGGGATATTTAATAAAAAGGGGACAAGTTGAAATGTCCCCACTCAGATTAAGCAAGATTCTCCATGAAGACGATCTACAAGGAGTATTCCCTAATGTTGACATTGCACTGAGAATTTTTTTGTGTACTCCTGCGTCGAATTGTTCAGGCGAGCGTTCTTTTCCGTGTTGAAAAGAGTGAAGAATTATCTCTAATCTTCCATGCTGCAGGAGTGCTTAAATGCTTTGGCAATTCTCAATATAGAGTCAGAAATGGTGCAAGCCTTGGATTTCGACCGCCTTGTGATGTCGTTCGTGGAAAAGCGAAGTCGGCGGAGAAGGATCATGTAATGGTGAGTTTTAAAAAATGTTAATTAAAATTATTTTTAAAATAGTTTTTTTGGGGGTGGGGGCGTTATCCTGTGGCCGCACAGGGCAGCACTTCCGGTAAATACGGCCCTGACTAAGAGTTATTAGTAATTAGTTTGGCTCACATTAATTAATATTATATGTGATAGTGTTAATAACACTAATTTTTATCTTAACAAGAAAGTACCAAAATAATAGTAATAAATTTTTGTAAAACTAGGCATATTGAGCTTAGACAGTTAAGGTATATGAATAAGAATTTCTATTAAAATGATAATGAAACAATTGTCAGGTGTAACGTATCAAAATAATGGTTACATAGAAATGATATAATACGTCAAATAAGAGTGTACCATGAACATATTTCATCAAACATGAGAAGAAAGAACAAAAGCATAAAAGCCAAATGTGTATCTATATATGAATAATGTTAAAGCAAGCCAATGAAGAAGAAAGAAGAACCATAATAAATGTATCATCAAGTAGAAAGGAGGAAAAGAGAAGGTAAAGGATCAATATAATACGTTAGCAATATAGGCCCAATAGATCATAATAGTGAGGGGATATACCAAATATTATCATCATAGTGAATACGTATATTAAATGTTATCATCGTAGTGAGAGGATAAACTAATTTTCATAATTGTGAGACATATATAAAATAATGATCATCATAGTAAGTGGACATGTTAAAAATTATAACTATATTGAATGAACATAATATATAGACAAATAAATGTGAATAGTGACAACTAACGACGAATATAATGTAAATAATTGTGTTATCAATATAACATGAGTTATCACAAATAGTGAGGAACCAAAAAATGCCTTAATGAAGAATAAGCTACCGAGTTACCAGAAGAAGAAGAAGAAGAAGAATGTACCAATGAAAAGTGAAGAATATGTATAACTAAAACAAGACACCAGCATTCCCAAAGTATGGAAGGCACCACGACCAGAAAAGTGACAAAATAAGAATAATGACTACCAGATTAATAGTAATAAAACTATACATCAAGGAAGGACATAGTGAAAACAATATGATAGAAACCAAGTGTTGAAAACTTAGTAAGTAATCACAGACAATAATAGCGAATACCTTATATGAGTGCAACGATAAATAATATAATGACACTACCCCAAATAAGCACCACAAACAATATGAGTGAAATTTTTATGACAAAAGGGAAGTGAAAAAGTGTTGACAAATGAAATCAATGATTATCAAGTGAAATACACAAACATTCAGTGTACAAATTGTAATCCAAGATTATAACACAAACATACTTAGTAAGACCACCAATATAATGGAACTGAAAAGAGAAATAATTGCTCAAAAAGACCAATGAAACAAACTACAGTGGAAATCGGTTAACACGAAATGACGGGGACCAGTTATTTTTTTCGTGTAAACCGAATTTCACGTTAAGCGAACAAAAAGTGAAACAAAATGAGGAAGTGAACAAATAGTGTACTGTAGATTATTTATTGTACTGTCTAGTAAAATGCAACAAATACAACCTTTTATTTATCCTCATGGTTTATTATTGTTAATTTTTCTTAAAATTATTATTAGCTGTTGTAAATTTAGTCCTATGATTTAGGTTTTCTTATAGACTACTGTATGTCTTTCAACTTTACCTTTGAATGAAAGTGTTTTATCGGGCATACAACGGAAAAATAGTCCTGTTTCATCGGCGTTGAACATATCCTTACGTGGATAGTCTTTTAAAATTGCAGGCAGCGTAGATTGCAACCACGACGATGTCATTTCTTGTGACACCTGTCTTGATTCGCCACAGATGTTTTTAAAGGTTATGCCATTTCGTTTTTTAAACCTTTCTAGCCAGCCAGGATTTGCAGTGAAATTTAAGTTCATCTGTTCAGCAAAAACGTTTGCTTTCTCCATCAGTAGTGGTCCAGAAATAGGAGCATCTTGTGATCTTGCTTGCTTAAACCAAACAAGAAGAGCAGCCTCTACGTTTTCGTGGTTTGCCTTACGGAAATGTTTTCTGCCTGGTTCAAACTTGCCCGACTCATATAGTTCTAAAGTTTTATCTCTGTTTTTTATAATCGTGGATAACGTCGAGTTTGGTATACCGAATGTTTTACAGATTTCTGTTTTAGTTCGAATACCCTCATTAACAGGTTGGAGGAGTTCAACTTTTTTTTTCTAAAGAGAGGGCACTTTGTTTACGCACTTTCTTCTCCATTTTACTTCCGGACTGCAAAAACGAAATTTACGAAAGCGTAACTTCACTTAACACGTACACGTCACACGCTTAACGTCACTTAACTGGCTGTAAAAGACTAAGATGTTTGTACAGTAAAAAAGTAAACAGTTAATCCTCACAACTGAGTAAATTTTTTATAATAAAATGTTATCGGTACCGTACCGCAAACTTTACCACCGCTGTACACGCACAGAATACAACTGAACTGAACTCACCACACCCTATAGAATAGGTAGTTAATGTAAGCAATAACGGTTTATTTGCGGTCAATGAACAACACATTTGGTGCTGAAGGAGAGGCTATGGTTTCTCGTAAACAACGGTACACTGTATACAGTACGTACTGTAAATAGAACTTGGTACTGAAGATAAAACAAAACAGGTAGACAAAACAAACTATGGTCACTACCTGCTCTTTCTCTTTTAGAGATGAAGAATGGATCCCTTTACATCGAAAACAAGCTTTTGGGCGTACTTGTGTGGCTTTATTTTGTATGCAGTTACTTAAAAGCCAGCCAAAAAAAAATTATTTTTAACAAATTTTTTCGTGTTAACCGATATTTTTCAGGTAAACCTTTCGTGTTAACCGTACAAATAATACACTGTACATAACAAACGGCGATCGGTACCCGAGTGGTATTTCGTGTTAACCGATATTTTGTGGTAACCGTTTTCGTGTTAAACGATTTCCACTGTATAAAATCCTTGATATGAAATGTGCCTGAATGTCAGAGTAACACAGGACAAAATGTAAATAAATATTATAGTTAATGTATAGTAAACAAGACAATTTGTTGTAAAGAAACAAACCAATGTATACAAGCCAAGATGCAAACCCACCAAAATGTGTAACATAAATAAGTAAAAAATCAAGTATTATTGTATAAACATATAGTGTAAAATGTGTACAAAATGTGTAAAACATAGTAATAAACAATAGTAGTAACATGCCATAATGACATTGCAATATTTAAGCAGAATGTTGAACAAAATAAGAAGCATATTGTTGTCAAATCAGTAACACATAACCTCATTTGAACAGGACCTACAACATAAAATCACACACAATAATTAGATAAAGTCATTACAAGTAATTGTTTATAATAGAAACCAAATAAGAACAAATGTATAAGTCAGTGAATACCTTATAAGCTGAGGGACATAACTATATAAGTCAAATTATTGAAACTAACAATAAACAAATCAGACAAAATCCCACGTGACTACAGAGGTACACAGAAAACAATAATAAAACTTGTAAAGAGAGAGTAAAGAAGTTTACCTACCAGTAGTGAGAAGAATGTTCAATTCAACTATGAGTATACCTAACAATCATTATATAAGTAATTTAATAACAATAAAATAATAAACCAATTAACTATACCAATAGGACTAGGTGTAAATAACCATGCTACTGTAATTTAAAGAAAGTTCAACTAATAAAAAGTTAGTAAGTACATTAAACAGACAATGTACTATGTCTGTGTACACTTTAATTACTCATAATACATGTAATATATACTAATAATAACTAAATAAGAGTGACAAAATAACGAAATTATAGCATGGTACATTTAAAACAATGCTATATGTTTAAATAAAACAACATTTGCTGGAGTAAAGTATCAGCAAAGGTGTAAAAAGATGTTAAGTAACTTTTAGATACCAAAAGTATATAATAATATAAGACATAATGGTAATACAAGCAAATACAAATGCTAGGGCATATATGGCTTGCACGCCATGAATGCATTTTGCTCAAACCATGAATATATTAATATTTTGTATTAAATAATGGGAGATATGAACTCTAAACATTTAATTATAAGTATTAGATTAATAGAACACCGAAATATAGTGGTAAAGACTTATTTTTATTAAAAACCACTATATGTGTATTGTGCAAAGTGAAGTAAATTGTTAATGGACGGATTTATAACTTGTTTGGACTTAAAAGAAAGACCCAAGTATCCGCAAAACAATGCGACTATTCACTTATAGATCAGATGAACAATAAGGAAATTATGGATGTTATAAGATTTTCTACCATTTCCGAATTGGAATGAACGCGTCATAGACAAGCCTCCAACCCAAAGACAGACGCTAAAAATTAAAATTTTTAATGTCACCAAGGCGTTTGGGTAGAGAGTACAGACTTCTACACAAATGAGGTGATCTGATTTTACCAGACGCGAGGAGAAGCTTCGACGAGAAGAATTAATTGTTTTCCAACCAGGAATGCGAGCGGAGCACGCAGCAGTCGTTAAGAAATAGTTTGAATTTGTGCGCGTTACCTAGTATACAGTTGTAAACTATCCTCAACTGAGGAATTATCCCTTTACGTGTGACAGTGCTACAAATAATAGTGTAAATTATTTAACATTGCCAGTGTATAATAAGGGCAATGAAAAGTGAAAGTTACAGGGAGTACTACCAATTAACGAATTTTAAAATAAAATGAAATATAATTATCGCCAGTCGGTGAAAATTATATCGAACTACGTTAGTCAAGTACGCACCGTACATGACTAACCTAGCGAACGATTGTACATTGACAGGCACAATGAGTAAAAGTTCTCGATTAATTAATTATGTTGTTTAATTAAAATATTTTAATATTTTTTCAAGAAAAATAATAATCGGAGTCAAAATAATATTAAATACAGTAAGCAACACATAAATATAGACGCTTACTTGACTACCATTACAGTTGAATCGAATTAATAATAATTGAACTTACAAGAACTATCACTGCCTTTAATTACCAATCTTATTATGATAAGTAATGTTTTGAATGTAGTATTAAGAGTTAAATAATATTAAATAACTTATTTTATTAACTTACGCTGAACTATAGGTAGAGTTAACCTATAAACAACCAATATTTCCAAGTCGACAAAGAGTCATTTCGTTAATTAATAATTCTTTTTGAATAGACTCAATAATAAGAATTTTTCTATTTTTATCAAATCCATTTCAGTGATAATGATTAAACAAGTAATATTGTTTTAATGTGTAGCGTTTATGAACACGTGTTACACATGCTTGAGTAAATAACGACAGCACACCTGTTGTACAATAATACGATAATTTTAATATCGTATGTGAGGTTAACTATTTTTAATTTTTTGTCTTTTCATTATTCTATACGAATAAATATTGTTGTTCATAATAAACATCTTTGTATCTTGCATCATGACAATTCAAAGAACTCATGAAATTTGGTAATAATAATAACCAAAATTAACCTAACAATATTTACCATAATATTGTATATTGTGTCAGTGTTACCAGCCCTGAGCTGAAGGATTTTCAGAAAATTATTAACTTTTGTTGTTTTAAAAATTTATTCATTGTTTTTTTTTTTTTTTTTAAGGAATTCATTTCAATTTAACTGATGTTAATAAAATCCTAGATATCTTACCTGTGAACAAAGAGTTTTTATTTCTTTTAAAATAGGCACAAGAACATTTGCTTCATTTAAGAAGCAATTGTTTCTCAAGGTGGCAGCAATATTCTAGCGGCCAGTATTTAAATATTTAATCCAAGATTAAATATACTTATCATTTATTTTACTGTATGTATGTTAATGTCAAGGTGAAATATTTTGTGTGTTATTTATGACTTTCCAGTAATATAGAGCCTATTGAGAAGATTGAAAACGTTCACCAATGGTAAGTGGAGAGGTAAACACATCAAGAGAACAGTTTTTACAGTCCTTTTAAACGAGCACATAAACATTATCTTAATTATCAATATTATTCAAACAACAACAACACTTCTAATTAAATATTAAAGTAAATACAACACCAATCATCGTTAATTATATTACAACGTGACGAATCCAACGAGGAGTTTGAAGAGTATACCTCCAATTACGAACACTATTAAATTAATTACATATATTATATAATAAACAACTCTCTACTATAAGTTGTATTATTACACAGGTTATGTTATAGGATTACTAAATGTGTCAAATAAGTTTAATAAAGTGGAAAGTACAAGAAGAACTAATAATAAATAAGTTTGGAACAAATAAAATAAAAAGTGTAAATTGATAACTCAAGAAATAAAAAACAGAAGATAGTCAAAAGTGATGTCAAAATAATCAGTGTTTCATCAGAAGATCAAAGAAACCAATAAAGTGAAGATCAAAGCTATTATAAAAAAGGTATATCTGTTTAAAGAAAATGAAAGATAAAATAGTAAGAATTTGTTTATGTTAATGCTATGATATCACCAGGGTGACATAATATGTTACATTAGAAACCAATAAAAGAGCTGATATAGGCCTTAGCAACTAAAAAATGTTATAATAAATGAAATAAAGAATTGTATTATTGGATCTGAATGAGAAAGGTTGAATTAAACACCAGATAGTGACTAATTTAAATTATTAGACATTTTATACCAGTGGACCTAAATAAAAAAGTTAAATAATCATCCTCAACCAGACTAAAGAGAAGAAGGAAGTGCTACATTACTATAAAGAAGTAAACCAAGGAATCTCTAAAGAAATACAATCAACTGACACAGGAAGAGAAGTATTTTTTGATATAAAATTAAACTGAACTATTCCATGCTATGCCTAGGCCATAGGTTTCAAAGACACTGATTACACTTTTAATAAAAACCATTTGGAACTTTCACTGAGAACAATATCAATGAATAATCTTACCATCAGTATGAAAAACCATTAATGTATAGTACTGCATTACTATAATATAAAGTGAACTAGATCTAAAAAACATTTAACTCAAAATAACCTATAAACACTGAACATTGTTAAACTATTCATATAATCCTGTTAAGGTACACAGTAATTATTTATAATCCCATGTATTTTGGTACTTTTCTTCTAATAACTGTTGTTTATATCATAGTCAAAAGGACCTAACGTAACACTATATTTGTATTTTATTTAATAAATATAAGTATGGGCCTTGAGATGAAGAATTTCTTAATGCTACTGCTGCCATACTGAGCATATGTAAAGAACAGCCAGTTAGATTTTTGTTAATGATTATATATGTTATTTAAAAAACAATTTAAAGAAAATAATAAAAGGATTTTGAGTGTAATAAATACAGATAAAAGGTTTATTCGTTTCTTTATTTAATGAATACAAAATGGGTATGATATTCTAAACAATATATCTGGGACTGTGAATTGGCTTCAGCAATTAGATTAAGTTGGCAACACTCCTCATTTGAAAGAAATGGCAGACTATTCAAATCTGCTTTGATGAGCTTTAGTTATAACATTCATCTCTTAAAGAAAAGATTAAAAGCGATTTAATTATAGCTGATATAGAAACCTTCATAATATTTTAACAAAAATAATAATTAATATTTTACTAATAAATTTTATTTGCAACCTGTGATTGCAAATTGGCGCTCAACAAATATTACCCTGACCAGATACTCATCCTATAAACTATTAACAAGTATACACATTAAATAACCACAAATAATAAAGGTAAGGAAATTACACGTTACAGAATTGACGCCAACAACGTGTGGCAGAAAGAACCCGTAAAGTCCTACACGTTACAGAATTGGAGCCCAACTAGTGAGGCTAGAGATAGAATAACTTTGTATTCTTATTGTGAGTTTTACAGTGGTTTCTACTCTAGTGGCGGCTACGGTTAAACAACAGAGATGTCAAGAAGAAGAGCAACGTCACGGAAACGTATGGAAGAAGAAGTAGAATTAAATATGGAAAACAAGGAAGCAACAACAGTTGAAGAAGTGGAAGTAATGGTAAAGGATACTCCAGTAGCGGCGACTGAAGAAATGGAAACGGTGGTAAGGGACCAGGGGACCAACCAGATAAACCCATATAAAATGAGGATATGAGCATGCAGGAGATGTTGAGAATTCTAATGGAAGGGAATAACAAAATTAATGAAACAGTGAAACAAAATAATGAAACATTAAAGAAACAAATGAAGGAGGATAATGAGAAAAGCGATACAGATAATGAGGAATTAAAGAAACAAATGAAAGAAAGTAATGAAACATTAAAACAAATGAAAGAAAATAATGATAAAAATATCGAAACACAACCAGAAAATGGATAGTAACCAAGAAGAGGTTAAGCAAATGAAAACTTATTAAAACAAAATCCTGAAGAACTGAAGAAACAAATGAGGGAAGATAAGGAGGAATTAAATAAAAAAAATTGAAAGTAATAATGAAACATTACAACAACAATTGAAGGAGGATATTAGACAAAGTAATGAAGAATTAAAAAGATGGTTGAAGGAAGAGAGGGAGAAGAATAAAGAGGAATTGAAACAAGTGAAACAACAATTAGAAGAGTATAGAGAAGAAATAATAAATGATAGTAGACTGTTAAGGGAAGGATTAAACAAGGACGGGAACCAGTCAAAGGAACCAGTAAATCAGAAAAGAGACGGTAGTAAGGAAATAAACAATGAAAAAGATAAAAGTGTATTGTTATCTGAAAAGAAACCTAACAGAAACAAAGAGAATATTAAACACATGGTAGTGAGACAAATGCATCAAAGGAAATTAATAAAAACCCAGGAAGAGTGGGAGATGATGAACAATGGACTAGTTAGTGTACTTAACACCTTAAGTACTGAACACAGAAGAGTAAGCAATTTTAAAAATAACCAAAGGAGATTAGTAGAAACTTTCAAAAGGAATTGCCATATAACAGTGAGTAAAACATTAAGTAAATCCATGGTTAAGTCGAATACACCAGAAGTAAAAATACATAATAAAATATCAGTGGTAGCATTAACAATGGATATATCATTAACATATTTGTTCAATAAAATAAATGGGAAAGTGATTGAGGTAGGCCTAGATACAACTGAACATGTGTTATTAGTAGGATTGCGGTATAAGGTAGCAAAGATCTATATCACAAGGATGGAAATAGTTCTGCACACCATAGTTATATGAATGACCAGTACAGCTGAAATAATGGACCATGATTAAACTAATTCTAAACCAACTATAGAGAAAAGGGACTAATTTTATGATTACTGACAAGGCAAACTATTTGAGAAATGAGAAGGAAAAATAATGATAATTGTAATAACAAATGAAGATTCAGAAAACATAAACAAATAAAACCCAAAATTCTAAAATGAGTAAGAACATCTTACAGGATACTTCAGAGGAATTATTTTGAATCATATAATCATAAAAGAAGAGAAAGACGGTTAATAACCATAATAATTATTTGAATGACCAGATTAATTAGTACGATAACCGTGATAAGAAACTTTTACTTAAAAAATATACAAAGAGATTTGTTGGAAGAAATTACCATGGAAGAAGATAAACTGAATGAGGACATTGTATCCGTCAACATAGAATTACAGGGGTGCTAACTGAAGTTATGATTGATACAGGAGCAAACATTTCTTTAATATTTCTTTTATGAATTTGCTAACTGCTATAATTTTTTTTATTGTTCGACTAAGCTTTTCGTCATTACTGACATCTTCAGGTCTTAAACAACCCTGTTTGGTTGTTTAAGACCTGAAGATGTCAGTAATGACGAAAAGCTTAGTCGAACAATAAAAAAAATTATAGCAGTTAGCAAATTCATAAAATAAATAGTAAGGATGGCTGCTAATTTAAACAATACGAAGAATTTCTTTAATAGATAGATTATATTATATTATATTATATTATATAATCACATAGCAAATGAACGTCTTGTGTAGTAAGCCTTGAATGTTTTGATAACACCTTGGTCCATTGGCTGAAGCAAGTAGGTTGTGTTTGGAGGTAAAAAAATAACTTTCACATGTGGGTGGGGAAAAAACCAGGCCTCAAAAATAGAAGCTGTCACCCAAGCTTTAAGACTGGACTTCCAAATCACTGGCAAGCCAGTTTCAGATGTATTTTTTAAAGCTCTTGGATTTTCAGAGCGATAAACTAAGAGGGTTTTTAATATGCAGTGACCAGCTGAATTCCCACCAATCATCACTGTCCATTGGTCTTTGGAAATCTTAAAGCCTGGAAAGGTTTTTTCTTCACATGCAATAAAAGTTCGTTTAGGCAGCTTCTTCCAAAATAGGCAGGTCTCGTTCAAGTTCAATACGGTCTGACTGCTATATGGTTAAACTGCTATATGGTTCAACTGCTATGATTTGACCTTCCTCTATCATAGCCTTGAGTGTGTCATGAAAAGAAGACGCAGGCTGTTAATTGCCACTTGCTACCTCTCTGTTCTCCGTGATGCTGTGCCAATTGCAGCGAGTTTTAAATGGGCTGAACCAACCGTTATTGGCTACAAAGTTTTCCTCTTTGACCGTCTCCCCAGCTTCTTCTTTCACCCTTTCAAAAATCAATTTACCTTGAAACACACGGTGTTCTGATCGACTGGGCAATACTTTACTCTTACTTGATTATCACATCAGAATTTCATCACTGTTTCCATCTCAGCAATAATAAGTACCGTGACACTTGCGAATTATGCTTGAGTTCAATGATTAGGAATTCTTCACAGCTATCAGAATTCTTTCTTTTCTTTTATTATTGTTCTTACTGTGGATTCCGGCAGCTCAAACTTCTTTGCTAATTCACAAATTTCAATTTGGGGATCAAAATCCTTAGTAATGTTAAGTTTACATTCCAAGGGTTACCTTTTAAGGTGTTGATAGGTTGTGACACGCTAAGGCGTCACTATGCGATTATTAATTTAGCCAGTGGAAAAATGACACTGAGCTCAGAAGGTTATGAATGGACTGCTGAGATAATAGGAAGCTCAATAGCCCCTAAGTACAGGAACTCATACCACGTTAGGGAAATAATAAGGACACCCATAGGAGATAAAGAAATCGTAACAGAATCAGCATTATTGCAGGAAAAAATGCAGGAAATATTGTCGTTTCAAGGAAAGGGGTATACCGAGGCAATCAGTGTGGAACAGAAGAAAAAAGTAATAGAAAAATTAATAAAACTTATTGTAATGTATTTTCCGATTCTCCTGGAAAGGCGAAGAATTTCATATGCCGATTAAAATTTCATGACTCTGTCAAATTCAATAAGAAATCATATCCTATTGCACAATCATTAAAAGAGGCAGTTAGAAAAGAAATAGCAAGGATGATTCAAGAAGATATTATAGAGAAAAGTAATTGTGAAGTCAATCAGCTTATTTGAGCAATCTGTTTATTACTAAAATAAGCCATTTTCTGGGGGGGGGGGGTATTATGTTACATGAAATTTTGCCATGCCATTTTAACATAAATATGCTTTAATAATCTTACCCAAAAGTACCAAGAAACATAAGAAACCATTTACAAACTGCATCTTTTAGGTTTTTATTTTCAGCCGTTACCATCACTTTTCTGGACGACATTCCATCTTCACTTTCCAAATTAGAAACAAAGTTCAAAATCGAAGAATTATTTCTTTTTATATAAGAAATAGTGGCTGAATCTACATTATAAGTTTTGGCCAACTGTTTGCCAGACACTCCTTTTTAATTGTTCAATTATTTTTACTTTGCCCGTCATCGACAATACGACACGCATTCTTTTAGAAGACATTTTATATACACACTATGCGAACCCAAAATGAAAAGCACTTGGCAAAATACTGTACTGTATCGCACGACATACATCACACAATAGACAGCAAGACACTGATCAACTGGAAATGTGCGAGAGGTGGGTGACCTGGCGGGGGATGGGTGCGTCCTTGACATTCTATTTAAAGAATAGGCGACGAAACATTACGTACTGATCAGTACGTAAACTATGATGCATAAGCAACACGGTCTTATATGAATTTCATTTACTTCCGATGTTTTTTGTTAGTACAGCAACTGCAATTTGAATAAACTTTTTTTAGAAGTTGCATTTTTTTAATTTCCTTATATCGAATCGGATAATTGGCGATTCAGATAACTGGAGTTCTACTGTATCACCATCATCGCTGGGTTGTTCATTTCCACAGTTATTATCTGGTCGTGTACTTCCTCCCAGTACCCTGATGTTGTGGCTAGGTCGTTGAGTCCCACCCATTGAAGGCAGATACTGGGGGGGGGGGGGTGATGAAATTGATCACCTGCTGTACATGATGATGCCCCCACATAACCAAATGACCAAACAGAAGGCTCGTCTTCATATGTGATGACTACAAGATGGCCTTTTGAGCTATAAATCACAATGATATCACATCAACATTCCATCTGACAGCAACAATAAAACAAGAGAGCACGGTAAGTATAGAACACGGTAGGTGACAACGGCGTGTGCGCAGTAGCATTACTGAGTGCGTGACGTCACACGCCCCACTAGTGTCTTACAGCGCATTGCTTTCTTACAAGTATATGCCCTGTTTATTATCGTGTTTTTGTGTGCCTTTACGTGTTTTTGTGTATGTTACAAGTGTTTAAATTTTGTATAGAGTGTTCTATGAAAACTGGCTTCCACTTGTGCCGTTGCAACGTGTAAAAATAATTATAAAAACAGTAAAGCGAGATGTATTACCTTACACAGATTTCCGAAAGAACTAAACGTGCAACGTACCTGGGTTCATTTCTGTAAACGTAAAGACAGCTTCAACGTGCAGAAAGCAGTGTTATTCTCTAAACATTTTGATTCAAACAATTACGAACGGGACAAGTTGTAAAACATTTCCTCTAAGAAAAGATTAAGAAGACGGCAATTCCTCACCTAAATATTCCACAATCTTCAGAAAAATGTGCTACGTCTTTGTTAAATGAAACTGATCGTAAAAACAGATTTGAAATTAGAAAAAGAAGCAGGATATCAGCAATTTATTAAATGATAGTGTAGAAAAAAATATTTTGATTGAAAATGTAGTCAACGAAACGGTGAGTTAGGCCTAAGTAGTAATCAGTATGAACACGAAGTGACTTTACTAACAAATGAAAGTAAGAATTTAAAATTAACTATTTTAGCATTAGAGGAACAGATTACTGCACTCAAGGAAGAAATTGCTTTGTTAAAAAGTCTCTCCGTTCAAGACAAAGCATATTTAAATGTGTATGAAAATATTTTTACATGTGGACAGGTAACATATCTAAAATCCGGAAAATTCCTGAATTGGGATTCCGAAGATATTGCAAAAGCAGTTACTCTTAGATCACTGTCGAAAAAAGCATTTCATTATACAACACGTGTTTTAAATTACCCTCTGCCGAGCGAATGTACAATTCAACATCGACTTTCTGTTGTGAAAAGTCAGCCTGGTGTTATTGAGTTAAGTCTTCGGATTATGCGAGAGTAGGTTCCTTTTTTCAATGACGGAGAAAAAGACATAATTTTGTCATTTGACGAAATGAAAGTACAAAGTACTATTTGTTATGACAATGTAGACAACTGTTTCATTGGATCTCACACAAACATACAAGTGATAATGACCAGAAGTCTTATGGGAAAATGGAAACAACCTTTGTTTTATGACTCTGATCTGCTCATTACTAAAGACTTATTGATAAACACAATAATTTCTGTTGAATCAATTGGTTTCAAAGTGCACGGTTTCGTATGCGATATGGGTCCTTCCAATCGCAAGCTGTTTTCTGAACTGCTCATTACACTATCAAAATCCTAATCACCAATCCCACTTGTGACAAAAGAAAAGTTTGGGCTTTTTGCAATGTGCCTCATTTGCTAAACCTCTTGAGGAATCATCTTATAGACCATCTTATTTATCTTATAGTTTTGTTCTACCCACTGGTAAATTAATAACAAAAGAAGTATTTGAAAAGTTAACTGAACTGAATTATAATAGATCAGACCTTCAGTATTGTTATAAATTAAGTAGTTCACATGTGATTATTTCCGGAAGTGAATGGCAGAACGTCAGGAAGGCAGCAGAATTACTCTCGGAAACAGTTTCAAAAGTGATTTTACATCATTTTCCTGAACAGTCTCATGTAGGAGAATTTGTGAAAACAATAAACGATGGTTTTGATGTACTAAATTCTAGATGCGGTGTGAATGAAGAAAACATAATAAAAAGTGGATATGGAATCGATTTACAAGTACAAGACGAAGCTCTAGATAAATTACTGAACTTATGCTTACAGATGCGGGTTATGGGAAAAAATGCTCTACTTCTGTTTCAAAAAGGCTTTCACATTTCAATTGAAAGTTTAAGAGGTTTATTTAACGACCTGAAAAAAGACGGGTATTTATTTTTAATGATGTCAAGATTAAATCCAGACGTTCTTGAAAGTTATTTTTCGGAAATTCGGGGCTTAGGTTTGTTTTACGATCATCCAAATCCGGTGGCAGTTATTCAAAGAATTAAGTCTTCAATACTGGGTAAAAACACCTCAGTAGTTTTAAACAACAGCAAAATACAAACTGTAAATGACGACACAAGTGAGAACATACTGTTAAAAGTATATATAACAAATAAAGCGTTTCCTACAGCTTACGACGATAATTTGCTTCCAAATAACAGTGGGTTTCCTGAGACAGATGTGATGAACTTCTTGAGTTCATTAAATCAGTCAAATTTAGAAGGAGAAAAATCCGACTCTTCTAAAGAGGAACCGTTGACATCAAATCAGTCTACAATTACTTGTAGCACAGAGCTGAATGAAAATGAGGAACTTCTAGAAATCCTTGCTGGATACATATGTTACAGATTGTACAAAAAATTCCCAAAATATAAAGAACATATGCGTTACGGAAAATGTGCAGACGATATACAGAAATCCGACTGGTTATCGGTTCTTTCATGAGGAAAACTTATGAGACCTAGTGAGGAATGGCGTGAACAAACTAGAAAATTGGAAACATACTTTCAGTTGTTTCATGGGACAACATTAAATCGGTCTAAAAACGTTATAAAAAGTTTTTGAGATCTCACAATCAACAAATATCCCCAATTTTGAGGAATTTGTCTTGCGATGCTATGCAAGAACAAGATCATTTATTAGAATAAAAGGGTCAAATAAGAAAGCCCAAAATAAAAAAACGTAGTTATGAAACTTCATCAAGAAAACAAACGAAAAAGTTTAAAAAAGTAGTTACATAAATAAATAGGCATGTTACATAGCAAACAGTGCATGTAGTTCTGTTGTAAATAAAAAGTGTATATAAAAATTTGTGTAGTGATATTGTTTGAACAAAACAACATAGTGAGCTTTTAGGATAGAGACTTATGTTAATCGAAATGGAAGTGTTTGTGACAGTACAAAAAAGGGACATAATTATTTCATATGGTGTAATAATCAGATCTGGGTAAAACTAAATAAAATATGACTTTCAAGAGTGGAAGGGAATGAATCAGACCGGGTGATGAAGTCCTTGACGTTACAGGACGAATAAACGTAACCATTTATAGACACGAATTTTAGCAAGCCGATTGATGTCAGAAAAATATCACAAGAGGAACACGTGTTTTTAATATGGAAACGATATACTAGCTTCGATGATGGTCTAGAACATTTCGATATGACGTCAACAGCAAGGAGTGGGTACCACGTGACCAGCCTTTATAGAGTATGAACGCCGATCACCATTGCCCAGTCTACGAATAACATCTGAAAGCAGTTGTTCGAACAAAATCTTCCACCCGTACGGGTGTGTATTATCCCCAGTCCTCGGACAAAATCAATTTAGGCCTTAACCCAGTAAAAATGCAGATAAAACAGTGCGAAATAAGTTCAAGTGTCAAAAGTAACCGTCAAAATTAACTAACAGTTAACAGTTTAGTGAAAGTGGAAATAAAAGTGAACTACAAGATCAATGACGCCACGTGGAGAATAATTCCTTCAGATAAGTAAACTTGAATTAAATCGACCAGACAGCATCAACAAAAATGTATACCGTATTAAACGATACATTCAAATCATAATGAGAGCTCAGATTTAAGGGGGGTTTTTAATCAAATGAATGACTGTAAACGAAGTATTGGTTAGGCTTCAAATAAGTAAGTAGTTTTAAGATGATATAACAATAATTATATGTATTCAGAGGTGATGTGTCAATCACCGAGTAAATAGGGAACACCCTTTGCATTTCAAAATGAAAATAAAAAGTAATTTATATTGCACAATGACCACGTGTTGACTGAAATTGTTGCGCTGCAACCCTAGTCTGCTTCCATCGTTAAATTCTCGCCTAACGAGCTTAGAATCTTCTGAGACCAGGGACACAAAGTGTTTAAATTAGTCAAGTGTTATTTCAGGGGGAAAAGTGGAATAGTTGCATATTAGCTATAAATATGCTGGTGGCCCTACGAAGTACTGTTGAATTATAAGGTAGGTGAGATGATATCGCCAAGGTAGGTGATAGTTTGGGCAGGCAGATTTAAAATTGTTAAATTCCTTTACATGTTACAAATGAGGACATGGAAGAAGGTAAGTTTATTTGTTGACACTAATCCGATATTTAAACTAATATTGTATGCATTATACGATGCATTATGTTCATGTGTGTAATTATCTTTCTAGCAAGTAATTATAATATCAATTTATTCTGTGCTCGAAGCATTCTTAGTTGAAGCATTATATGTAGCATGCAGTAAATTCTAAACGTATACTCGTAATATACACTGCTGTGGTGCGTTGGTCCAGTGGGGCGTGTGACGTCATCAGCTGTCAGCAACATGTGCGTGTCACCTACCGTATTCTATACTTACCGTGCAAGAGAGTGGTTACTGAAAATGAATGAAGAATTTCGTACACAATGCTGTGTTCATTTTGTTTGAATGTATTCTAATTTTTACTGTATTCTAAACAAATAATTTATGTACTTTTTTACTAGTACTATACACACCAATGTTTTTATATCAATGCTAATTCCTAAAATTACTTTGTTTTGTAAAGTTTAATTGTGAATAATTAAGCCTACATTCTTTTCAATACATTTTTTATTTTACTACATACAGTTGTTATTCACTATAGTCTACATATACCTGTCTATTTTATTCCTTCAAGCAGATATGTCTTAATAATTCAGCATGACTAAAGTTTTGATCATGCTAGATTTTCAGGGCTTTACTGAAATATTCCATAATTACTGTATATTCCCTAAATTGTAGTATACTGAATTATCTAATTACAAACATATCACTACTCACTCGGAACACAAATTTTTTATTGGTAAAAATGTAAATTTTTTACCTTGTAGCCTGAACTCATTTTCGCTTGTTACAAGCTTCGTCAGAGGCTTAGAAGTTTGTAATAACCAAAAACTAGCTCAGGCTACAAGGTAAATTTTTACATTTTTACCAATAAAAAAATTGTGTTCCGAGTCAGTAGTGATATATTTATAATCAGTTAATCAACGGACACATCATGGACAACACAATCCAGGTACTAAATTAAGGTGTTAAGAAAAGAATCTGATACTATGACTTTTGCTTCACAACAGTTAGTTCACATTGCTGAATGTAACAATTATGCCACATCATTCATATATAGAATTCACCTCAATGGCATGAACTCAATGAGAGTTTCAATAATATCAGAAATTAGTCATCTTAGGTAAACTGAGTGAGAGATTGTCCCACTTAACTCATGCACACACACACGGTTGCATAATGAACAGGATGTAAGGTATATAAAAAACTCAGTTTACTCAAAACTTCACAAACGTTTAATAATAATCAAAAAAATACAGTGTATAATAATTATTACATAAACTAAGCATAGATATAAATAGTAAAACGTTTTGACCCCACAAAGATCTTGTTTGGAAGAAAAATAAGTTACTTGAGGCAAAATACAATACTTTTACTTGTATTTGAAAGTTTCCTTTATGTTTAAAGAAAAATTTATAAACTTCAATAATAATAACACATATGACAAAACCAATACTTAAAACAAATGTTCTAGGAATAAATCATAATAACATATGATTATGATAATATATAACTAAACCATGATGATTCACATTGTACTACACCCACATAGTACACATCAATTTTTAAACAAAGTTATATTTAATGCTATTTATATTTAATGGTATAGCTTCTGTTTATATTGTTATAGCTTGTTTTATATTTCTGTAATCAACAGAAAAAACCTGACCAGATGGTGTTATTAAAATGCATTATTTTTCGTAACAGCAAACTCATTAATAAATTGGAACAAAATATAACTGCCACATTATCACAAGCATCAGTTTTTAATTGCCATTGATTGATACATTAGCTTAGTCAGCTCAGCATTAGAGTTAACTCTTTATACAGCTTTTTTAATATCTGGAGGCAAACAAGTTAAAATAATTGCAATATTAAAAAGATTAAAACATAATGAATTAGTGGCAAAATGTATTTCAACACACAACACTGTGTTCATGAAATGTCACTCCCGTCAAAACAAATGAAAACCATAAATATTACTTTTATCCACGCAAGTTAGGCCAAAAAATCCAAAGTTTCGTTTTATAATGAGAAAGAATGGGCTGGTTTCCTACATAAAATAAGTTGTGCTGTGATACAAAAGTTTGTAAAAATGTAGGAAGACTTTTTTATTAATGTAACAACAAATGTTTTTAGGAAAGCTAGAGATCTTATAACTACAATAAATGCATGCATACTTAAACTTTTTTTTAAATACACAATGCTTATAATCTAATAAGAATACATATGATTATATAGTAACGCATCTGAATAACTGTATGTTATGTAAACAGTACAGAAAATGTCATTTTAATAATGATGAATCAATATACTGGAAAATTTAATCAATTACCTAAATAAACAAAATACTTATACTAAGGAAAATATTCTGAAGTTCTTAAACAAAAAAGTGTGCATATAGATCATAAAAACTAAACATAATTCAAGTCAGCTATAGACAATCCACTCAGTATAGGAGAATCCTTTTTTCAACAGCTTTGCGACAGATTGGACACTCTGACATACGATCTCCACACATCTGACAAGTACCGTGGCCACATAAGAATATCATGTTCTTCAAACGATCCAAGCAAACAGGGCACATGGTCTGAAATTATCAATACATACGATTTATAAACCAGCACTCATTTACAACTAATTTTTTATTGAGAACATTTACAAACCTTTATCAAAATTTTCAAAGTCTGTGGAGAAGATGGTCACAAGATTCAAATTATATAGACAAAGAAATCTGACAAGGTTGGAGGTTGGAAGGCTGGAAATGAAACATGCTGGATATGGAAATGAACAAACAGCAGAAGGCAGTAAGAAGAGCTTCAGACCTGTACTCTTAAACCTTTTAGTTTCTGATACCTGTAATAAATACCATAAAATATATTATTTATTTGTTATTTATAAAATACTTTTTCCTGTGAATATCAATCTTCTAAGGTTAACAAACTGATTGGATCATAATTATATTTATGCTAATGAGTAACCCTGCACAGACATGTGTGTGTAATTTGAAAAGTCTCTTCCGGAATTAATGTAATAATTATTAAAAACAATTGTTTTCTCTTTCAAGCTGTATTCCACAATAGCCTGACAAGGATCCACTAGAATGTATCATTAGCAAGTTATACATATTTTACAACACTAGACAGTGCAACAAAATTTGGCACTCAATTATCCAGGAGAATGGAGGTCCATGGTGTGTCACGAATCACAGGTAATCCAAGTAATATTGTAACAATCCGATGTAGTAACAGTTTGGCTATATGTAATAGTTTAAAAGTATAAAAAATATATACCTAAATA
This sequence comes from Magicicada septendecula, assembly GCA_034769895.1. Classification (NCBI taxonomy): domain Eukaryota; kingdom Metazoa; phylum Arthropoda; class Insecta; order Hemiptera; family Cicadidae; genus Magicicada; species Magicicada septendecula. The sequence goes on along the minus strand of CM068371.1, from coordinate 163,501,882 downwards.
TACACTTCAAGCCAGGGGAAAATCTGCACCCCCCCCCCCAAACACCAATATAAATATCGGTATGGAGAACCATACATGACTTCCATGTTCTAAGATTTATATTTAAAATCATTTACGAAATGAAATGTTTCCATAAAAAACTACTTCTATCCACTTATTGCTTCAGCCTTAACCACAGTACTGTGGTCACTAATGTATACCACCACACGTTATCGCACTCGATTTTCACTGATGATGGAAGTCGATGGCACTGCCGAAACGTATGGTTTTGCAGAAAACATTGGACTACAACCAAACAGCCCGGGAAGGAATTTTAACAACAAACTACTTCTTTGTTGCCGATAACGTAGTACACATAAAAAATTATCCCTTCCCCCTTCAACTATAATTTTCATTTATAGAAAATTACTCCCACCCCGTTCAACTAGCCTCTTCATTTATAGATATTTGATCTACGTTTCTACAGTGGATTATTAAGATCTTCTTATCAGGATACTTTATTTACCAAACTTAAGTACTTTACTCTTGTTACAACAAAAAATGTTTCAGGTAAACTACCCTTTCCCCCTAACCGATCTTCACAAAAATCAATTGGCCTTGAGTCCTCTACAACTCAGGCACATATGTAAAAAATTATTTGATTCCGTTTGAATTTACAGCAGTTATCGTTCGTCACGGAAAAATTTCTCTTGTTACAACATAAAATGTTGCAGGTAAACTACCCTTTCCCTTAACCAATCTTCAACCAAATCAACAGACGTTGAGTTCTCTATAATTCAAAAAGGTATGCAAAAACGTAGTTGATTCTGTTTGAATTTACAGCAGTTATCATTCGTCATATAAAAAATTACCCTTATTAAAATATAGAATGTTGCAGGTAAACTACCCCTTTCCCTTAACCGATCTTCACGAACACCAATAGGTCTTGAGAACTCTACAATAAAGGGCTGTATGCAAAAATATTATTTGATTCTGTTTAAATTTGCTGCTGTTACCGTTTGCCATAGAAAAAATTACCCTTGATAAAAAAAAACGTTGCAGGTAAACTACCTCTTTCCCTTAACCGATCTTCACCAAAAACAATAGATCTTGAGTACTCTACAATTCAGAGCTGTATGCAAAAAATTATTTGATTCTGTTTGAATTTGCGGCTCTTATCGTTTGCCATAGAAAATACCCTTGTTAAAACAAAAAACGTTGCAGGTAAACAACTCTTTCCCTTAAACGATCTTCAACAAAATCAACAGACCTTGAGTTCTGTATAATTCAAAAAGGTATGCAAAAGAGTAGTTGATTCTGTTTGAATTTACGGCAGTTATTGTTCGTCATAGAAAAAATTACCCTTGTTAAAACATAAAATGTTGCAGGTAAACTACCCTACTCCCTTAACCGATCTTCACCAAAACCAACAGGTCTTGAGAACTCTACAATTCAGGCCTGTATGCAAAACATTATTTCATTCTGTTTGAATTTGCGGCTGTTATCGTTTGCCATAGAAAAAATTACCCTTGATAAAATAACGTTGAAGGTAAACTACCCCCTAGCCAAACAGCCAGGGAAGGAATTTTAACAAAAAAATACTTCTTTCTTGCCAATAACGTAGTACACATATAAAAAATATTATCCCCTCCCCCTTCAACTATAATTTTGATTTATAGAAAATTACCCCCAGCCCGTTCAACTAGCCTCTTCATTTATAGATATTTCATCTACGTTTCTACAGTGGATTATTAAGATCTTATCAGGATACTTTATCAAAATTAAGTACTTTACTCATGTTACAACAAAAAATGTTTCAGGTAAACTGCCCTTTCCCCGTAACCGATCTTCACCAAAATCAACAGACATTGAGTTCTCTATAGCTCAGGCACATATGTAAAAAATTATTTGATTCTGTTTGAATTTACGGCAGTTATGGTTCGTCATATAAAAAATTACCCATGTTAAAACATAAAACATGAGATTTATAAAACATATCTAAGATTTATATTTAAAATCATTTTTGAAATAAAATATTTTCATAGAACCTACTAACGCTGGGGAAATCTGAGGAGCCAATCAGAGTTGGGCCTACCTGTCACTCTGCTGAATTTGGTGGAAAGCCCTGTCACTGTCGTCAAAGTATCAGCCTTGACAGGGTCCTCTTTTTCTGCAAAATGGGAGAGGAGGCTTGAGATGGAGTGAGTGACATGGTCCCCCCACCTCAATGAAGAACCCATTGTTTTATAAAAATATATTTAAATTTTGAAAACTGAAAATTCTTTTCTTGTTGTAAATATTTATATTTTATAATCAAAATGACTTTATCAAAAAACAAACATTATTTTTTTATAATAAGTACTTACATATGTTTCTTAATATGCTTACTTTGTCTTCAATGTTGATGATCATTTCCAAACATTCTGACAAAATTGTATCTACAGAACAGTTAACATTCCCCAGGTTTCCATTTCTGCTAATTTCTCATTACACCTTCCACTGACGTATTATTAACCATTTCATAAACTATCGTATAATCTTTTCAGATTTTGTGGTACAAAATCTGAAATTTTCAGATTGCCTGGCAACAAAATTATTTTATTTTCAACAATTACCATTGTTTGAAAAAGTTTAAATGAATTTTCAAGTACTTTACTCTTGTTAAAACGTAAAAGGTTGCAGGTAAACTACCCCTTCCCCTTAACTGATCTTCACCAAAATCTAAAGGCCTTGAGTCCTCTACAATCCACTGACGTATGCAAAAAATTATTTGATTCTGTTTGAATTTGCGGCAGTTATCGTTTGCCATAGAAAATACGCTTGATAAAAAACGTTGCAGGTAAACTACCCCTTCCCCTCAACCGATCTTCACCAAAAACAATAGGTCTTGAGTACTCTACAATTCAGGGCTGTATGCAGAAAATTATTTGATTCTGTTTGTATTTGCGGCTGTTATCATTTGCCATAGAAAATACCCTTGTTAAAAAAACGTTGTAGGTAAACTACCCCTTTCCCTTAACCGATCTTCACCAAAAACAATAGATCTTGAGAACTCTACAATTCAGGGCTGTATGCGAAACATTATTTGATTCTGTTTGAATTTGCGCATTATTTGTTTCTGTTTGCTGTTATCGTTTGCCAAAAAAAAAAATTTCCCTTGATAAAAAAAAACGTTGTAGGTAAACTACCCCTTTCCCTTAACCGATCTTCACCAAAAACAATAGGTCTTGAGTACTGTACAATTCAGGGCTGTATGCAAAAACTTATTTGATTCTGTTTGAATTTGCGGCTGTTATCGTTCGTCATCGAAACAATTACTCTTGTTAAAACATTAAAAATGGCATGTAAACTACCCCTTTTCCTTAACCGATCTTCACCAAAATCAATAGGCCTTGAGTCCTCTATAACTCACGCACATATGTAAAACATTATTTGATTCTGTTTGAATTTACGGTAGTTATCGTTCTTCATGAAAAACGTTCTCTTGTTACAACATAAAATGTTGCAGGTAAACTACCCCTTTCTCTACACCGATCTTCAACAAAAACAATAGGTCTTGAGAACTCTACAATTCAGGGCTGTATCCAAAACATTATTTGATTCTGTTTGAATTTGTAGCTGTTATCGTTTGCCATAGAAAATACCCTTGTTAAAACAAAAAACGTTGCAGGTAAACAACTCCTTTCCCTTAACCGATCTTCACCAAAAACAATAGGTCTTGAGAACTCTACTATGCAGAGTTGCATGCACAAATTATTTGATTATGTCTGAATTTGCGGCTGTCATCGTTTCCCATAGAAAATAGCCTTGTTAAAACATAAAATGTTGCTGGTAAACTACCCCTTTCCCTTAACCGATCTTCACCATAACCAATAGGTCTTGAGAACTCTACAATTCAGGCCTGTATGCAAAACATTATTTCATTCTGTTTGAATTTGCGGCTGTTATCGTTTGCCATAGAAAAAATTACCTTGATAAAATAACGTTGAAGGTAAACTACCCCTTTCCCTGAACCGATCTTCACCAAAAACAATAGGTCTTGAGTACTGTACAATTCAGGGCTGTATGCAAAAACTTATTTGATTCTGTTTGAATTTGCGGCTGTTATCGTTCGTCATAGAAACAATTACTCTTGTTAAAACATTAAAAGTGGCAGGTAAACTACCCCTTTTCCTTAACCGATCTTCACCAAAATCAATAGGCCTTGAGTCCTCTATAACTCATGCACATATGTAAAACATTATTTGATTCTGTTTGAATTTACGTTAGTTATCGTTCTTCATGAAAAACGTTCTCTTGTTACAACATAAAATGTTGCAGGTAAACTACCCCTTTCCCTTAACCGATCTTCACCAAAAACAATACGTCTTGTGAACTCTACAATTTAGGGCTGTATCCAAATAACCTTTTGATTCTGTTTGAATTTGCGGCTGTTATCGTTTGCCATAGGAAATACCCTTGTTAAAACATAAAATGTTACAGGTAAACTACCCCTTTCCCTTAACCGATCTTCACCAAAAACAATAGGTCTTGAGAACTATACAATTCAGAGCTGTATGCGAAACATTATTTGATTCTGTTTGAATTTGCGGCTGTTAACGTTTGCAAAAAAAAAAATTCCCTTGATAAAAAAAAACCATTGCAGGTAAACTACCCCTTTCCCTCAACCGATCTTCACCAAAAACAATAGGTCGCGAGTCCTCTACAAATCAGGGCTGTATGCAAAAAATTATTTGATTTTGTTTGAATTTTCGGCAGTTATCGTTTGCCATAGAAAAAAAATCTACAGACACACAGACAGACAGACACACAGACAGACAGACACAAACACAGACACTTTTCGGAAAACGACTTTTTTTCATGTTTTGAGTGTAGTACAATCAGAATCTGCAATAATCTCGAACACGATTTTTTTTGCCGTCACCATACTTCCATTGCTTAAGGAATATGGAAGTAAAATTACCCTTGATAAAATAACGTTGAAGGTAAACTACCCCTTTCCCTGAACCGATCTTCACCAAAAACAATAGGTCTTGAGTACTGTACAATTCAGGGCTGTATGCAAAAACTTATTTGATTCTGTTTGAATTTGCGGCTGTTATCGTTCGTCATCGAAACAATTACTCTTGTTAAAACATTAAAAATGGCATGTAAACTACCCCTTTTCCTTAACCGATCTTCACCAAAATCAATAGGCCTTGAGTCCTCTATAACTCACGCACATATGTAAAACATTATTTGATTCTGTTTGAATTTACGGTAGTTATCGTTCTTCATGAAAAACGTTCTCTTGTTACAACATAAAATGTTGCAGGTAAACTACCCCTTTCTCTACACCGATCTTCAACAAAAACAATAGGTCTTGAGAACTCTACAATTCAGGGCTGTATCCAAAACATTATTTGATTCTGTTTGAATTTGCAGCTGTTATCGTTTGCCATAGAAAATACCCTTGTTAAAACAAAAAACGTTGCAGGTAAACAACTCCTTTCCCTTAACCGATCTTCACCAAAAACAATAGGTCTTGAGAACTCTACTATGCAGAGTTGCATGCACAAATTATTTGATTATGTCTGAATTTGCGGCTGTCATCGTTTCCCATAGAAAATACCCTTGTTAAAACATAAAATGTTGCAGGTAAACTACCCCTTTCCCTTAACCGATCTTCACCATAACCAACAGGTCTTGAGAACTCTACAATTCAGGCCTGTATGCAAAACATTATTTCATTCTGTTTGAATTTGCGGCTGTTATCGTTTGCCATAGAAAAAATTACCCTTGATAAAATAACGTTGAAGGTAAACTACCCCTTTCCCTGAACCGATCTTCACCAAAAACAATAGGTCTTGAGTACTGTACAATTCAGGGCTGTATGCAAAAACTTATTTGATTCTGTTTGAATTTGCGGCTGTTATCGTTCGTCATAGAAACAATTACTCTTGTTAAAACATTAAAAGTGGCAGGTAAACTACCCCTTTTCCTTAACCGATCTTCACCAATATCAATAGGCCTTGAGTCCTCTATAACTCATGCACATATGTAAAACATTATTTGATTCTGTTTGAATTTACGTTAGTTATCGTTCTTCATGAAAAACGTTCTCTTGTTACAACATAAAATGTTGCAGGTAAACTACCCCTTTCTCTAAACCGATCTTCAACAAAAACAATAGGTCTTGAGAACTCTACAATTCAGGGCTGTATCCAAAACATTATTTGATTCTGTTTGAATTTGCAGCTGTTATCGTTTGCCATAGAAAATACCCTTGTTAAAACAAAAAAACGTTGCAGGTAAACAACTCATTTCCCTTAACCGATCTTCACCAAAAACAATAGGTCTTGAGAACTCTACTATGCAGAGTTGCATCCACAAATTATTTGATTATGTCTGAATTTGCGGCTGTCATCGTTTCCCATAGAAAATACCCTTGTTAAAACATAAAATGTTGCAGGTAAACTACCCCTTTCCCTTAACCGATCTTCACCAAAAACAATAGGTCTTGAGAACTCTATAATTTAGGGCTGTATGCAAAACATTATTTGATTCTGTTTGAATTTGCGGCTGTTATCGTTTGCCATAGAAAAAAATTACCCTTGATAAAAAAAACGTTGCAGGTAAACTACCTCTTTCCCTTAACGTATATCGGCAACAAAATAGTAGTTTGTTGTTAAATTCCTTCCCGGCCTGTTTGGCTGTAGTCCAATATTTTCTGCAAAGCAGACTTTTCGCCAGTACCATCGACTGCCATCATCAGTGAAAATCGAGTGCGATAACGTGAGGTGGTATACGTTAGTGACCACAGTACTGTGGTTAAGGCTGAAGCAGTAAGTAGAAAGAAGTAGTTTCTATGGTAATATTTCATTTCGAAAATGATTTTAAATATAAATCTTAGAATATGGAAGTCATGTATGGTTCTCCATACCGATATTTTTTTTTGGCAAACGATAACAGCCGCAAATTCAAACAGAATCAAATAATGTTTCGCATACAGCCCTGAATTGTAGAGTTCTCAAGACCTATAGTTTTTGGTGAAGATCGGTTAAGGGAAAGGGGTAGTTTACCTACAACGTTTTTTTAACAAGGGTATTTTCTATGGCAAACGATAACAGCCGCAAATTCAAACAGAATCAAATAATTTTCTGCATACAGCCCTGATTTGTAGAGTACTCAAGACCTATTGTTTTTGGTGAAGATCGGTTGAGGGGAAGGGGTAGTTTACCTGCAACGTTTTTTATCAAGCGTATTTTCTATGGCAAACGATAACTGCCGCAAATTCAAACAGAATCAAATAATTTTTTGCATACGTCAGTGAATTGTAGAGGACTCAAGGCCTTTAGATTTTGGTGAAGATCAGTTAAGGGGAAGGGGTAGTTTACCTGCAACGTTTTACGTTTTAACAAGAGTAAAGTACTTGAAAATTCATTTAAACTTTTTCAAACAATGGTAATTGTTGAAAATAAAATAATTTTGTTGCCAGGCAATCTGAAAATTTCAGATTTTGTACCACAAAATCTGAAAAGATTATACGATAGTTTATGAAATGGTTAATAATACGTCAGTGGAAGGTGTAATGAGAAATTAGCAGAAATGGAAACCTGGGGAATGTTAACTGTTCTGTAGATACAATTTTGTCAGAATGTTTGGAAATGATCATCAGCATTGAAGAAAAAGTAAGCATATTAAGAAACATATGTAAGTAGTTATTATAAAAAAATAATGTTTGTTTTTTGATAAAATCATTTTGATTATAAAATATAAATATTTACAACAAGAAAAGAATTTTCAGTTTTCAAAATTTAAATATATTTTTATAAAACAATGGGTTCTTCATTGAGGTGGGGGGACCATGTCACTCACTCCATCTCAAGCCTCCTCTCCCATTTTGCAGAAAAAGAGGACCCTGTCAAGGCTGATACTTTGACGACAGTGACAGGGCTTTCCACCAAATTCAGCAGAGTGACAGGTAGGCCCAACTCTGATTGGCTCCTCAGATTTCCCCAGCGTTAGTAGGTTCTATGAAAATATTTTATTTCAAAAATGATTTTAAATATAAATCTTAGATATGTTTTATAAATCTCATGTTTTATGTTTTAACATGGGTAATTTTTTATATGACGAACCATAACTGCCGTAAATTCAAACAGAATCAAATAATTTTTTACATATGTGCCTGAGCTATAGAGAACTCAATGTCTGTTGATTTTGGTGAAGATCGGTTACGGGGAAAGGGCAGTTTACCTGAAACATTTTTTGTTGTAACATGAGTAAAGTACTTAATTTTGATAAAGTATCCTGATAAGATCTTAATAATCCACTGTAGAAACGTAGATGAAATATCTATAAATGAAGAGGCTAGTTGAACGGGCTGGGGGTAATTTTCTATAAATCAAAATTATAGTTGAAGGGGGAGGGGATAATATTTTTTATATGTGTACTACGTTATTGGCAAGAAAGAAGTATTTTTTTGTTAAAATTCCTTCCTTGGCTGTTTGGCTGAAAATGATTTTAAATATAAATCTTAGAATATGGAAGTCATGTATGGTTCTCCATACCGATATTTTTCTATGGCAAACGATAGCCGCAAATTCAAACAGAATCAAATAATTTTTTGCATACAGCATTGATTTGTAGAGTACACATGACCTATTGTTTTTGGTGAAGATCGGTTAAGGGAAAGGGGTAGTTTACCGGCAACATTTGTTTTTATCAAGGGTAATTTTTTCCTATGACAAACGATAACAGCCACAAATTCAAACACAATCAACTAGTTTTTTCATACGATTTTTAATTATACCGAACTCAAGGTGTGTTGATTTTGTTGAAGATCGGTTAAGGGAATGGAGTAGTTTACCTGCAACATTTTATGTTTTAACAAGGGTAATTATTATGGCAAACGATAAGAGCCGCAAATTCAAACAGAATCAAATAATGTTTTGCATACAGCCCTGAATTGTAGAGGACTGAAGGTCTGTTGATTTTGGTGAAGATCGGTTTCGAGAAAGGGGTAGTTTACCAGCAACGTTTTATGTTTTAACAAGGGTAATTTTTTCTATGACGAACGATAACTGCCATAAATTCAAAGAAAATCAAATATTTTTTTGCATACTTAACTAAATTGTAGAGAGCTCAAGGCCTGTTGATTTTGGTGAAGATCGGTAAAGGGAAAGGGGTAGTTTACCTGAAACATGTTATGTTGTATCAAGAGAAATGTTTTCATGACGAACGATAACTGCCGCAAATTGAACAGAATCAAATATTTTTTTGCATGCATCCCTGCATTGTAGAGGACTGAAGGTCTATTGATTTTGGTGAAGATCGGTTTAGAGAAACGGGTAGTTTACCTGCAACGTTTTATGTTTTAACAAGAGTAAAGTACTTAATTTTGATAAATAAAGTATCTTGATAAGAAGCTCATAATAATCCACCGTAGAAACGTAGAGGAAATATCTATAAATGAAGAGGTTAGGTGAACAAGGTGGGGGTAATTTTCTATAAATGAAAATCATAGTTGAAGGGGGAGGGGAGAATTTTGTATGTGTACTACGTTATCGGCAACAAAGAAGTAGTTCTTTGTTAAAATTCCTTCCCGGGCTGTTTAGCCGTAGTCCAATGTTTTCTGCAAAACCTGACTTTTCGGCGGTGCCATTGACTTCCATCTCAGTGACAATCGAGTGCGAAAACGTGAGGTGGTATACGTTAGTGACCACAGTACTGTGGTTTAAGGCTGAAGCAATAAGTAGAAAGAAGTAGTTTCTATGGAAATATTTCATTTCGAATATGATTTTAAATATAAATCTTAGAACATGGAAGTCCTGTATGGTTCTCCATACCGATATTTTACTTCCATGTTCCTTAAGGAAATGGAAGTATGGTGATGGTAAAAAAAATCTTGTTTGAGATTATTGCAGATTCTGATTGTACTACACTCAAAACATGAAAAAGTCATTTGTCGGAATGTGTGTGTGTGTGTGTGTGTGTGTGTGTGTGTGTGTGTGTGTGTGTGTGTGTGTGTGTGTGTGTGTGTGTGTGTGTGTGTGTGTGTGTGTGTGTGTGTGTGTGTGTGTGTGTGTGTGTGTGTGTGTATGTGTGTGTGTGTGTGTGTGTGTGTGTGTGTGTGTTTCTTTGTGTGTAGATTTGTTTTCTATGGCAAACGATAACAGCCGCAAATTCAAACAGAATCAAATAATTTTTTGCATACAGCCCTGATTTGTAGAGTACTCAAGACATATTGTTTTTGGTGATGATCGGTTAAGGGAAAGGGGTAGTTTACCTGCAACGTTTTATGTTTTAACAAGGGTATTTCCTATGGCAAACGATAACAGCCACAAATTCAAACAGAATCAAATAATGTTTTGCATACAGCCTGGAATTGTAGATTTCTCAAGACCTGTTCATTTTGGTGAAGATCGGTTAAGGGAAAGGGGTAGTTTACCTGCAACGCTTTTATTTTTTAACAAGGGTAACTTTTTTCTATGGCAAACGATAACAGCCGCAACTTAAAACAGAATCAACTACGTTTTTGCATACATTTTTGAATTAAAGAGAACTCAAGGTCTGTTGATTTTGTTGAAGATCGGTTAAGGGAAAGGGGTAGTTTACCAGAAACATTGTATGCTTTAAGAAGGGTAATTTTTTTACGATAGATAACTGCCGCACATTCAAACAGAATCAAATACTTTTTTGCATGCCTCCCTGAATTGTAGATGACTGAAGGTCTGTTGATTTAGGTGAAGATCGGTTAAGAGAAAGGGGTAGTTTACCACCTACGTTTTATGTTTTAACACGAGTAAAGTACTTAATTTTGATAAACAAAGCATCCTGATAACAAGCTCAAAATAATCCACTGTAGAAACGTAGATGAAATATCTATAAATGAATAGGCTAGTTGAACGGGGTGGGGGTAATTTTCTATTAATGAAAATTATAGTTGTAGGGGGAGGGGAGAATTTTGTATATGTGTACTACGTTATTGGCAACAAAGAAGTAGTTTTTTGTTAAAATTCCTTCCCGGGCTGTTTACCCGTAGTCCAATTGTTTCTGCAAAACCAGACGTTTCGGCAATGCCATCGACTGCCATCATCGGTGAAAATCGAGTGCGAAAACGTGAGGTGGTATACATTAGTGACCACAGTACTGTGGTTAAGGCTGAAGCAATAGAAAGAAGTAGTTTCTATGGAAAGAAGTAGTTTCTATGGAAATATTTCATTTCGAATATGATTTTAAATATAAATCTTAGAACATGGAAGTCATGTATGGTTCTCCATACCGATATTTTTCATGTTTTGAGGGTAGTACAATCAGAATCTGCAATAATCTCGACCACGATGCTTTTTGCCATCACCATACTTCCATTTCCTTATGGAACATGGAAGTAAAAACTGAAAAAAAAACGGAAAGTTGTTATAACACTTATGGCTAAACAGTCAGTGTTGTCCATAGACAGATGCCATTCAGGCTAATCACATTTACATTTTTGTACATTTTTTAAATGTTATATTACAATAGGCCTATAGGGTGCCATTAAACAAACTTTGTTTTAAAGAATACAATTTACAAATATAAGGTCGTTAACTTTTTAAATTGTTAAATGACAAAAAATAATGACTTAATACTGTAACATGCTTTATCAGACTTTCGTAGTAGGAATTATGACATAGAATATACAAGGGACTGAGTATGGTATAATTCAAATCTGAAAAAGAAATGAAAAACGACTGTAAATGTTACTCTTATTCTGTTTTTTTTTTACTGTTTCTTTAATTCCAAGGTTCCAGTATGGCCTAGAGCAGTAGGAATACCACAAAGATGATGGATACAAGAGGTGGAAATGAATTTGGAAAGATTGGGAGTCAAAAATCTGAGACACTTGGCAGGAAGACATGAGTGGAGACAAACAGTGGAGGATACCAGTGTCCACACAGGCTGTAGTGCTTTAGGAGAAGATTTAATGATTTTGTAATGCTTGTTTATCATTACTTTATTATTGTTGATAATTTTGTCGTTTTATGCATTTCACAGTAATAAAAATGTCATTCATTTTCTTGTATTTTTAAATTCACCCTATTCTGCAATTTTATTGTCACCACCCCTGAACAGTTTGCAAATCAAAAACCCCATCCCCTCTCAGAATAATTGACTTAAACACACAATGCTTATAAAAAGTACAAAATTATTATGAAAAACAAAACAAGCACCTGTTCTTTGATGTCTTGCAATTGCTGCTGCAGTTTCTGAATATCAGAGTTTGATGTATCACGACTGCCATTGTTCATCAGTGTTCCAGTCAGCACAATAGGCTCGCCTTGTGGCACTGAACAAAAAAGTATTATAATTAAGCATTACAAAAAAATTTTTCAAATTGAACCCATTAATACTTCACTACTCTTACTAAAATTAACACAACAGTGAATAAATAAATTTCTCAATAGCAAAATACAAATGGAACCTCAGGTTACCTATATATTTAGATATCAGTATCTACTGATTGAACTACTTTTTTTTTAATAATCAGCTTTAACCAAGTTGAAACCCAATTTATTTTCTAGTAGTATGCATGCAAAGTAGATTACACAAGTAAAAAGGGATTTTAAGAAGTATGAGAAACTAGAGAAATAGAGTACAGTACGTAGCAAGAGAAGACAGTATTAAAAACAAAATTGAAAGATGCTAAGAAAAATCTTAAATATTTATCAGCATGATATGAAAGTAGTACCACCAAATGCCTGCAAAACATTTTACCTAAAAATACTCTGCATTAGAAACACAACAGTTAATGTATTGTCAATAATTATCAATAACTAATTAACATACAGGACAGTAATTAATATGTCAGTTCAAGTTGTATTTAGTGCAAATTTAGTATTTAATTCAAAACATCTGTATATGACTCTATGTAGTTAACCTATGTAAAGGATATTCTGTAAACAAATATGCATTCAGTGCAAAAATTACATAATTTTTATTTAAAGACAATTTTATGTGTAACATAAAGTTTAATTTTTGACTTAACGAAACTTCAGAGTTTTGCATATCTACTGTATTCTACATGATGTGATAAGTTGTGAAACAAACGTTAAACTAATTAAAACAATGAGTTTACTTCTCAGGCTATCAAATCACTTTAAATCAGAATAATGTCTCTTGCCTGCATCAGTTAAAAATAAGAAGAAGTGATCACAGTTTTGTTTAGTACTGTTTTACTTAAACATTTCCTTGACACAACTCCATACAAGTCATAAGCAATCTGTCCTATACTATATGGACTTTTAACTTATTTTACTTACCAATTGCTGGGGGTGGTATGTTTGTCTCTTCTACAGGGTCTGATTGATTTTCATTTGTAGCTCCTGCAATAATTTAAAAAATTGTGTGAAACATGTTTCAAGTTACTAGTCTTAAAAGTCTGTTTTTTCTTGTTTTGAAACTGGACTTATGTGCAAATATTTACCCGCAGTTACAGCACAGCACATTGAGAATGGAACCATTCTATCAATCTGTATGCGACATTGCACACACTTCTTCATCAGTGGAGCACAACATTCGCAGGCCACCATGTGACAACAAGGCTTAAACAGAACACTGGCTTTCTTGTAGGCACACACTACACACTCCTCGATCTATGCAAAAAAACATACATTTATTAATACTGATATCTACATATACATTTTTCCATTATAAACCTGGAAATTGAAATACTCTTATTAGATCATATTCTTACCAAATGTATATATTATTAAACATAATTACATTTGGTCAGAGCAGTGGTGTAATCTAGGAACTATTCATTGGGGGGGGATGCAATTAGCTTTGGGGGTGAGCTTGAAGGGTGGATCCCTTATTTTCCTCAGGACAAATAAGAAATTAGGATTTTTCCCATATAACTGTATAAATACATATTATAAATTCTTTGAAAAAAAAGTTTTTGAGTAAACCAACATGAAGTATAAAGGTTGAAAAAAGGTGAAAAAGCACTGGTTTCAAAATATTCTATCTTGGTTAATTGTTATTCAAAATAAAGGTAATAAAGATCATGCCATTAGGAATCACTTCAATTATAAATTTATATCCTCGATAAAGCCAGAGAAAATGAGTCTTTCTGAAGATATGTTGAAACACCCAGTTTTATTACTCCTCTGCACTTTAAGGATGTTGACCCAAGAATATTTTATGCAATTTATAGTTTTTAGGTGTAAAAACTAACTTTGCCAATTTCCTGTGCAAAGATGACAATTCAAACCATAGAGATATTAGACTGGAGGAATCATGACATACACAATCCTGTGGGGGATGAGTGTCTGGATAAGAAAGATAAAGAGACATTAATATGCCTTTCGTTTTCTGGTGTGACATGTTTTTTAAGACTGCAAATACATTATTTACCAAATGTTGAATGATTGTCATTATTAAGGAAATTCTATTTTATTAATTTATAAACATTGTAATTGCTTTTATTTCTACAGTTATTTATAAGCCTTGTTTTAACACACACAACTGGCTTAGAAATGGACCTACATTAAGTAATTAGGGAATTTTTCTGAAATTTTTAATAACACTGTGGGGCCCCCTGATCCCCCTGAAGGTACCACCACTGGGTCTGAGATAAATCTGAAAGTAACTGCAATTTCTCTATTAGCGACACATTTTTGCTCACTTTTTTCTTCACCTGTTTAAGCTAAGGTATAGCTTACACATATACAAAGACATACACTACAATCAATATTCAGCATCTTATAAAATATATCTTACACATTCTCGTCTTGTATGTTATATCTAAAATTAAAAAATCATAACCATAACTGATAACCATACACACACATATATACAAAATTATAATTAAAAGTGTATACAGAATTCCGCACATTGGGTTGTTTACCTTTGCACGAGTAGCCACAGGTTCTCTACACACCAAACATTTCTTGACACGAGGAGCACAAACAGAACAACAAGCAACATGGCCACATGGTTTGAAGAGAGTATCTCGCTTTAAGTCAGAGCAAACCAAGCATTCATCCAGAGAAGCTACGTCTTCACCTCCTTCTCCATCAGTTGGGCGTGGTTCAATTTGATCACTGAAACAAATAAAAAACCACTTTAACACTTCAATAATTTATACATAACATGTCACCCTGCTCTGTAAAATTAATTTTTGCATATCCTGTCACAAGATGCGAGTCTCATCATATTTTCTAATAAACAACATGACAACATGAATTTTATTTGGAAAAGAAATGAAACTACATATTTTGGATTTCAGAATACTGAAACAGTGATTTAGAGACAGTTCAGAAATGTTGTGCGTTTAATGTTCACTCAAAATATGAAAAGCAAAAATTCCACTGATAGCAGCCAGCTCAACAAACACTGATTCATAATAATTAGTTCTAAAAAAGGCTTTAACACATATTTATGTGTGGACTGAACTAATTAACTAGTATGATGTGCATTAACTAATAAACATTCCATACAACTAATGTACATACCGCGAATGAAATTTGTTTGTAAACTAAGAGATATCAAACACATTTGGCATTTACAAACTATAATCAATTAAAACGCATACATACAGTTATTAGATATTACACAATTACTGCTGTTAATATACCTACACCATTGACACACACACACACACACACTATATATTAACAAAACGTGTTTTTTCCTTGGATAATAATTCGCCACACGTTGTTGGCGTCAATTTTTAACAGGACGTTTAATCGGGTATTATTAATTTTAAGTTGTAGTAAAAGGTTGTTGGTTTAATGAAGAAAACTTTTGCTCTAAGTGTATCAGTTGTTCGGTTTATATTTATGTTGCGTGTTTTGAGTGAAGTGATTTCAGGTATAATTTTAATGACTGAATTACTCTTCCTTGTTTATTAATTAGAATTGACTAGTTATATTCTTCAGTTAATTCATTCTAAATTGAATGTACCGGTCGAGTTGTTCCAAACAATTCTCAACATTCACTTTCGATATTTGTCTTAACCCTATTCATTGAGGTTATAATCTTGGTGTTGTAGTTTCTAGGGTTCCAACGACTCCTCGACGTCTTCTTAATCTTCGTAAGTGTAGAACAAATACTGATTATATCTTACCTTCAAGAAATAAAACGCATGGATATGATTTTATTAATATTGTAACATAACAAAATTATCACACTAAACATTTGAATTAATGTTACATAAATAAAAGAAAAAGTTCCATAGTGAGTGAGGGGAATAAATTGTTTAAGGATTACCCTAGAAACTGTATAATTAAGTCTATAAAATGTTAATAAAAATGGAAGATAATAAAGAAAACCATTAATTAAAATAACCTACTATGAAAAAACCAGTTAAACCAGCAGTATACCCAGTAGATTGGGGAAGCAGTACAAAAAGGGAAGGACCATAAAAAAGGAAATAATCTGTCATGAAACCATTTTAATAAGGAAACTACTAATGTGATATTTGAAGAAGGGACCAAACATATCAAGATTCCAACAGAGACCAGAAACAGGAAGAGATATGCCAAAACAAAATGTTAATCATATATTAAATACCATGAGACAAAATTGAAACCGATATAGGTAAACCCCAAACAAGTTACAAGATACAATACTATAAAAACAAATTGTATATTAGTTGTAAGTGTAACATGTCAAAAAATATGTCAAAAGAGACTACCATAGAGTAGAACTCACTAAAAAGACTACCAGAGTGTAGAATACAATAAAGTGAAGTGAGATAACAAAATTAAGGAACTACAGAGTGTACAGTGAGAAACATAGTTAAAAAATCTATGAAAAAATCTTCAATTAGATTTAAGTATTATAAAAAGACTACCATGAGTGTAGAATAATAATAATAAAACCATTGAAATGAAAGACGGTCTAAGGACTGACAACATTACTAGTAATAAGAGTTTTAAATTAGATATAAGAAGGACTATTACATATAAAATGTTTTCTTTAATTATAACTAAATAAATGGTGAGGACAAAAATACCAAAGGACAGTTCATAACTGAAGGTATGCCTAATATTAAGATGTTTATTATTTATTATTAATTAAATAATATTTTAGATGTAAGGTGTAAATAGATACACGAGGTTTTTTTTTTTATCACAGTTAAAGTGTTTTCATAAGAATAATACATACACAAGATAGTTAGTGACTGATAGTGTTACTAGTAATAGGAGTTTTTTATGTTTTCTAATTAAATTATGTCTAGGATAAGCTATGTTGTTATCATTTGATGATACAGGAAAAAATAATAGGAATAAGATGTTTTTGTTAAAATTAGGTGATATATGGAAAATAGTTGATAATAAGATGTTTTTGTTAAAATTAGGCATAAGATGTTCATGTTATGGTTCAATGATGTTATTAGTATAAAGAAAGTTTAGTAGATACAAGATATTCTATTGTAATTAAAATCATGTCATTTAATTTTCCATTGTGTAAGTCAGAGAGGCAAGTAGGGCATAAAAATGTAATAGTTTTATTCAAATCAGTAAACCAAGAATAATGTACAAACAGACCCACCAAGACACTATGTTTGTAAACACAGAATGGCCTATAAACCAAAAAAACTATCTATCAAAGAATTAATCTATGTAATAGGAATAGAATTCAATACATACAATACAGGAATTGAAAATATAATTAATACAGATACAGTTAATAGCAAATAGAATGACAAAAGAAAGAAAACTAACTTCTTTTGGAAACAGTCAAAAATAGGCTTATGATAGTAATCAAATCAGACTAAACAGCAAATTAATCAATATTGAAATGTTTTAATAACCAAATTATTAACAACAAAGTAATTACGGAGTTATTAGGTGTATTCCATGGAAATATTATACCGAAAAAACAAATAAAAACCTTTAAAACACTGAATTTGTACAAATTATGGGACATACAATAATTATCTAAAATTGTAATTTTTGGGCTTAAATGAGTTTGAAACAAACCCAGCTATATATCAAAAGATGTAAAATTAAATAATCAATATTACTGAATAGTTAGATTCATGTAAAATTAAGAAATATTGGAAATACAGTAAAAAATAAGAAAACTTGTTATGTATAGTTAGATAGTGAAACAAGTCTTAGACAGATATTTTATAATTAAACAATATGAAGAGGAAAAAGACATACCACAAATTGCCCTAAAACGACGACGTTGCGTCGTTTAGTCTATTGTTAATCGCAAAGCTGAACAGTTGAAAAATGTATTAGTGGAGTTTTGAAACCCAAATAATTTATATTAAAACCAAGTGTGGTTATGTGGCGTGTAACGGAGATGAACTAACAAGTGAAATAATATTATCTATCTTATCTATGTCTAACACTTCACAAGTTTCCAAAAACACAGAATAACACCATAAAACTTAACGCCAGAAATCGACAGCCATTTTGAAACAATTTTTGGGAACGAATTCACAAAGAACCAACACACATATTTGAACATCACACTACACAAGAGATCCATCCAGAATTCGACATCGCAGACGACGAGGGGACATTCAACACTATATTTTGGACCAACACCACTTCGCAGAAAAAGGGAACATCGTTTTATTTCTGTGGGAGAGGATCTTCAATTCCAACGGCGTCATAGCAGATTGAAACCAAGCAGACGGCGGCCATTGCTGAATTTCTATAAAGACAACGGACCAGTGCCTCTTGGAGCAGAGTGACGTCATTTCTTCGACTTGGTTCGAATTTTAAATAATTTCTTTCTAATTGACAATTGTAATAATAATTTTGTTCTATTTCAGATGTTAACATTTAGTTTAAGAATACCTGTTAAATGTATCTTGTTCCTTGCCCTCTGACCATTTCGACTCGTTAAAAGAACCATAAATTTAAACTTGTAAAAAATATATCTGTTAATTTTTCTCACTGCCGACTGTGGCGAATATTAGCCAGTGCCTGGGACATGCGCAGTTTGACTGGCGCACAATTTTGAACGAATAAACGCAAATCAGTATTCAGTTACCAGCATTGTTTTTATTTCTACCATTAATGTTATTATTATTTTTTATTAAGCAAAACATAATTCACATTGAGAGAATAGATATAGAAGGAAATTACAAATTCAACTAATTAATTAATTGTTAATTAATTAAATTAAATCATTCCAACAAACTCTATACAAGTACAAGAAAAAAAATATTTGCAAAATTTTTAAAGTTTGATATATTTGTTATTTATCAATCCAACACACTTAGTTATAACATATTCTTATCATCAATATCTTTATATTTTGTTTATTATTATACTTGAAATATATTACTATTTGACTAGCCTAACCAGTGGGACTTTAAGGAGTCAGACTAACCCAGTGATAAACAAAATATTGATACATATCAACACATATTTCAATTTCAATTATATTTTTATGATTATATTTGTAATATTTCTATTTATATTACAATTTGGCTTGCCCAACTAGTGGGGCTAAAAGAAGAGCACAATACCTTTGTTATCACCAAAGATACACACACAATATATCTCTATACATATCAATCCAATTCAATTTTTATTTTATATTTGTAATATTTTCATTATATTACAAATTGGCGTCCAACTTAAGGGGCTTTAAATAGGAGGTAATAGTGTTGTAAAATAAGGACGATTGTCCAATTTCCTATTTTTAGCTTGGCAACGATCAACAGGTCGGAAGAGGGAGCGAGATGCACAGGAGAGCTACATCAAGAAAAAGGGCTATGGAGGCCGAGCAGGAGATAAACATGGAGGATAAAGAAGCGACACCAGTGGAAGATGTGGAGTTAATGTTACCGCCAGCAGAACCAAATAAGCCTGCACCACAGAAGGAACAGCCGGAGGAATCCACCGCAAAGGAAAATACAAAACTTGATCAAATGATGGAGATGTTACTCCGAGAATTCAAAACAACGAAGGAAGAATTAAAGGAAGAGTTGAGTAATAAAATCGGAGATACCAACAAGAAAATTGAGGAAAACAGTAAGAAGATGGAGGAGAAAATGGAAGAAAATAATAAGGAAATGAAAAGTGATAACCTACGATTGAAGGAGGAATTAAGAGAAAGCAGCAAGAAGATGGAGGAGGAAATGAAGAATGATAACCAACGATTGAAGGAAGAGTTGGGTAATAAAATTGGAGATACTAGCAAGAAGATAGAAGAGAAGATGGAAGAAAATATTCAGAAAATTGAGGAGAAAATGGAGGAAATAAAGACTGACAATAAACAGTCGAAAGAGGAATTGACCCAGATAAGCCAAAAATTGGAAGAAACTAACAAGAGGATGGAAGAAACAAATCAGAAAATGGAAAGCAATAGTCAGCAATTGAGGGAAGAATTGAAGGAGACAAACCAAGAGAACATGAACCGGTTAGACGGAAGAATGGAAATATTGAAGGAAGAATTGAGCCAGAAGATAGCTGAAAACAATGAGACAATCAGCAAGAAAGTAGAAGAGGAAATAACGGTAATCGAACAAAGGGTTACCAGAGCTGACGAAAAATGGAGTCAAACCGAACAAGAAGTACGGAGTATCAGAACAGAAATAAATACGAAGGTTAACACCATTGAAGAAACGACTAGGAAGACGTTGGAGGAAAAACTAAAGGAAACACGAGAAGACTGGGAGCGAGTGCAGGACCGATTCACAGAAAAATGTGACGGCATAGAAGCTGCTGTGACCAGTATCAACAGTCAGGTACGACAGAACCAGACCGATATAGACCTATTCCATAGTCGACCGACAACCATTACCAGTTGTCCCAACAGTGAAAATCGTGAAGGGATTAACTTCAGGTTTTATAAAAATAAACCCATGGAATTCCTAGCAAGAATCGAGGAATACTTTGCCAAACACAGAGGTAATCGCTGGAGGGAGAACAAAGAGGTGCTGGACGAATCATTCAAGGAAATAGCAGACAATTGGTGGATGGCAATAAGAGACGAGGTGACCGACTATCAACAATTCAGAAGGCTATTCAAAGCCAAATATTGGTCGGAATCAACGCAAAATATCGCCAGAGACGGGATATGCCATGGGAAGTACAACCCATATGGAAACCAAACTTTAACGGCGTACTTTTTAGGAAAGGTGTGCGTGGCCAAACATCTAGAGCCCCGAATACCGGAAGAATGCCTGGTCAGCAAACTCTCATACCACTACGAGGAGGATATTATCAGAGCCAGACGAAATAGTCAAATAAAAACGGTGCAAGCCATGACCGAGCTTTTAGAGATGTACGAGCACGAAGACTATTACCGTCAAAGTCGCAGGAGATATGAAAAGCCGGAACCAAGGAATAACAACAATAATTTGAATAATAATAATAATCGGCAGAATGTGGGTAATAATAACAATTATAATTCCGCCAATCGGAATAATGCCGAGTACAATTATAACCCTAGAAATAACAATAATTTGCCGAGGCTTAACCATAATAATAATAATAGTAATATTCCTCGTATGAATAATAATAATAACAACAACCACAACAACAATAATAATAATAATAATAGCCGTCCCCAAAATAACAACGGTTATTATAATCATAATAGTAACTATGTTCAAAATGGTCAGAGGAACCCCAACCTTTCTAATAATAATAATTATCATGGTAATTATAACCGAAATTACCCAAGTGGAGGTAACCACAATTACAGGGCATATCGACCTAATGTCAATTACATCCGAGCAGAAGGCAGTGGACACAGAAGATACCAGCCTCAAAGAAGGAGCCGATACTACGAGTACGAGACTTTCCAAGGGAGCCAGGGAAGTAATCGGTACAGAGAGTACGAGCCCAGACGTAGTTCCAGCCTGGATAATCAGCGAAGACTACCTGTAACAGAAGCCCAACCAGACGATCGAGCAGAACCAAACGAACCAGCCTCAGGACTTCAAGCTGACGCTTCCAACGGCCTGATCCGTAATGAAGCGGAACATTTAAACGAACGGAGGCAGTAATAAAATCCAATGACCCTTTACTGCTCCAATCTGCTGGGTTTAATCAAGTAGGTATGAATGTGAAGAAAAACTAGAAACTACCTTAAAACCTGTATGATATGTCAATTAGTGAAAACCAACAATGAGAGAAAGGAAGGTATGATGATACCGATTACCTCACAAACCAAACTGGAAAAGGTCTTTCTGGACATATGTGGTCCATTTCCCCGCAGTGGCGGACGCCATCGATACAAGTATATTGTTATTATGATGGATCATTTTACAAAATTTACAAAACTATACCCTGTGAACAGAGCCACCACTCTGAAGACTCTAGAAATAATAACAAATCATTACATTCCAGAGGTAGGAAGCCCGATATCCATAATCACCGACCATGGAACGCAATTTAAGGGTTGGCGGTGGAGAAACACTCTGAATACATTGGGCATTAAGACATACAAGACGTCTGTCTACCACCCCAGCAGCAATCCAGCGGAGAGGGTACTGCGAGAGGTCGGAAGAATATTACGAACTTATTGCTATAATCAACAAAAGAAGTGGCAAGAATATTTATTAGCGACTGAAGAATTCCTTAATTTGTCATATCACACCGCTATTGGTACCACTCCATACACGGCAATGTATGAAAGGCCACCTCCGAGAGAAATACAAGACATAATAGAGTTCCCCAGGAGTCAAGAATACAAATTCAATCGAATTAGATTCTACAATAAATTGGCTGAAGACCAGGAAAGGCGCAAGAACAAATATCAAAAGGCTGTTAAGAAAATAATAAGACATGAAGTCGGAGAAAAGGTACTGCTAAAAAACAGGGAATTACCCAGTACTTTGGAAGGCATTACCAAAAAGTTATTACTGCTGTATACCGGCCCATACCTGATTATTAAAAACAATAATAACAATACGTATGTACTAAAGGATATCATTTCGAATAAAGTAAAAGGAACTTATAATCAGTTATCCATTAAAAAATATTTGGAGGACTCATAGTTGTGAGTTAAAACTATTATGAACGAAATAAGAATTTTGATAAATAGATAATTACAAAATTCAAAAATATAGTAAGGACATCTTACACCAAGTATCTGAAAGAATATTGTGAACAAAATAAGAATTTTGGTAAGAATAGAAAATTACCAAATTCAAAAATATCGTAAGCACAACTTACAACAAGTATTCGAACAATTGTGAATGATGAAATAAGAATTTTGGTAAGAATAAAAAATTACCAAATTCAAAAATCAGTAAGCACAACTTACACCAAGTATCAGAAAGAATATTGTAAACGAAAAAAGAATTTTGATAAGAATATAATTACAAAATTCAAAAATATAGTAAGTACAACTTACACCAAATATTCGAACAATTGTGAATGATGAAAAAAGAATTTTGATAAGAATATAATTACCAAATTCAAAAATCCGTAAGTACAACTTACACTAGATATCTGAAAGAATATTGTGAACAAAATAAGAATTTTGGTAAGAATAAACAATTACCAAATTCCAAAAATGAGTAAGTACAACTTACACTAGATATCTGAAAGAATATTGTGAACAAAATAAGAATTTTGATAAGAATATAATTACCAAATTCCAAAAATCAGTAAGCACAACTTACACCAAACGTTTAAAAGATTATTGTGAATAAATAAAAGGAATTTTGAACATAATAAGTTTCAAAATTCAAAAGCAATAGTAAGTACAAGCTACACAAATATTCAAAGACTATTATGCAAGTAAAAAGAATTTGGATGCGAATAATAATTGTCCAAATTCAAAATAATTAGTAAGTACCACTTACACAAACATTCAAAGACTATTATGAATGCAAAAAGAATTTTGAGAAATAATAATTTCAAAATTCAAAACAATAATAAGTACAACTTATACCAAAATATTTGAAAAAACAACTATGAACAAGAAAGAATGTAGTTGAATAAAAATGTCTAAAATTAAAAGACATTAAACTCACATCATTACTCATACAAATGATGAGAAATAACTCTGAAATATGAAAAAAGATTTTGTAAGAAAGAGATACAAAATTCTAAGGGAGAAAGGAAACCAGAATGTCATATGACTTAATCGAACAAATTAACCAAACTCACACAGAAAATAATTTAATAAAAATGGAACAATGAAGAAGGACCAGCTCACTAAAGACCAAATAGTGAGACCAGAAACCAAAAAAACAAAAACCTGATACTAATAATGATAATGCTGTTACAACAACCACTGTTATAGTGAAAGTGATAAAGAATTAATTCATGTTATACCATGAGCAATAAAAATAACTCAATGGATACCAGATGGTAGAAAGAGTAAATATAAATACTACTTACTATGTAAACATGATGAAATGTATATGATACCACATACCTAAACCACCTAATATGGAATAAGCTTTAAGAGAGAAGAAGAGTCAAGTGTATAAAAGTATTAATTAATATAACGTATTATGAAGTGAAGAATCTAAAGATGTTTATTTTAGTCAAAAATGACTACTTTTACTGTTTATTTATTTTATGACTGGATGTAGAAAATGCCATCAGTCTTATGTGTTGAGCAGAGATGATAATACCTCTGGACTCAATTGAAGTATTGGACAGCAGGGATTGAAGCCAAATGTGCCACTCTGAACTGTTCCAATTAATTTGTTAGGGAATGTTAGGGAGTAAACATACTGGTGAGGAAGCACCAAATAAGAAGGAATATAAAATGATAATGTTATACACAAGATTGAAGATCACTTATCAATGAAAAAAGAAACAAATGAAGGAGATACACATCAGCTGAGAGGAAGCAATGGTGGAAAAAGAAGGTATATACAGTGAAAACATGTAATCACGGAGAAAATGTAAATACAAAAGAATTAGTAGTAATTATTTCATCCATACAGAGTATGATCTGAACTAATCACTTTTACAGGAGAGCATATGTAACATAACAAAATTATCACACTAAACATTTGAATTAATGTTACATAAATAAAAGAAAAAGTTCCATAGTGAGTGAGGGGAATAAATTGTTTAAGGATTACCCTAGAAACTGTATAATTAAGTCTATAAAATGTTAATAAAAATGGAAGATAATAAAGAAAACCATTAATTAAAATAACCTACTATGAAAAAACCAGTTAAACCAGCAGTATACCCAGTAGATTGGGGAAGCAGTACAAAAAGGGAAGGACCATAAAAAAGGAAATAATCTGTCATGAAACCATTTTAATAAGGAAACTACTAATGTGATATTTGAAGAAGGGACGAAACATATCAAGATTCCAACAGAGACCAGAAACAGGAAGAGATATGCCAAAACAAAATGTTAATCATATATTAAATACCATGAGACAAAATTGAAACCGATATAGGTAAACCCCAAACAAGTTACAAGATACAATACTATAAAAACAAATTGTATATTAGTTGTAAGTGTAACATGTCAAAAAATATGTCAAAAGAGACTACCATAGAGTAGAACTCACTAAAAAGACTACCAGAGTGTAGAATACAATAAAGTGAAGTGAGATAACAAAATTAAGGAACTACAGAGTGTACAGTGAGAAACATAGTTAAAAAATCTATGAAAAAATCTTCAATGAGATTTAAGTATTATAAAAAGACTACCATGAGTGTAGAATAATAATAATAAAACCATTGAAATGAAAGACGGTCTAAGGACTGACAACATTACTAGTAATAAGAGTTTTAAATTAGATATAAGAAGGACTATTACATATAAAATGTTTTCTTTAATTATAACTAAATAAATGGTGAGGACAAAAATACCAAAGGACAGTTCATAACTGAAGGTATGCCTAATATTAAGATGTTTATTATTTATTATTAATTAAATAATATTTTAGATGTAAGGTGTAAATAGATACACGAGGTTTTTTTTTTTATCACAGTTAAAGTGTTTTCATAAGAATAATACATACACAAGATAGTTAGTGACTGATAGTGTTACTAGTAATAGGAGTTTTTTATGTTTTCTAATTAAATTATGTCTAGGATAAGCTATGTTGTTATCATTTGATGATACAGGAAAAAATAATAGGAATAAGATGTTTTTGTTAAAATTAGGTGATATATGGAAAATAGTTGATAATAAGATGTTTTTGTTAAAATTAGGCATAAGATGTTCATGTTATGGTTCAATGATGTTATTAGTATAAAGAAAGTTTAGTAGATACAAGATATTCTATTGTAATTAAAATCATGTCATTTAATTTTCCATTGTGTAAGTCAGAGAGGCAAGTAGGGCATAAAAATGTAATAGTTTTATTCAAATCAGTAAACCAAGAATAATGTACAAACAGACCCACCAAGACACTATGTTTGTAAACACAGAATGGCCTATAAACCAAAAAAACTATCTATCAAAGAATTAATCTATGTAATAGGAATAGAATTCAATACATACAATACAGGAATTGAAAATATAATTAATACAGATACAGTTAATAGCAAATAGAATGACAAAAGAAAGAAAACTAACTTCTTTTGGAAACAGTCAAAAATAGGCTTATGATAGTAATCAAATCAGACTAAACAGCAAATTAATCAATATTGAAATGTTTTAATAACCAAATTATTAACAACAAAGTAATTACGGAGTTATTAGGTGTATTCCATGGAAATATTATACCGAAAAAACAAATAAAAACCTTTAAAACACTGAATTTGTACAAATTATGGGACATACAATAATTATCTAAAATTGTAATTTTTGGGCTTAAATGAGTTTGAAACAAACCCAGCTATATATCAAAAGATGTAAAATTAAATAATCAATATTACTGAATAGTTAGATTCATGTAAAATTAAGAAATATTGGAAATACAGTAAAAAATAAGAAAACTTGTTATGTATAGTTAGATAGTGAAACAAGTCTTAGACAGATATTTTATAATTAAACAATATGAAGAGGAAAAAGACATACCACAAATTGCCCTAAAACGACGACGTTGCGTCGTTTAGTCTATTGTTAATCGCAAAGCTGAACAGTTGAAAAATGTATTAGTGGAGTTTTGAAACCCAAATAATTTATATTAAAACCAAGTGTGGTTATGTGGCGTGTAACGGAGATGAACTAACAAGTGAAATAATATTATCTATCTATGTCTAACACTTCACAAGTTTCCAAAAACACAGAATAACACCATAAAACTTAACGCCAGAAATCGACAGCCATTTTGAAACAATTTTTGGGAACGAATTCACAAAGAACCAACACACATATTTGAACATCACACTACACAAGAGATCCATCCAGAATTCGACATCGCAGACGACGAGGGGACATTCAACACTATATTTTGGACCAACACCACTTCGCAGAAAAAGGGAACATCGTTTTATTTCTGTGGGAGAGGATCTTCAATTCCAACGGCGTCATAGCAGATTGAAACCAAGCAGACGGCGGCCATTGCTGAATTTCTATAAAGACAACGGACCAGTGCCTCTTGGAGCAGAGTGACGTCATTTCTTCGACTTGGTTCGAATTTTAAATAATTTCTTTCTAATTGACAATTGTAATAATAATTTTGTTCTATTTCAGATGTTAACATTTAGTTTAAGAATACCTGTTAAATGTATCTTGTTCCTTGCCCTCTGACCATTTCGACTCGTTAAAAGAACCATAAATTTAAACTTGTAAAAAATATATCTGTTAATTTTTCTCACTGCCGACTGTGGCGAATATTAGCCAGTGCCTGGGACATGCGCAGTTTGACTGGCGCACAATTTTGAACGAATAAACGCAAATCAGTATTCAGTTACCAGCATTGTTTTTATTTCTACCATTAATGTTATTATTATTTTTTATTAAGCAAAACATAATTCACATTGAGAGAATAGATATAGAAGGAAATTACAAATTCAACTAATTAATTAATTGTTAATTAATTAAATTAAATCATTCCAACAAACTCTATACAAGTACAAGAAAAAAAATATTTGCAAAATTTTTAAAGTTTGATATATTTGTTATTTATCAATCCAACACACTTAGTTATAACATATTCTTATCATCAATATCTTTATATTTTGTTTATTATTATACTTGAAATATATTACTATTTGACTAGCCTAACCAGTGGGACTTTAAGGAGTCAGACTAACCCAGTGATAAACAAAATATTGATACATATCAACACATATTTCAATTTCAATTATATTTTTATGATTATATTTGTAATATTTCTATTTATATTACAATTTGGCTTGCCCAACTAGTGGGGCTAAAAGAAGAGCACAATACCTTTGTTATCACCAAAGATACACACACAATATATCTCTATACATATCAATCCAATTCAATTTTTATTTTATATTTGTAATATTTTCATTATATTACAATATTATTGTTTAATCTTTGCAAACTTAATTCAAGTTAATAGAATTTTGCATTCGATATACATGCTAGTAATAATCGATTATTTATCTCAGGGTTGAATAGTAAAAAATGGATTAAACATATAACGTGGGAATTCTTTTGGCTGCTATGAAAGGTTCCATTAATTATTAACAAACAATATAGAGTACATTACAAATAATTCTAATGCTTATAATCTAATGTAAGAGTAAAAATAAGTATTAAGGTCAACGAAAATGTCTGGCGATATTTAGTTCGCTGGGTGCAATGCATGATGGTACTGCAATGACGTCATCATCATGGCCGCCTCGTCGTCCGATAATGCATGAAGTTGTACCAATGTATTTTAAATAAATTTGTTCACCTTGTACTCACTGATTCTTATATAATGTGTTTTTCACTTTATGAAATGTCCACCAGTGATTAATTGTGGTGTGAGTTGTTGATGTGACTAGTGATTGTTCATGTTGGATTACTAATATTGTCAGTTACAAAATTGTATTATACGTTACACTTCTGAGTGGTAGTTAGCTGTGCATCTTCTTGTTACTCGCTTGATATTTTCTTACTGGTGTTTGTTCCTAATTGATGATATGATTTTAGTTAATAATTTCTATATCTTCTGTTGTGGTTATAATTTTTTCTTCCAAAATCAGTTCCTGGGTTTTAAAATTCTGTTACATAATAACTCTGCGAGCACTATTCAACTGTATTCACTCGTAGTTAACAATCAAGTGCCATTTCTTCTTTTTGTCATCGAACTGACCAAAATTTCTTAAATTCTGATTGGCCCCTTATGCACAGTTCAAGTGTTACATGACCAATACCCCTGAATTACTTTAGATTTTACAATTTGACTTTAATTTATTATTTTATCATTATACACTAATGGTTAATACAATGTTTGTGTAGTTATTAATTATAAAATTACAAATAATTTGGTACTAAACATGTCTTGGTTTAGTCCTGTAAAATCTTAGTATTTAGTGGGTTTTCCAGATATCTGATGAAACAATTTATAATGGTTGATGGTAGTTACTTTTGACCCCTTGAGATTACATTAATTTAAATTAATTAGTTGGTAACATAAAACTCTTATAATATATAACAAAAGTCTTAATGCTACTACTTAGTTTAACAATTATAATTTATGCACACTGTTTAACAATTGTTTGTGTGATAAATCACTCATCACTACTGTCAATGATAATTGACCACTTCTTATTGTAAATAATAGTACACTTTTTAACTATAGTTTATGTAACTATTATTATTAGGCCACTTTTCTGTGTTTATGATCACTTATGTCACTGTAAGGGGTTGTGCCCTTTTCCTCACTTTGGTTTATAATTAGACCAATTTTTATTGATCTATTATTTTACATATAGTTAATACAATTTTACATTATGGAATGTTTGTACTCTTTATTGGATTTATTTAGTTTATTCATTGAATGTTGTTTACTAGGGTTCTTTATTTTAATTTTATTTGTTTACTGCCCTATTCTACTGGGTAATGTCTGGCTAGGTCTTGTTAGTATTAATTAGGTCAAAGGTTGATGTTGTTGAGTCATATTTGGTTCCTTACTGATCTTCAAAATTTGATATTTTCTGTTGATTAGTTGTTGAGCATTGTTTTGAGTTCCATCCTTGGATAGGGTTTCATAATTATCATTTATAATTATTTTTTACAGCGTTCTGTTTCGTTACAATATATATATATATATATATATATATATATATATATATATATATATATATATATTCAATCACTTTCTGCTACAGTCCGTTTCTTGATGTATATACAGTAGAGTCCCGGTTATCCGCCATAAACGGGCTGGCGGAAGGGCGGATAAGCTGGAATGGTGGATAATAGGGAGAGTTAAATAAAACGCAAATTTATCATAAAATTATGTAATTTTGTAAATGTAATTAATAAACATCACGTTTTACAACAAATCAATAGAGAAAACAATACAGTACTGTACAATTATATTACAAAATTATAGTAAAACATTTTAGAGAACAAGCAACAATATTAAAGTTATACACTTACAAAAAAAGAGAAAAAATTACGCCTACTTTAGTACTTCACGCTTCAAGTTTAAGAATTCAGTAAATTTTAACAAGAAAAATTTACTAAAAATAAATATAGAATCAGACTAATGTGTACGTAATAAAATTGACTTACACTGTCAGAAATGTTGGAAGTGAGAGTTCAGTTCATGATGAGTGAAAAAAATTAGTGATCTTCGACTGCCTCCCTGATGATTCCCGCTTCTTTGCTGCCAAGTCTCGCCATCTTTGGAGCATCATTATGTCGACAATCCTGGCTTCCTCTTGCTGCTCAACGTACTGAATGGCTGCTTCAAGAGCTTTAACCCCTTCTTTGTGTGTGATCTTTTGGGGCTCAACAGTTTCAAAGTCTTGATCTTCAACAACATCATCGCTATTAACAAGTGTTACAATTTCTTCGTCAGTTATTTCATATTGGTCGTCTCCTGAAAGCCAATTCCTTATTTCATCCAACGATGCATCCTCACATCCAGGGATACGTTACACCAAGGGCAAAATACTTTCATGAAGTTCATCCAGCATGCTTTCAGCCATATTTCCGTCTTCGCCCAACAGCTTATGCCACAACTTCGCAATTGTTTGTGCCCCGACGTCGACCCAGGCCCTTGCAACCCAATAAGCGACATCCTTCAAATTTATACTTTTCAACTTCTTAATCAAGTTTTGCCCATCTTCAATTTCTTGTATGACTGTTGACAGAAGCTTTCTTCGATAGTTTCGTTTAAGTGTTTCCAAAACACCCTGGTCCATAGGCTGACAAATGGCAGTCACATTTGGTGGCAAAAACATAGCCTTTATGTCCCCATCTCTAAGTTCGTCTGGATCAGGGTGAGTTGGGGGCATTGTCTAGCAGTAAAACTGCTTTTCTGGGTAGGTTGTTGTCTTTTAAAAGCTTCTCTGTAGAAGGAACAAACTCTTTAAAAAACCATTCCTTAAAAATTTCACTAGTCATCCATGCACTTTTTTGATTGAAATATTTTACTGGAAGAGCATGTTTTGAAATGGTTTTAAAAGCCCTAGGGGTTTTGGACTTTCCAATCATTGCCAGGTCCATTTTATGGTTTGCTGTGGCATTACTGCATGTTAAAATAGTCACTCTCTCTTTACTAAGTTTATAGCCAGGGGCTGCAGCTTCAGTTCTAGCTGCAAGGCTCTTACTCGGTAACATTTTGAAATTAAGGCCTGTTTCATC
Organism: Magicicada septendecula; assembly: GCA_034769895.1. NCBI lineage: Eukaryota > Metazoa > Arthropoda > Insecta > Hemiptera > Cicadidae > Magicicada > Magicicada septendecula. Next base: position 163,470,298 of record CM068371.1, on the reverse strand, counting down.
ACAATTAAATACTTGATCTCCTGTTAAGCTTTCAGTTTCAACAAAGTCTTGAAATTTTTTCTTAAACTGCTCCATTTCTTGAAAGTTTGATGACAGTTTCTCGCCGCAAATATTCAACTGACAGATTCCATAACGCTTCTTCCATCTATCAAGCCAGCCAACGCTTGCTGTAAAATTTGCATCACCTTCGTTAAATTCTTTTTGAAACTGCAACACCTTTTCTTTTAAGATAGGTCCCGAAATAGGCACCCCTTTCTCCCTGAACTGTGTAAACCAAATGTACAACGCTTCGCTAACTTTTTCATAATCACTATTTTTCATAGTTTTTCTATCTTTAAAAGCAGTCTCAGTAACTCGTGAGGAACACCATTTTTCTAATTCTAATCGTCTCTTCTTCCAATCTCCAACTGTGCGATGACCGATGCCGTAGTGGTCAGCCACCTTCTGCAGCGTTTCCCCTTTATCCAGTCTTTTTAATGCCTCAAGCTTGTCTTTTATTGATAAAACAATTTTCTTCCTTTTCGTAGCCATAATCGCAACACTATTAACAAGTCTACACTACAACACTTTCACCAAAACTGCACTAGTCACTCACGGACACACCGCGTAAAAATAGCCTCATTGCTCACTACAGCATACAACAAGAAACTGCAGTCTACTAAGCGATGAGCATGTGAGCGATAGCGTTGGATGTTGGGGGTGGGGTGGGGTGAATGACACATGAGTCACAGCTAGGCTATAATAGGCGATGGGCAGTAGGCCAAATTCCTGCGGTACAGTCAGGAGCAATCACAAAGAGAGCACGTACACTCACGCACGCAAACTATTGGCACACTATTTTCGTTGCAGTAATTAAAGAAAATATTTTTTACGTTTACGCTTTTTTACGCCGCTTGGGCGGCGGATAACACAGAATGGCGGATAATCGAAGGGCAGATAACCGAGACTCTACTGTAATATATTTAATATTTATAAATAAATTTACCTCAAGATATACCTTTTTTTTCCTTATTAGGAAGATGTTTCGGGTACCATCTTGTACCCATCCTCAGCCTTCCGGTTTTATATATATATATATATATATACAGTAGAACTTGGCTAATTCGAACGTGCATAATTCGAATTCGTGGATAATTCGAACTTTTACCGTGGTCCCTTGAATATCCTATGTAAAACCATGCAAAAACATCGTCTGTAATTCGAACTTTTTTTGGTTAATTCGAAATAAAAATTTTGCTCTAACTACAAAAAATCGCCTGCTGTATGGGCTAGACCACGTAACAATAGAGACATGACTGGAAACAGACAAGCAGGCATCGCCCTTTGTGAACAGACGCTTGTCCTTTGTGTCGAATTCGTGGAATTGCCGTCAGTATCTGGCGATGACACATGACTGGCTCGTGTAACGGTACCGTCCGCCATTGTCCCTTGTTCCATGCCTTGTCAGTCAGCCACCCTCACTGTTGCTTTCAGTTCAGTCTGCCTGCATTCGTGGAAGTGTTAAGTCTTTTTGAGTTTCTACTGTGCGAGCTGTGTTCTGTAGTGAGAGACCGTTCCTTTCTTTATACAGTAATGTATGCACAGACTGGTGTGTTTTAGTGACGCTTATTGTGCAGTTTTATTGTGTTGCGTGTTCATCATGGCCCTTTCAAAACCAACACGGACCCAATACAAATCATTGACATTTGCCGAAAAAGTTGCCATTATACGGGAAGTGGAAAAGGGACAAAAAAAGAAATCTGAAATTGCCAAGGAATTCGGGATACCACCAAATACGCTGTCAACGTATCTAAAAAATAAAGAGAAGATTTTGAATAGTGTGTGTAAAACAAGCGACAAAGATAGGAAAAGAGCGCGAGGACCAGAAAATCCTGACGTGGATGAATGTGTAGTGAAGTGGTTTAAGCAAGCAAGGGACAAAAAAATTCCAGTCAGTGGGCCCCTCATCAGAGCCAAAGCTGAGGAATTCGCATCTAGCTTGGGGAAAAATGATTTTAAGGCCAGCACTGGTTGGCTCGATGGTTTTAAAGAAAGGAATGGCATGTCTTTCAAAACTGTTTGTGGGGAAAGTGGATCTGTTGACGTTGAAGCTGCAAATTCATGGAAAGACGATTTGTTACAAATGATTTCTGATAGAGGCGCTAAAGACATTTTTAACGTAGACGAGACGGGCTTATTCTTCAAATGCACCCCCGACAAAACACTTGCTTTTAAAGGAGAAAGTTGTAGTGGCGGCAAACACAGCAAGGAGCGCATAACACTTTTAATCGGAGCAAACATGGATGGCTCGGAAAAACTGCCTTTGCTAATGATAGGGAAGTCAGCCACCCCACGTTGTTTCAAAAATGTAAAAACGAAACCAATTGAATATGAATCAAACAATAAAGCTTGGATGACAGGTGAAATTTTCGAAAGATGGCTTTTAAAAATCAACAGGAAATTTCGGAATCAAAACAGAAAAATCGTCTTGTTTACTGACAACTGTACAGCGCACAACACTATTCCTGTGATGGAAAATGTAAAGGTTGTGTTTTTCCCTCCAAACATGACTTCAGTAGTTCAACCTATGGACCAAGGTGTAATAAAAAATTTTAAGCATTTTTACAGACGGCTTGTGGTCCAAAACATTCTGTCAGGTGCTTATTTAGATGAGCACGAAAATATCAAGATTAACATCCTTCAAGCTGCCCGCATGTGCAACAGTGCTTGGAACCAAGTTACGCAAAAAACAATTGCTAATTGTTTTCATAAAGGTGGTTTCTGCCTCATTGAAGGTGAAGAGGGGAATAAAGCTGCTAGAGAAGTCGTACCCACTACGGATAACTGGGAAGATGTTGGACATGACGCAGGCATTCGTTACGAAGAGTTTGTAAACATGGATGAAGACTTGGCGGTGTGCGGTGAACAGACAGATGCGGAGATCGTGGCTGATGTTATGAACAAAAGAAATGATGGTACATCTTCAGATGAAGAAGGGGACCGGCTAGAACTTCCAGAGATACCGATTCCAACGGCTTCACAGTCATCAAATTACATTCAAGACTTGAGACGGTTTGTTGAAGGACAGCAGAACGTAAGTGACGCTATTTTCCAAGCACTTAATAAACTTGAAGAATTTACTATAACTCAGTGTATTAACTGCAAAATGCAATCAAAAGTTTCTAGCTTTTTTAAAAAACTGTAAATGCTATATTTTGTACTGAAACATATTTATACGTTTGTAATACATATGTATAAGGAAATTGTTTAATAAAATAACATATTGCTCTACTGAATTTCGGTTTTTGATTTGATTTTTCTACCGTTATTAAAAGTTTTCCTAATTCGAATTTTTGGATAATTCGAATTTTTTACTGGTCCCTTCAGCTTCGAATTAGCCAAGTTCTACTGTATATATATATATATATATATATATATATATATATATATATAAATATTGTTTGTATTGCAACAGTACAAATAAGTGATGTACTGAGCATTGAATATAAAAATTTAAATATACCTAATAAACTGTAAATAATTAATAATGTATTAGAAATAAGCATGTCAGGGATTGCAAGCTTGGCTCAGACAAAAATATGAACAGGTGTTTCAACCTGAATCGACGTGCACACACACACAAATGTAACTGAAAGTGTGTACACCAGTATTTTGCTAGTGTGTGTGAAAGCAGGTCTATGCAGGCGAGTTTACCACCCCAAGATGAATAATTGCATAATTACTGTTTTTCCGTAATTATTCATAAACTAAAATAAAGGAATAAAATCTAAAAACACAATAAAATGTAATAAAATTTAATAAATACTGTGTACAAAAACCACGTGAAAAAGACACACCGTACGAGTGTAGTAGTGAAATAACTGTGTCCAAATCGAAAGGGTTAAGTTGCAATGTCCAAAATTACAGTGAACATGTGTAGTGAAAATAGTTATAAGATGAGTATAAGAGTATACTTACAGGACTCTGAAATTCGCAGAAATATAAGAAATAGCGAAATTGACAAAGAGTGGGGGAACTGAACCCAGAGACAGTTTCTGACATGTTGATTTCGTACAACTGCAGGTGTTGACCAAGACATGGGTATAAATAGGACACACACACTACAGTTGTTCTCTTTCTTCAATCACCCACAGTGCAGCAGGAGCTTCTGCCCGTCCGCACAGAATATTTAATTTTTTGTAAATAGTTTCATCCTTCCAGTTACATACAGTTATGTAACTGGATTGTAAAACAAACAATTTTTAAGTAGTAACAAAATTACATAAGAAGATCCACATAAGAAGATCAACTGACGTCCGAAACAGCACGAGGACAAGAGGAGACGACGCTAGACAAGAGGAAGTGATGCTGGAGTTCAAGACGAGGACGATTACAGATGGATCCAATGACTGAGTATGATTGACGACAATAAGGTGATAAACAACTTATTTATCTCTTAATCGAACAATTAACTCAAAGACAATTAAAGACATTCTTGTTCTATTTAAAAGTAAGAGCCAATGTTTATTGTAAATATAGAATTAAAATCATAGATGTTATTGAAGTAAGATTAACGTAAACAAGAGCTCAAATTAGTATTGAAATGAAAAGAATGTGAAGCATTTAAGTAAAAATTAGCGTTTTATATAAATCAGTAGGCCTACTGAGAAAAGAAAGATAAATTCAGTAACTATTAATATTTTTGAGTTACATTACAATATATAAAAAGATATTTAAACATTGATATTTTTAAACACACTAATTGACTGAGTAGTCTGGAAATGAGATTTTTTTTTTATACAATAATTAGTAGAATAAAATATTTAGTCAGTAAGGATGTATATAGCATAAGCCTTACGGCATAGTAACAAAATAATAACGAATGTTTTAAGTCGAAGTAAGTGCCATGTGCACAATTTTATTAATATCAAATAAATTCGAAATACCGTTACAAGTTACATAGAGTTCTTATTATAGATACACCTGAAACCCAATTTAAATTGTACTTATGTATATGTATCGTTGCATAAGAAATGGCGTCCAAGATCGTGGGGGCTCCGCAAAAACAAATATATTTATATTTGCAGTTGTAGCGTTACATAAGAAATGTCGCTTCCAAAGTGGAGCATCACAAATTTAAATTATATTATATTTGCAATGTTATATTGTTACAATATATATATATATATATATATATATATAGAACGATGCCTGTTTTTAAAGGCTCATTCACTATATATACTGTCAGAAGAAGCAGAAGAAAAACTGTTTTCTTGAAGAACAAACCAACATTAAATCTATATTCTGTTCAAGATACAAAACATCAGTTTGTGTTTTGTAAGTAGAATATCTTCTGTTTAGATGACATTGTATGTATCTGTCAGAATACCATCTGATAGACTCCCCACTTTTCAAATTATTTTGGTTAGTGTCACAGGAGTCGCTTATCAATATTATCTAACTGTGCAGAAGTACAAGCAGAATTCTTATAGGTACTACACCTACACCTTAACATCAATTTTAGCTGTGATATAGTAATAACACATCACTTCGGAACTAAATAAGAAAAACACACACACATGAAATGTTACAACATTGATGTCTACAGATATATGTAATATGAATAGTTCCTAATAACTCCTACTTGATATTGTAATTATGTAAATAAAGAACAAGTAATAAATGAAAAATCCATCTACGAATGGCACAAATATCATGTGTTGGGGCTAATATTTAAAACCAGTGATAATACTAAAAATTTACTCTAGTGTCAAAATTTAACAGAGATAAAAATTTTCCTTAGAAATGTAATCAATCATGATAATATTTTTGTTTACTATAGTAAGCACTAAAATCTGACAGTTCATGAAATATAAGGCATTTTCTGAAGTGACAGTGAATTCTGTAAAAAAACTTGGTCAATATAAATCTAGTTTTTTACTATGATAGCCTAGTTGTTGCAACTACTGAAAATGTCGAAGGTCTTTTACATTATTAAATTTAATTTTTCCTGAAACGTTATTTTAGCAAAAGACAATCTAGTGCCAGACAGTGAAAAATATATTTCTATTATTTCTGTGATAATCTAAAACAGTGAGATAAAAAAAGAGAAGGTAAGAAAGCAGACGGAAAGATTTTCCACTTGAGAATCAAATCATTCAAAACATGTGACATGAGTGACCAGGAGACATTATCAACACTATACAACAAATTATTACTGAAAACAGCACTAACCACATTAAAAACATGTTACAATCTCAGATAAAATGCGCTAACAGTAAACAACTGAACTTTCTACAGGTGAAATGAAATGAAATGAATTTCTGTGCAATAGGGACATTAAACATTCAACATTCAAGGTATCCCCTGTTGAACGACTATGCCAACTAACAGGTATTTGTATATGCAGTATGTTTTTGCAGAAAATATCATAATTAAGCTAAAAAAATCCACCAATTATAATCACTCAATTTCAATGCCATAGTACATTTTCATTTTTTATTTTAGTCCGTAAAAAAATTGAAAATATATTTTTAATAAATTTAAATTTAAAATATAAATTAAAATATATTAAAATTTAATTTCTTATTAAGTAAATATTACACTACTGACTTCAAAACTATTTGTAACTTCTACTGCAGTATTTTATATGTGTGAACTGAAAACTGAATTAATTCTTCCACCATAAGTATAATATTTGTACCATTATATTTCAGACTAAAATTAAATTTAAAAAAATCTGAATAAGTTTTTACCTTATTTTCCATTCAACAGTTAATTGAAATATTTCAGAATTCATGTTTAAAACATTTAACTCTTCCACGAATATCAGACTTATTACAGAATATACAATTCCATCCAGAGAATAGGTTTTTTTTTTTAAGAATAAAGCAAAATTAAATCTGCTCTAATACTGACCAGAAAGACAGGGGGACACTATAGCTTGCCTATCATTATTTTAAACTATTTGTTATAGTATAGCCTTTCAGTTGTAAAGCATGTATTAACAATTTATGAACGGGTCAATTTCAACTTGTAATGTACACATATCCTTAAGAAAAAAACAATTATTCTACTACTGTATAACAACATTAAGGATTCACTACTTACAGTGTCATTGATCTGTTATTATAAAGATAAGATTCTGTGTTGACCATAACTATCTTTAAATTCTGCAATAAATAATAATTTTTAAACAACACTGAAAAATAATTTACTTGGCTTCAAAGTTTCAGTTGTTTTAACAACACACACACACACACACACACACACACACACACACACACACACACGCACACACACGCACACGCACATGCACACGCATGAAAAAATGTAACTATTCCACAAATATACTGTGCCAATTGGGTGTTTCACTGAAGTATTAACAACACATGTAAACAACATTAATAAGAATAATACTGCAAATACAAAAAAATTTACATACGTGTTTTTGTCTTTGTGGCATTTAGCAAGTGCTTTGCACAGATTGGGGTCTGGACAAAGATCTAGAGGTGTTTGACCCTTCTTGTTTTTGATGGCAAGATCTGCACCATTCCCAGCCAAAAAGCACGCAATAGAGGCTGATGATTTCTTGTCAGCACCTTGACTTCCCAATCCAACCAGAAGCTACAACAAGAAGATATTAATGGTTTTAACAGTTCCTAAATTTTTGAAGTTGGTGTTTCATTTTAAGTACAGAGGATTATATTTTTTATAACTTAAATTTGTACCAGTACTGCAGGTATATTAAGGAAATTTAATAAAACTGTCTTACATAAATACTGAAATCAACGGAAAAATAAAATTGTAACATTTGTGTAATAACATAAAACTAACTGAGAGCTGATTACAAATTCACCCCTGAAAGAACTGTGTATAAGAATTAATTGTACTTAATTTTAATTAAGTGAGTAAAATTAAATACTATAAAGGCTATGCCATATGACGAAATTATATAAAATTTATTTAATTTAAAATTACACCAGTAGAAAATAATGTACTCAAAGCAAAACAGCTTTAGTGGTGGTACATTTATACTAAAGCAGGTGACAGTGAATGAATAGTTGTGAAATGCAACCATTTTTCATGTGTCACACAGGTACATTTTTATAATGAACATAAAAATAAATTATGCAATATCATGATGATATGCACGTTGTCGGCCATACAGTGGAGTCGCGATTAGTCGAGGTAATGTGGACCGAAACCTCCTCGGATAATCAAAAACTCGGAAAAAAAAGGAAGGTTCAAAGAAAAATTGCATTGTATAAGTGCTCTTTTCTTCTGTTGCACCTATTTGCTATAATACATGTAATTGCTTCATATTGTAAGTGAAACTTTGCCAATACTTTGCTACAAAAACATTAATAATTGGAAAAAAAGGAAAAATAAGAAACTGAGGCGATTCAGCGACTTACGTAATCCTTTATTAATTACACTAAGCGGCAAAAACAGTAACAGTACAACTCTCGTGAGATTAAATTCTTAAAACAATTAAATCTCATAATTTCTTAAAAAAGTCTTTTAACTGTTTTTTGCTTGGTAGCGCTGCCTGTCTTCTTTACCACCATATTGCGCAGATGCCGCAGGACCAGAATGTCAGCTGGTGACGTGTCTTCTTGTTGCTCGGAATACAACAGTGCCCTCTCGATTGCATTGAAGCCATCAGCGTGGCTTATCTTATTGTCCACAGTAGGAGTGTCGTCCTCTTCATCGTCGCTGTTTTTATTTTGAGTAATCAAATTTACAATGGCCTCTTCGGATAGTTCACATAGTTCTCCGTCATTCATCCAGTTGTTAATGTCTTAATTCGTCACTGCCTCAGTAACTGGTAGCTGATTTAAAAGTTCCATTAGTTCTACATCATCTTCATTGTCTTCACCGTCGTTTGTGTTTTCCCTTTTTGGCGAAATGTTTTTATAGCTTTTCAGGACAGCAGATTCTTTCACATCGTCCCATGATTGCGCAAACCAATAAATGACATCTTTTAGGTTAACTTGTTTCAGACTTTCAACAACTGTTTTACCATTATTTCTTGGTTTAGGCTCGGATAACATGGAAGCTCGGTTATTCGAGACTCGGTTGATCGCGACTCCACTGTACTAGAAAAGTTGTATGTTTACAATGGGAAGCTGTACGTTTCTGCAAATTGTATTTTTTCTATAACTGTTCAGTTTAGATGCATAATTAATTTAAGTGGTTGTTATTCATATGTAAGGGGTAATATAGTCTGGAAAATTCTGTAACCATTTAAATTCATAAAAATAACAAGGGTTAATATTGTAACACCACAAAATGTTACATAACCTAGACACACACCAGAAGGGTAAATAATTACACTAAAGTTATAGAAGTGAACCACTGGTAATGAATGTAGCAAAGAAGAGAAGGACCAGCAAAGAAGAAAGAAGAGGAAGGATCCCAAGAAGCAGTGATGAATACACTGCATGACACTACAACAAACACAAAGACTGACTTTAACTAATGGACATGCAAAGTTCACAATAAGCTGTCAAGCGAGCCAGTCCATGACATTAATGTGTAGAGTCATGTAAAAGTAAAACTAACTAACAAAGGACTTTAATAAAAGTAATGACAATAACAGCATTCTTGCTGAAAATAAAGGCACAATGATATGTAAATAACCAAGACTACTATTATACTAGCTGTAGCCACAAAGCTACGAAAGCTAGTTTTATAAACAAAGATGTAACAAATAGGATAAAGATAGGTATAAAAGGAAGCCTTATATGTGTATGAGCAACTTCCTGAGTAAACAAAATGTACTTAGTAATAATTATTAAGGAATAAACATGGTGCTATGAATGTGTCTAGACCATGCCTAAACGCCTTTATGTCAGTAAGTTAATAGGGAAACAGGACTCCTAGTGAACATTAAATTTACTGAACAATGAATATAATTAAACGAGATATGAAATACCACCACTCAATTATTATTGTATACCTTTAAATTGAGTAGGCCAAGTAAAATGTATTTAGAGAATAAGGAATTTTTATAATAACGTATTATCATAATTATGTTAAGAATTAATATTATTCAGATATAAATAGCTTTTAATTGTAATCATATAAGTATTAGTATTCAAATAATAACGTTCTAAAGAGAACACAGTGTAAATAACAAAATGTAAAAAGATAGGAAATGGTCGCATTGTGCATTATTAGCAGACGACAATGAGAAACCATGATCCAAAACATTATTTGTATGCATTGTCGGAGAAAGCGAGGTTAAAACCGGCATTAAGCCATATCAAATTAAAGAGCAGAGACTAAACTTTAATTTGATGATAATAACCTCGAGATCGGAATTATAATAAGTGCATAGTGAGTGTTAGCATCATTTTTTATCAGAATTAAGAAATTGTCAAAGTAATACGGACAACGACAGTCGCGTACAGCGACAGCGCCGGTGGCGGTTAGTAAAAACAATCCGTCATCGTAACGGTTATCTGTGCCAATCAAAAAAGAGTTTACTCAGCAACTTTTGTCCCTAAACGCGATGAAGCGGAGGGGTATATAACCGGCGACGCTGAGAAATTCGTTAGATTCGCTACCTCACCTCGAGCCATACAGTTGACGCTCATCAGCATCATACATTTTAATGACTTAATACTATATAATAGTAGTCAATACTTCTAAATTTATCAAAATCATCACCAGTATAGCGATTAATCACACGGAAAGTGCATCGACAGTAATAAGTGAATATTGTAATTAGTGCGTGTGTTCGGAACGAGCGAAAGCATTTTAACCTGTAAGTTAACCAGCCCAGTTTTATTAAGAAGAGGGTATATTTCTCGTTCCAAGTGCGAATAAAGTGTAGTTAACCAGTGATCATTATAATCCGATCACTGAAGTGTCTAATTTTTAATCTATACGATTAAAAAGAAGTAAGGTAATATAGTGACCATTTTATTGTTTATCTGTTTGCACTGATCATAATTATCAACACTATTGTACTGACGCAAAGACAACCAAACTTTTAATAACCAACACCGTATCAATTTATTTAGAGGATTAAATAATCCAATGTAAGAACATTTGTGTTAGAATTAAGCATTATAATATTTGTTAGGATATAAGCATACAAAACGATCGTTAACCTAAAAAATAATTGAGTTTTTTAAAAAGAGGCCAAATATTAATTATCATCACAGTAACGTCTGTCAAGGCAATTAAAAGTATTCTATTTGTATTTCCAAGAACCTACCCGTGAGGTAACTTATAAATTAAAAGTAAAAGTTGTTAATAATTATAAGAGTTTTACATTGTTCTAAATTGAGCTAGGCCAAATAGTAGATGGGCAATTTACCATCCAGATTGTATTAATGTAATAATTGTATTTTTTATTTTTGAGTTGATTTTAAAGGGTAGAATAAACCCGTAATGTTATACAGTATAAACTTTGGTTCCAATTATTTCATTTAGATAAGCAATACTCAGCATAGAGTACATTGAGATAACTTTGAACAAAAATATTACAATACTATATCTGAATTATTTTAAATGCCCTAAGCATTTAAATAAGATATAAAGTGAACCTATATAATTTTAATATTTAACAATTTGTTTTTTCATGGGAACTTTTCATAAAGTAAACCCATGTGGCGCCCACATTACATACAAGGAGTTGTATAACCTTGTTTATAAAGTATAAGCTGGTCATAAGAGAATTTTGACAGTTTATTCTGGGTAAGTGAACGTCAGAACTTCAAGTACTACTACCAGGTATGTGAAAGTGTTTTTATGTTAAATTATATGTCCAGACCATACTTGACGGTACTTACACTGACGACATTTAACCAAGAAGAGGAGTTCCACTTCAAGATCGACGCTACGGTTACATTCATTTACCGACCAGTGATTATTACATTATGCATTAAAATTATCACACTATAATTACATTAATAATATTTACCAATTATCATAAAAGAGAATTACTGCATATAAAGACTAAACTTAGTAAACATATTAACATTTTTTGTAACCAATATTTAAAAGATTTACACACCGGATAAACGGTACGTTACAATATGTGGTGAAAAAAGAAACAAACATCAGTTTTCATAACACCAGTTATCATAAACAGTCATACCTAATGTTGTAAATATAAACAATCCAAAGCATCCAAATGAGTTAGGTATAGCAAAATGGAAAATTTCCAACTCTATTCACTGAGCGGCAGGGGAGCAGATGCTGAGGCATGCGCCCTCCAGTTTAAATCATATCACTAAACAATCCATTATCACCACTCGTAGAAAGCCATTTTATCTTTATTTAATACTTCGGACAAGGAAATGTTTTCGTGTTAGGTAATAGCAGAAATGTTTTCAGAACAGCATCACGGCGCTAATCCAATCGCACCCATTTCTCCATCCCACACTCTGTCCAACGTTGAATGAACCTGTAAGCTTATAGGCGGTATTTCCACTGACAATTGGCGCGTCTCCTATCGCACCTCGTTGAGCAAAAAGTGACGTGATTCATTCCGTACAACTAATCGCAGACTATTGATAGTCTGAGATTTGCTCTTTTAGGTGTTTAGACTTTCTCCGCTGTGACTAATTCAGTGCAGGCATTTGTTTAGTGTTTAGGTTTTCAGTGTGTGTATTTATTTAATAGCGTCACGAATAATTTAGGCAAATATTGTAGTGTTGAATTATTAGGTTTTGTTGTATTATTTTACCCTAGTGTCTGCAGGGAAGAAATAGAAAAGGAGATACAAGCTTCTGAATTTGTGCCAATCGAATGTGACTAGACAACCGATGTGACAAGCCACTGCATATGGTATTAGATTTTAAATACGTGTTTAAGTGATTGGTATACGAAACGTTTTGAGGATTTCTCAGTCCTGAAGGTAAATATGCAGAAACCTTAGAAAAGTGCATAATGGACAACATAAATCGTCTTCTGCACACATCACAGGAAACGTTAATAGCTGAGACTTATATGGCGTTAATGTTATGTGTGGTTCTGTTGGAGGTGTACAGGCAAAAATTAGAGAAGTGTATCCGCTCGCATAATTTGTACACTGTTACACTCATCAAATAATTTGTTATTAGAAAAAGCAACAAATGTATACAACAAAGAGTTCTTTCTCAAATCTGTCTGCGATTCCAGCACTTTTGTCACACTCATTTCTACGAACGAACGTTTTGGAGGAAGTAATGTAAGCCAGGTACCCAGAGTTTCTATAACAAAATGGAATTACTACATTCGTACAATCAACGTTGTGTACGAAAACCAATGTAAGTTGGAAGATGTTTTGAAATTTTGAAGAAAAGTGTACAACAAACTCAGTTAATGAAGGAATGGTCACAAAAGGACTCTTATGAACCAAAATTTCATGTTCTGGCTGACTTTTTTTCCATAGAATTCTATATCACATGAACATAATATACCAATAACTACAGAGTAGGAACAAAGGCAGTGTAATGTGGCAAAGTGACATCAGAATTTTTGAAAATGAGATGTAGAAAGGGAGGGAGAAAATAAATAAAATAGAAACACAAATAAACGAGGATTCCTTGAGTAACCAAGAAAAAGGAACAATAATGTTGGATGCAGCACTAGAATAGGGGATGCAAAAGAAGTATGTGACATCATTATAACTCAAGTAAAAGTTAGATTTACTTACATGGGACACCTGGTGGCAGCTTCGTTGATGTCCAATGACGACTTATTTCCACTTTTTTCTACAAACTTTCAGGAAGAAAAATTTTAACGAGTGATTCAGCATTATCCTTTTTTACAAGAAAACAAAGTTCGGAGTGAATTGAAACAATTATATTAGCCTACATTATATTAAAGGCACAATAAGACTTCTTAACTTTATGAAAGAATACAATCTTACGTCAGTTTTCAAAGATGTATTGAAACTTATAAAAATTATCATAACTACCCCTCTGATAACTGCCAAACTGGAGCACTGCATTTTGACTCTGAAAAGACGAAAACTTTCTTGAGAAATATAATGAAAAACGAGAGACTGAATGCTCTTGCGATGCTATCTATCAACAAGTAACTTGTTAAAGAAATGAAGGACTTTGATGATAGAGTGCTAGAAAAATTCATTAATTTATAGGAAAGGTGAATGGACTTTCTCTACAAATAAATGATCTGTTTAGAGTGTAGCTATCATAAAAATAATAGTATAGTGTAAATATAGTGTATTACTTTTTTGTGGGAACAGTATATAGACATTTTTGTGGACACTTTCGACACTAAAGAGACAGTGAAGAGACTAAGAATGTGTCTAGTTATGTTTATTAATAAAATCGCAGACTATCTACAGCAGCTCACAATGTTTGAGGTGAGTTCAAATTTTTATAAAGCCTAAAGTCCATCCTCCTCCATCCTCTTAAGTCATGAGCCGCCACTCCTGAGCGGGTACTTATTTCTAAGCTATATTAAGAAATATTTAAAAACTAGATCACATAAATTGAATAACGCTTATTGAAAAATAAACATTCTATGTAAATACAACAAAAATAACATAATCAAAATTTCTGACAAACAGCAGTGACATAAACACATATGAGATATCAGTTTATCTTGCTGAGATTAATACATAAAAACTTCACAAAAAATTTAAGTTATATGCTGTTTTTCTACCTTATTTTCAGTTACCAAATTTTATAAGAATTAAATATGTAACATACTAGCCTTTACTATTCAGTAAACTGCGCTGGTCAAATAAAAATATGATATTAACAACATGGAATTGTAATACCTTGCCAACATCTTGCACATCTTGTAGCTGACGTAACTGGAACAATGTATGGTGACGTAAGGCTTCATGCAAAGGTGTGTCTCCATCTTTGTCAGGTATGTTCAGGTTTGCTCCTTCTCGCACAAGCAACTGAAACAGTCAAATAACAGTGATTAAAGTTTATATGACATGTTGTATATGACAAGTTTGCAATCAATTTTTACTTGTTAACATATAATTTTGATTTTATTCTGTATATATTGATTGATATGTACTTACCTGCCATAAGTTGTATAGGCTAGATATTTTTATTGTTTATATACTATTTACGCTTGACATGCTTATTTTTAATGACAATTCAATAACAATTTATGTTTAATGACATGCTTAACATGTTCTGATCAAATTTTTACAGACAAATATATTTATGTGTAGTGGTATCTAGGACATTCGCCTCTTGTAACTAATTGTCACAATAAAGTGGCAAGAGTTTAGCAGACAATTACAAATTAATACGTGCTGTAGGCCTATATAATATATAATTACAAATTATATATTTTTGTAATATAACTTAAAATCATTCTTGAACAACTTCTTTATGACATAACTTGATTTTATATACGGTACAAGAGAGATCACCCAGCATTCAAAAATATGTTATCTTGTCATCAGAATAAATGAGAGAAAAATGCTACAAAAATCTGTATGAAGCAGAATAACACTATTAAATGGACAGAATGTGACTGCTACGAAACGTTCAAAAAGTCTTCTTAATGTAAAACAGTATTGTCATTTTAAAACAGTAACAGTCCACTATTAGGTGAGGTAATTAAAGATCACTTTTTTTGTAAGCAAAACTTTGTCACTATACAATTTTTTTTATGTAGACCATATTTTATTTACACACCCAGTAAAAGAATAAAACAAATAATTAAAAATGTACAATTTAATTAAAAAAAATTCTATCAACATTAATCTGTAGTGATTGTCATTATACCAAAAATATGACCACACACACACAGCATATGAAAAAATATAAAAATACAGACAACAAAAAATAAAAAGAAGCCTAGTCAACACAACACACCTGCTGCTATTCATTAATATTAGTGTTGTGGAAAAAAGTGTTGAAGAAGGATGTGTCAGTAACAATAAAGGGAGGCCAGCCACAGGAAGAACATTGAAATAATGAATATGCATCGTGAACTGGACAAGCCAATATTGTCAAAGGAATTATTTACTGCAACAAAGATTAAAGTAAAGCGTATTTGATACGTTACAAGAATAAGTGAGGACAGCTGTGATATTATGAATGGTTAGGCAGAAATCTTACAAGAACTATGGCTATGACAGGATGTAGTGTTACAGTATAAGGTAAGAGTCAATTTGTAACACTATAATCCATACAAAACAAAAAGGAACTGAATACATATGCAGTCAATACATAATAAAAGAGAAGAACACAATGTTATTCTACTTTTCCAATAGTCTCCTTCATTCTGGACTACCGTCCTTGATAATGTTCATGTTTGTAAGTACAGGCTACAGGCTATTATTAGATCAGGTTGGGATTTTAAAAATGAATTCAATTATACGGCTAATACAATACTATGGAGACAATAACATATTATATTATGTGTTGAGGATACAATAAACTTGCTGACCCAGTTATCAAGTACATCAACATTTACTGTACACATTATTTTATATTCTTGGATTTCGTTGTTCATGACGTATCCGTTAATTAACAAAATATAATTAAATCACTACTGACTCGGAACACAAAGTTTTTTATGGGTAAAAACGTGAAAGCCTGAACCAGTTTTCGCTTTTAAAAAGCTTCTTCAGACGCTGCCGCTGGGAGTACTGTCCGTATTGTTCTTGGCGACGGTATCAACGTTTGAAGGATCGATCTTATGTGTGTGTATGTGTGTGGGGGGGGGTGATATGTTCGAATAATGCGTGTGATTTGAATTGTTTCTGTTCATTTAGGATGTCGTTTTTATGTGTTTTCGTGTGTTTGTATATTTCCAATTGTTCAAGAGTGTCTAGTTTTCGGCCTTTTGTGTGTACATGTAGAATATTTTATTTTATTTTATAATAAAATAAAATAGTTCATTATTTTATAATAATTGCACTTAAATGGTTTTTAATGAAATTGGAGGAATATATTAACCTTATAAAAAAAATTAACAATTATCATTTACTGACAATATGAACTGACAAGATCTTAGTTCCCAGCGTGCAACCCAGAAGAGGTCAGCTTTGTTTGAAGGTCATAGTTAATATTTTTATGCCTCTATGAAGTCCCTAAGTCGTAACTAGGGTGTGTGGCACTCGGGAGTGACCAACCAAAGCGAAGCTTTTATTCTATATAGAGAACTAATAAATTTAATGAACAAAAGTTGATATTAATTTTTAAATATTAAGTTGAAAATTATTAAATATGAAGTAGTTTACTAATGGAAAGAACAATAATTTATCCAAATATATTTGTTAATTAAAGGTTAACATCAGTAATAAATACATAAAAATTTAATCAAATATTTTTTAATTAATATTTAAAAATGTGTGTGTGTGTGTGTGTGTGTGTGTGTACATAAATATATGTATATAAATGCATATATTAATTTATTTATTCACGTTATATAAATACGCTGTGTGTGTGTGTGTGTGTGTGTGTGTGTGTGTGTGTGTGTGTGTGTGTGTGTGTGTGTGTGTGTGTGTGTGTGTGTGTGTGTGTGTGTGTGTGTGTGTGTGTGTGTGTGTGTGTGTGTGTGTGTGTGTGTGTGTGTGTGTGTGTGTGTGTGTGTGTGTGTGTGTGTGTGTGTGTGTGTGTGTGTGTGTGTGTGTGTGTGTGTGTGCTGGTATGTATATATTCACGTTTATTTATAACAAATTAACGTATATATATACAATTACTATATAATTACATATGTATATACATTGTAACGTAACGACTGATCTCTATAGTTTCCGCCTCTTCCAGAGTGTATTGCAATTACGGGTTTATAGCTAATTCAGCCCCACTATTGTAAGCGCCTATTTTGTAACGTATTCACTATGAGGTATAGTAGAGTTATATTATATGCCCCACGTTATCTGCGTCATTTTTATAACGTCTCGCTTATAATGTGTGCGTAACGTCCGTCTTTTTACAGTCTCAGATCGGTCAGAACACCTCTTAGCAATCGCCACTTATGAATTATAAATACTGAGGTTTAAATAAATTTGATGGTAATGTTACCCAAACGAAGCAGAAATCGAGTGTGTGTGATTTGGGTCAAATTTAAGGAAGTTGTTTAGCCTTATTTGGAAGAGAGAGCAAGTACCGTTTGTTTACCCTCGGAGTAGACGATTTCTTAATTTTTCAAATATTCGCCGTGAATGGAATCAGCTGATTTTGACATTAGTCTCCAAATATAGGTTAACCAAACGACACTGTTGCTTAATACTACCTGATGTATAGTCCCCTTCTTATTTTTACTGAAATCTACCACAACTACCCGCTACAATAAAGGAAACACATTTTATTATTCAATATAATTTCTTAATAGTATTTATTTATATTATTATTGATTTTTCTCTTCCGCCAACATACAAATATTACAATCGATCCTTTCAATAACTAATTCATGATATCGACTTCATTGGGTAAACATGGAATTATCATAAAATCTGGTTTTTACTGATTTTACAATTTTATCTTTTATTTAAACATCAATTAACATATAATTCTTTTATTTATTTCCCCAGGGTTAAGGGTAAGTTCTTTGTGTTATGAGATGGTCAGAAATGGATAATTATATACTACGCTTTACAAAATAAAACAACCAGCTTTGAAAATTTGTTTATTCTTATAGTACGTAGTTCCGGATTTGTCCGTGAGAGAGCAGATTATGTTTTATTAAACATGAGATTACACTTTAGAAATTTCTGTACTGCACGACAATTTGATTTGAGGTTTTCTTGGTTAAATATTAAAAGAAATGTTTATATTACCTCTTTCCTCGAAGTTCTTACTTGTGTGAAGCGGTTTCTCGGGTGGTGTTCTTAGTTGTTTTGTAATTTCATGACCGTCTGTCAGATACCATCTCGTCAAAAACTCGAAACGCGGCTTGGCTAGGCCTGATCTTCAAAATGGTTTTTCACTTTTGTTATGGGGTAAAGCAAGTTACATTTGATATTTAAAGTAGTGGTACATAATGTTTATACTGTTAGTTAAATTTTGTGATAATTTTGTACTGTTCAAAATGTTTCTAAAGGTTTTTTAATACAATTTTTGTCTCATAACGTTTTCCAACCGAACAGTTTTCAATCTCAAATTCGATTAAACAATATGTTGTTATTTTGTTACTGCTAGTAACCCATAATTTTTTATATCATTTTTTATTGGTGCTGCTATTTACTTTTTAGTATATAGGCGGTTTTTAATTATTATAAATTCATTTTTGATATACAGAAAAATAATTCTTTTTAATTTTGGTTTCTTTCCCAATTTGATTTGTATAATAGTTTTTCGTCTTTAATAGTATTATTAACTTTAAATGAATTTATATATTATTTATTAATCTCTTATAGTATTCTTACACTGCACTATTTTCTTCTGCCATTTTCCTCATACAGTATTATTTTATTTTTATTATCATCTTATATTTAAATCTTTTATTTTTTAAACCCTGGGTTATCTTATATAATAACATAATTATTTTATTAAATATAAAATTAACATAGGTACTAAATTTTGTTGCCTACACAATATAAATCCTACAATCTAAACAAAATATATAATTAGTTAGTAGCATCACAGTCTACTATTATAATCTATAATTCCCACATCTACAGCACAAGTCTGTAAGAAGTTCCCTTCACATTCACTTATTTCCGCACTGGGTACACTATAACTCACTTGTCACTGTATATCACTTCAATATCGTTTATAATGTTTAGTGATATAACTTAATTTATAGCTAGTTATAGTTTACCCATTTCTGACTTTTATGGTGGTATAAGAGTTATCATTTATTGGGACTGGGTTATGTAAGGTTACATAAAGCCCCCCCACTAGAACAAATTTATTTTTGGTTTCACTTGTTTATCAAAATAAATTGTTGATTGTTTCGATTCTCATAATATTCTTGGTTTTTCTTCGTGATATCGTTTCATTTCCGACTGGTTTTACACTCCTTTTATTCAGTTATTGTTAATTGTTTTGATTTCATAGGTATTATTCCCCTTCACCTGGGTTATGAGGTAAGGTCCAGTATAAAGTAACAGTAGCTTCCAAGCAATACCCTCTATAGAACTGGGTAGTTGTCTATTTTTGATTAATACCTTATCTCCCATCTGGTATGTATCCAATCTTTTTTTTTTCTTGATCCCTTTTTTGTTGAAGTTCCACTTTATGCAACAATCTGTTGTGCATTTCAACTTTGTTGAACTCTACTCTCTCTCCTGGAGGCAAATTCATTAATGATTTATTTCTCTGGGTAGTGGTACTTCCACATTTTACTTGATAAGGACTGGTCACACTAATCATATTGAACTTGTTTCAACACTCATTTCTATTTACTTCCATAAATTCGCTTTATCAATTAAGCTTCGGTCTGCTATCTTCCTTCTATTCTCTTCATCTATACTTCTGGAATCTAATATCACTCTTTTCAGCTATTTTAATTATTATTATCCCTTAAATATTCAATTTCCCTAACATTTTTCCCTATACTGTGCGGTGGTACCAGTCGGGTGGCCACTCTTGGGTCCATAACTCCGCTGTCCATCCTTACACCTTCTGAGACCAGGGGAACATCATCCCTGCTCAGGAAAATTATTGCCGGAACATTTCTACGGTCAATACATTAAAATAAAAAGATTATAAGTAGTCAATTAGCGACTAATACTAAACACCTTTGGGATTCTTCATACTGTAGCTGTTTGCATTTATTTATATATTTCTTCTTCTTCTTGATTCCTTCTTCTTTTCCATTAACTAATAGCATATAACATTATTGATAGGCATTATGTTAAAATCCTTTTGACTTTCCTTCTTGTGACATATTTCTCCGTATCATTTCTTCTTATATAATCTTCGATTCCGAGAGATTCTAAATTATTGTTGTATTAATTATCATCCTCCTTCAGCTTCATTGTAGTCCTTAAATTATTCGTTATTCTTCTTATTTGAGCACATTACCATCAATTGTTTTTATTCATTTATTCTTCTTTTTGTTCCCATAAAAATATTACTTTTTCCTATTATTTCATTTTAAATCAATTCTTTATAACTATTATTTAATAATCTGTTCTTATTTTTTGTTAAATTAAATGGTTCCGAAATATCTTAAGTAAGTTATACTTACATACTTTTTATTAAATCATCTTGTTCCTGAATAAATTGTTAGTAAGTTGTTCTTACAGTTTTTTGGAATTTTGGGGTTTTAGTCTCTTCAATGGGTTGCTTGTTCGGTTTTCAGAAAATCAGTCCCATTTTTCTGGTTGACTACTTCTTCTTCTAACCATGGTCCATTAATTCGTCTGCACTCGTCGTCCGGATTACTGCTGTGTCCATAATGATTTTTGTCCTTGTTAAATATCTCTCGTGTATCTGGTACTGTAACCCGGCTGATACAAAGTCTTCATTTAAGTCACGGTTTTCGGTCATATTTAGATCCTTTTTAATTGACAAGTATTGTATCCCCTCTAACCTAACGTAATCATTCATATATTCTATCATTCCATTCTCCTTAACCTCTGTATTATTTATACAATGTTCTGCTGGTATACTCAGTATTGAAGATATAATTGATGTGGTTAGATACTCTTTGATCGTCAATATTTTTAAAGGATATTTAAATTTATTTAAGTTTTTGGTTATTATTCTATGGTGGTTTACCTTTGATATTTTTATTGAGTTTTGTCTACAATTTCTAACTTTATTTAACTCCCTTTGTTTATTAATGGGAGGGTTAAACATATTAATTAATCCACCCTTCCTCATCTCCATTTCTTCTTTTGTATTGAATATTTTCTTTCTCCATATTTCCTTATTTTCTTGATATTCTCTTCTGTATTTGGACTTATTATAATACCTTCAGAAGTGCTGTCTAATGTTTCATCCAAACTCTTGAAACCACTGTCCATTTGCTTATTTGTCTCCTCCTTGTATGTATCTGCTTTTTGGATAAGCGTATTAACATTTTCAAACTTCTCTCCGAAAGTTTCCCATATCTCCTTATTGAAATTCTCCATTTTACCCTCAAATTGTTTTAAATTTTCTTCGTTTATTTTCTCAATTTGTTTTAAACTGTCCCTCAAGGTTTCATTTTGCTTCCTTGAGTTCTCTTCCTGTTTCTTAAAATTCTCATCTATTTTATCAAATTTTTCCTCCTGTCTCCTAAAATTTTCTTTTTTTCCTCATTGGTTTGCTTCGAGTTTTCCTCCTGTTTCTTAAAATTTTCATCTATTTTGTCAAATTTTTCGCTCAAGGTTTCATTTTGTTTCCTTGAGTTCTCATCTATTTTATCAAATTTCGCGGCTACAAATCTCATCATGTCTTGCCAATTTGGTTCTCTCCTGGCTTCCGCTTTGTCTGGTTGGTCTCCTTGGGCATCCTCTTCCACTATTTCCTTCTCTGTGATAATTGCTTCAGTTTCTTCTTTATCACCCATTGGTTGTTCCATTTCACTGTCCGTAAATGGAGTGTATTGCAATTACGGGTTTATAGCTAATTCAGCCCCACTATTGTAAGCGCCTATTTTGTAACGTATTCACTATGAGGTATAGTAGAGTTATATTATATGCCCCACGTTATCTGCGTCATTTTTATAACGTCTTGCTTATAATGTGTGTGTAACGTCCGTCTTTTTACAGTCTCGGATCGGTCAGAACACCTCTTAGCAATCGCCACTTATGAATTATAAATACTGAGGTTTAAATAAATTTGATGGTAATGTTACCCAAACGAAGCAGAAATCGAGTGTGTGTGATTTGGGTCAAATTTAAGGAAGTTGTTTAGCCTTATTTGGAAGAGAGAGCAAGTACCGTTTGTTTACCCTCGGAGTAGACGATTTCTTAATTTTTCAAATATTCGCCGTGAATGGAATCAGCTGATTTTGACATTAGTCTCCAAATATAGGTTAACCAAACGACACTGTTGCTTAATACTACCTGATGTATAGTCCTCTTCTTATTTTTACTGAAATCTACCACAACTACCCGCTACAATAAAGGAAACACATTTTATTATTCAATATAATTTCTTAATAGTATTTATTTATATTATTATTGATTTTTCTCTTCCGCCAACATACAAATATTACAATCGATCCTTTCAATAACTAATTCATGATATCGACTTCATTGGGTAAACATGGAATTATCATAAAATCTGGTTTTTACTGATTTTACAATTTTATCTTTTATTTAAACATCAATTAACATATAATTCTTTTATTTATTTCCCCAGGGTTAAGGGTAAGTTCTTTGTGTTATGAGATGGTCAGAAATGGATAATTATATACTACGCTTTACAAAATAAAACAACCAGCTTTGAAAATTTGTTTATTCTTATAGTACGTAGTTCCGGATTTGTCCGTGAGAGAGCAGATTATGTTTTATTAAACATGTGATTACACTTTAGAAATTTCTGTACTGCACGACAATTTGATTTGAGGTTTTCTTGGTTAAATATTAAAAGAAATGTTTATATTACCTCTTTCCTCGAAGTTCTTACTTGTGTGAAGCGGTTTCTCGGGTGGTGTTCTTAGTTGTTTTGTAATTTCATGACCGTCTGTCAGATACCATCTCGTCAAAAACTCGAAACGCGGCTTGGCTAGGCCTGATCTTCAAAATGGTTTTTCACTTTTGTTATGGGGTAAAGCAAGTTACATTTGATATTTAAAGTAGTGGTACATAATGTTTATACTGTTAGTTAAATTTTGTGATAATTTTGTACTGTTCAAAATGTTTCTAAAGGTTTTTTAATACAATTTTTGTCTCATAACGTTTTCCAACCGAACAGTTTTCAATCTCAAATTCGATTAAACAATATGTTGTTATTTTGTTACTGTTAGTAACCCATAATTTTTTATATCATTTTTTATTGGTGCTGCTATTTACTTTTTAGTATATAGGCGGTTTTTAATTATTATAAATTCATTTTTGATTTACAGAAAAATAATTCTTTTTAATTTTGGTTTCTTTCCCAATTTGATTTGTATAATAGTTTTTCGTTTATTTTCTTATAACTTTAGATATAAGTCTTTAATATTATTATTAACTTTAAATGAATTTATATATTATTTATTAATCTCTTATAGTATTCTTACACTGCACTATTTTCTTCTGCCATTTTCCTCATACAGTATTATTTTATTTTTTATTATCATCTTATATTTAAATCTTTTATTTTTTAAACCCTGGGTTATCTTATATAATAACATAATTATTTTATTAAATATAAAATTAACATAGGTACTAAATTTTGTTGCCTACACAATATAAATCCTACAATCTAAACAAAATATATAATTAGTTAGTAGCATCACAGTCTACTATTATAATCTATAATTCCCACATCTACAGCACAAGTCTGTAAGAAGTTCCCTTCACATTCACTTATTTCCGCACTGGGTACACTATAACTCACTTGTCACTGTATATCACTTCAATATCGTTTATAATGTTTAGTGATATAACTTAATTTATAGCTAGTTATAGTTTACCCATTTCTGACTTTAATGGTGGTATAAGAGTTATCATTTATTGGGACTGGGTTATGTAACGTTACAACATATATAAAACTCCACAAACACACTCAAACACAATATAAATATGTATATATTTATTTGTGTGTGTATAAATATTTGTATATAAATGCATATATAAATTTATTTTTTCATTCACGTTATATAAATACTCCACACACACAACTGTGTGCGTGCTTGCGTGCGTGCGTGCGTGCGTGCGTGCGTGCGTGCGTGCGTGCGTGCGTGCGTGCGTGTGTGTGTGTGTGTGTGTGTGTGTGTGTGTGTGTGTGTGTGTGTGTGTGTGTGTGTGTGTGTGTGTGTGTGTGTGTGTGTGTGTGTGTGTGTGTGTGTGTGTGTGTGTGTGTGTGTGTGTGTGTGTGTGTGTGTGTGTGTGTGTGTGTGTGTGTGTGTGTGTGTGTGTGTGTGTGTGTGTGTGAAAATTATAAGTCAGAGATATTCTTATACAAACAACACATATTATATGTATATATACATATGTGTACATATTGTACATAGGTATATAAATACTCCATGTGTGTGTGTGTGTGTGTGTGAGCGCGCGCGCGCGCTCGTGCATAAATATATGTATATAAATGCATATATTAATTTATTTATATATATTAATTTATTTATTCACGCACACTCAAACACAATATAAATATGTATATATATATATATATATTTATTTATTTATTCATGTTTACATGTGTACAATAAATTAATGTATATAAACGATTATTATATACTTATATATGTATATATATGTATTTATTTACCTCATTATTTCATGACTCTCTGTTTCAACATTTTGAATTTGATGAATATCCGCTACAACTGTTATTACTTGTTTTGGTTCATCACTATCACTACTTGAATTATCCATTGTTAACACTACTTATAAACTAAGCACGGTGTATTTAATACAACGTGGGACGTTATTTACCTCGTTATTTCATGACTCTCTGTTTCAAAATTTTGAATTTGATGAATATCCGCTACAACAGTTATTACTTGTTTTGGTTCATCACTATCACTACTTGAATTATCCATTGTTAACACTACTTATAAACTAAGCACGGTGTATTTAATACAACGTGGCACGTGAGGATGAGAGTAGCGAGAGAGAGAGAGAGAGAGAGAGAGAGAGAGAGAGAGAGAGAGAGAGAGAGAGAGAGAGAGAGAGAGAGAGAGAGAGAGAGAGAGAGAGAGAGAGACATAGAAAGAAATGTAGTAGGGATTTACAGAACCGTTGAGATCGGGCCCTCGGAGAGGGGATGAGGGAGAGAGAGTGGTACTCTATATACGATGATGCGGCCACGAGAGCAGGAATCCCCGAACGCTCGTGACGCTTCTCTCGTAACGATTTTTTTCTGCTCACTCCTCTCCGTGCGGACCCCCAACATAAAAAGCTTCGCTTTAATAAAATGGAATAATGTTTTGGGTTTCTGAGACCATCTACAGTAATCAGTCTATTTTTTTACCAATTACCTGAAAAATGCAGACAGCAGGTGCTAACAGAAAAGACGTCTACCACATTTAAACAGTAGCAGTCATTAAACAGTGACTGTAATACACTCTTTGCTTGACATATATTTGAAACAAAATAAATTTCAAGGAAGAATTTTTGTACATCATCCCCCCCCCTCACACACACGTATTTGGATGCACACCAAAAGTTTAAACATACTTTCAGGATTCAACTGACACACTTAGTTCCCTAACAACACCTCAGAGGTAACATCTTACTGCAAGGAAACTTTAACTCACTAGAGTCTAGTTATACTACGGATAACTTGAAACTCATATATAGACAAGTTGTATTAACAGTTTGATAATATAATGTATACAGTTATAAAAACATTACATGAGTTGGTTAGCCGTTACCCAAGAACCACCATTAAAAAAAAAAGAAACATGTCTTGCAGATCCTGAATGTTTCTTGTAACTAATGCGAATTAACTAAATGATAGTTTTCAAACAACTAAACAGCCTTTCTTGCTGGCACAATGATATTGTTAAATATTAATTACAACATTCTTCTTCTTCCAAATCACTAGAGTCCTGCATGGATTTTGGCATCCTCCACTATTTACCTCCACTCACTTCTTTCTCCTGCGAGTCATCTCCATTCCTGATTTCTATCTTTCCCAAAACTTATCTTTCCCCTTTCTTCAGCCATCTCCCTCTCAGTCTTCTTACCCACCTCACTCATCCCACTTCACCATACAGAATTCTCTTTGGTTGCTTGTCTCAATCCATTCTCTCGACACGCCTTGATCAGCCAATTCTTCTGGACTTAATAAACCATCCTATATCTCCTCCTTCAAGTATAGTATATATTTTATAGTTGTTCATCATCCTCTGGATTTCTCCTTCTTTTACAGGGCCATCAATTTCCCCTATTATTTTCCATTCAAAACACCTTTAAAATGGAGATATCTGCTGTTGTAAGGGTCCAAGCTTCTGATTCATATGTTTCCACTGGCCTGATCAGAGTTCTACAGAACTTTGTGTTAGCAGATCGGAGATTATTTTGGATCAGAAAAGGTTCTTAGTTACATGATATGTTCGGTTTCCAGCAATTACCCTCTTGTTTATTACTTGTTATATCTGATTTGTATTATTCAGATCCATTCTGATATATGTAAAACTTGTTACCTCTTCAACTGTATAATCCCCAATCTTACAATTTTGAATAGTTCTTCTTGCCTCAAATGCACTAATTTTCATATATTTAGTTCTTGTTTATTAATTTTCAGGCCTATTTGACATACTTGACTCTTCAGCTTTTTGAAACATTTTATCCAGATGGTAAACAGTCTTTTTTGTTGGCACAAGCAATCATTAAATATTACTCACAACATCATGGAACGTATTATTTATTTTTCCACTATAAAGTATGCATAATCCTGGGAAAGTGCTTTGTATATTCATAAGAGTAGATTCATTTTTTAAAATGTCTATTTAGTAGTAGTTGATATATTTGAAGGAATCTAGGTAAATCTCAAATGGTCCATAACTTTGTTTACAAAAATGACGATAGTCATATTTAATTTTGTCTTTCATAACATCAGTATTTTTAATTTACATTAATCATTTTGGATTGTATTTTTCTTAATCAAATAATTCTGGAAGCAAAAACAGCTGATAAGCAAAGCAAGGCCCATCTCCTTTAAGATGGTAAAGCCACAGGCATTGGGAAATGACACCACGGAGCATGCTCTAAGTGATGGTGACAACTTCTCTGTCCTTTCAAAGTGTGGAGGAGGGGTCCAAAATCTCTTTTGTTTGTTTTATCCAATTACAATAATAATATTTAAATCATCAAATACTGTATCTACTCTAAAACTTATTATCATACTCTCCTGTAGACTCTGTACTTCTTAATTAACCTTATTTATTGTGGTATTATCATGTCAGAGAATACAAAATATTAGAATTTTTTTTTTTTAAATTGATTTACTTTTGGACTATAGTTTTGTTTTAAATTCTTCATTAATAATGAGAAACTTAACATGCCTATTATGTACATTACTGGTCCTTTATATTCATTATACAATTTAATTGAAAAGAAACTTTAATTTTCCCATCAGTTACTACAAATTTTTTGGTGAGGAGGGAGGTCATGCGTGTTAAGGGGAGTAGGTCTTGGGCAGGGTAAAAAAAATCGATTTTTCAAAAATTATGCTAAAAAATTCTCCATTTCTTTCTGTTTCAGAAAATGTATAACGTCTTATACTTAATTCGCCATTTAAGAGGGAAAAAAAAGTTTTAAATAGAAGCGTGCACTGTATGCAACGGGTGAACTGAGTATGCAACTCTTGCGCGGCTTACTAACTACATTCCCCATTGTACCTTACACTTGTTGTGGTATAGTATTTGTTACTAAGCCAATAGTATTTCATTTTTCATGTTGGCTAACCTGTAAGAAGCAGACTCAACAGCTGATTGTTTGCAGTCTCGCATATGCAAAATCATATAGACTCTAGAGACTGTGGAAACTAAAAAAAGATATGAAAGGAGTAAAACTAAAAGATGGGAAAGTATTGCCAGGTAAAGGAAGGCTCACTGATGAAGAAATAGACCAGCTTCAACAGTACTAAAGACTAACTATTAGGCAAAACCTTATTAGTGTTGATGCAATGAAGAAAGTGATCTGGGCGACTTACTTTCATAAATTGTCATCAGACAATAAACCGCGACATCAATTATGCCCTACCCACAGTGAAACATGGTATAAATATAATAAAGCCCAACAGAAATGTGAAAAATACACACAGCAACATTTATTACCAGAGGCAGTTGTGGATATTGTGAAGCCAATATTCAGATTTATCAAATGTCAACCTACTAAAAAACTGCCTTCATGGGAAAACCCAAAATCCCAATGAAAGTTAAATAGAGTCATTTGGCAAACGGTACAAAAAACAGTTTTTGTAGACCATCAGGTATAGAAACTAGGAACAACAAATGCAGTTTTCCGTTTTAATGATAGTTCTGTAGCAAAAGTAAATGTGCTTGAAACCTTGGGCTTCCGACCAGGTAAACTAATGGTTGAAGGCCTGATGAAAACTGATGAGGAAAGAATACAAAAACCTGACAAAGAGATGAGAGAAGAACATAAAAAGAAAAGAATACGGAGAAAAAGGCTAATGAAGAGGAAAAGAAAGGACAGTGACAGTGCATAACATTGCTCTGGAACATTTTAGTTTACGTGTAAAGTGTTGACAATCTTTTAAAAGCGTTTCCCTGAAAGTACAGTTTTTTAGCCTTTAGGTACCATTTGTTACCAAACTATTAAACCCATCAACTTCAAATTTAGCACAAGTCTTTCTTATGGTGTGGTGAGTAATTTCATGCATTTTTGTTAAAACATATTAACTTTTACCAAACTTGAAAATGTTTTGTATATTTAAAAATGTGTGTCAAAAAAAACTAAAATAAATAATTTGTTTTCTCAAAACCTATTTACCCTATTTTGTTCATTTAGTTTGAAATTGAGCAGGGTAGGCCTACTATGGTAAGCAAATTTCAAGTCAGTAGCTTTAATAGTTATTTAAATAATGGTACCTAAGCATTGATGTGATCTCCATATGATTAACATGGGAGTACCATCCACAACCTGTTCCTCTTAAAGATTACTGACTACATGGGAAATCGCATCAGTTATTGTGTTCTGTATTGTAAAAGTGTAAAATTCATTATTGATGTTTGGACACAACATGGACATCAAAATCCTGATTCTGACACTTAGGTGAGTATCACCTAGCTCAGTAAATTTTACTAGCATGAAATGTTTAGATACATTCTTCAGGCACATATTTAGATTGCCTCAGACTCTCCACAAGTCATCCCACCCTTTAGGCTTTCATAAAGAACAGAAATATTTTCTATGACCTTCAAACACATTATTCAGCCTTTTAACACTTTATGTTACTACAGAGAATTAAAAGCCTTTGTAAATTATACAAATAAACAACTCTACCAGGTACTGATGAAACTGTGTAATTAGAATATCACTTGGCATTATTCGTACCAAAATATGACACAAAAAGTTTGACATATAAAAAATGTTGGTAGTAAAACAATATAAGCAGCCAATTGAACATATTCACACATTTTTTTATATTATTAAAAAACAAAATATAAAAATACTGCAAAAAACAAATCTACACTTGAAATAATTAGTGCACTGTATAAAGAAAGTTTACCTATTTACATAAAGTAGCAGGGAAAAATAATATTTAAGGAATTATATCACCCCTTGCCACATATGTACCAAACGAAATATACATATTTTTTTTATAAAACAAAATGTAAGGTTCATCCACAAATAATATATGTTTATCTTAGATAAACTGTAGGTACAGTCTTTCACAGAAAAAGGAAAATACATTACTAAGGCATGACGAGAAACTTACTTCCACTCTCAAGGGACCAAGTAGATAAAGGAGACAGTTAATATGTAAGACACTCTTGAAAAAGCTAGGAGTATCTTTTTACATCACTGCAATGTATTATTTAATCACATTTTGTGACACTCATAATCTTTTTATTAAAGCTTTATGTTTGTATAACTTTTAAGAACTTACCCGAACAATCTGTGTGTGTTGTCTTTCTACAGCAAGATGGAGTGCTGTTTGTAAATTGACATTCTGCAAATCCATGTTTGCTTTGCCATGGTGCACCAACAGTTCGGCGACTTCCACATGGTTGTTCAAAGCAGCAAGGTGCAGAGCGGTATAACCGTCATCTTTCTTTTCATCGACCATCCAACGACGTGGCAACTTGAGTAACAAGACCCACATAGCACTGCAACGCACAAGTGACAATAATTAAAAATCATTGTTTATGTAATAACAACAAATCTGAATGAAAGTATTCATACAGCCTATAAATATTTGTCTCAAACACACACACAGCAAAGCAGGAATGTGGTAATCACTAAATTTAATACACTAATGCTTTTTAACTTAACAAATAAATAATAATTTAACGAAATTTAGATGTGTTAGAGTAACAGTATTTTTATCATAATTTGTATATATTGAGTTTTAGATGCTGGCAAAATTGTTGGTATTAATGTTTTTGAACAATTTCTAATACAATTGTATCAGACAGTTCACCTGTTACATATTGCAGTATTCTTTCTGTTAATCGCGACCAGTCAAACAATTATTTATACACATACCTTCTAATTCATACATTCAGTTATACTGATTTCACAAAACTAATGCACAACAAAGTCATAGAATAATCTGATTGTGCACTATAGTTTTGTACCTCAGAAAGTAACAAATTTACTTTCAAAACATATACAAGAAAATTATCTTGAAATCAACAGAAAATGCAGTTGTTAAGTACAGTATGCAGAAAAGACTGTTATGTTTCAGTGCACACATTGAATGTACACATGGTAAATAAGTATACAACATTTGCATACTTTATATGCATGAAGTTTATGACTGATGAGAGTAAATGAAATATTTATTAGAAGAAGTCACAATACCATTATCAAAGAACTTTGAGATTACATAATGTTATCCTAAAGGAAGTATGTAAACGGTCTGTTGATGCGCCACATGTAGTACATATTTATGACTTTTTTAAGCTCTTAACACGTACTTGGAACCAGATTTTCAATTTCCTTCTCTCATACTTCTTTGTGATTTACCTATTGTAATAGCACAGTCGTAGGGACCTCATTCTTCTTCTTCTTCTATGGCGTCACAGTTTGGAGTCAAACCTTAGCCTCCATAATCATCCGCCTCCACTTTTCCCTGTCCTTGGTGATTGATGTCCAGCGTTTTATTTTAAGTGAAGTATCAGCATCCCTTGGTACTGCATCAATCCACCGATGCTTGGGTCTTCCGACAGGCCTTCTACCCTCGATTTGACTAAACAATACCTTCCTAGGTATTTGGTTCCATCCTAATGTGTCCTGCCCATTGCAATCTATGCAGTCGGAGGGTGGTGGCCAGATCATTGTCTTTATGTAGCTTGTATAGTTCCTCATTGTGATGCATTCTCCATATCCCATTGATTTGGATTGGTCCATATATTCTCCTCAAAATTCTCCTTCCAAAGGTATTGACTGTGTTAGCAGCTTCTTTGTTCAGAGTCCAAGTCTCGCTGCCATATGTTATCACCGGTCTACTCATAACTTTATACAACGTGACCTTAGACTGATGGTGGATATTCCTTGTCTTGAATATAGTTGTCAACGAAGCGGGGCCTTATTCTGCATGGCGTTAATTCTTCATGCTATACTGTAGGTTTGGCTTAAGTTGGATCAACCTAACCCAATCTAATTACTGTTGGGGAAATACAACAGGCAGACCTCAGTCAGAAACAATACGACATCTACATGTGAACACGCATAACATCTATCATACAGCTGTGGTTAAATGCATATTGCTTTTGCTCTGGCGATGAAGACATTTTTGTGTTCTGTGTGAACATCTAGTACAAGTCTTTATTTTTATTATTTTCTTACTAACTAAATTACAGATTCACAAGTACACTGGTATTTTACTTGTTTCATATTCAAATCTTACTACAATTCAGTTTTTTTTTAGCAAAAAACAATACACACTTGTCTATGCAATTCTTGCATTAACGTTAATGTTATTAACCATACCAGAAGAAAATCAACATGGCAAGGACAGTTGACAAATTATCACATTTTCTAACAGAATATAAACAGACCTTTAAACATTTACATAAAACTTTTTAAGATATATCTTGAGGTCCCCTCATGATCAGAGCGACAAATGTGTCTTACCAAATAAAACATACACGCATACAATCTGAATAAATAATTCTCTTTTTTTTCTACTAGTAATTTTGTACAAACCACTATGTTGTCTTTGGTATTGACGAGTGCTTTCGGCAGTCAAGCCATCTTCAGGTCATTTACAAACGAGCCGAAAGCGCTTGTCAATACCAAAGACAACATAGTGGTTTGTACAAAATTACTAGTAGAAATATTTGAGACCACTAACACTCCAATACAACAATAAAATAATTCTCTGGTATAAATCTTACACTAACCAGGGCAAACGCAAGAAACAGATGTAAGATTCTTTGTTAACTTCACAACTTCAAAGAAAATTATATGACAAAACCAAATTACAAGTAGGTACTGACAATGTCCATAACAAAATGTTCAGCAAAAGTTGTTTTCTTATAAAACACTTATGTTGGAATTTTATGTTCAACATAAATTTCTTCAATTAAAAATTATGTGAATTCAGCCACTGTGTCTGGTCAGGAGCAGGGGAGGATTCAGCAAGAAATTTGGGGGGGGGGAAGAGTTGACTTTTGGGAGGGAAATATGCAAAGTTGAATGAACCATTCTATAATGGCCTAAAGTATAAATGACAGGAATGAGTAAAGACAAAAATACTGTGTTACTATCAACACAACAAGCTTATTAATGTTGTGACATGTGTTTGTCAGTTCAGGATTCTTTTAATAATATTCACTTACAGTTTAAAATACACACTACTCATATAAGTTATATATCAAAGAAAAAAATAACATAAAAGTAAGGTAAAGTTACAATATAAAATGAAACCGTGAACCTACATAACGTGACAGGAATTTTGTATCATATTCACAAACACACGAAACCATTCTAAAATCATAAGACAACGCAAAAAATTTTGTCTGATGTGACCATTTGGGGTGGGGATCCCCCCCCCCCGGTGGATACGTGCCTGGTTTGGAGTATGAAGAATCGTTCTACATATAAACGGAACTGCAATACTGACTGTACATTTTCCTATCGTAATTAAAAAGCTTTAACAAGTATATAGAAGTAAAAAGTAAACTAATTTATTAGTTAATGCCTGGTGTATGGTCGCGTGCGGTAAACCCTGCACATTCTTAACGAAGAATAAATCGATTTAATTCTACACACAAATAAATCATCATCAAATGAATTACTTGTTGACTTACACATAATTATTTACAATTCCAATTTTTTTCTATTTTTTTTTATCCTGACTTTTTAACCACAAGAAAATGGTGTGAATCGTTAGCGTAGTATGGAGGTAGCCTAACTGAATAAAAAATAAGTAAAATTATGAGCACATCAATATTACGGAAACCGTCTGGCAAGGGCGAACCACGTTTTTTCAGTTTTGCTGATTTTTTAAGTTTACACATTTTTAACGGCTCTCTTTATGGCCCAATACACGCACGCGTGAATGTACGAGTGCGAGCGTGGGTGATACGTGAAAATTATAACCAACTCGTCAAAACAAATCTGCGAATTTTTCCATCTCCCCTCCTTACTTCTATCTTAATTCACGCACACGCACTCACACACAAGAATGGAATTTAGTTTGTATTCAACGAAAATATGATAAATCTTTATATATGAAAATGACATTGTGTGTGACCTTTCGGTTGGTTATCATTTTAGTAACAGGCGCGACGCGATGAGAATGAAAAATGGTGCGAGCCGAGCTAAACTGAGCTGCGACCCGGCGCGTCTCGTCCCGGGGTGCTATTTCCAGTACAGTGTACCGCATCACGCATTCATACGGCGTACGTCTTCCCCTTTGTTTCAATCAATCATACAGTACTATCTACCTTGATAGTAGATCCCTCTAGATCACAAAACACGAAATAAACCCTTCCGTAGGGATTCAACACGTAGTGTGTGTAACGCACCGCCACCGCCCGCCCGACGCACGTACGAGCGCCTGTCCTCCCGGAATATCAAATTTTCTACGCGGGATTCTTTGCCGCGAACGCGTTGTTGCTCGGGTTTTTACACGAGAATACGTCATAACTCATTACTGTCGAGCGAACGTAGTCGACCAGCTGGGCTTAGATATGAGTTTGATTGTATATAATGTAATGTTTGGCCTATTCAAAATAATGCGTATGTGTCCGCTGCCTGGATTGCACATTACGAGTATGTGATTGTAGCAATGAAAGTGGTAATGACTGACTATTTGTATGGCAGACCAATAGAGGTATAATATAAATAGTTATAATATACCTCTATGGTCAGATCGATTGCACAGATGTAATAAAGTACGAGTTTCGTAAGAGCGCGTAACGCTTTACTTGGGACATAAGCCAGTATTTGAATGCGTGCACGAGAATATGTTGAAAAAACGGGAAGCAAAGGTACTGGAAAAAAAAGGAAGTCATATCTTGCTTCGTAACGGATTCGCGTCAAAATATCCCCGCAAGTCTCGGTTAAAAATGTCGCTATATCGATCGATACGGACACTTTGCCCAGATTTGTTTTGTTTTATTCCTTGTTTATTGTATTTAGATTTTGTTTTTTACTGTCCTACATTTAAATATTTTCAGTTTCCACTTCGAAAATTAGATAATCTTCTCTCGTGTATTTATTTATTTTTCCTCCTCCTTCTTCTTCTTCTTCTTCTTCTTCTTCTTCTTCTTCTTCTTCTTCTTCTTCTTCACTACATGGCTTGGGCTGTAGCCCGTTCCGACTTGACAGTCTCTGACCATTTTTCCAAGGGTCTTCCACGATCTCTCGTTCCCACTGGCCTATATTCAAACGCCTGTTTAGGAATACGCGTGTTTACCATGCGTTCCACATGGGACTTCCAATTCTGCCTGTATTCCTTTATTCTAATCAGAACCGACTGTAACCTCAGGTCTTTCCTTATGTCGTCATTTCGTAGATGATCTCTCAAACTGCATCCCTTAACTGCTCTTAAAAATTTCATTTCGAGGCCTGTATTTTTGAAATATCTTTTTGCAGGAGAGTCCATGTTTCACATCCATACATTAAACTCGGCATTAAACGTGGCATTTAGCCACGACCTTATAAAACTTTAGCTATATCTCCCTCTGCGTTTTATTCTTCAATAGTCGTTTTATTGTTCCACAGGTATAACTAAATTTAACTTTCTCTCGATATCGTTGTCCTTCCTATATGAGATATCACGTCCCAATAATTAAGATGTGATACCTGCCCCAAAACACTATTGTCAATTACAATTTTTTCTCTTACAGGGTTCCTCTCTAGGAAGGTCTTAGTATTTGAGATCTTAAAGTTGTATTTCTCGCAAATTATATCCATGAACTTATTTATTTTTCTCATAATAATGGATTCCTTTCTGTAGGAGCTAAGCAAGTAGGTTGACTCATTTGAGGCAATGTTCGGCATATAAAGATGGTAGCGTGGCCAGCACTACGCTTCATCCACCCGCTACTATACCAAATATTCACGTCCGCAGACTAAGGAGGCTGAAAACACACCTTATTTTCATGGTATGGAAATCGAACCGGGTTCTCCGCATTAGTAGCCAGGCATCATACTCACTGTCTGCCACGCGCCATTAATTGTTTTAATTTGTAACATTAAATATGTTTAGTTCCACTCTATAAATTCTAATCAATTTCACACAATATATGGAAAGCGTGGGACTATGTATTGTGGTTAAAACTGGCATACATTTGTTAATCGCCTGAAGGTCTCAGTCTATCTTTGTTTTTCTCACCGTACCATTTCAATAGTATTTTCATTCTTCATGGAATATAGTATTAAAAATGCATTTCAGAATTGTTGTACGAATTCCGAAAGGTTTATTTATCTTTGAACACACCACTACAGTTGAGAACAATTTTAACAAATCACAAAAATAAAATATGCAGGAAGTAAAGCGGGAGCCTACCTCATCTCCTGTCTTCTGGATTTTAAACACGTAGGCCTAAATGTATAAAATAAAAAAAAGATATATTATCTCTGTGGATATTATTCTCTGCTAGCTATTAGGCTGTGGTCCGCTACTGAGACAGCTTACTGACGTTTCGGCCCCACCATTGGAGGCCATCTTCAGTGTATCCGAACGATTGAGTCATCTGCAAGCCGTACGCCAATTCCCGCAGTACTGAGGTACAGATACCGATACTGATCTAATCTGTACCTCAGTAATGAGGAAATTGGCGTACAAAACACACTGCCAATTACACATACACTGAATGTGGCCTCCAATGGCTGGGTCGAAACGTCTGTAAGTTATGTCAGTATTAGACAACGGACTAATAACCGGCAGAGAATAATATCAATAGGGTTGACACCGGTCGTGAAAGCCTTATAAATTAGAGATAAAGTAGGCTATCTATCTCCAAGTGCTTATTTTTTAATATATACAACGCACTCGTGACTGAAGCGAATGTTTAATAAATATTCCCCATTGTGACTGTTATTTTTGATTAATATAACAAACTGTTCTAAAAATTAAGAGAAAAACTACATATGGCAAGGTAACGGCGACGTTTTCTTGACGGAGACGTTTGTCGGACGAACATTTATTTCTGACGGCGAATTTTGACGCGATTCGTAACGTTATACAAAAATTATTTCGTTTCAGGACAAAAATTCCTTTTTTACTCAAATAATCGTCGCGGTCGTTAGCACCGCGATTATTTACAGTACCGCCGACGACTTTATCTGTAGCAAGTGGACGAAAACGTTAACAAAATAAGAACCCATATTCTAACTTGTTTAGTTTAACAAAACATTTTCTCCAGTTATCCGTACCTGTTACGGCTTAACGATTTGTGTAATCTCTCTTGCGTGGTCTTCCAATCTTCTCACACAGAAAAACTGCTTTTCCAGTGTTACGTACAATTTACTCTCTAAACAAGTGGTTCCCAAAGTGGGGTCCGCGACAATGTTTCAGGGGGTCCCCCGGTCACTTTTAAGAAAAAACAGAAATACCGTAATTTTCTCCGATTTTTTATAGCCTAGTATCTAAATTTTAGAATCTCAAAACAATTAGTAGCAGATTCCAGTATTTTTTTTTTTTTGTTCCAACTAATTGTAATTTTACTGTACAAGTAATTTCAAACTAATGGCTTTAATAACGTCTTTAAATCATGTCGTGTAGCAGATCTGTTTGTCAGGCGAAGTGCCTAGAGCGCCGCACCAACGCAGAACTGATCGCGCTGTTTTAGTCCACGTTAAGCATTGTATCTTGCTTATAAGCACTGTATCTCGCGTATACGCACTGTATCTAAGCAAAACGTTCTTCCGTGTAGCTGGTTTTATGCCTAAGTACTGTAGCTGGATTTCGACACATGTGGCCGGAAAAATAGAGCCGAGGTTGGCACAGTTAAGAAATAAACTTGATGTCGAGAGTGACTTAATATCAGACATTAAAATTAATACTGCAGAGTTAATTGTTCAAAAGCAGCTTCATTTTGCACAATAAACCATGTTTGACATCATTAATATTATAATTTGCAAGTTAAGAGAATTTTAATTTTAATACATTTTCATTAAAATATAAGAGTTTGTATCATATTTACTGTTTGTTTTATTTCATAACTCAGACGGGGTCCGTAGACTGAAAAGCTTGGGAACCACTGCTCTAAACGGATTGTCCGAAAAGTTCCATTCTGCACTCTCTGATTATACAAGGAAGGTCTAAAAAGTCAGTGCAAAATTTTATAGATGGAGCTACAACTAAAAATCGTTGCCATGTTTTTAAAGTACATTCAAACCACTAATTCCAAATTTTCCTAAAGGTATTTCAAGTAGTATTATTTCGACAGTCATTTGAAGCACATAATTTTTGTCTTATTGAAAAAATGGAAACAAATGAATTTCGCGGTGTGATTAAATATTACTTTTTACGTAAGAAAACACCTGCAGAAATAAAACCTAAGCTCGCTTAATATTTCCCTGTATCTGCTCCATCGATTAGAATGATTTACAAGTGGTGTGTTGACTTTTGTTGTGGTCGAAAAAGTGCGGATGATGCTAAACGATCTGGAAGCCCAAAAGAGGCTACTACCGAAGAAATGATTGAAAAAGTTCATGTTGATGTAATGCAGGGTCGTCGAGTGAAAGTGCGCGAACTAGCTGAGACGTGTAAGATATCAAAAGAACGTATTGGACATATTTTGCATGACGAATTGCATATGAGAAAGCTTTCAGAAAAGAATGAGGGTTTTAAAAAGATTGAACACCCGTGTACAACAAAAACACATGGACAATCGAATACGAATAACAGCCGTACTCAACGTGCATACTATACTGGGAACATCCATTTTGTTAAAAATTATATAATACACTTACAGATAGGAAAAAGAGCTATGTGGCGTATCTAGAATTTGGCCTTTGGGGGCTTCATACAAAAGAAAAAAACAGGTTAAGACTTATCAACATTACTACCTTTATAGTGACTGAAACCGATCCCATTAAAGTAAAAGGTAATAACACAATAAAATACGCGTTATTGAAACATTGTTTACAATATATTTATTGACTAAATAGGTTTTCCTATATTTCATAATTTAAACGTAGGCCTATACGCAAATGCTGTGCAATAAACTTGTTTGTATATTTAAAAAACAGTTACTACTATATCGGCGTACACAGATGAAAAAAATTAAAAGATTAACGAAATTCGTCTACTTTTTTCGATCATCTGTGGGGGGGGGGTTCCGTTAGTCCCCCCCCCCATAAATACTCCTCTGCAAGAGCTTTCGCATACTATGCAGTCGTTACAATCGTACGGTATTCTGCCAGTTGGCAAGATTCGCACAACGTTGTTGTCTCCAATTGTTCCTGTCCCAGTCCTGTTCTTTAGTTCTTTAGTCTCATACTCTCTTCTTTTAACACCGACTACCGTTTTACTTCCTCTACTATTTCCCCCGTCCATTGTGCCCTCAAAAACGTCAATGTCCTTTTTTCTCTTAAAACCTGTCCTGATCAGACTTCCTTCCTCTTCAGTACTGTATAAAACATTATTCTCTCCTGTTCACAGTCCCACGTTATAGGGTACGCAGTACGAACAAAATCGATATTCAAGTTATCAAATGGAAATCTTCATCGACCTTTTATTCCAGGCAAATAATATGACCCTAATACACGAACGCTATTAATTTGTTGAGTTCGCCATTGGTTTAAAAATTGTTTTACAGGCGTACGTAAATCAGCATGCACACGATCTCACTTCGCACACGAGGGAAAACTACAGATTTCAAAAAATGATTTATTTATTTGGTCGCAAAAGGGAATCCGAGAGACCAAGGTTTGGCAGCGTTTCCATTCAAGCGTCGGTTACTTTCGATTACGCAGAGTTATTCCTCTCCGCGCGTACAGTATTCTATTTATAGTTAACGCCTAACGTACTCCGGTCGTGTGCATTACACTAAACAGTATATATGTCTGCAGCTGACTGGATTATTACCCCATCGTACGCTGATTTGTGGGCAAAAATAAAGTCCCGCTCGAGAATAAACTGTCCACTGTACGTCTTGTCTTGATCGTTGTTGACAATTTCTTTAGCAGAGTAATTTTTATTTTTGTATTGTTCTGTTTTTCATTTCTGATGGATTTGTATAGACAGAAGCAATAGCTAAGAAAAAGTTAACGACAAGAAGTCTACTACACATAAACTCGCCTCTATAAAACACGGGGACGGAAAAATAAGAATTTATGAACAAAGTTGATGTCAAGAATGTGTAGCCTTATATGGGAACCAAAAGAGACACGGAGTACATGGGTTTGATTAAGCTTGCAGAAGGTGTTGACGTAGTTAGACTTGTAAAAGACAGAGACTGGTATAGTTCGTACATGTAAGCTATGTCGAATGGAAGATTTAGGTTTAAAAAACAAAGCAGGGAAAGCCGATAGGAAGAGATAGGTATCGGTGTAAAGGAGAACGTGCTAACCACAGAAATAGAGGATGGTGAAGGAAAGCAGTGGAATAACGGTGGAAAGTCATCAGGAAGGCAAAATTTATCGAGGATTTTAAAGACAAAATAAGAAGAAGAGGATATAGCTAACATTTTGCGAGGATGGAATCCACAAACAGAATGCGTCAAGACGGCAAACAGAGCACCTGATACCTGTAACTAAGTCTGAACAGATCGTGAAGGCCAATTCACAAGATGCAAACGATTTCTCCCTTTAAAATGATAACATTTTTACGATCAACACAAGTTTTGTTGTTATTAACGCCAAACGTTTCCGCCCATATTTCGATCCGACTTCCTCAATGGCTAAACCGAAAGTGAATGTATGTCTGACTCCCTAATTACATAACAATCCCATGAGGACCGTACGAGGTCGTCCTCTGATCAAGTATACATTTGGCTCTGAGAATACAACACAGAATCGGCGAAACTTTAATGTCGACGAAAATAAAATAGGCCTACGTAATAGTATTTTTATGTTCAAGGTGTCAGAATCTTATGAGTGACATTACTGACTTCATCACCATCATCATCTTCTTAACGGTTTAGGCTTTAGCGGCCTGTTACTATTCCACAGTCCACCTTTTCTTAGATCTACCAACTTTTCTTCTGCCTCTAGGGTTGTAATCTTTCGCCATCTTCGGTATTCTACTTTCTTCCATTCTATTGATGTGTTGTATCTTCTGTATTCTTTAATCCTTTCATTAACTGCAAAAATATATAAATCACTTCTTATCTCTTCATTTATTGTATGATCTCGTCTATTACACCTTTTAACTGATCTCAGAATTTTCATTTCTGCTGTTTCTATCCTCTGTTCATCTTTTCCTTTATGACCCAAGTTTCAGAAACATACAGTAGTGTAGGTATTGCCATTGTTTTATAAAACTTTATTTGGGTTTCTTTTCTACATTTATTTCCAAACGTTCTCCACATCGTTCCACACATTCTTGTGAAATTCGTGAGTGTATTTTCTATATCCCTATCTTGATCATAAGTAATGTCACATCCAAGATAGCTGAAATGTCTTACTTGTTCTACGCAAAGCACATTTTGGTCCGAACCGGTTCATCTCCTATAAAGGCAATTACTTTTGTATTTGATTCAGATATGTTACGGTTACATTCGTTCCTATTTTATGTAAGATGTATAGTCTATTGCTCGCTGGAAATCGTCTTCTGAAGTAGCGAAGACCTTAGGTCATCTGCGAAGAGAATGGTTTTCGGGTTTTATTTCGGTGGATTTTAATACCGTCAGGGGATTGTTCTGTCCATTTTTGAGGAGACCATCTAGACAAAGGTTAAAAAGTAATGGTGACAGACAACAACCTTGTCTTACGCCTTGGTACTGGTTTCATAATATCTGTGACAAACCCTTTTCTTGGACTGCCCCCATCGTAATATTTTTACACTTGACGTCTTCAAAAGTTGCTAATGGCGGTTGAAAGACTTTCAACTAATAACGGTGTTTAAGTCTTTCAACAGGTTCTTTCAACCGCCACTCACAGAATCTGGAGGTCGAAACGTCAAATAAGAAAATATTACGATGGAGGCAGTCCGGGAAGAGACTTTCGCCAGATGACAATTACCCATCGTTTACTAGTTTTAAAGAGGGAATTATCTGAAAAACGTGGAACCAGTCTCAGCCGATTTTGTACCTCAGCCGTGACGTCACTGATTAGTTATTCTGAGTCTTCTATACATTTCTGCGACACGATAGTCGCTGATGACGCTGTGTAAGTTTACTTCATGCGCTGACTCGCCGTTTCTGAATAATCAGTATGGTCGGGATGGAGTAGAGTTTACAGATTACACTACTTTCTAATGGTACGCGACTTGCATCGAGTTGTAGTTAATTTCTGTTTCTAGTGGGCGAAGTTTTAATTTCCCTCATTTTAATATTAGTAAACAAATGTTTCCGGGAATCAAATTATTAGCACGAGTAAACATTTATTTGCTCATTACACAAAGCAAACTGAAGTGCCTGAGCGTGGTATGTTTTCAGAAAGAGTAATACAACTGAGGCCGGTAGAGCGTGCACGGTTACATTACGCCTATGCTACAGTATGGGAATAAGTAGACACACAGTCGCAGGATTCAAAACGCTTCACACTAACGTAGCTAACACAATAACATCAAACGTTTATGAATCGTTTAACGTTCATATGCATATAGCGAACGAACTGGTTCTCTTGATGTATCGTAGTAAATAACTAACGCCATCGACTTAGTACGCTCTTGCCAAGGTTCGCTCTCTGGCCGGTATGAAGTTCGTTAGCAGACTGTTGATACGTATTCATGACGATTGTGAACTATAGCAAAGCAAACTTCAGGTAGCCTATTACCTTAAGATGAGCCGCTTTGATATTTTGATAGTCTAGGCCTCGACTATGTCAAATGTACGTAACAATCTCCTGCAGTCAAGTATCGAAAAGTGAGCATTAACCTTTATTATACAGGCACTGCATCTCTAAAGGGGGTATTTTGTTTTTGATTTTTGGATCAATTTGAATCAATAAAAACGGGGGTACTTCATCCTGCAAAAATTTTGGAAAAGTCCATATTCCGTCTCGACTGTTAAGTCTATCGCCTACTTTTAAAAATTGACCTCATCCTCCAACGTCGTTTTCATCTTCTCGGCCTTGGCAACTGAACAGTTTCTTATCCAAAACACTTTCAATTACAATTAAATATTAATCCGATGACATGTTCCATAAAGGAATCAGCGCTCACCACTAGGAGGCTCACAACACCAGCGAAAATAAGCGAACGGCTGCACAAGCATTTGGTTACTAAATGTGGACGGTAAGAGGAATTTTAAAACGAATGCTGAACAAATCCAACTGAATTCGTTCGCTTTCGTATACTCTTCCCTATATGTACAGTGTGGTCACGCACAGAAGACAGCTCTTCATATGTTCTGCGCATGCGCCAGTGATTATTCCAAACGCGAAAACATTTAGCGCTTAGGCCACGTGGTGTCAGGGCGTTGTTTTCATTATTTGAAAAACTAATTTCATACTTCAAAACAAATACGGCCATTTCAAAATAGCAGTCGTTAATTCAGCCTAGTATTACGGTACAAACATTACGGTGGGCACACTAACGTTTGCAGATTAGAAAGTCGTTTGTTTACGTCACACCACTTCCGTTTCTCCCGCATGAGAATTATTTGCGCGACCATACATTACACACGCCTAGCGTACTCACGTTGTGTTGTCTCGTCTCTTGGATTCCTCCTAGGAGTAGTTCGCGGTTAGAGAGTGAGAGGACGCGGGCTCGAGTAACGCCGACACATAGTCATGAGACCAGTTAGAACGCCATAGCAAGTCACTCACCTGAAAACGAATGATAGAATACAGCTGGAAAATATCGATATGACTTGCCATCTGTTCTACGAAGTAAGCACGTTTTATAATTCCAGGTCCACATACGGCTGTTGCGCTGTTATTGTTATTGTTATTACTATTATCAGCATCATCATTATTACTGTATATCCCACAGCCAAATTTTACCAAGTAATAAGGGCCAAATTTATCGGTTCCAGTCTGTTTTGTTTAATCAGTTGAAGACTACAAAAAGCGCACGATTCAATGACCGGCTACCCAAGGCTGACTAACATAATGTTCATACTATATTATCGTATCCCTGACGAACTCTGAATTTACACGCACGCGCGCGCACACACACAGATCTGTCGCGAATGAATAAGCTTGGCCATTAAAAAAGATAACGATTATAACAATAATAATAATAATAAACAAATTCTCCTTTATGAAAAAACTTCGTTCCAATACTTTAAAAACGATAATGGGAAACACGTGCAGGCTGTGATAAAGCTGTTCTGCAGTTCTGATGGCCGAGTCCTATATGTTCATTTTATTCTAGCGTCAATGTTTCACTAACAATAAAACTAATTAATTTGTAACATATTATTTATTTATTTCTCTCATAACCAACAACGCGAAACGTACCGAACATGTGTCGCTATCACGCGTTTATTAATAAAAAAAAAGGCACGTTGTTTACACTGTACGCTTTTGTCGGTGATACAGTGCGAAGAATCGTCTTCATGAATCCCTTTTAAGACACATATAGTTGTTGACTTTCCGTTAATTGTTAATTGTCCATTATTAACAGGCATATTTATTTTATTAGCATTATAGTTGGTGGAAATAGGAAAGAGGAATGTGCGAGGACCTACGTAGTTTATTATAGACTGTTGTGTGGCTCAATCTCACCGTTGCGAACACAGTCTTCCAGCAACTCAAAAGAACAAGATATACTTGGAAACTTTCGATATGTGGTTCTGGAAGACGCCTTAAGAGTGCCGTG
The DNA here is from genome assembly GCA_034769895.1 of Magicicada septendecula. Lineage (NCBI taxonomy): Eukaryota > Metazoa > Arthropoda > Insecta > Hemiptera > Cicadidae > Magicicada > Magicicada septendecula. The sequence continues at coordinate 163,425,302 of CM068371.1, read as the reverse complement.
GACAGAAAGAGGCTCTAATGATGAGGTTTTGAAGAGACCGGATGAAAGAAGGAATCTTGTTAAAACCATTGTGGAAAGAAAAAGCAGTGTGTTTGGTCACCTGCTACGCTATTCAAACAAAAGGGAAGGCCTTGACAAGAGTACGTGGATGAGATAAAAGAAGAAGATGAGATGTGGTGATTAAGAGAATGTCTTTGGAAGGGAAGAATTGCAAGCCCACCAACCTCTGGATAGAGGAGAAGAAGAATTCGTTGGTGCGGTACCACGTATGCTTTTGGAATTAGTGATTGAATTATAATTTAGAAGATCGTTCCCACCATTCAGTACTAACTTCATAGGGCAAAGGAGGCAAGTGTAACCTTAACAGTCTAAACTGTGGTAATCCGAGCATACCCTATGTTATTAAAATTGTTGTCTTCCGGGCTGTACGCTCGTGGTCCAAAACTGTTGGTGCAGCAGACGTTTCGGCCGTGTCTTCGACGGCCATCTTTAGTGCTAATTTCGGCTAAAATCTGACAGATGCACGGTTAGTGACCGTGGTAAAGTAAAGCTTGACTCCGGCTGTGTAAGCCTCAGACACCCTATGTTAATTTAAATTCAACGAGAGTTTCGCATAAAACCGAAACTACGCACGTACGAATTCCTAAAGAAAGTTTAGTATAATTTAACCAAATCTATATATATATAAAAGAGAAATACCACTGACTCACTCACTGACTCATCACGAAATCTCCGAAACTATAACACCTAGAAACTTGAAATTTGGCATGTAGGTTCCTTATGTGATGTAGGTATCCGCTAAGAAGGGATTTTTGGAAATTCGACCTTTAAAGGGGGGAAAAGGGGGGGGAGTTTGCCTGACTGACTGACATAGAATCAACGTAGAGCAAAAACTACTGAATGGATATCAATGAAACTTCATTTATAAAAACACTTGCTTTTATAAAAATTGTTTTTACTTTTATTACAAAACTGTTTCTGTTACAAAACGATTAGGCAAATAGTTATTTCTTTGAACATTTCGTTAAGCACCTTTAGTGGCCAAAATTATTCTGTACGTTACTTTGTAGTAAATTTCTCTAATAATGTTTACAAGTAAAGATGTCCATCGACTTGTAGGCCAGTAAAGAAAAGAAATAAATATGTACATAGAAACGGTTTTGTAATAACATAAAGAATGTGTTTCAAGAATATTATTTGTAATTTATTAAGGTATTAAAAGGACTTATATGGGCTTTTGGAATTAGTGATTGAATTATAATTTAGAAGATCGTTCCCACCATTCAGTACTAACTTCATAGGGCAAAGGAGGCAAGTGTATACCCTGTTATTAAAATTGTTGTCTTCCGGGCTGTACGCTCGTGGTCCAAAACTGCTGATTGTAGCAGACGTTTCGGCCGTGTCTTCACCAGTGCCATCATTAGTGCTAATTTCGGCTAAAAACTGACACAGAAGCACGGTTAGTGACCGTGGTAAAGTAAAGCTTGACTCCGGCCGTGCAAGCCTCAGACACCCTATGTTAATTTAAATTCAACGAGAGTTTCGCATAAACCGAAACTACGCACGTACGAATTCACATTAATCTCTCATAAAATAAAATAAGGAATATTGTAAATTTATGAAGTAAAATCAATTTCTAGTTAAAAATCGGTCAACAAGTGCTCGAGTAATTGTAGTGAAAAAGACAGTTAAATACCTAAAAAATACAGAAATTTGCCTGAATTTGGAAAACCTAAAAAACCTGAATTTGATTTTTATATTAAAAAAAAAGACTAATATAATACCCACAAAATGCATTTTTATGTAGGCTGGTCTATTTGGTTACTAAATTAAATCGCTTTTAGGGTATTGCACTTTTTAGTTTAATTCTTTCCACTTTAATTTAGTACAGCGTAGTAATTTAATGTTTTCCATTATTCTGCTATGGGAATCTTACATGTTTTATGATCTGAACTTTTCGAAATGTGAACCACGCTTTGTTCTAAATAGTTTGAATCTAGCTTCCACTGTAATTAACAACGCTATGAATTATTGCAATGCAAAAAAGAACGTGGTAAATTCTAAAAGTTATAGGCGTACTAATAATTTTTGAAGCGTTCCGCTACACGTCCAAGTCAGCCAATCAGTAGCTGCAGAGAAGTTTTGTGATTACCACTTTGTACGTCTGATTTTCTTGTTGTTTGAAACGTTTCGTGTAGTTATATTTCCTATTTATGCTCGTGTCTTTCAGATTACTTCTGTCAAACTTTACGAATTTATTACCGTACTTTTCTACTTTCCGAATAAGAGGAAAATACTTATCTGGTAATCTAATATGGCTGGACATTAATGAAACGGCAGTTAGACGAGTGATTTAATTTTGAATACATCGTTAAATTCTAATCTCAACAGTGTAGATACCACCCTCTACGCCAACAAATCATACACACGCAGGCAATTAGTAAAAAATCTAATTGATAAAGAAAATAACAAAGGAAACGATATTAATTGATGACTCGTTGGGCACTTGGTGGAACATATTAATACAAAGGTTTTTAAAAATATATAAACACTTGGTACGTTTCACAGTTTTTATTTAACTCTGACAGCTGTTTCGGGGTTGCAGGAGTTAAGGGAAGTTTTTACAGACACTTGACCTTCCCTTAGCTCCTGAAACCCTCCCTCTCCATCTTCACACCTCACACATATTCCGATACACGCCCTAAACAGATGTCCACCACCCTTACATCTCTGTTTAGTGTTCACTCATCTCTTTGACAATGGCTTAAGAAGTCGAATACGTTCACCTGTATTCGCTAAATTTTCTTGTTTACATATTGTACACGGCAAACTAATGTCAAATAGCGAAGACCAATCTCGTGTGAGACATTTTAACACAGCTACCGCGTAATGGAATGTGGATGCATCCTCATAATGTAGCCGAGAAGGTCAATACAGGCAGATAGTGACGCAACTGTACAGCTACAGGTGGGATATACTGTAGTTCTGTGGACCACCTGTAAGCTCCAGTGGCGGCCTGTGCTTAGGTTGCACGGTTGCACAACCCCCATTAAATCCCCAATTGTATTTTAAATTATAGAATTATGAATAAAACAATAACTAATAATAGTGTTTTACGCTAAACAATCGTAATTAATCATTTGGCGATTTAAAAGCGCAGAGCAATACTAAAAAACCGTACACGCTCTTGCCGCGGTGTACATGGCAAGTGTGCACCAACTGTGACGCGCTTTGTATATGAGGAAATACACTGGAGTAGTGCTGTGGCTGACTAGACTCGGGTGTCCTATTGCAACGATATAGGCTCGCTTGGTGTGATTAGGGACTGCAAACCCCGCTTGGACGTTACGGCGCCACCAGTCTGTTGGTAGATAACACGTGGTGCACCAGGTAGGAATTAGTAAGTTTATGTTGTTACGCTACTTGAGTTAGTTAGTGTCGGTCGAATTGTTTGAGAATTTCGTTGTTAGTGTCAGTCCAATTCACCGTTAAGTTTAAATAGTAGTGCATATAAAGGATTAAGGTGTCATAGTGTAAGATATTTATTATATTTAACTGGTAGGACGCAACTGCAACCCCCAAATTTTTCAACCACCAGCCGCCACTGGTAGGCTCCAACACCTGTGCCTAGAAGGACTCCAACCGCTTATCTCGCTCAGAATTGTGTTCAGTTCTGAACTATAAATTTGCTTAGCTTACTGCTGTTTGGTGGTTAAAACAGATACTTAAAACCCCCTACAGAGCACTCGTAATGTTTAGTTAAATAAAAACAAAAAAATCCATTTAGAAAGCTTAATTACATGAATAGCCCACCCAACGAGCCAAGTTTTATAAGCCGTTAATACGTGACATTCACGCGGCCGACAACTGCACCCTTCTAAAACATTTTTCCGCCCATCTTAATTTACCGTGTAAAATGTTCTGGCCAAAAGAAATAAATGCGAACAATACAATAAAAGTAATAGAAGCGAATCCGCCTTGTTAGCAAATGACTTCGGGCGTAAGAAAAGTAGAAACCCGGTGAAATTAGGAGAAAGTCCGGACTTTATTAACTTACGTCAGCGATTTACTTCTTTATAAAATTCTTTACGACGAAAAGTACTGAATTCAAAGTAATAAGTGTAACTGCTGGGACTATCCTAAAAGTTGGCGGAATACGAAACACTCATAAAAAGAGCACAATGAAACAAACTGAGAACTTTCCCAATTATGAAAACAAATATCGGTTGTTGGAGAAAACTAGCAGAAGTTTTTTTCGAGAAAAATAATCACCGCCATAAAAATAAATCGTTGTAAAAATGTACCGAAATTAAAGTCCTTTACGGTAATGAAGCCTTAGCGCCAAAACGAGAGTCAACCCAGTCGAAGTAACACCTACACGCAGAGAAAACATTCTGCTCCGAGTACCGGGTGAGTGAATCCTTATTAGTAAAGTCGTCAACAGTATAACCAAATTAACAATGTCGCCTCCAACCGGCGTTATAATTTTACATCTCAGCGGGAGTCAGAACAGTACGGCGGACCCCAATTAGGCATTTACCTTTAATTCAATTTCTACGTAAAAATTTTGAAAGCGAACAGTAGTCGGTACTAAGCTACCAGATGTTATGTCGGGTTACTGCTTTTCACAAAACATCAACTCTTCGTAATTCGCACAAAGTCTCCAGATTAGTCGCAGTTTTTATATATACGTATATAACGGATCTTTACAGCTGTCGCCGTTTCTCCGTCCCCAAGTTCCATTGTAACCTATCGTAGCATGTAAGTTCTTCTAAATTTCTTGCAACCATTGCTTCCGCTACGTCATCTCGCCAACTCCTCCGTGGACGTCCTCTTTTCCTCCTCACCGGTGGTATCCATTCCAATATTTTGCGGGGCCATCTGTCATCTTCCAATCTCTTCACATGCCCAAACCAAGTCAATTGTCTCCTTTCTATTTCGTCCATTATTGTCCTGTCAATATTCATCTCGGCTCTGATAGTCTCATTTCTAACCCTGTCTAATTTGATCTTCTACAACTCCTCCTGAAGAAGTCCATTTCCGCTGCCATCAGTTTTTTCTTATTTACGTTTGAAACGTTCCAAACTTCTGCTCCATAAAGGATTACACTTCGCACCATGCTATTATATATATGTTTCTTTGTATTTCTGTTATACTTCTTTCCCATAGAAGCGAACTCAGCGTTCTTATAACGGTTCGCCCCTTGTTAACACGTTCTTCAATTTCGTCTTTGCTGCTTCCCTGTTTGTTGAAAATAACGCCTAAGTATTTACTTTTTTCAACAACTCTTATCCTGTCCACATCCAATTTTAAGTCCTTACGCAGTTTTTAACGTTGTGCAAATATTAAAGGCAGAAAATAGATGCACGACATGTGGGGGGGGGGGGGTAAAACGCGACCATCTTGATGTTGGTCCGTACAATGTTTATATAGTAAAGGTTCTATAAATGTTTAATACGAAATGTATCACTACAACGAAGGGCAGATAATGGCTTATAGTCACAGTCAGCACGAGTGACATTCGCCGCTTCATAATCTAATTCCTTTATTAGAAGGAAGACTCGCTGTCCCACAAAAAACGGAGACGAGAAGATCCACTACACCCGAAACACATTTATTACAATTGGGTGCAGTGGATAAGTGCCTGAATCTGAGAACGTCTCTGTAACGCAGCACTTGCTAAGCTGAGACGTATATGGACTGCACGCTGGTCTTCAGTGTTCGTCATTCTCTAAGTAATAAATTATTCCTCAACGCGTTCTAAGCACACGACGCTTTTCTAGTCTCTTGACTTGCTGAATCAAGCTGGAGTCTTTTCACCGAAAACTTGTCCCGCATTGTGTAAAGCTCGAAGACAACAGTAAAACATAATTATTCGTGAACGTAATAAACATTCCGATCTGTTAACAATTCTGTTCAACACGCGCCTTCAGACTTAACATTCTTCACTATGTTTCGATCGATTCCCAAACGTGCCACTCAATGAAAGAAACAATAACCCCCCTTCAAAATATCCTTGAAAACTCTTGAAGCTGAGAATCGTTCTGATACAGACAAAGTGACAAACTAAAACGATCATCAATAACAACAAAAATAATTATTACGATTATGATGATATTACAGGCGGTCACGCTGATTTTGGCGCGTAGTATTTATACCAGCATCAAGCCGACATTGTTATTGTTACTTCTGAATAAATATTTTTGTTCTGCATCAAATAATTTATGCCTAGATTCACAAAATTCAAGTCTACACATCTGTCAGATTAAATCTGTACCTTTAGACATCTTTCGTCAGATTCTTTACCCTATTCCCTATTAAAAATACATAATAATTAAATCTGAAATTTGTATACGTAATTTAATTCGAACGAGATCCTTCAGTCAACAATATTCTTGTAAGAAGAAAGATTTAACGAGAATCGGTCAATAAGTATAACACAAATCTTACATTGTTTGTCTTATTTACGACAGTTGTGTGTTTGGCGTCGTAACAACTCAACAACAATTGTCCTGATGATAACAATAAATACTGCCGAAACGTCACACAAATAATGTAACATTTGTGTTATACTTATTGATCCTCGCTAAACCTTCCATCGTTAAAATTTAATGAGCGACGGACACTACTAAATTAAGGATTACTGAAAGAGTTAAGGCAATTTTACTGTTATGTTAGATATTCTGTAAAGTACTTCATTGTTCCAGTTGTGTCATACACACGCCCAATAAATTTTAAGCGATGGTTAAAGGAGGTCGTACGCATGAAAATTCATACTCGAGTACATTTTTTGTAACCGCGCACTCGGACAATAGAAATCTTCGCCTACCACCAACACGTCTTCTAGGAGATGGGAGAGCTAGACGGGTGTGGCGTGATTATACTGACCGTTTCTTCATGAACATTGAAGCTGTAGCTAGCTCGTCAAAGACCGCACATTGATGGTACCGACTTTTTGTGTGTCAGGAGGCTAATCACTACCAATCAGGCGTTCCAGTTAAAATTTCCGTTTGCTGTCTCCCGAATGACTTCTCTATGCCGACGAACTTCGCTAGGAATTCGCTCTTCGAGCACTTCTAAAGTAGTTTCCCTATGGACAGCAGATCGCCTCTTATCCTTGTCTTACCTGGAATTAAATTCGATGAGTCTTTAGACAAGAACTTCCTGGCCCGAGGTTTTTCAGTTTCCAATTTTCCTTACCCTCTTCGTAAATACGTTCTGCACAAAGTGGGAACCTATATTTTAGGCTCTGTTAGTACGTAGTATTGGCTATAATGCTAAACCGCCCTTCTGGAATACCGTCTTGCAGCCGTAGCGTCGCACAGGAGTTAAAACGTCTTGGGACTGATGAAACGGCTAAGATTCGATTTCGAAACTATAGTGGAATCCGGTTTCTGAAGCCGATGTATCCTGAGACGTGCGACTAAGCAGGAGACGTGCTGTTGTCCCATTTGAGTTGAGAAAGACCAAACTTATGTAGTCAAGACCAAGACAACAGGCTAGTCGCCTTCGTAGCTTCTTTTGGAATGGGATGCCTTTCACTTTTACCACTGCCTTCATACAAAAGAAAAAACAAGTTAAGACTAATCAACATTATTATCTTTAAAGTACTGATATTAGTCCCATTAAAGTAAATGGTAATAACACAGTAAAAATACGCGTTGTTGAATTGGAATTTTTTACAGGATACTTATTGAGTGAATTGATTTTCCTATATTTCATATTTCAAACGTATACGCTAATGCTGTGTAATAAATCCGTTTGTATATTTAAAAAAAGAGTAACTACTATATTAGCGTAGACAGCTGCAAAATCATAAAACAGCCTAAACATTAAGAGACTAACAAAATTCGTCAAATTTTTCGACCCTCTGGGGGGTCCCCCCCCCACGTAAATATGCCCCCAGCCACAAGTTAGAATTTACCACTGATAAGAGTATATCAAACGTGTGTCGCTCCCATATCTGTCCCTTTTGGTTTTCACCGAGCTCTCTCCATATTTATTATTCCATTCGGTTTAAATCTACTCTTAAAAACTGTAAATCTCGAAACGAAAACAAACTCGTCTCGTCTTCAGCACTGAAAACTGAACAGACATTTAAATCGATATCACAAACACATTTTCCATTGTCACTACGAACTTATTTACATCCACATGTAGATAAAAAAAGTAGAAACATAAATAATTTACAGTTACTCCTTCGTTTGTTTGTCTGTTTGTAGGTTTGCTAAGATCCGCGAATTACAGTAAAAAAATTTAATGTTTTTGGCAGTAACTACAGCGCGTAGTGGAATGGAGTGGGCGGAGGGTGAGTGGGGGATGAAAACACCCGACAAATGCCAACAAATCAATGAAGTGTGCAGCAGTTAAGTCAGAATTATGAGTTTGCACAGAGAGCCAACAAAGTTTGTAAAAGCAGCCATCTTGAGATATCAAGAATCTGATAATACAATATCCGCGCCATTTTGGAATCTGTACTAGACAAGTAACCTATACTGCCGCGCGGAATAATGATTTGTATTGTATTCACACCAACAGTTTGCTAACTTTTACGCTTCTGATATGTTTATAACTTCGGAAAAATATTTTCTCGCGCTAAAGAAATTCGATATATTAAAATCATAAATCGACGGAGAAAACAAATGTTTCTTGCTTCTCGACTTATCACAGTATTTCTCCCACAATACTGTATTTTGAACGGAGGTTTTTCTAACGAAGTTGTTTCGGAAAACGCTGTACGGCAAAAAAATGTTTAAGGGTTTCAGTTTTAACGTAAGACCGGTTTTACTTTATTTTCCCATAGTTTATATACCTACAACAAAATCAACTTATTCCCTACAAAATGTCGACAGTCATATGTAATACAAACCTGTGTAAATACGGTGGCAGATATCTCCTGTGTCACCGATATCGACAGATACGAGTGTCTGTAGGAAGACATTATACATATATACAGTAGGCCTATATTAGTGATGTTTGAGCATGTACATTAGTATGTAAATATATGTTACGTTGACAACATGTAGGTATAGACATAATCGGCGGCAAAACAACGGCAAACATAATTGACTTTTGTTTAACAACTATGACCTCGTTAGACCTATATAAGAAAAAAATCTTCTTCAATAATGTCTCTTTTTCTTCTTCTGCTTCTTCTTCTTCAGGCTGTGGAACTTACGATCCATTGCGCACTCCTTGGTCCAACCATCTTTTCTTTGGTCTTCCAATTTTCCGCCATCTTTCGTATTATAAACCAAAATTTGTTCTGGTATCCTGGGCTCAGTAGACCAGTGGGTATGGCACCTGGCTACTAATCTAGAGGTCTCGGGTTCGATTCCCGGGCCCGCGCCATAAAATCAAGGTGCATTTTCAGCCCCCAGGTCGACTCAGCCTGTTGAAAATGAGTACCTGGGACAACATCCTGGGGATAATAATGGGCGGCTGGAGCGTAGTGCTGGCCACACTGGCTTTCTTGTATGCCGTACGGCTCACATTAGGCAGCCTACCCTGCCTACTCCAAGCTACTTCGGTGGTACACATGGGAGCCATTATATTATCTTGTTCCTATGCATCCTTTCAACACGATCTGTCCAATCCTGTCTGTATTGCTTTATCCTTTCGTTTAGATCGTATATTCAAAGGATGTTCGTTATACCATAATTTCTTAGCTGGTCCCTCCATGATACTGCTAGTACTGACCGTAAAAATCTCATTTCACTACACTGTATCCGGTTTTGGGTCTTTACGTTCAGTGTCCAAATCTCATTGCCATAAAGGTCGCACGGCACTGCCATTCACTTTACAAAATCTTCATTTATATAATTAAAAAATAATTAACAATTGTTAAAGTCAAAAGGTAAGATCACTAACGAAGAATCGCTCAATATCAAACGCATGAAATACCACACAATAACACAACTCTCTACACCAGGAGCCAGTTGCGCCTTTTTATGTGGAGTTCGCAGTCGTTCTTGGACATTTCATACGTCAATTAATTTTCTAGTGATTTCTATTATTTCAACGAGTAATATCTTCGGTTTTACAAATCCGAGTTTCTTCGGTTGAGCTCAGTAATGTTCCCAAATACAAGTACCTCCCTCCCACAACAATTCGCTCGGTTACATCCCAGAAGGTGGTAAAGACGTTGTACGAGATTCGGTAAGTTCTCTTTTTCTTTCTTACGTTTCTTTCTTATTTTAATTTTCTAGGTTGCTGTGACACACACACACACACACACACACAATCCTGTATTCTGCGAAAGCAACTTGCGCTATGGTATTTACTCCTTTCAAAAAATTTACTTTCTGTGTTGTTTCAAAGAAAATTCTTTGAAAAGAATAAAATACGATAAACGTACAACTGTATGTATTTTTATCTGGTTTTATCATTCCTTCATTCGGCTTGACATCATTATCTGTCAGTGACGTATCGAATTAAAATTTTATTTTCACAAATTCTGATCTTGATGTTACATTTTACAAACACCTGCACCGGTTAGACAAAAAAAACGGCTGATCATATCGTTTTAAAAATTAATGTTTGTTTGATTCTTTTTTACTATAAGCCTAACAGCAAGTTCAATTTACGGTCGTATTATTACACAATTTACAGTACAATATTTTTCTGAAAAGCGGAATATGAATATTTTTCTAACTGTAGGCAATCGAAGGCATGAAGGATACTGGGTTGGAACATAAACATTCAAATGGATTAGGAGTCAAAACACGTAAATATCTGGGGGTTGATTTAACAAACACGAAAGCAGCAGCGTCGAAACGAATGGACCCCTAATTAAGGGAAGTCAGGGAAACTATCTTTGAATTCGATCTCCAGGACAAAAATATTAGGAATGGAACAGAGAAAAGACTATGTAGAAACGTAATTACGTATGGCGCAGAACTGTGAGATTCAGTACGAATCGGAACAAACCCTCAGCAGGACAAATGGACTTCTGATAGCGAAGCTGCAGGAATCCAGAGTGGAAGGGAGATTAGATGAAGCCCTCAGGGATGTGATGAAAGTAGAGAGGAATGTGTTGGTGAGAACAGAACAGAGAAAGTTGTCTGGTTTGGGCATACATAAGCGGGGATGTAAAAATAATTTATATTATTAACGACTATACTTTTGAGTAGTATTATATTTTCGTTTTATTTTATGTAGGTTACACACTACGAATACAACATTCACCACGATACTGGTCTTACGTGTAAACTCGTGAGTACACCATATGTGTGTGTATGTGTGTAAAGGGTCCACCAAGTACAGAAAAAGAGGCAGTAATATTATCCTGAATGCTGCTTGTGAGTTTACAAAGACCGAAACAATATCAGAAGAAACACACTACCACGGCATGTCTACGCTAACTATAAACACAATTAATTTCAGTGTAAGCCTACAGGCCTATGGACGAAATTGTGGAGAGATCCCAGGAACTGAAAACCTGACGAGAGGACAATGATAGTAATATCCGGAAGTTGTGGGTGAGATAAAAGTGACTTAATGTCGGAAGCAATAAAGAGTGCCACGGAACGTCTACGCTACCGATCATTCTCAATTTCAATTCGTGTAAGACGTTATGGAGAATGGCTCCAAAACCTACAACCGGAAGAGAAAGAGGACAGTGATACGTAAGAGTTGTTGAAAAGTTATCGATCTGACAAAGAAAACACATGATTTCTGAGAAACTTAGTTTTACTTTTCGACAAACTTCATACACTTAGTACTCATATACTTTTGAATTTAATACACTTAGACCAGCGAACAATATAATAACTACTTTGTACCTTGTGTGTAATATCGTTTCTCAAACTTTCCGAAATATGTGTTTGTCTCAGCGAAGACATCTGTTTGTAGTGAAATATTTTGCCAACTAGCCATTTCTTCATTTTGAGGAACAAGAAAACGTCACTATGGACTAAGCATGGTTAGCATGACCCTTGTGGCAGCAAATCGAAACACAAATCATGGAGTTTTGCGATTGCAATATTGAATAAGTGTGAGCGGGTGCACTGTTGTGACTTTTTCCTTTGCCAAATGCGGAAGTTTAGCAGTAATGCTCTCCACTGATGTCTGTCTTTTTCTAGAAAGCGTTTGAGTACCATGCCCTGCGAATCCCTAAAAACAGATGTCATCAGGCTGAAGAAACAATTTTTGTATTCTTTAGAGCACTCCCACCCGCTTCAACTCATTGTTTGAACTGTTGTTTTGTATTTGGTGTGCAGTGGTGAATCCATACAAGAGTGATGATGTGGCGTTGCATAAACTCGGCCTGATTCGTCTAAATTCGTCCTAAACGTCCATTGCGAATGTGTTTCTGATATCTTAACAAACGTGGCCCCTGCGCGCTGATACTTTTCGTGAGCAAACGTTCGTGTACGACATTTTGGATACGGTTTATTGAGATGTTCGCAATTTCAGCAAGTTGAATCATTTTCACTCGTACATCATTTAACATGGCCTTGTGAATTTTTCGAAAAATTCCTCAGCTGAAGCTGTTTTGGGGCTGATAACGAACGTTTATCGTTATATATGGCCAAAGACCACGTTTAAATTCAGCAGCTTACTTCACAGTTGAAAACGATGGTAAAAAGCCTCCAAAGTGAAGTCCAGCTCGTTTCTCTTTTATTCTCTTTGGTGTTAAAACTTTTAAAACGAAGTGTTTTATCACTGCGCGGTATTAGCTATTATCAAATTTTCGTAAAACAATAAACCTTGTTTACTTTACTCGGTGACAACAGTCAGACTATTATTAAACGCATGTGTCCGAAATTTTAAGTTTTCTGAAGCGTCTAACTAGCGAAAAATTATAGCCAACTTGCACCATCTCTTGTATTACATCGAGAACACTCGAACTATTCTATCTCGTAGGTTACATTTAATACAGTGTGATATCGAAACTAGACAATGAAAAACTGAATACAGCGTGTAACATAAATATGCACGCGTCCATGTGAATGGCGGTGCGTGCGCACGGCGCGTTTCTGCGAGTGAGTGCGTGTTTTGATTTCTTTGTGAGTAACGGATCGCGTGTATCTATCAGCCTTATCGGGTGAGTATCGAGAAACCGTTAAATCGAAGACGTGTCAGGTAAACCAAAATCTCTTAGTGGATGCTAACTGTTCGTTTTAAATAATTTATAAACCAAAAACATTTAATGGAATATAGATACAACAAATAACTCGAGTATTCTATCCTGATACTGCGGTGTATTACAAAAGAAACAGATCTACATCAAAAAATTATAAAAAAACGAAAGAAAATATGACTGGGCTGCAGTGGTGTGCGGAGCCTGTCTGCGATGTACGTATACACACTAGCTGTACGTGTAAACAATTTACATTTAACTTGTAACTTAAGGCCTTTTGAAATATCATATACGGGCCTCGTATTAATTACGCTTTATTTATAATGAAGGCAGTTCTGTGTACGAAATAAATACAAGATCAAAAATATCGTGTTTTATTGTTTTTTTAACGAAGCGAGTTCTCAGTATTAACTCGACCGTTTGGGATATGTCTATTATATGGCGGTAGCGGTAGCAGTAGTAGTAGCAGTAGTAGTAGTAGCGGTAGCGGTAGCGGTAGCAGTAGTAGTAGCAGTAGCAGTAGCAGTAGTGGTAGCGGTAGCGGTAGCGGTAGCAGTAGCAGTAGCAGTAGTAGTAGTTAGTAGTAGGCCTAGTTTAAAATTTTATATGTTAAACAACATTATCCTAATCTATATTAGGATATAGAAAAAGGTACTAACATTTTGATGGTGTGAATATGAACTATATTAAAACAAGAATAAAGGCAAATTAGGTAGCGGACGAAGTAAGCGGGTAACACAAAGGACAATCGAAAGAGTGATAAAACACATACATTTAAAACAACCTGTAAAACTAAACAAAGACGAACAAACGTAAGAAAAAAAAAGGCGAATTAGTGTGGACAGCGTGTGGGAAGTTACGTTTGAAAAATAAGAATTATCCCCAGTATTTAAATATAAAGTACTGGACCAAATGCGTTCTTGCGGTAGTAGACCAGTGGGTGGAGCGCGTGGCTACTAAGCTAAGAGATACCTGGTTCGACCATAAAAGCTAGGTATATGTTTTTCAGCCCCCCGCCAAGGTCGAGTCAGCCTGTAGAAATGAATATCTGGAACAACATCCTGGGGTTGAAGCGTAGTCCTGGCCACGCTGTCTTCCTTGTGTGCCGACAAATTTACATAGGACAGCCTATCCTAGCCTGCTTAGGCGGTAAAAAATGAATTATTATTATTATTCCCAGATCTATGCGGCCAACCAACTGCGTATTTCAGTCACAAACCATTTTTTGTATTTGTCTGTTTACTTTGGGGGGGGGGCAGTGGCTTTTATATTAATACTGTGCCTCGCTAGCAGACATAATTGGCTGAATCTGTCGCGGTTATTCATTACACTAAATATATTTTTATTAAATAATTTAATATTCAAATATGATAATTATTATCATAATTTGATCTACAGTGACCAATGTGACCATAATATAGAATTTCTTTGCTTATAAATTCTTGTTTCGTTATCATTCCCATGAAAAACGATGTATATGGAAAAACGAAAAAAAGGTTAACTGTGTTGACGTCATTGTTAAATACCGTTGCAGATGCAATATTCGACTCGTTATTAGAAGCTAACAAAAAACATGGGTACAAAAAACAAAAAAGCTTAAGTGGCGTTGGTTTGACTAGTTATTCTGATTTCTGAATCGTTTACAGAAAAACTGCAGTTTGTCAATGAACAAATACGTACAAACTAGCATATGTGTACAAAATTTAATGAAAGAAACCAGCGCCCTTCCGTTAACAAATTCTACGGATTTTTTTTAACAATACATTACTTAATCTCATATTTACTAGCGAGCAATTCAACCATGGCAGCCACTTGGATAAAGGTCATCGTTAACGCACAGTTGACTCCATTCGTGATAACGACATGAGTGAATCGAGTACGCCAATTGACAAAGGCAGAGAAGTCCGAGTCCGATGTGCTGACGAGGCGAACGCTACCCGCTGAACGATTTGTTAGACAGACCGTGCTCTACTCAATTCAATACAACGATATGTTTGCACACTGTCCGCTTTTGTTAGAGAAATATAACGGAGTGAGTGAGTGAGGGCGGGAGTGATCAAGGAAGTGTTGGTCGTCGTGGTAGTGGAAGAGGGGCAAAGTTACAACTAATTTGGTACTTGACAGTGTGAATGTGTGGGGGGTGGGGATCTCCTGCAGCGCTTAGCGCTAACTGTGTAATGGTATCCAGAACTAAAGAGAGGGGCTCCGCAAACATCTGTTTATGAGCCGTCAATGCATGAGCGCGCACAAAAATACTTTGTCGTTTTTGTTATTATTGTTAAATATATTCTCGGTTCCATACCGCTTGTTTGTTAATTATTTCCGCGTTACGGAAATATCTTTCTAGCGTCGTTAAAATTTGAAAGGTGATGCAGCTCAAATGTTAGCAATTTGATAAACATTCGATTAGAAGAGCAAGAAATATACAAAACTGTGTACATATTCTACACATTCTTTTACAATTCTCTCCCTTTATAGCGAATCTTATCGGCAACATGATCGCTTTAGTAGCGCCACTGTCTTAGCCAAAAGAATAACAGACAGAATACTCTCTGATGTTTTAATGTGTTCTTAAAACTGTCTCTGTGCACCAATCACATTGTCCCGTTAGTAAAATAACATCCTCACATTCAGTCCACTTGGACGCTGCGTTGCCACAATTAGTAATCATCAAATGCAGCTTATCAACTTCAATGAAGCCGACCCTTCGAATCGTCGTTATTCTGCTGACGTGGTGGGCCTTTGTTTAAGAGATGTGGTCAACAACACAACTAATGGGCGGTGATAAAAACTTAATTATAACGGAAAAAGTCGCTTTGATAGCCGACTTTGACGATTAAAACGAGGTAGTATTAATTGTCCAACTATGGTGACCAAATTTTCTTAGAGAAAATAAAGAACGAACCCTGAGCGTTTTAAGAATTCGCTTTGACGAGTTTCCAAACAAGTCTGTGGATGCATTAGAAAATTTTTGTATGCAGTAGCTACATAAAAGTGAGATACCCCGTTCATTTCTTATAGGTCTACTTTGAATCTGGTCGATTGGGTTGGAGCCATTTCTTGATATAAAATCTGACAGTGATTGGAAATAATAAAAAAAAAGCAGATGTGATTTAAATACGCCCATAAAAATATTATACAGTACAATTAACAAACTTAAAACCTACATTTTTTAAGAAAAATTTTAAAAGAGGTTTTCAATAATATTTTCATCAGGAACGGGTTTGTTTAAAAGTTTACGGCTATTTTCACAGAATACTAAACAATTCGTTTCGTAGTTACATTTTGTGTAAATGCAAAGCTTCAAGAGTTACGGTTTTTCAGTACTCCAAGCATTATTTATTACCGAAAATATTGTCTCGGTTAAAGCGTTTGTCCCAGACGAATCTATCAAGTAAGGCGAAGGGCAAAGCAGAAATACTAAGTATATAATAGGGTACGCCGTTCCCGGCTCGTACGTAAGCAGATAAGAGTAAGAGGTTAGATTCGGTAATAAAGAATTCGATTGTTAGGGGCCGTTCAAGTAGTACGTAAGCACTCAAAGGGAAGGAGGTGGTTTGCTTACTTTGCTGACAAAGGGGACAGGGGGAACCATAGAAAATCTTACGTAAGACAGACGAACATGCACATGATACTTAACGGTACTAGGCGAAAGATAGAATCAAAAGGGATTTGGAGATAAAAACTGAGGTAAAAGGAATATGGAGAGGGATGAAGGGGTAAAGAGGTTTTGGAATACCTTTGTAAAAATTCATTTGCCGTACGAAATAACGATAAGAAATTTGACAATTCGTACGTAGGCACTGATGGGGAGGTGTCAGACGTCTGTTTACTTTGCTTATATGGTACTTAGACCTTACGAAGTGGTCTAAAATGAATAAAAATGTGTTTACGTGATACCTGAAGAGCCCCTTAGCTCGACACTAGACGCTGTAACGCTATTTAGAAAAGAATCTCCCGCAGCGTTATTAAAATAATGGACAAAATTGATGTTTGAAAACAAAAATTAATTTAAATGACAGGGTCTGGATTAAACGCCTACCCTTTACAATAAAATAATGTATGTTTACCGTATTAAAAACATATAACTGACTATACTCATTAACAAGGAGCAGAGTTGTCGGACTGAACGTGTAAATGCTTCACATTACAACGTGTATGTATGAGAAGATTAATAACACAGAACATACAACGATTTGCGCGTGTAAGTCATACTTAGGTCGTAAAAATTAATCTCTCGTCGGTAATAGCGGAAACAACCTCGAACGAATGGTAATCATTTGACAATTATTCTGTAGCAAATTACGTCAATAACTGAAGTTACACATATTTGTGTAACTAAAGTTACAATCTCAAAACTGAAATTACAACTTCAATAACTGAAGTTACCATATACCAAATGGTACAATATATTGCACATTTGACGTCTCCCCATACCTTTCTTGTAAATATTAAACATTATTTTTATAACAGACGATTATAAAAATTAACTGTTTTCCATGTAAATTAATATTCGTGAAAATAATAACTATAATTATAAATATACGATAATAAAATTAATTATACAGAATAATAACTATTTTCAACCTCTTGAGGCCTTCAAGGGGAGTTTATCAGGCAATTACAGATTCTTTCATACTACTTCCTATTTTCTGTCTTCTCCTTCCAGTTCTTCACTTCTTCCAAACAACTGCTTAACATTTTCATTCATCTTTCATTTGGAGTTTCCGTCGCTCTCTTCTCCATATGTTACTCTCTGGACTAGACTGTTACTCTCAATACTTTTCTACCCCATCCATCTATCATGAATTTATTTATTTTGTCAGTTATGAACTGTGTTTTTCAGCTTCACGAAGTTACCAAACAGAAGAAAAAGAACAAATGTTCTGTTATTGTACCAAATATCTAATTACAATGATGAAGATTCACCGTTTCCTGCCAAATACGGGAACTTACTGGAGTGAGGACAACCAACTCCATGTAAATCTTCCTCACGAAGTTTTGGGAAAGTACGTATTATAAGCCATTTTCAATTAGAAGAATTGAAGCCATTATCAGAAGAAGAAGAAGGAGGAGGAGGAGGAGGAGGAGGAGAAGAATTCAGCGTTACGAGTATACCGTAGATTGTAACCTCAAACAGTGTAATGAATCATTAAACACCAGAGGAATAGATAATTAAAATGTTTGTTAACACCCCTATAAAAATAATGACACTAATAAGCTCTCCGACCTGCAAAACTCATTCACTGCTTTGAACGAAATACATTTGCAGTAGACAAATTTCAGTATTAGACAATTTTTCAATTATAAGACAAAATTGTCCTGATTACTCTGTTATTATTTATTATTTTTTTTTACACGAACAGGCCAGCCACGCGAATATCATTTAAATTTCTTCTTCTGCCAGAAGGCCCTCATTCGCACACTATGCGCCGCCTTCCTTTCCACTGTCCTTCCATACAGCTCTTCTTTGGGTCTATGCCTGTACCCATCTTCGGTTTTCTTGGGGCCATAAATTTTCCGAAGAATTCTTCGTTTAATTTTAAGAACAGGTTCCAAATTTTGAAAGCACATTGTTTCCACTCCACACACAATCACCGGCCTAATCACAGTGTTATAATGGCGGACTTTCGCACTTCTGGAAAGGTTTTTCTTTCCGCACAGTTCCCGGGTTAGAGTAAAGGCCTTTGTTAATTTGAGTTTCCTTATCTTAAAGGATTCTTTGACTGCGGCGTTTCGGGATATGTTTTCTCCAAGATATTTAAAATTGTTAGTATATTTTATTTCTCCATACGTAGTGTCCAGGCACGTTTTCGGGAATTTAAATAGGGTGGTCATAATTTCCGTTTTAGCAAACGCCAGTTTTAGGGAGGCCAGTTTTCTCCGCTATCTCTTTGAGATCTTCTACTTGCTTTCTTGCTTCTTCTTCTGAGTGGGCGAAGATGGCAAGATCATCCGCGAAAGCTATACATTATAACTGCAATAATATAATGTAATTAATTCTACATTATCATTATTATTATTATTTTATTTGTAAAATAACAACTGTAAAAGAGACTACCATACAATAAACACTAACAATTCCTGCATTCGTTTTTTTTTTAAGTTAAATGTATAACCAAAATGCCTAAACGATAAATAATTTAATCCCAGCTTTTTAAGTTAATGGTAGTCTATGTTTTCAAAGATACCTATTGCAATATAACTTATTTAATAATTTTCACAAACCTATTACCTACATAACCGATAACAATTTGTAAAATGTTTTTTACGAACATAGCTTATAAAACCTTTTGGAGGCGGTCCAAAATTTGCAACGAGTGTTGAAAGAGCCTCTCAAATTATTAAAAACGCCGAGTTTTTATTTGAATAATTACTCATAACTTGATGTCCGATAACACTGCCTTCTACTTTTAGCCCGTGGTGCCTAACAGTTAAAAAACATTATCAGAGTAAACACTACATTCGAACTTGAAATTAAATTCCTTTTTTAATCGGGTATCTGGCATGGGCTTTAACAATTTTTTCAAACTTTTTACCCCTTTTTGGACCCTGGTATCCCAAAATTTTGAAATTTCACTAAACGCTATCTTCAGATTTTGATTAAAATTATCTTTAATTTGATACACCACATGATTCACCTTTTTTTTTTTAATTTCGATCCTAAATTTTCTGCTTCATGGCTAGGATTTTTTGGAGGGTCAATCTCAAAACAACAGGCTTGTACAGAGACAAATATGGGCACGTATGCCAAGTTTTACGAAAATCGGTTGATGCGTTCAAAAATTATCGTGAGACATACCCCAAACTGACATGCAAATGCCAAACGGTCGAGTTAAAACTGAGGACTCTATAAGCTCGTTCAACTAGTGTTAAAACAGTTCATAGTACACACGTCCACACAAACGCAATATACACAACAAATAACAATAACGATCACTAAGTTGGTAACCCTGTTAAACAATTAATTATAACTTTCCATTTTTATAACTGACAGATAATTAAGAACTGAACATTTGCACTAACACCGCAATAACGGGTACTGTTGTAAACTTTACAGAATTCTGATCGCTGCAAAACAATTTGCAGACTGACTGATCGCTAACTAACCGAATTGCAGTGCAGGACTTCTGTATTTACAAAGGATGGCAACATAAGCGACTGCGTGGCAAGTCGAGAAAACAGACTTGTTTACTCCATCTCCGTTGATTATTGTAGAACCTACAAGTTGGAACCGATTGTCTGCACACCGCCTTACCAGCAGTACGTGCACATATTGTTGACTGCGTCGCCCCGATGAATGTGTTTTAACTGAATAAAATTTACGTTATATCTCATTCAAATTTCCCCATTAACACCATTTCCGAGGCTTTTTTTTTGGATTCTCCAAGTAAGATATTTTTTACGTGGGTAGGTTAATGCCCCTATCCGCACAACCTCCATCTGGAGGGAGGGGATGTAATTCCTTAAACAAATTTAGGAATATCTGTGGAACAATTCACAGATACCTTAAAAATAAAACAACGAAGGAAACAAGGATAAAGTTTTTTAACACTGTAGCGGTACCAGATGTATGGTGATGAAGCCAGAGTTATGGCAGAAAGAGAAAGCAAAGACTCAAGCACCGGAGATGAAATTTATGAGGAGTATTCTGGGCTGTACCATTCTCGATAGAAAGAAGAATGTGGATGTAAGGGCGGAACTGGGGTCGACTCATTGTTGGAACATCTAAGGAGGAACAAAAGAAGGCGGTGTGAACATTTGCGATGAACGGGTGACAGGATTGCAGTCGTGGCAATGGCATATAGACCGGTGGGGAAGAGAGATGTAGGACGGCCGAGAGCGCAGTGGGTCTCGGAACAGGTTCAGGATGAGCCTAATCCTTGAGGTTGATGATGATGATCTCATTTAAATTATGTAATAGTTGTATCTTGACGTATTGCGATAATTCAAGATTGATGAGTTAGATCAAGGTCACCGGTATGTACCTTGGTGAGGTAATTCCGCCACACAGTAAATACGACAAACACAACCACAACGGGGTTTTAAATTGACAAAACCAATTATTCACCAAACTTAACGGTTTTTAAGTAGTACCGTAAATATACGTAAAAAAAAGGAATCTTTAAATACAGCGAATATTTTAAGGTGCCCATACACCTTCGTCCATTGCACGCCAGCAATTTACGAAGGAAAAATACCAGTGTGTGGGCTCCATCGTCCTTTGCACGGCGTGCATTGCATGGGACGAAGGCGATCAAGACGAGCTTGATTTATTTGCCACGGCGTGCAAAGCACGAAGGTGTGTGGGCTCGCCACGCGCCGGAGTGAAGCGCTTTTAGGTTATGTTCAGTTAGTCGTAGGCTGTGATCTGTGTGGACTGTAGTAGTGTAATCATGAGGGACTCGCATCTCTTCTGTCTGTTCACTTTCTCTCGACGTTTATTGAAGCCTACAGAAACCACGACTGTATATGGCGTGTAAAAAGTAAAGACTATTGTAACAAGAACATGAAGGAGGCTGCCTACAAAGAACTAGAGCTCTATAATATAGGTATTCGCACCCGCCATCTTTGCTCCGAGACTTTTAAATGTAATGTGGCGGGAGCAATGTAAGCACGCTGTGCGTTGCATTATTTAATGTAAATTATGTATGTAAATATTAATATTTTTACATATCAGGGTTATAACCTTAGTGTACTAATTTGATTTATGTATTACACACGAATATGTATAATAATCATCTCATCTTGTCAGTGAAAACAAGGTTATAAATACTGGTGTTAGAGATATTATTAATGTTATGTAGTATGTTTTGCAGATTGTTGTACTACATCTCATAATCATAATGACTGGTTGTTGTGCTGTAAATTGCAAAAATCGAACAGAAACTAATTTTAGAACATTCAAATTTCCGGCAGACCCTATTCGATGTGCAAAATGGATTCAAAATATGAGACGAGACAAATTTATACTAAGCAAGGGAATGCGTCTGTGTGAGGTAAATTTAATGGTTGTTCCTTAAAAGTTTGTGAATGTTAATCATAACGACTAACAATGTAATACACCTTTGCACTTTTAGGTTCATTTTGAAAGTTCACAGTTTGAACAGGCACGAGTAGATTGTTGGAAAAAACTGAAGCCTAATGCCATACCGACTTTGTTTGACGTACCAAATCCACCTCCTAGGATCGGCCCAGTTCCACGCAGATCACTGTACAAGGTGGTTTATTTTTTTAATCCATTAATTATAAATATAATGTTAGTCTATAACTAAAGCCCGGATTCACGTGCAATTGCATCTTTTTTTTTTGCTAGTTCGTAAACGGCCAGTGACAAGTTATTTATCCGAATCGGGACGTGTAGGTCATTTTAACATACATTTTATTTTGCACAAAATTGCACGTTTTGGGGGTTACTGCATAAAATTGCACATTCTGTAGTTTTAATGCACAAAATTGCACATTTACCTGTTTTTCGAAAATCAGCTGCGCGATAGCCAAGCGCGAAACATACACGCAGATCGTAAACAAAGTCGATAACAAAATCAGCACGAAGAAATTCTAGTCCAGTAAGCGCAGCTGTTGACGTAACAAAATTTTGACTGTCGATGGAATTTCACGAAATTTGATATGTATGTTCTATATGCACTCTAGAACAAAGTTAAACTGTACGCTTTTTATTTGGGGCTGAGAACCACCCCTTTTTCAAAGGTGATTAATAAAAAAAAATTAACCCCAGGATCCAATAGAGAATCAAATTCTAAGCAAAAAAGTCAGTACACAACTGTTTTGAAAAATGCGTTGTTTTCGAGTTATTCCAAATCAACATTTTCGATTTTTACCCCCAAAAAAACAGGATTTTAGCGTAATTTTTAGCGAATAACTAAACAACGTTTGAGTTTATAGTAAAAATGAATAGGACCAAAATTATTCTATACGAAATAACAAACAAAATGCGTTTTCGCCGGGTTTTAATCCACAAGTTGTTTTCAAGATATGGCCGTGAGAAGTTGTAACTTGCAAATTTTTTGCCTGTACTAACAAAGTTTAACCCTTCCTACTAACCGAGAAAAATACTTTTGACTATAAAATGTCTAGTGCAATGAAAAATACATTATTGTTAATTTTAATAAAATGTTAAGCTAAACTTTTTATTATTAATTTTAACTAAATGTTAAGCAAAAAACCTGAATAATAACTTAATAGTAAGTAAGTTAAAAATGTAAATTCGTGTTTATTAAAAATAGTTTTAGTAACTTTATTTGGACTTTTGGACAAATGAAGTTTAGTAAACATTAATTCAACAGCCATCTATTATAAACAGGAATAAAAGTAAAATCTGAGAATATATACCTAACAAAGTGGTAAGTGGTAACGATTGGTACAGTATTTGTTGTTTTTTAGACAAAATTATTCTCCTCTTACTATGGTCTGAATCAGTAAGTTTTAAGATGAAAACTATTATTTCCATATTTTTAAGGACGTGGGACATAATTTCACACTTTGAAATTATATTTTTGGCACGAAAAACTATAATAGTTTATGTAATATCGAAAACAAACTTATACTGCGTCCCATGTATACACAAGCGCCACCATAATATTATGTCAGTCTCGGAACAAAGATGGCGAGTGCGAATACTCCCTTTTATAGATCCTTAAAAGAACTGTTTAGGTTCAGATAGCCTAAAGATTTCACATTTTCGCAAAAATCTGTATTACTCATAATATCCAGAATATTTGGACACAGAATAAAAAAGGATAATTAAAATGTCTATTTATAAGCCATAACAAACCTGGCTGAAGTGCCATTTTATTGACAGCATTTATTGGAACACGAACAACTCTCGATTATCCACGCTAATGTTTGAGAAGGATAACGGTCAATATAAATATTCACTTTATGTCATATTGTAATGAAAGCAGTAACAGTAACCCGTGCAGTAACGATAAACCGTGTATCCTTTAACCAGCTTGTCCATAATTTCTAGTTTTTCATACTAATATAAAAATACTAGTACCTAAAAAAAAATTTTCAGGTGCCTATAAAAAATACTAGCAATAAGAATTTTCAGTTAAAAACGAAAATCTGCTTATTCATTGTAAAGAGTGTTGACTTACCTTAATAAAGAAATTTAAAAACTATAAACGCTTGGTAGTTTCACAAAATTTATTGTTAAATTCTGACAATTGTTTCAGCCGATTAGGCTATTCTCAAAGAGATGGTAGAATAACGAAATACAAAGAATGTGTTAGAGCAGGGATTATCAACTATTTTAGTTAATAGCAGTAAAGAAAACATTGACTAAGTGGGTGGAACAACAGCTAAATATTTGTAATTACGTAATTAAGTGAATCGTATATTACTTACAGAGTTTTAGTCTAAAGGTTCGCGCACACTACGACTACGCCAGCACGGACCGGCACAGCAGGCACCGGCACGGACCTGCAAACAGTACACCCTCGCACACTTGTCCTGCACCGACCAGCACCAACCTGCATCTTTCGCGTAAGTGGGGGGTGTCGGTCTAGCTGAAATAGCAATTTTGTCTTCAGTTTAGTAGTTTAGTTTGTTTCAAATCATGGAGGAGTTGTGTAGCTCTGACGGGGAATTACTCTTTGATGCATCGTTGTTATCCGAAGAGAAGGACGAAGAGGACAGAACAAAGACGACAAGGTTATGGATTCATTCTATTAACCAGAAAAGGCCGTTTCTTGGTGAGTTTCATTACCTGTTTCCAGACCTGGAAGAGGATTCGAGAAAGTTCTTTCAGTATTTTTGGATGTCAAAATTGAAATTCTACGAGCTCTTGGACATAATTTGTTCCGACATACTCTATCAAAAATACTGTATCGAAATTTTAATTTTTCTAACGTAGACATCAGCTGCACAATATAACTCTCCTCGTTACAGAATACCGCGAAAACAAGAACACAAGAACTGCCGAGACGCGGCGAACTGTAACGAAGGTCGAGCAATCGGCTGAAAACTGCTGGTTGCTGCTGGTCCCTGCCGGTCGCCTGCGCACACTACACCGTCACGGCACGAACATGCAACCGTCAATGCAGGTCGAGATTCTACACTGACCATCACGACCTGCACTGCCGGTCGCTGCTGGTTGCAGGTCCGTGCCGGTGCTGTTCTAGTGTGCGCGCTTGTATTTGAAAACATGGAAACCTTCATGACCGGCAAATGCCGGTGCCTGCTGTGCTGGTCCGTGCTGGCGTAGTGTGCCGGACCTTAATTGTTGCGTTAAGATTTTGTGTTCGTGCTGGCGTAGTGTGCGCGGACCTTAATTGTTGCATTCATTAAGATTTTGTCTTCTGTTCTGGACGAATAGCCTATTTCTACGCGTACGTGCGCATCCACACACATAATTCACATCCGAGCCTGTTATTGTTTTTACTTAGTCATCAGATTTTGTGGGACTGATAACTAGTATTACTATGTTTTCGACGAATCGTAACATATACACGAAGCATTGGATACTCCAAAACACCAAGTTTGTTGATATTTGAATTTAGCTAAGTGGAAACATTACTTTTACAAAGCACCAACAGGTACCCACTTCCTTGTTATAGACACATTGCTAAGTCACCGTTTACAAAATAATAACATAGGCCTACTCAACATTTTATAACTCCGTGAAATGTTCATATTGTTCCATTCCTGTTGTGTCTAATGCTTATTTCGTCTTATAAAACTATGTGTACTGAATTTAGTCTTGTATGTATATGTAACTATAGGCATTGTTTGTAATTTGGAGCTAGGTAAAACGTTTCAAGTGCCCGCGTGCAATGTGTGTGTGTGTGTGTGTGTGTGTGTGTGTGTGTGTGTGTGTGTGTGTGTGTGTGTGTGTGTGTGTGTGATCACCCACGATTAACTTGTTTTTATGTTACGCCAATAAAACATGTACGTTTTGTGTACCACTGTCCGCACTCATCGCATGTCAAATGTTCGTGACTTCACGGTTTACCCATGTCAGAGATCAGACTGTACCACTGTCCGCACTCTTCACAACATTTCTGTATAAATTCAGCTATATATTCAATTACACACTATTAACAAGAAACCGTAAACACATATACACCTCAAAACGTACACATTGGGTATTGGGATCGTATCTGGCATGCCACGAGACTGACTACTTTTCCAGTGTGTAGGCTCACCACGTGCCATGCAATGCACGAAGGTGTATGGGGCACTTTAAAGCGGACAAACAATCACGGCAAATCGTTGTTAATTAAACAGAGCCTATATAGTATTGAGCAATATGGGAACTATGCATTGCCTCGCGTGCACCTTACGTACCAATTACGCTGTCAGATTGTGTTTTTTATCGTTACACCCTACTATTTCCCGGCACGGTCAGAACACGAAACCCGTCCTCCTGTGGACGCGAGCCGATATAATGCGCCGCAAATGTGTAATTAACGACTGTGCTGCAGCTTTGATGGGCGTAATTTTGTTGTGAACGAGTAGGCCTAACAGTGAAGACACGAGACAAGAGCTGACCCTCACAGCCGACTTTCGATTACTAACCGTATCAACCTAATACGCTGATTTCGTTTTTTACTGCCACGAAACTCCTTAGGAATGAAACAACTATGATATAGTACATAACATAATTTCTGTCTGCAGTAAGTTTAGTGACCTGTTATATGACCGCATGCTGTGCATAGGCCTACTATGTGAATAGGCATATGTCAGCGATTGCGTCGAAAGATGTGTCTAGGGAGGGGAGCAAATATAGGAAGACGGAAATCTCTGGAACGCAGTTTTTTTCACTATTCTTGAACGACATTTTTGAATATTTTAAAAATGAAACCAACCTTGCCAAACAAAAGTAAAACAATTTTCCTCAACATGATTGTGGACAATGTTTTTTAATTCAGATTTAGGGAGGGGATTCCTTCTCCGTGGTTACGTTCCTAATATACATGCATGTAGGTATATGTTGTAGACGGTAACACGAAAGCTCTTGCAAAGCTTTATGTGTGATAGATTGTTTTATAAAGTTCGAATAATTTCCATACCTACCGAATCTGCTGGACTGTTACTATCCAAAACTGGGTCAGGAATGGAGCACCAAGCTAGCGCCGAGATGAAATATGACGATAGGCGAGGCCTACCGCTCACCTCTGAAACAATCTACGTATATGTGAGGAATATTAGAAATGAAACAACATTTGTGTGGAAACAGAAATTCGTGATATAATTTATTTGTAATTAAACTTTGTAAATGTAACATTTTTCATACCATATTTTAGAAGTCCTTCCGTCTGGCTTTGATCTCGGAAAAGTAATTTATAACTTCCTCGAAGCCCAGCTTCCTAGCTACGGGACTGCTCGATGTATACAACTGCTAAATCATGCCATCTTTCCTGGCCCAGTTGCTTCTTAGATAATTTTTTATGATTATAAATTTTGAAAACGAAGGCTTCGCACTGGCAGTCGTGACAAGAATGGTCAGAAACAACATCAAAGCTGTACAAGCTTTCGGAAAAACGGACTCAACAAAGTGATTTTTCACTATAAGAAGGGAAGCTAGTTCACTGATTCTTGTCACTTTTGAGATCTCATCACGAAGTGCCGATCGCATACCGGTACATAAAATCTCACGTAAAAATCTCGGAAAATGACTCTGCTATACGTGTCTGCGAACATTTCGTTTTTCTTTTGGGGTTAATCGACTACGTAAGTCATCTGAATAAATTTCTATATGCTCTCAAAGTTGTAAAGTCCTTTCTGAATCACCCTGTATAATGGCACATTTTACTCATTTCGGAACTGACCGAATATTTAATACAGCGACCATTTGGTATCAGGACGTTACAATCAGGAAAGACATGATCGTGTTTGCATATCCATACAAACGCAAATGTTATCCAACGAAATACAAACAGTGTATATTTGCAATAATAGTTTTTACAAACTGTCACTTATAAATATTATTTTTAAATTACAGATTACATATTGAATTTAACATGCATGTTTCACCAAAACGTATATTTTCGCTAGTTAAGAAATACAGTAATGCCGATAATTAAATTTCATTTTACTTTACGGTATCTGTGATAATCTGAAGACAATTTTATCTTCAGGAAATCCTAAAATCTAGTAGCGTCGACGTAATAAAACTTTCCGTTACAATAAAAATACTGGAGTCTTCTAATGGAATGAAATTTATACACTCTTCAATCTTTGATTGAAAGTCGTGTCATCAAAGCTAATCAAATGGCGTAACTTCAGTCCAGACTAGCGAATAGTAGTTAGCACAAAATGTTTTCTCAACAGTTATTTACTTTTCAGTTTCTAAAACCGTAAAGGAAGCAGAAGCTTTCGCACACATAGATATTTTAAAACCACACCTCTGTTTTTATTTAATTGACGAATATAGGAAGTAAACCCATGCATTTTGTTTGTACATAAAACGTAAGCCCTCACTCAGAAAGTCCCGATACGCGGTTGTTTGGCTGAAATGATTGGGGCTGCTAGTCGGGACTCGAAATCGCGGACAGTAATCGGAGTCACGGTAATCAGAAACAAAATTGAAATTCACACTAATAAAACAGAAATTATCAGCTTGAACGGATTAAAATATGAAAGTACGTAGATCAACTCGCCGTATGTTCTCGACTTCTTGTTCAAGTGGTCAATACGACTTTGGGTGTATCAATACGAACAGAAGAACCCGGAATCCGGTTTGTTTGTGTAAGTAACAGAAGAACACAGTATTGGGCCGGCGTTTCGTGTGCCTGTCAAGAAATCGACGACGTGGTCATAGTGCCGCGTTTACTTCTGTACCGGTTCCGTTTATTACTATATACGGCAAAAAGTGGGCGCCGAAATTCGATCAACGTCGGCCGAACGAATTCCATGCCGAAGTGGAGAGACGGCAGAGAGGAAAAGGCGAGGAGGAGGAGGAAAACGAAGAGAGCGAGAGAGGAGGCGATGCAGGAGTGGGGTGACGCAGGAGGCCGTGAAGCAACGAGCCTTCATAGTCGCGCAGAGTTGACAAGAGACGGTCTGGATTAGAGCCAACTAACAGCTGGCCGTAGTGTATGTATGTGTGGTGTGGTGGAGAGAGCCGCTGCTACTAAGGGACGGTAGCCACTCCGTTGGAGGGGGTAAGCAAGCATACTGAACACGTGCTGCAGCCTGTACTGTGTAAAAATAGAACTACCTAGTGTGTGTGTGTGTGTGTGTACATCTTTGACAAATACACGCGTGGTGCACGCAGCGGCCGCCAAAGTAGTGTGTGCAGTGTAGACTATTATGGTTCGATTTATATATAAGTATTTGTAGTCTTCGATGCTGCGCGGTCCGCGACTCACCTCTGTGTTCGTCGTTTAAAAATACACACAGACGCGTATGTATACAGTGGTAGTAGTAGGTATGCGCGTGTTGTGCTCTGCTGAATAATTAATACATCAAACGTTGCTTGAACTTTTTGACCTTTCGCACCAATGACGTTAATCAGGCGCTTTGCATACGACACGACTTCCGAGAACCGCCGTATGAATGTGTGTGTGTGTGTGTTGTGCGTTGTGCGCACATTGCTCTGTTATATTATCTAACGAATCCGCATTACGTGGCACCGACCACTGAATACATTCATCTTCCTTTTCCATTCAACCGCTCTGGAATGAGTATACATTTTGAATCGTTCTGTTATACAGCATCGCGTTCTCATATACATTTTGAATCGTTCTGTTATACAGCATCGCGTTCTCATACAATATTCCGCTGTACTAGGTTACGCTGTTGTTGTTTCCTGTTATTTAAAAAATCAACTAAAACAATATCAAGTAACAATTTGTTGTTTATGTTTGTCTGTAATGAAGTGTTACTAGTTTCACCGTTTAAACTATACACAACGCTTTGAGTATTTATACCATCCTCATGTACTTGGTTTCAACCTAAAGAACTATATAAACAGCAACAGCACTAGTTAGATTGCGTTTTATATGGTGGTCTGTACATTAGAAGACTGTCAAATTAAAAATTTGTTATTTAGTTTTTCTGCTGTTACCTCTAATATTTATATTTATATTTAGATTCTCATTTAATAATTTTAGTTCTATATTTAGTACATTATTTTATTGTACAGTGCACATATGTATCGTACTTGCGTAGTGTAGTTCGTGTAAGCTGTCAGGTTTAATTTTTTTTTTAGTTTGTCCAACAATTCGAATCCTGCGAGTGACTTTACATAGTACGAGTATAGCGTGTCTTTACACACACACTAGCACGCGCACACGTACTACACGTATCATGTTTTGCCGTAACATGAGAGTTACGAAACGGCTCGTGTTTGAAAGCAAACTGAAAGACCAAACTGATATAAACAGTACATACGCGAAACATTAAAAACTGATTTATAATTACCACAAAAAGTGCTGATTGAACCTGAAATATTTTTTTCTGAAAACACTCAACTATTCTTCCAGAATTCTTGGGGAACTCCTGCAGCACTCTCGCTCTAATTACACGTTACAAACACACATAACCTGAAACCGTCTCATTCTGAATACACGTTACAACACACGCAATGGTGTTATTAATTCAAAAGTGGGAAACTGTACCAGTAAAACACGAATAAGAAGAAACAAGCGGGAAGACTTTTCTATCAGTGGTTGGTAATCTATCTATGTGAAATCACCATACTCCAAAACTGTATATACGTTTTTGTCAGACTGAATATAAATCGTACAACTTAAGTAGGGCAGGAAGGCAAGTAACAAATTAACTATATTTAATGTAAATTGAATTTATTTTGAAATGAAACGAGGTTCTTCGCAGAGTAAAAAAAGAAATCGCCTCGCCTGATACAGCAACAGGATAAAAATTAATGGAGCAGCATTAAAATAATTATAGCAGTGAAACAAACCATTGAAACTGCAGCTCTTCCCACCTCTGCTCGCGGCCACTTCACTCCAGCACTTGCTGTCTTCTCTAATGAAAGCATCCTTGAGAAAATATCTAAATTTTTAATATGTTTAAATTAACATTTTTATGTTAATAAACAAAAAATTATACTGATCCATATTACACGATGTTTACGCAGTACATAAATGTATAACAAATCTAACACTATTGTTATCAAAGGTAAATTATTGTTACTATTATTTTTCCATTACTAACATTAAAAGGCTGTAAATTCTAGTATACAATCACAGTCACTCAACATATTGAGTTCTTTTTTTGACCCAGTTCTTTTGTAATCCGTTCGCTTTCTTCTTTTCCCTTCTCATCACTGATTCCTCCCTTATTATGTTCACGATATCTTTGTTTCTTTCCATCCTTCCTGTGGTGCATTTATTCTTTTCTCTAATTTCAGTTTTTCCTATACAGTAATTTTATATTTTTAATTACCTCATCTTCTCATCGTAAGTTTGACTTACCTTTTGATCTACCTCACTGGTATAACTAGAAGCTACTTCTGAAGAGGAGGTGAAGGCTTAACACCCTATTTTCGTTAAGACAAATAAGGAATTCAGGATTCTTTCCATATAATTTTATAAATATATTATAAGTAAGGCTCAAAATGCGTACGTTCTTTACTAGACTTTGAGCGATTGCCATTATTATGAAAACTCTTTAACTCCATTAATTTACAAATATTGTAATACCTTTTAATATTGTAATTGATCTGCATTTTAAGTGATTGTGGGATTTCGCTTAAATTGTTAATACAGTAGTTCTGCGGGGGAGAGGAACCGATCGCCACTGGTCTACCTTCACGTATAGTTTCACTTCATCTACCCTACCAAAATTGATGCAGCTTCCTTTCGACGTACTTCTGTCATTTTATTCCTTCACTGTCTTCTAATCTTTCAGCATGTCATTTACTTTTATGTTTGTAATCCTCTTTCATCCTTGTCTATCTGTCATATTTGGTTGGCGAAATATACTCCTTGTGAGCTCCGAATACTTTTAACATTACAATTTCTCCTCTCTGTTTCCATTTATGTCGATTCTGCCACGTAAATATTCCCTCTTTGCAAACTCAATTTGACACTCATGTGAGCGTGCCCCCCTGTCTTCCGAACTCTCTGACCTAGGAAGTTTAAATTTTGCAGAGATTGCGTACGTCCTACGTGTTTGATAAAAAGTGTTTTGAGAGGAACCGTTTGCCTACCGGTCAAACCAAGGGTTAAACAGCAAAATAATTAAAATTCCAAGTAGACCTATACTTATTTCTCCTGTTGAAGACTAAAAATACTAAGAAAGATATCAGCTCAAAGGGAATTCTAACCCGAATATGAAGCAACTGTTTAAAAAGAGATTCAGGTTGAAAGGGAAATCTGAACACTTATGTGATGTGTACAGTACTATATTGGAGGCCATATTTTCCACACAGAGATGTCTGACATGGGGTAGTTGAGGTAAATTTAAATAACTCATTGAAGTCAATGAAAAGTTTGAAGGAATTAAACTTTAAAGTAGTTAAACACAGAAACGAAGAAATGTATAAAATTAACGATTATACATAAGTCAGTATTTATAAACTTAAAAAAGGGTGCTTAAAAACCTGTTTTTACATAGACGTAAAGACTATCTGTACACTTTACGGTGGATCGAGCCGCAGATTGTTGAATTTCTCACCGTGTAGGCTTATCTAATATTAATCTTTACTTACCTACGTATTTCTTTCTAACCGGAATAATAATTCAAGATAAGGGGAAGTAACCCCCCCCCCAAAATATCGTACTTTGTAGTACAAAACTTGGTTCGTATGCAATGTATTGTACAGCCTCTGTAGCCTGCAACTCGAATTTAATTTATCCTGAGAGGACGTGTGATTATTTTTTGAGCTCTTCTTTCTCTGTGTCAAAATAAATAGTCGCCACTTTTTTGCGCAACGTAGTGTATCATTATAACCCACATTCAGCAGCTGTAAACGCTGGTAGTCAATATATATTACTGTTTGTTTTTGTTACTGTTTATTATTGATAGGTAGATCGTTTTCGACGTCTAGAGTACACGGCCGTCCTGTCCTTCCTACGTAGCTCTTTCTGTTGAGCACATCGAAAACGGCGCTTAGATTTAAACAATCCGGTATTGTCACGAGCACGTATTTCTGTCTGTACTCCGTCATTCTTGAGTGCATCATTGTTTATACAGTTCAAACAGTTAAAAAATACGCAACAGTCTTCCTGCTCCCACCGTCCCAGTAATCCTTCCTCGGCGGTTAGTGTTCTTTTAAAAATGTTTATATAAATTGATTATGTCTGAATACACGATCCCGTCTAAATATTGATGATACTTCCCTATTTTTCATTTCTTTATTCGTTTCCAACCTTCTATATTTCTTCTCAAACCTCAGTTTGTTTTCAGCTCTATCGTCTGTAGGCATATTCTGTTCCGTATTTGCCTACAGACGGTCACGGCGGGCACCGGGGACCTCGCCTTGGGAGGATGTCTTAACATCCCGGTTGTAAATATGAATACACTGTCCACAGCATTCCCGAACATAGGCGTCCGTGCTGGGACATAACAACAGATGGGCCTAAGCTGCAATCGCCCTTAGATGTGCTTTGTCCCGCCTTCTGTGAGCGACTCTTCCTCCACTCTCTCACGTGATCCGCCATTTCATACGGCAGCCTCTAGAGACTTTTTCCTGGCCTGGTAGACGTGCTTTGATCCGTTCTGACCTTCCTAACCGAAAGGCCTTTCTACAGACTCCATCGATCCAGTAGTTGCGAATCGCTGGGCGGTTCAGAATTAATAAAACAGCGTCCCATGCCTCCGAAAAAAAAGAGGTTCCCATCCTCAAAGCCTGTAATCGCTACCCAGGGAGTCGGAGCGACAAACAGTTATCACACTCGCCCGGACGCTGCGACCACTGGGGCACGTACAATTGCTGCCCTTAACGACTTAAGTGAACTGAACTCCCGAACACAAACTTCCACCGTTCAGAATTATTTTTTGAAAGGTGGTATCAAATACATCTACTGAAAGATGTTTTCTATAACTGAAAATCAGGTGAACTGTATTGAGAAATGGAATGAAACAAGACTGCTGAATAATATTAAGCTTTAGAAGCTTAAGCATTTCTTAAGATTCTGAAGTATTGAGAAATGTTTACATAAGGGAATCATGCTTCCATATTGTAACTGATGACTTTTCCAGTATGTAACAATTAAATAGCCTATTATTATTATTCTTATTACAGTTTTAATTTAGCATGTATGTTCGTTGTTTATTTTTCAAAGATGATTTGGTAAGAACAAATGATTTGATTATTGAGACTATTTTCAGTAACAGTCTACTGGAAAAGGCTTAGCGCCGACTTTTCCCACTATTATCGTTATCCGTAGACTTCTTTTGCCCCCAGATATATAGATGAATGTTGTCTCTTGAATTTTACCGTTTTGTATTCTGTGAGAATGTTGTCTCCACTTTTCTTGTGCTCACTAATCTTATCAATTTATGCGTACATTTTAGTAACCAATAATCGCAAGAATCAACTATTTGTAGATGTCAATTCAACAATCGTAAGGGTTCGATTTATTAAAACCTAAACACAGTTGTTGAACTGTTGTTTTTTCTTATATTAGAACTTCTGGTTATGCACAAATTACCACGTGACCACGTCATAACCACGTGATGGTAATGAATCAGAATGCGATATGTGACCCTATCATCAGCTGGGAAGATGCTTAAAAATAGGATTCTGCAAGTGATATACACAAGCTGTTTACGTTTATAAAATAATCTGTTCTGGATTCGCTGTAAAAAATCGGGAATATCAAAACCAGTGGCATAACTAAGAGCTGCTCCTGTGGGGGGGGGGGATGTCATTTAGAAACTTTATTTCTAAATTTTTATTCTTAATACGCTAAGTCGTCTAAAAATGAGACTCACTGAAGGCATTCTGAAAAAACCTGTTTTTATTACCCCTTTGCACTTCGATTTAAGGATGCTATCGCAAGAATGTTGTAAGCAACTTCAGTGCATGTTAAAATACATTATTTCTTACGTAAAAGTCTTCTAGTTTTCCGAATTAAAATCAAAAGAAACTGCTAGTTTACCTGCGCAAGACGATGGTTCAAATCATACAGATATTACATAATTATTCTTCTTATTATTATTTTTAAGGTTGCAAAATACGTACTTTATTTACCAAATGTTGAGTGATTGTCATTGTTAACAAAACTCAGATTTAGTTTTACTAATTTACAAATAGCGTAATTCCTTTTAGTTTTACAATTATTTATAAGACTTATTTTAACACATTCAACTGGCTTAGAAGTAGCCTTCCTTTAACTGATTATGGAGTCTGTTGAAGTTTTTAATAGTTCTGGGGGGACTGATTCCCCTGACTCCCCTCCACCGTAGTTACACCACTGATCAAAACGTTACACATAAGAAATAACTTTTCACTCTACTTAAAATTCTCATTGCGCCCTTTTTAGAAAAGCTAGAATTGTTACACGACCATTTATCACAGGAATCCGTGTAAGCGAAGAGCGTCATTCGCGCCATGTCACTCTCGAGCAGTCGGTCGCCATGTTTCATTCATCATCATCAACCACAACAATTAGGTTCATCCTGAACCTGTTCCGGGACCCACTTCGCTCTCGGCCGTTCTACATCTCTCTTCCCCACCGGTCTATATTCCACCACTAGCACTGGAATCCTGTCACCCCCCGTTCTTCCCAAATGTTCACACCGCCTTCTTTTGTTGTTCCTTAGCCGTTCCAACAATGGGTCGACCCCCAGTTCCGTCCTTAAATCCACATTCTTCTTTCTATCACATTTCTTCACAGCCCAGAGTACTCCTCACAGACTTCATCTACGCTGCCTGAATCTTTGCCTTGTTTCTTTCCGTCATAACTCTGGCCTCATCTCCGTACATCAAAACTGGTACCACTACAGTGTTAAAAAAACCTTATGCTTGTTTCCTTCTTTGTCTTATTTTTAAGGTATCTGTAAAGTGTTCCACAGATATTCCTAAATTTGTTTAATTTTTCATCCAGATCAATTTCTGTCCCATATGTAACGTAACATCCCAAGTAATTGAAATCTGGACGTGTTCCTTAAGCTTTCCATCTACAACTATCTCAGTTCTTACCGGTTATTTCCCTCTGAGTGCCATTGTTTTAGTCTTGTCCACTGATATTTGAAAGCCATATTCAGGCATACATTGATTTTTGCAGTTTATCCTCGCTGTCCTGAATTATTACCATATCATCTGCGTACAAAATGGAGTTTAAAAA
Source organism: Magicicada septendecula (assembly GCA_034769895.1). Lineage (NCBI taxonomy): Eukaryota > Metazoa > Arthropoda > Insecta > Hemiptera > Cicadidae > Magicicada > Magicicada septendecula. The sequence continues at coordinate 163,388,990 of CM068371.1, read as the reverse complement.
CATTCCTTTCAGAAAAATCCCTGGGTCAACATAAGAGTTCCATGCTTTAAACATGTCGTCTATTTTGAAAAGCATATATTGAAAAGCGTCGGCGATATACAGCAACCATGTCTTACCCCCCTTATTAGTGGGAACTTCCTCAGTCATCCTCCCTCCTATAACCAGTCGCACACTGGTTTCTACATACAGGCATTTTGTAGTTTCTATAAGATGTATAGGGTAAACTCTTCTGTCAAGGATTCGCCATAATAATGTCCTTTTAACATTGTCAAAGGTTTAATGTTTCATTCATAAACCAAATAATTCCATTCCGGTCGCGACTGTAACATCATTAATACAATATTATTACCGTTTCGGTGAAATTATAACAACAACGAATCGGTCAGACTGGGGTTGGGGATGTTGTGGCGTAGGTCGGCATTAGGGGGGAGGTAATATTTAAATCGATTTTGTTTGCTATCTGTTTAGCATAACAAGTCAGGGCACGGGCCGTCACGTGATCCGCGGTGAAAAATAATCACACACACACACACACACACACACACACACACACACACACAGTCTTATCAGATTACTTACCAGACATGCGAAACGTACGTATAAACCAGCATTTGTTAAGAAAAAAATCTATTAAAAATAAAATCCGAAAAGAGGTAACATTTGAGCTGATACGCGCATGCCCACCAACACAGAGTTATGTGATACGGCTTAATGTAAGAATTTAATTGCACTAACGTTGAGTGGAGAAGCGAATATAAAAATCAATTATCACACGAATTCTTAGAATAAAAAAAATTTCGACGTTTGAATTAAGGTCACTTTGCGATAAGGTTCATTCAGGCGGATGATAAACGCTCCGCCGGCCCGGTACGGTAGCGTTTTATAAATTAGTTATAAAAATACGGAAATTTCAATTCCATCCTTCCACTGATTCGCAGCAGCGATTGAACCGTCCCGAGAGAGCGGGCGGGGGACGAATTTTATTTTTCAGACGGCAAAAAGTAATTTGTGACGGCGGGCGGAAGCGACGATTTAACATTTATTCCGAGTAAAATTCGGTTAGTACAAAACGTGGACGTACGAGGATAGCTGCTGTTTATCGAATTACGTTCAGTCGATAATTTACCGGTTCGGTAGTGCAACTGGTGCAGCCGTCTGGACGACGACGCACAGCTTGCAACAACCGATTAAAAATATATTGAGCCTGATCCGGCAGTGTTCCGCCCCGGGACAGACTAATCTCCTGTATAAATATCCGACTAACAGTAACGTCGATTCACGTAGCGTACTGTGTTGGAAATCAAACGTCCGATTCTGTAACGAGCTGGGTACTGTATCATAATTGATAATTCGTTGGAGACGTTTTGTTAACCCATCTTAAACACGCAACATTAAAAAAAAACTTTTTTGTTTAGGCTGTCGTTCTCACGAGAAATTCGTATTTAAATGCTGAGGTAGGTTACAGTTAATTATACAATATTCCGAGATACTGCGTAATCCAGCATGCGCTGGCATTGCTGTCAATTGCTGTAGAACACAGACCGGTTGTAACTAGATATCCATGTGGACTGCACCAACAATCCGCAGTTTTGTCTTTGTCTTCAAGTCTAGTCAAAAGTTTTAGCGTTTTTCACTGAACGGGGCTATCTGTGTAGACCCCGGGGCTATTGTGTAGCTTACAATGTACGAAAATAAAAAAAATAAAACTAAGAAAAACTATGGCGGTATAAATACTTATTGCATGTCACCGGCGACCTCAGAACTTACATTTCCTTGTATGCCTTCTGACGTCGATTTTGTACCGCTTCCAAAATCACGGGCACCGTTGTTTGCACATTATTTTCGCAGGGGAAGTACAAACGCTATACAACAATTTATCAGCAAAAATTATTCACTGAAAAGGTTTGAACTAATTAAAAATACTTAAATATGGAATACAGATAGATTAATGTTTGAATAGTCGTTTAGTTTTTAGTTGTCGTTAGGCCTATTGTGAGAAGTTAGCGTAGTTCATTGTGTCCACGACTGTGTAAAATTTTTCAGTACGGTACTGTAAAACAAGAATACAAAGCTGTGTAAAGAGCTGTCTGTCGCACGGTGACTGACACAATAAGTGACGAAAATGTAATAAAGGAATTGCAAATTTTCAGTTCGAAAATAAAATGAATGACTGCAAAGTCAGCTGGTGGAACCGTTTAGAAAAAATGCACCAAGAGCGATTTGCCCCAATCGTCCTGAATTACAACCCCAGAGGTCAGTGCTGCGCAGCCTACGCCATAAAGTGGAGAAGAAGAAGACTGTTTACAGTAATGGATAGAGAAAATTCTGGCAGTGCTCGTGCAGACCTTTCTTTCACGTTGCCCCACACCTGCTGAATGATAAACTGCAGAGTTAGTGTAAATACTGCGTGAGGTCCGCTAACGTGCAGATGCCTGTTTGAGCTCTCGAACTTTCTTAATAAATGGAAGTCCATTTTATTTAATCTACACTGAAAAGGTGGATTATGTCTTCCGCTCCACTTGAAAACAGTTTCTGATAAATGAAAACGGTGATTCCTCACCGTCAGCGATGTTCACAAATTTATCCAGCCGCGTTTATAAATTTAATTACACTGCACAAGTTCTTAAGAAACGTGTCGTACACGATAAATTCTATCAGGTGCGTTGTTTTATGAGCACGTTACTTCCTCCTGAGGTCACGCAAACATTCGGCGGAGTTCAAGTTCGAAACTCACCGACCAGGCAGTCAGTTATGCTTTGTACAGTCTGCACGTTGTAAAATAAACTGTTAGCTTTATCGCCCTTTTCATTTTACAGAAAAATTCTTCTCTCTGTAAGTATTTTACAGAATATAAATGGAAAGTAATTATAATATGCGTAGGCCCAAACCTAAGCGAAACAAAGAACATAACGTATTTAATATTTCTGTTTTTCCTACGTTGATTGTGGGAATTATGTCCAGCCTATTCTATCTTGCAGATACTCAAAAGCGTGCACAGCGGGAGACACTGTTTCAATTAAAACAGTGTTTAATTCAGGGTCAGCGTTCGCCGAGGACGGCTCCAAGATTCACCTGGTACAGATGAATGTTGACCGAGGGGGTTGCCCTGGGAACGGGTTCAGCGGCGGAGAAAATTGCGGGAGAGTGCCGTACGGTGACGTTCAGGGAACGGACACCTAGGGCATTGCGGATGGTCTACAATGGGCTTTACAGGTCTAACGCAATCCTCGGTCCGGACTGAGACTAGAGATTTCGCTTATGAGTGTTTGCCAAGTAGCCATATACTGGGAGCACGTACGTAAACATCGGTATCACATACTACTTGTGTATTTATGGTGGCCGGCAACCTTGGTGAAAGTAATATGCGCAGAACCCTGTTTTTTGTCAGTGTAACGGTACAGCTCCCGCCACTAGCCTGTGCGCGCGGAGCTTAGGCGCCTGCAACGGACCGGGGGGGGGGGGTGGATAGGGGCGCATTTTCTACAAACATTGGATGACTCATGCGGTCGATTGTGCGAGAAATGGTCGCGAACGCTGGAGTGACTCGTCACGATTTATGTTTTCAGAGTGAGTAGTACGATTGTGGCCGCGCGCACAGGCTAGTGGCGGCAGCTGTACATCTCATTGAGTGCGTAAGTGTTGATGCGTTTTCAAAAACATTTACCGTATAGGCCTGTATTTCATTTAATTATTTAGTTTATATCGTTACTAGTGTTTAGATTGGGACTGTGACGTATGTCTAATCACATTAGTAGGCCTACTGTCTGTGGTTGTGTTTTCAGATATCATGTTTTATTAAACTAAATTTTATCTTGCTTAAAATATTGTAACTTTTACAGTATATTTTATTTAATTACGTAATCAGAAAAAATGTCTCCGTTTAATTCGAAGTTAGGTAAAAAGATTGTTCATAGCGAAGCTCGGGAAGTAATTCCTAATGTGTGTAAATTTATGGAAGGTGAATAAAATGCAATTAGTATTCCACTAAAAAAAAGGTTAAAAAACGAATAGCGTTAGCAACAGGAGTTTCTGAAAGAACGATCCACCCCCCATATAGCCGACTGTAGCAACAGTAAGACGGACGTTTTTGAAATGAAGTGTTACAACTGAGCACACTTAGTCTCCCCACTGCCCTCACTTTTCGCGCAGCTATGTAGAGGCCACCGTAAAGTAACGCGATTGTACGTGGTAACGATGGGTCTCCTTAGGCACTTCAGTCTGGAGACTGACAGCGTGAAGCCACTCGGGCAACTTCGGCTACCTTCGTTCTCATCTATGCCCGCCTAAATTCTGTTGTCAGATGCGAGTTAGGTAAACGTTTGGTTAAAGTTTGTGTATTTATTTTAGCACAATAATTTTATTAAGTTCACGGCTTCAAATACGTAAACTCAAGAGTACATTTTTCGTGTATTCAAGTGTCTGTGTGTATTCGTGTCTAACCTACCTATACATGTCCTGTAAGCATTTCGACGTTTCATTTTAAAGTTTTGTCATTTTATTTTTAGTGTAACAGTTTTTATTAGGTTCACGCGCTGTAAGTGTTCGATGTGAAGTTCGTGTAACATTTCAAAGGAGTCTTGTCAATTTAAGGGGGGGGGGGACCGTATATGTTATAATGAATTTTTCTCAGCATCTATTTTGTTCTACAGACTTGAAATTTGTACAGGTTAATCATCACACTTTCAGATTGTTATGGCACTAGAATAATAAATTCATAAATTTACAAAATTAATAATTTTCTAAATTTTTTATATTTTTTAAATAAAAACCTTTTTTATTTCGGTCAGTTTTTAAAACACTTTTATAATTCTAGTAGACAAATGTTATTAGTAGAATAACTGTACAAATTTTAACTTCCTATGTTATAAAGGTAATTATATAATTCTCGAAGATAAATAATAAACACAATTGAGAATAAATTCATATCATACCATTTCTTACATTTATTACCCTGAATTGTATATTTTGTTTCAGCGTTTATCACTCCAGAAACAAAAATAATTGATTAAATTGACTCCTGATAAATACGAAACCAACCTGCGAAGTTAGTGCACAGGTAAAGAGGAGTTTTACCACAACTGATTACAGCAATATATATCAAAACCGGCAAAACAGTATAAAATAAGTTTTCTTAATAAACGTATATTCCATATTAATGCGACGATGTAGTCAAAAGGTTCATATTTATCTGGGGAGCCAGTGAAATTGTGTTTGTTTCTGTACGAAACAAAGGTTAAAACAAAAACTACAATTCAAGGTAATAAATGGAGTACAACGATATGGTTAAATTAATTCTATATTATGTTTTAATATTTAACTGTGACCACAATCAGTATTCATTTTAATATTCAATTCATCCGCTATGCACACAGGAAAACCCCGATTTCGATAAAAATACGTGGATTTCATTATACTGTGGGTTGACTAGTGAGTAGAGAGAAGACAATAGCGGCAGACGAACAGTAACGAAGTTGCCCGAGTGGCTTCACGCTGTCAGTCTGCAGACTCAAGTTCCTTAGGCTGCGGGACATTGCCTTGCTGCAAAGCAGGGGACGGCGTTGAAACAGACGAATGGCCGTTTTACGAGCTACTTGTTCGAAATGCGTTCGCCAGGTGAGATGTCCGTCGAGGTGAAACACTGGATACTTTTTATCAGGGTATTGCCTATGCAGAGTCTGGGAGTGAGCTTTCTGAGTATGGAGAAAAATACAGCTGTGTTCTTGGTCGAGTTAATGGAGACCTGACTCATGGCGTATGCGTCCAGATAACGGCCATTTCTTTACTACGATCGACAGCATACACTGCGTGTCGTTTGCAAACATGGCCAACAGAGGGAGATGATTACATTACATTATTTGCAGACAACTTAGGATGCTTTTATCTTCTTGATACTTCTAATTTTTTCTCCAAATCGACAACGCATTTTATTCAATTCTGACATATTTAATTAACTAAGTAACGAGTATGTGTACACTGGTAAAGTATGTAAATAAGAAAGTTATTAAATGTAGGCCTATAACAATTAGACACTCGATTATGTTGAAAAGATCTCATATTTAGGAACACAAATGAACAACAACAATTAAATAAGCGACAAAAGAGTGGACATTTTTTTTGTACACATAAAACTTTAATAACAAACAATATGTTGTATTTGTTCATCCAGTAAACTAGTAAGCTCCGTGATCTGCAGGAATCGCTATCTATTTTGAACAAAACTGATTATTAGATATCATTGGATTCGACTAGGCCTATTTTATTTATTATTAGATAAAACCAAATTAGAAAATTTTATTTTCAAAAGCTACGAGTAAAATCCTTCTATGTATGATTCTTAGCGTCAGTTGAGAAACATGATAAGGACATACTTAATGTTCTTTTTATTTTTATGTGCTTGTCTATACATATACTACCGAAGAGATTACAAACAATATGCTCACTACCAAAGTCAATTATTATAAACAAAACAAAAATCTTTTGGTGTTGTAACAAACTGCAGTGGTCTTTTAAATATCCTACATAGACTCTTAACTTTTTCCAATATTTCGACGCTTTTTGGGCCTAGGTGTTCGAAAAATCTTTTTGAAATTTCTAAAACCGAACAGTATTTTCAGATTCTTGTTGAAATTCTCTCACATGGAGGGTTATTTTTTCAAAATTTTGAACCCCCACATTTTTGCCTCCCGCCTCCTTTTTTTCTGTGGGAATTATCTAAAAGATAATACAAGTGTGTTACAAGTATGAACACGTGTGCTAAGTTTCACGTAAAACGGGTGGTCCGTTCAAAAGTTATCTTGAGACACACCTCCTCAAAATGAAGGCTGACTAAAACTGGGTCGAATTAAAACTGAGAACCTGCCTCGCTCGTTCAGAAAGGATCATTGAACACTGATTAGGCCGGTTGTTGGTTACGGACATGATGAATGGGCAATGACCTCCAGAACTCAGGAAAAACGGAGAATCTTCGAGGAAATACTGTACGGTCACAAATAGGAACACGGAGGACAAAGAGCTTGACTTGTTGAAGGTGCTGGCCTAATAAATTACATTCGTAAAAGCGTAGTTTTATTTGATTACGGGCATGTGTGTCTACAGTGGAAGCCATCACGTAAGCATTACAAAAATGCAGTGTAAGCCAACAGGGAGGAAAAAGAGAAGGAGGGACGAGTCAAAAGAGATAGACGGATGATGTGGAAGAGGACACGGCACTATGGAACAAGAGGACGGAAAAGTAAAGCAGCTTGAACCTGACGAATGGCGGAATGTCATAAAGAAAGTTAAATGGGTATGGGAGTTTTAATGCCAAAACAAGAGGAAAGTTCCGTTTAAATTTTGAAACAATATTTCTAAAAGCAAAAGAAAATTTGAAACTTTTTAACAGTTAATGACTTAAAGAAACATATATAATTTGTGCGTCTACCTTGCCGAAGATAACAGCGTAGGGCCAATTTCCAGTTTCAATACGACAGATAAACGACAAATCTGCTTGGGGCTATACAAAGGAAAAAGAATTTTTGAATGCTCTTTACGTGTGCATCAGTTTTCGTTTCCTTGAACGGATAATTTTTTGTGTTTGAAGTTTACAAAAACATAATATCTTACTCATACTGGTCGGATTACGACAGTAAAACACGTCTTTTATCTGTCGTGATTTTCATTGATACGGTGTTTTCGTCGAAACAAGAATAAGTTGGGTCACGAGGTCACGGTGGCTATACAACTCCTAGTTGTCATATAATTGTGCACAATCACTTAATAAATAGGTATCTAATATAATAAAATATTTACTTGTTAAATATTTAATGTGTAGACTATTAAATATATTTAAGCAGTTCACATGAAACCGGTGTGAAGGACTAGTATGCTCCTGAGCTGCAGAGCTAGCTCACTATTTTGAACGAAGTACATTTATTACTGAATAAATTTGATATTAGATAACTTTTCAATTATCAGAAAAATTACGAAAATCCCGGTTACCCTGCTATGCTTTCTTTAGTAAAGTAACATTTGTAGAGCAATCGTACAATAAACGCTAGAAACTCCAAACAATCGGATTTGAATTAAAATTACATTTAGACGGACAGCCAGCCGGATTTTCATAATTTTGTAAAACATTTTATCACACTTTTGGGCTCTGGCGTTCCAAAATGATTAAATAGCCAAAAATTAACTCTACAGTAAGATTTTAGTTAAAATTCCTTTTAATTTGATACCCCACATTTGTTTTTGTGATTTTATCCAAATTTTCGTCCACTTTTAGCCACCACCCTCCCAAAATTTTTAAGTTTTCAAACGGGAACACTAAATTCGTGTTCTGGTGACAATTTACTTTAATTTGATACCACACACGGACTTTTTCGATTTTCTAAAAAAATCTAGAACTTCACATCTTTGCCTCGTACCCCCTTATTTTTGGAGGGATTAATTTAAAAAGCACTACGGTTTTGTAGGGTAAAAGTATGGACAAGCGTGCCAAGTTTTTCGAAAATCGGTTGACGCGTTCAAAAGTTTCGTGAGACATACCTGAAACAGACAGACAGAGAAATGCCAAACGGTCCAATTAAACCAGAACTCGCTTCACTCATTCAGTAACAATATTCTAATAAAAAAAAATCATTTGAACTTTCATTTGAAGTGTAGACTACCAAACAACAGTGTTACCGAAAATTAGTCAGAGTCAATCCTACAGGATGGCGCAAACAACAGAACACTCCTTTGTAAAAAAACAACCGTAAGGTAGTTCTGTAAACTTCTGAAGTGTCGCACGTTTCGGTCTAATCTTCGTTCTCCCCATAAAATATTGGCCTTGAAAAACGTCCCTTGTCCGTTTTTGCCTCTGTTCCTTTCATACGTCATCATTGTTTCGATCGAAGTTATACGCTGCCCTCTTCTGGTTCATCCCCCGACTAGTCTTGCTTCCAAAACGTTCTTGAGATTCCCTTCTGTCATTCTACTAATAAGTCCATACGATGGTTTCCACAACTTAATGCAGGAGGCTACGACTGATTGGGTTATAGAGACGTATGAAGAGACGTTAGGACCTGATAAAATGTACAGTTTTATCATACATAATACGTTCTGAAAAAATTCGTATCATATTATTTCCTGAATCGGGGTGAAGTAATAACACTTTCTTTTTTTTGCTATTCTCGTAAGACAGCAGCGCATTTTTTATCAGTCCGGCGCTGCGCGGCGCGGCGGGATGTGTGCGGTATGGGAGGCAGGGCACGTATCGAGTTCACCGCACAGTTTCAATTATGATAAGGGAAACGACGATGCCGTAAAGTCAGGCGCGTACACAATACGGACCGGCGGAAAACATATTTCTCGGCCAGTGACAATGGCACGACTTGACATAATGTTATTACATCCCAAGTCCCACTGCGTAACGACATTCTGAAGTGTGCCGGTAAAATGGTTCGCCGCCGTTATGGCCACTTGTAACGTCCCGCGTCCACATACAACATACATGATGCGTCCTCGAACGCTCTGATTTATTCCACTTTATACATTATCGATTTTGTTGTCCACAAAGTCTGTAAAAGACGATAACGCGCGGTTCGGTTACAGTTTTCTTTATTACCGAATAACTCCTTTAAATCGTTTTGTAAAGAGACTCGATATTCTCTACGTTTTATTTTATCGAAAACGGGGGGGGGGGGACAGGAGACGGAACGCTTCTTACTTACCGATGTTTGCTCGACGTTTTATGTCGGCACTGCCGCCAAATTGTTTGGCATTCACAGAATGTAAGCGACCGATTTACCGCCCGCATAAGATTTGGAAATTTTTATTGCTTCCTTTGTCGCGATTTATTTTAGGCCATTATCAGAAGAAATAATGGAGGCGGGAGGAAAGTAAACGAATTCTGACAACGCAGAAGGTTTCGGAGTTATTGGCGGTTTTGTTTATGAATAAAATAATCGCGAACATTGTGTGCAGCGAAGCATATAGGAACGGCCGGTCAACAGTCGACAGTATCAAAGGAAATTTCTTTGAAAAGGCAGACAAGCATTCGCCACGAAAACGGTGGTATATAAGGCTACAGGAAGGCTGTAACAGAAGAAAATGCAAGGCAGGATGTATGGGGTGTAGAAAATAACACATTATCACAGCGATCTGGCTTTAATTTGGTTTGTCCTCTTCCGTCTCTACAGCCTTCAACTAGATCTATTTCTGTTAATTTCAGTATTAATATGCACTTTTTTCCTAGTTCCTGACCCACATCACCACCTGCATCCTGAAGTAACCTACTACTTAGTCTCCCTCTCCTTTTGGTCCCATATATTGAGACTGTCAAAAGGTAGTAATATATTTTTAGAACAATGGAATGGTAATTAATGTCGAATGCTATAACACCATCCATTTGCAGATGACAAACAACGAGGAAGAACTACAGAATGTACTTCACCAAATGAACAACACTGTAGAAAATAAATGCGACATGACGATGACTTATAAGAAAAACAAAAGTCATGAAATGTTCCAGAAATAGCAAACAGAAGGCTGAGATATTTCTGGACGGTGGGAAGCTGTGCAAGTTGATATCGTTAAATATCTTGGGAGATGCATTACATCAGATGGAAGACGCGACAGTGATGAAAAGTAGAACTTTATAAACAATAGGAGCAATAAAAGATCTCTTCTGGTGTCCAGAAACGTGTACCTGGAAACCATGAAGAAATTCATAAAGCGTTCCATTTGGAGCATATGCGTATATGGCTTAGAAAACTGGACTCTGAGAAAATTGGAGAGGAGCTACTTTGAAGCTTTCGAGATATGGTTCTGGAAGAGGGTCTTAGAAATAATGTGGTCGGAAAGAGTGACTAATGACGAGGTACTGTAGAGAAAGAAGGATTTGATTAAAACCATTGCGGAAAGGAGAAGCAGTATGGTTGGTCACTGGGGCGTAGTGGGATGGAAGCCCCAGGCAGGAGTATATGGGTGAAGTGAAAGTATGTACTGATTAACAGACTGTCTTCGATAGGGAAGAAACTGCAAGCCCACGGACCTCTGGGTTGAGTAGAAGAAGAGAATATTAAAATACCAAGTACCAGTTTGGGTGTTCAGCTGGTCCCTGTCAACATTATTCTTATTCTGACATATTTCATCTGCTTTACGATATATTGGCTTTCTATTACCAGCTCAAAGGAATCGTACGTCCGTGCACCTTAATTAATAACGGATCCGTTATATTTTTATCTATAAAAAAGGTCTCCTGCTGAAATCGGTTCAAGGAAGACTGAACTGTAAGGAACATTGAAGACTGAAGTGTTCAAGGAACACTTTTAAAACTGTATACAACCAACATTCAATCTGGTCGATGGTCAGAAATATTAAATAGAAAAGTGGGCTTCACATTTTCAGCAACTGATCTGATCTTCTGTTACACAACTCTATACAAGCATTGAGTCTCACGTAAGAGTTATTTTCGGCACTTCTTAGAGGAGACACAGAGGACACGAGTGTGACACGGCTGCAATTCTAAGATACGTAGATTCTTAGACGCCAAAGCTAAAAGACGTAGAATAGTGTTTGGCGTCTTTTTAAAGCTCATAAATGTTGTAATTATTTCGTGTTTGGACCCATTTTGAAGGAAATTGAATATAGAATCCAAAAAATGTATCATAACTTATGTAAAATCTAGAATACAAATTTTCATAGTTTTGTCGTTCAATACCTAGTAGGTGACTCATCGAAGCGCCAGTAGAGGCATGTCAAATTGGTCGCGCGTGTGTGTGTGTGTGAGTGCGCGTTGGTGGGCGAGGGTCTCCTAAACTCTTAGGTCCCTTCCGAAAACGTAAGGAGTATAAGCACAAACACTTCGAAAACACTGTCGTATACCTATATTGCTTTTTCGTTACTGTTTACGGACGTGGCGTGGCGTGGGTACATAACACTTGTTGCCGGTTGTGACAGGCCTAAAACTTGACCTAAAAATTAATTCGAATTTTTTCTAGCACAGTGTTTTTTTTTTTTAGGGCCAAAATATTTGTTTAGATCGCTGGCTGAAGAAGAGGGTCCCGGTTCAGCGGGATCTGACTCCATTACACTTACACAGAATAAATCAGGACAGAAATAATCGAATTAAAAATAATAAAGACAAACAGAGAAACACCTAACTAAACGAACAAAACACAAATAGGGAGGTAGTAACTGCTGCACGTTGGTTCCGAAACGAACATAAGTGGACGAATGTGTCCCCCCATCCACAGTTTGTACAGTGACAACTACTACGTGGTCAATGACCACACGCAGTAAAACATTGCCGATGTCTGAGCCGGCAACACAAGACGGTGCAAGTGCCCAGCAGTTCGAAAGCAATGCTTTCTTAAAGTTTCCCGACTACCCTAGTATTGTTCGGCTTTCAAATTATACAATAACTAAAGTATTTATTTTGGTTACATGGACGCCACGATACTGTTGGTATAAAACTGTTCTACACTGTACAATAAAGGACTTCAATAATACTTAATTGTAATCTTGATTTCATTTTGTACGCGTCCAATTATATCAGGCACTGCCATTTTCTATCTGGTGTAACGTTTACACCAAGGAATTGAAACTGAACGTCGCCTGTTCGTACCTTAGTCTCCGTCCGCTATTTACCCCCCCCCGACACTTCTTCCTCTTTTGCACATTCAGCGTGTGTATTACTTTACAACGTAATCATGCTGGTGCTGCTGAACAGATAAGAATATTTTGCCCGAGCTTATAATAAAAATGAGCTTACCCGACTAGTTGCGGAGATGATGTGAAACGGTGCGCGCGTGCGGACAGGACGGGTGTAGCGCAGTGCAATGCAATTTAGTGATACAGAAATGTGTCCAACGAGATCAAGAATGTGGTAACGTTACCGACGCGCGCGCGCACAGACACACACCAGCGATTGATTGATTGCGCTTCAGCTTACCGAACACTCAGGGATCTACACTGTTATCGGACTATCGGAAGATAATCAATCGTCGACGGACTTATCAGTTGAACTATACGAGAAATACAGGTATTTGTTTTCGGGAGTCCACCAAACGCTCCATTTATGGTACACGGTCATTGGTCGCAATTCAGATTTATTTTCGTAATTTTTGAATTGATTTATAAAGTCGGGCGAGGATGACGTTTCTCTACGTAGAAACCTTATACAATAATATTCATACTAGTTACACTTGGGAGCGATCTTTATTGTGGTGGATTTAAACCAACACCAGAGAAAGTAAAACGTTATAACGATCTCTGCCTGCTACACAAACACAGTTAACATTTTACACGCTGTTCTATAAATAACAATGAATTTGTAAGTTTACCAAACCGTAATTAAAAGTAAATACTCTGCTACCCTTTCTTTCGTGAGTCGTTTTTTTATAGCTTGTGATTTGATCTTACAAGGGCGATTAAAAAAAAGCTTTCTGTGAATAGACTGATTAACTTTTTGATACTTAGCTATTATTTGTAACGTCTTCATTTCCATAAGCAGCCCTATATAAAAAAAATACATTACCGGTAAAACTACAAAAATTAAAAAAACGAAAGACATTAAGCATTCAGCATGTTCTCGCGTAATGCTAAGAATCGTACATGCGACGACCTTTGCTCATAGCTTTAGAAAAATTAAAATTTATTAATTTGATTTTACCTGATAGTAAATCTGTTTTGCTCAAAACAGAGAGCGATGTTTGCAGCCCAGAAAGGTTCCAAGTTTATTTAATAATTAAATTGTATCATTGGACATATATATATTGTAACGCAACAGAAATGCTAGCATTCGTGTTACATAAAAGACGGTTCACAGAATAATAAACAAATTGATATTTAAACCCATAATAGAACAGAGATCCAATAATTACAATTATAATCATAGACAAAATTAAATAAGGATGCAAGGTAGTGTTGACTAGAATAAACGAACTTGTAAGATAAATAATAGCTAATGATATATGTTTAATGAAAAGCAAAACAAAAAAATGAAACAATGACTTAATTTATGGTAATAACAAATAAGAATTTTGTGTTAAGAAGTATTATTTTATGACAAAAATGTTATGATAAAGTTTATGTGATGTTATATCAAATATGTGTTGAGTTAATGAAAAATAATGAAACAAGTTGTATTATTCAATGACTGTCGTAGAATGAAGTGTGAGGCAGTTAATCAATGTTCATAAATTCGAATTTTGTTGTATGTGATCAAGAGATCAAGATAAAATTGTTATTAGATATAGAAAAATAATTGTTTATATAAGTGCTAATAATTAAGATTTGATTGTATGTATGAATTTATATAAAAGGGACTATAGATGCCTAACAGACATAACCACAGGTAGATCAGTTTACAATAAAAGGCCTAACAGGCAAAACTACTATATAAACACTCATAACATAAAGATTAGGTGCATCAATTAATAATAATTAATAAATACGCTATGAAGAGCTAGAAAAAAAAACATTAAATTAATAATAATATTTAATAAAATTTATACAAATTATAATAATACCATAATGCCATAATATCGATTGGTAAAATATAATATCGAAGGTGGATTAAATATAATAAAAAAGAAAAAAAACGGACTTATATAAAAAAACCAGTAGAATATGTATATAAAATAATAAACCAACTATCGGTAAAGTTACATTCCGATAGGACAGCAAATTGATAAAGAATAGACAAAAAATATATGAAAGAAACACTGTATATTCAAAACATGTGGAAGGCAGAAATTATTATATGTTGCTAGGGACGACAAATAAGAAAAAGAAGTTGTTGATTTGAGACAAGAATTGCTTTGAATGAACAAAAAGTGATGAGATTAAAAACCCAAGAATAATCTATTTAATCGTAATATTATAATTATCATATACGATTATAAAGTACAAGATTCTCATGACAATAGTTACGTCTAACACCAATACAGATTAATCAAATAACACTACAATCTGAAATAATAATAGAGAGTAAATAACTGAAGTCTACAAGAAAGAACTTGGACTGTCCCATATCCGAAGGGAATTGATGAGATATTAATCAGATATGTATTCCGAAGTGGACAGGACAAGAATTACTCTTATTAAACCGAAGAAAGAAAAACCGTACTGCATAATCATCCAAACATTAAATTTAGCGATCAACCGCCTACACGATTTGGTTCGTTCGAGTCTGGTAAATTATATTATATTAATCATACTAAATACACAACACATAAATTTTGTAAATCTTGCATTCTTATCTATGTATTTTTAGTCTTCCCCACAGTTACAAGAACCTTCACACCCTGAAATAAATTAAATATAAATCAAAACATAATATATAACCAAATATAAATAAAGGATTAAAATAATCAACAATCGATACCTGAAGTCTATAGTCCAAGCATATGTTAATTAGAACATATCTTATTTAATGTGAATTAAGTAAACAAATAAAGAACCTTTATATATTTGTCAAATCTTGTTATTTGGAGTATGGTTTAGTGAACTGGGAACAAAAAGTAACTGAATAAGTATAGAATAAATGGTTAATATAAACATCGAAATAACCTATAAGTTTCGTTGAGCCGATACTGCAGCGCTTATAGCGGAATTATCTGACACCAAAGAGGGAGCGTAAAATTACGAAATTAGACAGATCTCTCTTCAAGGTATAATAGGGTTGGATGAAATTGTAGAATAACGATTAAGTTGTTTAAGTTCTAGGCACACTAACACTGATAATTATTAAAGAGTTAAGTTAATATTAGTTAATTACATCCATATATTCCACAACTCCAAATATCTCCGAGATTTATATAATTAAAGTAATACAAAACAAATTGACAAATACAACAGTGGGAATTTAAAACGTACGTACTCGATCTATTACAAATTGGCTTCCATCGCGGGGCTTGTACAATAGCGACCGCCCACGATTTTATTACAAATTGACGCTCATAACGTGGGACCTAATTAGGTGACGCGAGAGAGTTATTACAATATATATATAAACATTAAGCGTTTAACAGTTGAAGTACGACAATGGCGTAACAGCATGTTTGTAGGCCTTACTCTTTCTTCTTCCCGTCTTCTTAGTAATTTCGAATATTACTACTAAGAGTGTTTTCTTACCCTTTTGCTGTTATCATCGAGACTTGTAATCCTTAGTTATCTGTTGACTGTCTTTACGTCAGACGGTCTATCTACTAAATGTGATTTCGTCATCCCAATATACCTCTTAACAGCCTCCATTTTCAGTTGCCATTCTGTAATTTATGATGGATCATAGTGATAGTTGTCATTATTTTCGGTTTACCGTCATTAATTTTGAGTTAGTGTTTTATTCGATTCCACTGTCACGAAAATATTCCATATGGAATCTAATAGAATAAAACATTACAGAACAAATTACGTAGCAGCAATATTTAATATTTTTGGACACACCAATGACGTTTCTCTAAAATCTATGCTTTCCCTGAATTGGCACGTTTTAAACAAATTTACACTAAACATATTATTAGGAATTATTTTTGTTTTCGAAAAATTCTTGTTTCTTGTGCTCTTAGATTCTATTACTGCCCTACACAACGAAAAAGAGGTATCGCTTGATTAAATTTAGACAGCAGATTGTATTTTCGAGGTGTGATACACGTTTTGGGGGAAAAGTCGCTATTCTTGAAAACAACACTAAGTGAAAATTCACATTAAATCTTAATGTTCCTAAGTTAAACAATGTGGAGTTTTGCGTGAAGTCAGAATCGACATTCGTTTATAAAATACACGTTCACGTGCATAATAATGTAAGAACACGAGCTAGAAAAAATAGGAAGAGAGCAAAACTATTTTTCTTGATGAAATTGGATACAGCACAGCGCCGAGGCACACAGGGAAGAAGTTTTATCGCGATTGCACTGGTGCGAGAGAGAGAGTGAGAGAGCGAGAGAGAGAGAGAGAGAGAGAGAGAGAGAGAGAGAGAGAGAGAGAGAGAGCTAACATACTGTTCAACATGATAAGCAATTGTTCATACTACTATTAAAACAGTTTTGAGACATTGTATTTCGAAAACATTTTCTACATTAACGTTACACAAAAATTTTCTCAGTTGTCAAACGACAGTCTCAGAACAGACCTGCCTTTAATCTGAAAAAGTAAATTTTGTATAACATACGTTAGCATTGTGAATACAAAATTTCTGTAAAATTTCGTTACTTTTCTGTTGTCAGGAATACGCTTCGGTGTCAACTTCGTTCAGGCGCGGATCCACGGAGGGGAAATCCCCCCCCCCGCAAATGGTCACTTCAGACGACATTTTTTTTAAAGTAAACGTCCACTGAACGAGAAACAAGAAGCCATCATATAAAGTTTATGTGAGCAGTACCTAGTTACTGTTTCACAAAATCGTTACCGATCTTGTTTATAGACATTAAAACTGCTTAAAATAATTGAAAAATTAGTAGGTCTAATCTACAATAAGGCTGCTGCGTCGAACAGAAAACCACACATCAGAAACCCTAGACGTTTATTACAGGATTTCTGTCTACATGCCATATCATTCAGGATTTGAAATCAAGATTTTCTCCTGATGTGCTTGATGTTTTGAGGTTGCCAGAACATTTACCAGAGGCGATATTGAAATTCTATCCTTCAGATGTGTGTGAGACCCTTAACACTGTTGTGGTTAGATTCACAGTTACTTTAAATGACAGTAAAGAGTTGGACCTTCGGTCGAAAATCTCGACCAAAGCAGTTCTTATGATAGGGATATTTATCCTGTGACACATTCTTTGTTGCAAATACTCTGCACCCTTCCTTTTAGCAACGTTAGTTCAGAAAACTCGTTTTCGTCGTTACATCTGACAAAAACATAGAAGAAGACAATTGGTGACGGAGTGTAGGGTTGTTGGATTGGCTCTGTTACACTAACATTATACATTTTTTACGGCCCCCAAAAAGTTATTGTCCGTTCTGCCAAAAGTGGCAAACATAGCAAGCATGGTTTTGTGATTGTGAATATGATAAAAAATTTATATAATGTTAAGTGGGTTCATAGTTTTACTCTAAAAAATTACTTTAAACTGAAACCACACATCCGCATTTGTATTCCATTCATTCCTACCACTTATACTTTAAAGAATGGTGGTCCAACTTCACCCCCCCCAGAGTCAAGTCTCCCCCGCCTTCTACCCAAAATTGCTTGCTAGATCTGCCCCTCACTTTGTTAAAACTAAACGTGGAATACAATAAACACTAAACCACCCTACACAGACGATAATATCACGAAAACATTTTTTATTTCGGTTGCATTTTTACATTGCACACAAAATTTAAAATTAAGGTATATGCCTAATAATAAATAACTAAATAGCAAGCTTTTTGCTGTTGGAGTTCAAACACATTTGGTTTCAAATTATAATACCACAATGTAAATATATATAAATAATGCGATAACAACACGCACATATATTTTAAAATAATTGTTTATACGTAATTTCGTATCGCAAAACCAAAAATGCCGTACATGTAAGTAAAATACATGTAAATAACTACTGTATATATAACCGTGTTTTCTAGTGGCCGAAGAGGCGAACGTAATGAAGGTCAAATAATATAGAAATGATATTCAACAAGGAGATGAACTGTGAGAACGAACCAAGAGTCTCGGTCGGCGCAGATTTGCAACACACAGAGACAGAGAAGTCATTGTCCAGTCTAGGCGTGCGCGCACAGGCCTATGACTCATCCACACACACGCACACGTACACACACACACATGCTGGCGACACAACTACAACCGACGAATTAATACACTGTACTTTCAGACCCAGTGATCACGTACATGGGTGGCTTTTTTCGGCGGAAGTAAACAATAATGGTTTCCGCTTTCTGTGTGCGTTTTATGGATCACGCCTTATAGGCTAATGGTCTTACGCATAACCGATGTTTCTGGGTCGCATCGCGGTAACTTCGACGGGGCGCGTCGTACTGATCATGGGCTTTCATAGTTCTCTGCGTCATACGCGAAACCAAATACAGCGGTAGAACCATTATACGTGCATACCTGTTTACGTAACTGCATACACAAGTCCTTTAAATTATGTTCTTATTAATTTCTAAACATGTTACAGGTTTCTTTTCGAAACATTGTACTTGAATATAACTGGAACACGTTAACAACGGTGTATTTGTAATCAGCTGTTCGATATTCTCAAAGTTGGATGGAACGGCCGCATATGCAGATAAATGCGAAAGAGAAGGGCCAAATGAGGCGACCGTACTAGACGTCCACCACTGACATTAACAGAGCCAGATCTTGGACACTAAGTACATTAACTTACGAGTGTCTGTTGCACGGAAGGAATCAAAACATTTTTCGAGACGGGACAGTCTTGCTACGTTAGGCCTATAGAGTAGCCTATACACGTTTACATGTAATCTGACAGAATAACGTTAACATGAGCTAAGGTTTGGGGGGGGTCAATCCCCCTCCTGCCCCTCCCAAAATTTCCAATTCAGATAAAAAACAGCATTAAGTCCTGTCCTTTTACGGTAGTCTAGATATTGTTTATAACAAGCAATACTTAAGCGTACTTCCTTCCCATGGCCATATAACCCTTGTAGGGCGTTAGTTTCCCAACAATGTCTTCCATTTATTCCTGACCTATGCTGTTCATTCCCAGTTTTCTTAGTTCTTCCAAGTCCTCTATTTGTATTATCTAAAATACGTACAGCCAGTGGAAATTTTAATACTTTTCCCACGTATCTTCGATTCCGCTTCGTGCGTTTCTTGTTCGTGTACAGTAAGTTCGTGATCTTCGTAGCGGCCTTTTCCCTGTGCGTTGGTTCATATGTAGTTTCTTGATGTCTCTTCTTTTTTGCTCTTAAAACGTGACCAATCCATTGCAATCGTCTAGCTCTACTTTTTAAAACTCCTAACCGGTGGATGATTTCTTTCGAATAAATCCTCTGCTTCCATCGTAATATTTTCCGCTTGACGTTTCGATCCCTAGAGTCAGGGATCGTCCTCAGAAGCTGGGTGGCGGTTGAAAGACCCTTTTGAAAAATAGTATGTTGAAAAATACGGCAAGCGTAAAGTCCGAGTAGATGATTCACTCTTCTAGCTATAATTTTGCTTTCTGTGATGGCCTGTCCTTTATTCTTCTAACTTCTTCGACACTTCGTACTCGGCATCTGTCACGTTCTGTGTTGTATATCGTCCCCATGATTTTCTTTAGGGATTTTATTTTCAAAACTCATTAACTTCCGTTGGTGTTTAAATGTCACTTCGCACTCCGATATAACACCTATTGGTCTCATGAGGCTGTTGTGAACTCTCAGTTTAGACTTATATTGTATTTTAAGTAAGCAATAAGACTAATAATTAATTCTATGTACGTAGAGAAATGTTTGGAGACGGTGACCAAAATATCTGTTCCCTCCACTTTCTCTTGACCCCCTTCTTCCCGTAATGAAATTTTGGATACGCTCACACAACTTAGTATGTCAATACACCGAGCCAGTGCTTAACAATTAAGTTTAACATTTTAAAACACAGTCTGAACCTAGCAGCAGGAGAGGTGTTGTACAGACGGAAGGGCAAGCCTGTCGCCCGCTAATGCGCCGCGTCCCGAGCTCCCGCCGCGGGGACCACAGCGTCTGAGGGAGCATGCTACCGGCCGTGGAATATGTACCCTATTGCCATAGAATTAAGTTGGAGAGGTAATTTTAGTTTTGTACGAATTCCTTCCATTGTATTTTGTTCCGTGTCAATCTTTTCGCCTTATTCTTTTTCTTTCTAGTATTTTCCAACGTGTTGCCTCAGGTTTGTCTAGGACTTTCCCTTTTCCTATTTTTCTCAATTCTTGCTTCCAAAATTTGTTTTTTGAACGGCACCGTCTGATCTACACGCGTAGGTATCCTCAATAGCCTTCCCTTCCGTCTATATCAAGATAACATTAAATTTCAAGGTCTTTTTTGATTTCTACAGTTCGTAAGGTCTCTACAATCTTCACTGCTTTTATTCTGCAGAGATGACTCGCATCCCAACGTTAGTACAGAATAAACATAACAGCTTCATCGTTTTGTAATGTTTTTCGCAATTTTCTGTCTGTTTACAAATTGCTTAGTACGTCATAAGGAAATTTTAATACTTTTGCCACGAATCTACGATTTCCGCTTCGTGAGTGTCTTGTTCCATATAGGCTACTCGAACGTTCCCAATTTTCTCTAACATTATTCCTTCAATTTCAATGTTCGTATCAGTATTTCTTCTTACATATTACATTTTATTGATTCCCATTACAGTTCTGCTTTCCAAACACATTTACATTCCTTTGCAATTCTTTCTCAATTTGAGTCACCAAACACCTCGTCACTTAACTTTACAATAATCGTTATTATTTTACTAATTAATTACAATAATTTCACCGCAAACAGAAAATAATTTTATCTACTGTACAATATCTATCCCTTGGATTAAATGGGTAACTAATAAACTGTCGACAATATGTACGTTTTCCTTTGCAGACGTAAAACCAAAACTAATAAAAATCCAAAATTAAACTAAAATAAAAATTTCGTATCATACTGGAGTATAATACAGCATTTGTAAACTAAACCATTGAGTTTTTTCTTTCAATTTTACCGCACGATGTATTCAGTTATCTTTAGTTTATTCACTTATCTTATTTATTTGGTCAGAATTTACCGGTTCTGCAAATGGGGTGCTCAGTTCTACGGTAAATCGAGGCTACAGAAAACACGTGCAACATGGTGCGAAACGTTCACGATGACTTCAAAGTAATTAATGCACATCAGTACAAATGATTTAAGACACCAGCAAGTCTACCCAAAACGAGTTAGTATATAGGCCTACGTGCCGGCGACAGCATTTATACTTTGGTACAGACGCGATGACGCAGCACTAGTGTGAGCTTGACGGGCAACAAGTGCAGACATTGCTCAAATAAACTTATTGGTTGTGATACTGAATTATTGCTAACGTAACAATCGATAGATAATATACAAGAATTCCTGTAACAATTGCTAAAGCATTCAGAATTAACAGCATCGAATTACAACACGTCAATTCTACGCGAACAAGACACAAAAGTTTTATGACATTATTTTATTATTACATGTGTAATTTGATTTATTCACTTTTTTCTCGTGCCGCATGCGACCGTAAATTTTGCCACTTATTATTGCGCTGAAAACTTTCAGCCAGCGGTTAAAGAAAACGAACGCTTCAAGCTTGACTTACTAAACATGAATTTTATTTTCTAATAAAAAAAAAAAATCATAACCCACAATCACAATGACTGTTCGTAAATATAGTGTTCTTAATTAATACTGCGTTTCGAGCTCACTGAATACGGATTTTATTTTCTAAAGAAAAAAACACACAAACAATAAAGTCTACCTAAACATCGAGTTCGTAGTCAGTACGGTGGTATTACCGGACAACTCTGAAGTCACTCTTCCTCCATATATATCCTCCTAATTATCACACAATTTAAATAATACTGTATTCGAACGCATGATTTTTTATTTCAGATTCGATAAAATTTAGTCTATCCTCGTTCACTTAAAAAAAGTAAGTAATTATAAATAACATTTATTATTGTTTTAAACTTTTAAACTCAAAATATTCGATTTTATAAGTAGGCGGTTCTAAATAATAACGTACAAAAATTGTTTAAAAATGTTTTGGCTGTTTTTCAGACTGCTAAACTCAAACTGTGTTTTTAAATTTCATAATGCAATAGCCTATAAAAATATTTCACCGGCTGATGTATGCATAAGAAAAAGCGAAATAATTTTTTGAGTTAATTTTTTTCTAAAGAAGTTTGTTACTTAAATTAACTGTAATAGGCAGGCATACGACACTGCATTGCGGAGTCACCCGTCGTTGTTCAATGACATTCTGGGCGTGTTCATCACATAATTACTACGTTCCAAATGAATGCTCCCAAACAATATACTGTAATACGGTTACATTACTGGTCTGGGCCGGCCCCTCCACACAATGCTGACGCACCGAGCGACTGCAGCAGCAGCAGCAGGCACCAAGAAATTACCGGTGCTAATGTGGTGAATTCATTGCATTAATGGCATTTCGTAGAAACGTTAACACCCTGCGGAGACAAACGCTGTCAGGCCATTTGTCACCGGAACAACGAGCGATTTAAGTAATAAATCTGCCCGCTACCAGCGCTGTCCGTTATTGCTACAGAAGAAATAAAGATTAGTCGAGACGCAATGCTGACCACGCTGATCGTATAGATAGACAAAATTTGAAACCCGACTGGTTGTAATCATAACGACTTTCTCAGCTTACCTTTTTTCCTATCAGTTCGGTCAACAAGACATCCTCTGTAACGCTGTATCGTTAGTTAGTAATCCAAATTATTAATTTTAATTAATTAATTTGATTTGACGAATTCCTTATGCTATCGTGCACCGCAATGACATGTATCGTACCGTAACAGATCTACAGTGACTTATTAAATAAACGACTTATGCTTTACGTACGAATGTTTTCGTTACTTAGTTTCATAATATCGTACACATTATTTTAATAAAAACATGCAAAAATATTGTATTAATTATTGTGTAAATGAAAACAACTTGACTAATAAAACGTGTTTGACTGAAAACGAAACTAAATAAATAATTTAAAACATATAAAACAATGGGTTTTTTAAAGTTATGAACCATTAACTAAATCCGTTAACTGTTACTCTCTGTGAAGGCATATTACGTATCATCATCGTACAATTGATAGTTTATGTTTTCGTTAGGCGTCTCTTGAACGACGTTCCTGAAACAAGGCGTGAGCTTGAACAAAATAACTAACCAATTTCAGTCACGCTTATAAACTTTCTAGGGAATTTAATAAAATTATTAATATTTTTTAAATCACCGTGCATGATGGCTACCCATGTTTCCTGCAAACCGTCGATTCCACGTCTCTACGAATGCAGCTCAATCCTCACGCGTTGTTTCTAATCATCTTCTGCTCATCATAATGGCTACCGCCAGGACTAACTTGGCCAAATTCTCTAAAGAAGATAACAGATGTCTGAGCATAAACGAAGAGGTAGAAACCTGACGGCCTAACTTGAACAGTGGTACGCGTAGAGCGACTCTCTCTCTCTCTCTCTCTCTCTCTCTCTCTCTCTCTCTCTCTCTCTCTCTCTCTCTCTCTCTCTCTCTCTCTCTCTCTCGCATGTGCGAAATAAATGAAAATTTTGTTCACCCCACAACGAGATGTGTGTTCACTACGCATCTCGAAGTCAGTGTTCAGAATCTACCGTCAAGCTAATGTACAGCTAGGGAGCCGTTGGCTCGGATGTGGGGGGGGGGCTGCCTTGTCCTGAGCTTCTGAGAAGTGTACAACAGTCTCCTTTCGAAAGCCGCCATGGCACTTTACCGAAGACGACTAACGCCGGGTATCAAGAAGCAAGCGGCCGCTGGGTATCAAGTTATGCTCCGTGGATAAAAGGAGTAGCTGCGAAATCGTTTGTCTCAGACGTGAGGGTGCCGTCAACAATACTACGGAGTTATACTTTGAGTGCAAAATCCGTGAAGGCCTACCCACTGATCTGGTATCGAAAAACTGGTGAGTCCCCTAAGCACACGATACTACTATAATAATGTTAACAATAAACGAATTTTTAAAAGAGTATACATATTCTTACAAAGCTCCACAGTGTTTTGGATCTTAAAATGTAGCACTCTACTTGTGGCTTCAAGTGCTGGTCGACCGTTATACTGAACGATAAATGCAAACATTTAAATTTTCAAAATCTGTTAAGGCGGAGAATTACATATTGAATTAAATTCAATCGATTCTGATAATTTTACTCGTTTACACTGGATGCCCATCTCTAGCAACAATAAAGTTTCACTCAGATCAATTTTTCCATGTCGTAACCCGAAAAAATCGTAACCAAACATTACATGAAATTTTTTTCTTTTTTTGAAAAGCACTATGAGTATAGATAAAAACTGAATATTCCGCCGCCACATTAAGCTACAAATCTAAGTAAAAACGACGCATTTACGGCAATTAATATCGGAAATAATGAGTCATGTTTTAAATTTAAATAAATTGTTCAAATTTACATATTTTACCTTTAAATTTCTTACAGCTATGTTTATGACAAAAATAATTTAAACATTTGTGGAATAATGGAGAATAACGATTGTTACATTATATAAGTTTAAAAAGTATAATACTGTAACTTTAATTTTTGGACGACACTTTCAAGTCGCCCAGCGAAAAACCCATCTACGTAATATTTTTCCCTATCTTCACCATTTGTGTCATGCGACTTCTGAATGAAATGTAGGTACTATCAGCGAATGAAAACATGAACTAACGTTTCCGACTCATCTGTGAAATAAATAAGCGTGGAATCCATTACGCTTCTGCGTCAGTACGAGCTGTCGAAATGGCGCGACAGTTGGAATAGATTAATTAATATGCATGCCAGTAGCGTGTTGAGCGCGCGCACGCGTGTGTGTGACAGTTTCAATTATGGCGTGTTTTAACAATTATAAAGCCAGTAATATAACTTGCTAAAAAGTCTCTGCGTGACCCCCTATAGCCAGCTGTGAATGAGGTCATTCTCTCCTTTTTAAAATAATAGCTGCTGTTGCATAACTATTATCGACGTGCACATTTGGTAAGCCGTTTCTGGACGCACGGATCGGATTAAACTGTCGGACACGTTGGCCTACATGGTGGTTACACGATTTTGTTTTTCGGTTAAAGGATTCTGTTTAACCAATCAGGACATGCGTTGTAATTTCTGGAGGTACCGTGTGGCTGGTGCAAGAGTTGTCACACTGAGATTCTACCACCGACTGTGCGCAGACACGGTTGTGTCAGCATGCGTGTGGATTTGAACACTGACGTAACTTAGGGTTGTCATCCGCGGATTCAAATACTAGGACAATCCGACACACGAAACATGTTGGGCTATATTTAAAAGGACAACAACAATCTTATACACCTGATGTGTTAGTAGTAAAATTACTATGTTGTTTGTACAAATAAAATTTTTTTTAAAAATAACGTTTTGATTTTAACGACGTTAGTTAGTTTGTAAAATGCATTGTTACTTATAACTAATAAACATTATATGCATGTAGGTACAGAGAGCTATTTGTGTTCATTATCAAACGTCATAGATATTTGTGTGTTTCACCGTTAACACTATTTTAAATTGGAAACAATTATAAACAAAAAAACTAAACGTCAATCGGGAGAATAAATAAAAAATAAAAATAGGTTTTTTTAAAAGGATAAATACTTTTTTTCATGTGCACTGTTAAGATCTTCATCAATTTTCAGCTTCCCAATCAAGTTTTCCTTTTTTGAAAGAGGGTTACATTGTTTGAAATGCATTTTGCATAATGCATTGTTTTACATACGCTTTGGCATTTTCTAATTAATAAGGTAAATGATGACTTGTTGGGAAAAAAAAAAACATGTCATCAACTGACTTACTGTTGTGTAATATTAAGCCGAACTTGGCTAATATACTTCTCACAATCTGAATTTATAGCAATTTTCAAGGACTGCTAAAACCCCGGAATTGGCCAAAAGCCCCTCCCCCCCGGGACACTGCTTTCTCACGTAAAAATTAGGGCTTGTCCCGGGCGGACGCCAACCTCTACGTAACTAGAACGAAGCCAGGAAATCCGCGCCATCACATATATTTGACCGGGCCCCTCCCTGAATTTTCGAAACAATAAATATGTAAAATTGAAAAAAAAAAAGTTAAAAGTGAGATCCCGCTGGCCGTTGTTTAACGTGTCACTAAAACTTCCAAAATCAGTTACGAAACAAAACGAACAGCCTGAATAGTCACAAGCCTATTCCGTCTAACAGTAAGGTATTGAAACTACCGTATGCAGGAGGATCCATGGCCCACCACAGAAAATTTAATAGTTACTTCAGTGGTTACGAATAGTAGGTCATCATCACCTACGCGTACAACATGTATTAGACACGACCGCATCCAGCGTTACCTTGCCTGTCCAAACTACGCCATCCTTTACTTAGTCCTGCCGTCGGGAAAAAATGAACTCCTACGAAAATCGGGCTCAAAAACTGGGACACGCATTATGTGCCATAATAAAACTACTACGTTGCTGAAAAAAAAAAAAAAATGTTGAAATGTCTAGTAATTTAGACTTAAATTAACTAATATGCTTCTTAGGATCAGCGTTACCAGCCGTTTTTTAGGACTGACAAAATCCAGGACTTGGAGAACAATTCTTTCCGATGTTTCCCTCTTGCATGAAAAAAATGACAGCCGGAAAAATCCGGTCGTCGTATGGCAACTGACTTGCTATACTATTCGGTCGGTCTTGGTGTAACGATCTATGCATTTCCTTCTATATTTTTTGATTTATCACAGAGATTATAAGTGCTCAATCAAGATCGATTTCCTCGTTTTCATCGCAGTCTATAAGCTTATAACCTGCCACGATTCGCGAAAACCTAATTTCACCTGCATACGCTAGTAGTCCTTTTTAGTTTACGTCCATGTTTCGTATCTGTGAATTAAAGCAGAAACCTTCATCGTTTCATAAAACACGAAACCTAAAATCACACAGTAATTACAGAAGTCAGGAGAAATTCCAATTTTCCCTTATCTCGCGCAGGAATCCACGCTCTTCCGCGCACCAATCTGATCATGCATCTCCTGACACTACGATCTGTATTTACATATGTAGCACCGGCATAATGGCCACTCCTCTCCGATAGTGCGAAGGTAGGCTGGAAAAGTTCCATCCGAATCATTACCAACTCCCTGTTTTGTTGTAACCGAGCTATCAGGACAGGACTCAGCCTGTCTATGGTGGAAGAATCGTCTTCTGATTATCTATGACCCTCTTCTTCCACACAGCAACCTCCACCTAAGTGATCTGACCAGGGAGATTGGTCTTCCCTGTCACATCGTAAAGCGACCCCGAGAACTCTGCTGGATGTCCCACCGTAGTCTCTTGCGTAAGGCTTTTATCTTGAGGGAACCGCTACCAACCCTGCAGTCTACGGCTTCAAGCGTTCAACAAACACAGACTGCCTTAAATGACGGTTGTAGCCGCTTGTGGCCTTGGCGGGGAAGAGGCGTCTTCTGTCAGTCGTGCAAGCCTTGTTGTATGAGTCGTCCGCTCCGGATACATGAGCTGGTGTGGGCCCGACCGCTACTACGCAGTCAGAGAAGACGAAACTGGAGGCAGCAACGACGCACGACCTAGCTCTAAAAAGGACGACGAGGTTTCTTCGTTGTTACTCAGGTCACGTTACGGCTGGTTCAATGTCCATAAATCGCTGAACACTTCACTTGCTGAGATCCTCTCCCAACTGACCATCAGTTATAAGGAGCACAGTCATCCCACAATTAAACACAGTTGAGAGAACACGACATCGGAGGAGCATTGCTACCAGAGCGTTGAACTCCGTCGTCCCATAGGCTACAGAGAAATTCCAAGACAGTCATGTTTCGGTGCCAATTCGGTTCGGTATACCAACAAATTCGAAACACGATAATGTGACGTCACACCCCAGACTAATCCACATGGTCTACGCACCGATAGGGCACGTTTTAACATAGATCGAGTGTATGAGTATGCCTGTGTTACATATGGCTAAAGTCGATTAAGTGGTCGTTCGTACGAGGTCAGAGTGCAGTCGATTAAACACGTACATCCGCATCGTACTTTTACGCGCTCGCTTTGGCAAATCAATGGGCGTCAGTACCGACGGTTACGATTTCTTCTGAAGCAATGTTTATGTCTTACAGTGTAGCCTACATTGTTGCGCTTCTTCATAACTGCTTGGGCAGGTTATCCATGAAGACTCCTTGGTGTTTACTTCAGCGGAGTAAGGTTCCCTCAACGATATAAAGCCGTATCAAGGTAACCTTTTTTAAAAAGAACACACACCGGATTCGTGTCCATAAACGAAATATTAAGAAATATTTTTTTGAAATCTAGCCCGTAAGTACGACTAAACGGTCGATTATGGGAACGAAACGTAGATTACAAATATATCAAACCTGACGTAAAATGCCATTTTGTAAATCGCCCCCTTGTCCTGAAGAACTATGAAATGTGCTCACAGTGACCAATACAGAGATTCGAGCCCCTCCATATGTAAAAGAAACATTTTTCCCTTGCCCTGAGTAATGAAAAAATCACGTGGAAGTGGTCGACGCGATATAGACACAAACCACGTGGATGTGATCGCAGTAACTGGACACCAGTGGCAAAGTCAGTCTCTGTGTACTTCATCTACACTCGGCATTAGTGATCCAGAACACAATAAAACAACCGCAGTTGTTGAAATCCAGCTGCAGTTACTAAAGCTATCGTCATGTTACAATACTAAAGGAAATCTGAATCCATCTCCTCATCGATTTTCGAAGTGCGGTTACTAGCAATTCACTGTGCTCTTTGTTAATAAAAGGAAACTATTAAGCTCCCTGAGAAGCAGAACACGCTCACTTTTTTGAGCGAAATACATTTACTATTAGATAAAACCAAATTAATGAAGTGTAATATTTTAAAGCCGTAAGTAAAGTTTTCCTTATGTATAAATCTTACTGTTAGCCGAAAAAAAAATCACCACGAGGAGTTAACCATACATTTGTCATATTTATATTTCTTGTTTTTAAATTGCTTTCTTTTTTGTGTTCTTGTACACACGTATAAATGGATTGGTTAAAAATAATCGGCTCTGTATAATCATTCTGTATACAAGACATAATTCTTATGGTGTTGGACTGCAGTCGCTTTATAAGTTCCCCACATACTCTTAAAGTTATTTTTGAAAATTCTCACTTCGGTTCTTTGTCCGTAGTCACTCTAAAGATAAAATAATTGAAAAGTAAACGCTACATTCGTTTTTCGGTTTAAATTCCCTTTAGTCTGACAACATGCATGAATTTTACATTTTTTTCAAAATGTTAGACCATTAAAATTGCCTCAGTATCTAAAAATTTTCAAAATTTCCAAACCTAATAGCCCCTAAAACCACACAGACATTTTTATGATATTTTCAAAGTTTTTAATCTCTGACATTCTTGCTTCCCGCCGCCCTACCATATTTTTGGTAGGAACAATTTCAGAAACAATAGGGGTCTGAGGATAAAACAATACACATGTACGATAAATTTTATGAAAACCGGTTGATGTGTCTACTACAACAACCGGTTGATGTGACATACCACAAAGGCGCAAAGGCAAGACTGACATGCCATACGGTCGAGTTAAAACTTAGAACTCACTTCGCTCGTTCAACAACAAAAAATATAAGTAACATACTGGATTTATTTGTTTCAAATTACAAAGAAAATAATTCCTTGAATAGAAATTAAAATTGTTATCGTTAAAATCGTCTCTTAGAAGCTCACTTAATATCTGGTTCAGTGAGTATAAAAAAATTAATGCATTCATGGCCAAGCTTTAAATGTTGGTTTTTACCGTTTCGCATAAAGATTTGACTTCCACGTTGCTCTATGTGCATCAGCAGCGTTTTATAGCGAAAAGCTTTTGCAAACACGTTGTTGTTAAACATCAATACTTCTAGAAATTATCCGAACGTGAAATTAGTTTTCGCGGAATTTGGAAGTTATTTTATTGTAAAATCAATCGCCGACGTGTAACGGGAACTGAGAAATATTGTATCAGCGACTTAACATCGGTATCGCGTGGTATTCACTAGAAAGAAAGAGGAAAGTTATTAAAAACCTCGAATCGGAAACTTTAAAGACAATTTGTAGCTGAAAATATTCATGTGACCGTTGTCCGTTCGCAATCACAACGCATTTTATTACTGTATACGAGAAAACAGTTGATCCAATTTTTGGCAACTGTTAGTGTCATAAATCGTAGCAATTAGAAAATGATCTATCACATCCTGGGCATGTGATAACCGAGTGAAGGTCAACGCATGGACGCGTTTTTTTTATTACGTCAGTCATTATCACTGAGAGATAAACTGGCAGAACTTTGGAAATAATTCACCTACTGTCTCACTGCTCGTGGCCGACGGGATCAGTATATTTCTTTCAAGCGTAATCCATACGATATAATGTACGATATCTCGTTCGTGTTACGCTCGAAGAAATAAATACATTAGAGAGATACAATGTGAAATAAATATACTGATCCCGATGCCCGACATTAATTTTTATTTAACTGGACTGCAGCTATACACTAATATATAACTGGAACCTTCACTTGAAAAAACGTCTCCGTAAGTACGTAACACTTAGTAACGTTAAAACTTGAGAATAGGCCTACTAATTATTTAGTTCAAATAATTTTTAACTTCCAAAGAGAACTTCATGACTGGACAGAAATAGTTAATTGTGTTCAGTGGGGCAGCGAGGGGTTGGGAGAGGGTTACATCCGCTCACGAACATAAAATAACGGAAATGCTAAAAATAAAAAAAATGTAACTAAAAATGATTTATATACGCCAAATTAAGTAATCATCCTAATCAATTACGCGACTACGGAATTTTTAATGGCTTGTTATGGGTTTCAATATCTAGTTTTTCACCAAAGGTTCTGACATAAGAGAAAGGACTGAGGACAGGTTCTGACATAAGAGAAAGGACTGAGAAGGACAGAAAACAGTCGACCACTTCATACACAATGTCGGAAATTATCCAAGCTAGTTAACAAGTCGAGACTCGTCTCTCGTACGGGCTGTTGTCCACAACTAGGTGTAATTGTCTTAACATTATTATAAATGCCACGAATGTGTCGTGCTGAGGCTCACTCTGGCAACTCACAACTCACAAGTGGGGTTATAAGAACTCAAACGAAGTAGCAAAAAGTACAAAAAAATCCCCTAAAGTCGTTAACGATCGTGCGACAGACAAAACCGAAAAGTGACTTTTGGTAAATTAAGGAACTGTAGCTTTGGCAAAATAGGCAGTGTAGCTTTGGCGAAACTGTGCATAGTTGTATTCCAAGTTGAAAATATTAACTAGTCATTTATTTTACTTTAACTTCGTTTCCACAATATTTATTGAGAATATTTAAACTGAGGGGATTTAGAAATTCGCTCACCAGAAACAGGAATAAGCGACAATGTCACACGTTACACGTTAGAAAAATGAACCCGTACGCTTCAGTTGGTTATTGAGAAGCGAGTCAGCAACTGCATTCGTAGACTGCGTTAATAGTAAACTCTTATAACTTACGTTTACGATAAAATATTACGCCAGGAATGTAAACTGGATCGCAATGAGCGATATGCTTACTGCACTAGTTTGCGCCGCAGCACGGTAAACAACAGCTAAAGTTATAACCAACACATCAACAGTACAGCTAATGTGCACGCGATACCTGTTTGCACGCCCCGTACAGTACGACCATTGCAAAACGTCGAGGAACTACACTGACAAGTGGACAGACGCTTACGTACGAGCAGCGAGGAATGGGAAAAATGTCGGAGTACAGTGACGATACCACGAAAACAGCAAACACTGATAAAGAAAAAAAGCACGAAGAGAAAGGACGACAAAAGTAGTCGTCTTTTATATGTGGCGGCGTCTTTGAGCGCTCTGACTCAGTAAGAAAAAAAGGGAAGTGAATGTGTGAGAGGGCGAGAGAGACCTTCTTCTTTATCTGACGCTTCAGCCTCTGAGCGTCGGATTGTAGGGAACCTCCATTCGTCGTCTCCGTCTAACCCTGTCCATGCACATAGCCTGTAAACTGTTACTACGGTCCTGTCCCAATCCCTCAATGTATGTCATCCTTAGCCTTCCTCTTGGTCTCTGACCCTCCGGCTTTACTTCACGGTACTGTTTTATTTCATCTGCCCTACTTGCATGCCAATTGCCTCACCTCCAGCAAATCCATTAGAAGTTTACTTCTAAAATCCATCTGGCTGTCTCGTTTCTAATGCGATCTCCCCTTGGTTTACCCATTATGCACCCGAGAAACCTTGTCACTGCTCATGTTATTCTACTTGTGTGTTTGTTAAGATTAATCCAACTTCCTGCTCCGTACATTATTGTTGGCAGGTATACAGATTTAAATATCCGTAGTTTTGCTTTCTTACCTACTTTCATTTTTCCTATAAGTGTGTTGTTTCATATTTTCTGATCTACTCCCCCATCCCTCTAAAAAATTACACCCAAGTATATATTTTTTGGCTTGAACCAACTCTTCACCATCACAGGTAATTATCAGGGACTTTTCTCATTTCCTTCCAACATGCACAACGTTAGTTTTCTTGATATTCAGTTCCAAGCCTTTTCTTTCTAACTCCTCTTTCCTCTTTCCAATTTCACCTACCACAGCCTCTTGAAGTGTATCCGTTGAGTCTTGTATGATCACCATGTCATCAGCAATGTCTGGGCCAAAAACGATTTTAACATCCCGCGAGAGAGAACGAGAGATCGACTTTCTTTTTTCAATTGTTCTAATTTGTTTTAACTCCTCCCTGTTTCATTTTTCTCAAATGCCGGCTGCTGGATTTGTGTTTATTGAATTATCGACACCAAAGTACAATTGCAAAACATTAGTATTGAAACCTTATCTTAAAAATTGCATGCGCGCGCGCACTTATAAAGGATTAAATAATTAGTCCAGGCAGTAGTGCGAGATATGAACTAGCTCATATTGACGAAGTTTCTGTTTGGTTTTAGGGGTATGGGGGGTTGTAGACTCCCGACACTACGTTCGTATTCGACCCGCGGTTGCTAACGGCGGTTCTGATAAAATGCACTCTGAATTAGTTTACTCTCAAACCTAACGCCTGAAACGTAGGGGACAATTAACTATGGTTACTTAGTTAAAACTAAGTATTTAGTAGGAACAATTTGTATGGTTATACAAATTAAAAACAATTAAGTGTCATACGTGAGAGAAAAATCGTTAAATCGCTAAACACAGATGGAGCGTAATGTCTCTGCGTGTTTATATCATATCTTCGCGTAAACTACATTCAACCGTTTGAGCTGTGTAAAAATTGTTATAACACCAGAGTCTTCTCTGGTCTAAACTGCCAGCGGTTTCTTCCTCTCCTGGAAGCCAGAGAAACCTCTTGAGAATTGCAGGCTGTGTGTAACTGGTGTGGAACCCGGTGCACAGTAAGTACATTACCAAGTTATACGAAACGCTTAATTTAATAACGGTGGTTTCACGGATGTTGTAACGAAGCCACATTCACAATTATCTCACTTTCAAAGCAAACTACTTTATGTCGCGAAGTTAAGCCACCTTACGCTTACTGTATAGGCCTACCAATTCAGTAAACGTGTTAGGTGGCTGTCTAAACACACTGGCAGATTCGGGGTGTCAAACGTTTCTGATATCTCGTGGATTAATAACACAACTGATAAGTGTAAGGTTTTAGATAACAGATAAAGCGCCACCTTAGAGATCTAATTAAAGTTTACTTTCACTAGGACGAACTCAACATGCCACAGTGGTATCAGTACCCACGCAGAGTTACCCAGCTGGTCTAAGCAAAATTATTGACAGGAACGCTAAATTCCTAACCGGCAATGACGTGCGCCTACTTTCTTTGTCACTACTGCACTGTGAGAGGAAAGACAAGTTACTTCCTGTAGACAGTAACCTGAAAATAAAGAGTACTGTGAGGAAAACTACGGAATAAGGAAAAGGAATCGGAAACTTATGGCCCCAACAGGGGGGATACGCCTTTACATTCAGCGCGCGCGTATTGCTTTCGTACGGGTGGGGCAATACAAATTTTGATACAGCAACGATCGAACGAAATCAGGAAGGACAGGAACTCGGACTCTACTGGGACCTATTTCTGCAGAACTACGGGGTCCCCCCCCCTCAAGGAATGACGAGTTCAAGCATGTAACTGTAGGGTAAGGTTTCCTGTTTTCGGATGGTTTCCTAATTTCGGAAATGGTGATAACTGACAAAGTTATCAGTGCACTCTGGCGGAGAGTATGCGTGACTGACACTCCCGCCTAACTAGCGCTGTGTTGTGTAGTTCGTCAGCGTCGGATTAATAGTTGAGTTCTAGGAATTGTTTTTGTGTTCAGTCGTCAACTGGTTTAATATTTGGTGTGCAGAACATAAGCTCTGGTGCGTAAAGGTGAGATTCTAAATTCTTCTCACTTACTCAATATAATGTTAACAATGTAACCTACATTTCGGTGTAGGTTTTGGTTATTTGAAAAGCGTAGTTTTCTTTTATTATCGCCATCTTTACTGAAAGAGTCAGGTTGCCCAATTTCGGATACTAATGGGGTTCCTATTTC
Organism: Magicicada septendecula; assembly: GCA_034769895.1. Taxonomy (NCBI): domain Eukaryota; kingdom Metazoa; phylum Arthropoda; class Insecta; order Hemiptera; family Cicadidae; genus Magicicada; species Magicicada septendecula. The sequence continues at coordinate 163,353,741 of CM068371.1, read as the reverse complement.
CGACCGTCCGAAATTAGGAACTTTTACAGAGTTTTAATATTATTTTATACTTTATTCCGAATGAGCGAGAAAAAAAGAAAAACCTGGTCAAAAGAGGCCAGTTATTCCCTGTAGAAGCAATTAAAAGCCAAAAAAATGGGATATTTGAAGGCATCAAAAACGTTTAATGTTCCCAAATCTACTTTGTTAGATTATGTAAACAGCGGTAATGTTGACAGAAGACTGTCTTCGTCTATATACGAAGAATACTACTCTCAAGCTATCGATTTGTGGTGAGACAATCACTCCTACCAATGGTTTTAAAAAGTGCGGAATAAGTGTGAAATAATTGTAGTGTTTGTTTTATGACTTGCAATTTACAATGTAGGCTACTAATTAATTTTTAATAATGTGAAACTTATAAAAACATATACAGCTAAATAAAGATTAATTATCACATTAAAATTTTGGTTTTTAGAGTACTAAAATACCCTATCCGAAATTAGGAACCACGCTATCCGAAATTGGGAAACCCTTAACTAGTGCATTATTTTTGTAATACTTTCGTTATTTATTTTTATGCATAAGAATTTACTACTTTTTACACAAGTACACAAAGGGTTGTTTAGTATATATGCCAAACTATATTTCGGTACAATTATATGTCATTTTACTAATTTTTTGAGTGTTAAATAAGAAGAATCCTTAAGGTATCCGAAATATGGGCCCTTTACCCTACCAATTCGACAAAAGCGACTACCAGGTGGGCGCCGTGGACAGTTAGATCATACACTTGGATTAGACAGACGGGGATTTTTGTGCACAAAGCCACACGACAGAGATACCAGAGTACGAAAAACAGTTTCGTTCAAGTGTTGCGCATCAGGGGAGATGCCAATCTCGTGGCCGTCGAAGTTTTAGGTCGATGTAACCTAAGTACATCACCACCACCAAAAGTAGGCCTACACATTGATCACCAAAGTACATTTCCAGGCGACAGATGTTCTAGCGGAGGTGACTGGAAATCGGGCTTGCGGGTAAAATCTTTCTTTTTTAAACACTTATAATTAGATGTTAAAGTTATATTACCATATTGTCATCTTCAATTTTTTGGGAGTTGTCTTTTCAATTATTAATTTATCAGTAAGACAGACGACAAACAATGGTTAGTTGTGTTATCCAATATACCAGTGTTCCGCAACCTTTTTTTACTCACGGCACACCCCAGACGGGCCTAGACTCAACACGGCACACCAAAATGTCTGTCCCCTCAAAATCATATGAATCTTAATATAATTACGAAATATTACGTCGTTATGTAATCAATTTTTATTATTATTTTATCATCATCATTATTGTTATTATTATTATTATTATTATAAAACAGGAATAGACTCATGCATTTATTAACAATTTATTAACTTTAATTCACTGTAGAAAATACGAATTTTAAAGTAAATAACTCTACTCATACCTTCAATGTGATACTTGAGCCTGCTTAGCTGCACACAGACGGCTGATTCGTGGCGGAATCGTTGACAAAGCAAGCCTCATTTCTTCATCGATGGATTTGAGTCTCTCTCTCTTTGATGTTTTAATTTCAGTCAACGTCGAGAAGCCCAGTTCACACAAATATGTAGTTGAAAATGGTAATAACACATTAACTGCCATCTCGGAGATAGCCGGGTATTCACTGCTTATTGACAACCAAAATGTTTCCAAAGGCACTTCGAAAAATTTTAATTTCAATGTTTCGTCTGCTTTCAAATCTACCAGTTCCTCTTGTAAGCCCAAATTATTCGGAAGATGTTTCGAATCCGTAATGAATGGATCACGAACCCAGTCAAAATCTTCAACACTCTCTCCAAAATATTTTTTGAAATTCTGCTGCAAGAGACCTAAATGTTCTTTAATTAAGTCCATCAACACCTTATTATCGTCAGCAAGGGGCCATACAGTTGGGAACATCTCACACGATCTATTTTCAATTGTCTGTATCCACAAATTTAACTTATTAATAAATCCTTGAATCTTATCCATACTAGTCAGAATATTTTCGTTTCTACCTTGCATTTTTCTGTTTAGTTCATTCAAGTGTACGAAAATATCGGAAAGATATGCCAACTTAGATACCCATTCATCATCTGCAAATAAATCCGCATACTCATGCCCCTCAATAGTCAAAAATGCAAGTACCTCCTCTTTAAGTTCAAACATTCGCGTTAACACTTTACCTCGAGATAACCATCGTACTTCTGTATGTAGCAGAAGTGTAGTGTGCTCTGATCCCATTTCTTGACACAAAACGTTAAAAAGCCGCATATTTAGAGGCCGCGATTTGATGAAGTTCACGACTTTTACTACTTCGTCCATCACAATTTTCAGAGGAGATGTCAAAGACTTAGCAACAATGGCTTCGCGGTGACTGAGACAATGGTCGGTTCGTAAGTTAGGATTTACTTCGCGTACTTTACCCACGAATCCTTTCACTCGGCCTGTCATAGAAGCGACACATCATCATCGGCTCCGTCTGTACAAACACTAACGCAATCCTCCCATGTTAATTCATTACGGACCACATATTCATTAGTCGTACGAAATATTTCTTCACCGGTTGCTCGCTCGGGTAGTTCTTTGCAAAAAAAGAAATTAGTTGCAATTACATCCCCATCAACATACCTTATGTAGGAAAGACGTTGTGCGTGACCGCCAATATCGGTGGACTCGTCGATCGGAAGTGAGAACTCTCGACTGCTCTTTATTTTCTCCTTCATAATGTCTTCGATGTCACTGGACATGTCACTAACTCGGCGGGTGATTATGTCAGCAGAGAGAGGAATTTTTGAAATTTCAGTACCAGCTTCTAAACCCAGGACTATTTTTACCATTTCTTTACACGCGGGCATTAACAACGTTTCTGCTATTGTGTGTGGTTTTTTGGCCTTTACGATAAGTTCGGCTACCTTATAGCTAGCTTCCTGTACTTTTTGCGAAACACGTACCGACGTAGTCATGAGCGTCACTTGTTTTTATTTTGTTCCAACAACCGACGAAAATAATTCACATCTTTACTTAACAGAGAGGAATGTTTTGTTGACAAATGTCGTTTCAATTTACTGGGAACCATAGCAGCATTACTGAGTTTTTCACCACACACAACACACTCGGGGATTGGGCATGTTTTGTCACCACACCAAAAAAAAACCCGTAAGATAAATAATTATCACTATATTGCCGGTGAACTACTTTCTGTTTCTTTTTTTCTGTTTCTACTTGCACTCGAGGACGGACCACTCCGTACAAGGAACTTATCCATATCGAAAAAAAATATAGTTTAATAACACTGTAATAGAAAATAGTAAGACTGGTGTAGCAATCACAATATTCGCACTACTGCAGAGCACAGCTGTGATAGAACTGAACTGAAATACTGTAATTATTGTCTGACAATGTGTGGGTTCTTCGGCGAAGGAAAAGAGCAATAACGTTTAAGAAGCGCCGACAAACAGGCATAAATATCAAAACAAGGCAATAAAATAATAAAAGAGAGGGAAATTTTTGCTAATCCCCGCAATTTTAGTTAAAAGCACGTACAGCCAGCCGTACACAAAAGATGCGGTGTTACAAAGAACTCTCTTGAATAGAGTTTAGAACGTTTAGAGTTTTGAACGTAAACTCTATTGTATGATTGGTGCGGGCCGCTAAAAGGCTTGCTAAAAGTCTTACGCGGCTTTCTTTGCCGTGAACACAAAGCTTGCCGCCTGTAACCCATCAAACCGGCCCAATATTTCAGGCGAGAATACAAATAACTTAAGATAAGCAAACTATAACAACAATATTGAGTAAATAAATTACATTTAATTTCTATGAAAATATAACAGTTATCAGCATGTATTAAAGAATAAACAAGCACCTTCTTACTTAAAATCGATAATTAATTTATTACAATAATAGGTAAAAGTTCGCGTCACACCTTTTACCTTGTGACGGCACACTATTGTGCCGCGGCACACCGGTTGCGGAACACTGCAATATACGGTATAAAAAAAGAAAAACTAATTTTTTAGTTTTTTTCCAAGCGGATTTGTCTAGATCTCTGTTCCGAGCATCGGAACAGTCGTTCCACGACCGTGTGAGCATAAAGTTAATTTTGTTTCGAAGACAGCTGGCTACTCGAAACTGATGACCGACATAAATGACATACGACGAATTTACGAGTTTTCTATTACTGCGTTTATTTTACGACATATGGTGTATTAAACTGCATACAAGCCTCATAAAATGCGTTAGCCGAACTTTATTAAATAAGAGGATGACGCAGTTAATAACACGTCAGTTTTGTGTTGGTCACGCGCGTGCGTCTGCTCCGGGGCGGATGGGCGCGGACGCAACGCGTAATGAGGTACACGAAAGACAATAAAATATGTCACATACTGATTCTGATGTCAGACTGTGTATTTTCAAGGACCGGATATTCGGGATGGGCTTGGCGGCGCAGACAATCGGAAATTAATTTATACAGTCCGTTTGGCCAGTCGCTAGCGTAATATTGTATGAGACACCGCACTCTACCGTTGACACTCATGTCGCATGTTTCAAGTGTAGCCGATTCCGTCAAGTATCCACTGGAAAGTCTATCACCAATACGATTAGAGGGGTATGCATGGTGTCGACATCATTCGTTTAATGAAAAATAAAAAACTAATAAAGTGATCTATCAGTGATCGAAAAACAGATAGTTGAAACTTAATGGCCATTTCGTACGTTAGCACGTTAACCAACAGATAGTCAGTTCAGAGATTGGGAATCCGCAAATTCGCAGAACACTACAGCTACTGATAATGGATTAGAGTATCTCTGCCGAACTGGTTATTGATTTTTCTTCTTATCAGAAACACGATCAATAATCTGTTCACGTACACACAAAGGTTAATGACCTACAAGTACATCTGCCTACAGGTGTTTTGACGTTGACTATATATTACAAATGGGCGGGCGAATCGAGAAAATTTTTAAACACGCTTTTCATGTTAATGCGATGCATTTAAAAACCACGCAGTGCAAGTCTGTCGGAAAGAGAAGATTAATATGTATCACGGAAGAAAAAAGGTGAACTTCTTATTCGTATCCTTAATTCATTATTTTAAAATTTGAAAACTAACAGGGCGGCTACTCCCGAGCACCCCCGACGCCAAAATTCCTGTTCCTGTCCATTCCAACGGAAAACTTCGGGAAATTGGCTGTGTTGTCCTAATTTCCGAATTATCCTGGTTTCTTTCTAGTCCTGTCAGACTCGGGGGCAAATCTTTATAAATATAAATACATTTTTGGTGATTTTAAAGAATTCACTGCTATAAAAGACAAACCGTTTTTAAATAAAGACATTTTTAGTGACTATGAAGATTTTGTTAGTGTAGAACAGTGTGTTCCATGTTATTCTAGCGTTATTTATTAATTTTATGACATTTGTAATATCCAGTGGAACTTGTGCATGAAAACTGGTAAATGCATAAACCATACTTTTTAAGTCAATAGTTTTTTTTTTACAATATTAGGTAATAAGTTACATTACAGTGTTGTTTTACTGTCGATTTCTGATTGAGTGTGCTCGTCTAGGTTTCCTCATGTATCTTCCTAATTTCAATTTTCAAAATTTGTCAGTCATGTATTAGATACTGCTACGACAGCATAGAACAATCTAGGCGTTTATCGAATGTGCCAGAAAGATCTCGACGTAAGCGTGTGGTGTACGTGCTACTAAACGCATGTTGCGAGAATTTTCTCGACTTTGCCAGCCTTCGCTCGGGCGCTCGGACTGTGTCAAGGCCGCAGCAATTACGTAGTTCGCGAGAGATAAGACGCAGTTTGGAAGCTTCTGGTGTGTGAGCGTAACTATAAATACATCGCGTCGCGGCCTTAGTTTTCAGTTCAATGCGAGATTTTTGACTGTGCGGTTCGAGAGTATTAGTGCGATATATTTACAGAGCGGTTCGAGTTATTACGGTGTACGTTCAAGTAGTTATTAGTGAAGTGTTGCGTTTTATATTCGGACGGTATAATTGTAATACAGTTGAGTTTTAATATTAGTGGACATTTTATTGCGTATGAACAATTTTCATTTGATTTGTTGTAGACACTGTGTTGTTAATTACGAACTGTTTTACTATAACAAAGAAAGGTGTGATTAGTGACTTAATTGGTGTCTTGTACTTATTTTGTTTCCACTGTACCTACGACGATCGAGTAGACCGTCGTAACAGTGGTGTCAGAACTGGGATAGAACGGTTAACAGTGGAAACAGTGGATACTGTGTACAAGACGAGTGTAATTCGTAATTAATCGAAAAACAATGGATGCGAGTCAGATGATGGAAAATTTCCAGGCGCTGTTGTTGCAGACAGAAGAACGACGACGATGGGTGCAGAAAAACAGTGTTGTCGGACAAACAATTCAAAAGTTCAAGAGAATCGCAACGATTTGAAAAAGACAGAAGACCGAAATGTTACAACTGTGGAAAACGTGGTCATCTACAGGTAGACTGTTGGGAGAAGAAGATACAGAGAGAAGAGACTGATCGCACCAATTGGAGAAGTAAAGGCCCAGAACAGCACACAGTTTCCACGCTACATAAGATCAGTGGAAACTTGATTGTTAGTGGATTTGCGGATGGTAAACCAACATCATTTACAGTTGACACAGGCGCAACAGTGTCCATTGTGCGCCCTGACTTAGTCTGTAATCGCCATCCTCTAATTAGCTCTTGTACAATACAAACTGTGACTGGAAGCCCCGTCAAGGTGCTAGGAAAGGTAGACGTACGTGTACGCCTGGGTCTTCTTGAGTTTAGCCACCAAATGCTCGTTGCAGACATTGTCGATGAAGTGATTCTTGGCACGGACATTATGAATGCCTACGGATTCGTTGTGGACTTAAGAGAGAATGTCCTGGAAGTTGGCCAAGAGAAGATAAAGCTTTGCATGGCTAAAATGACAGGGTCTACCAACCATTCGATTAAGCGAGTGGCATTAGTCGAAGAAAAATTCAACAAGTCTGGTCAAGAGGAAACCTCCCTGTTGCAAGCGGAAATGGAGGAAGAACTAGCAGAGGAAGTACAAATAAGTATAACGACAAAAGAAGTGATTGGAGAGCCAACTATGGGTGTCGAGACAAAACTCTTGCTTGTTCCTGAGCTGATAGAAGCGGCCGAGGGTAAAGTGGCTGAAGATGAGGTTGCGCAAGAGGTTGTTGACGAGAACCAAACAAACTTGGATCAGCCAGTGGTATTTAGGTCATTAGTATCTGACGCAACGCGAGTGATTCCAGCGAAGCTAGTGGTTACGCGAAAGATTCGCATTCCTGGGAACTTGATGTTCGGATCACACGAGACTGAATTCGAAGAACGGGAAAATTATCCTTCTCAAGGACGGCCACCTAGATCGCCTGGTCGAGTATTACTTGGAAGACGCTTTGCCAGTTCGGGACGAACAGGCTTAAGGAGGGGGCAGTGCTACGACAGCATAGAACAATCTAGGCGTTTATCGAATGTGCCAGAAAGATCTCGACGTAAGCGTGTGGTGTACGTGCTACTAAACGCATGTTGCGAGAATTTTCTCGACTCTGCCAGCCTTCGCTCGGGCGCTCGGACTGTGTCAAGGCCGCAGCAATTACGTAGTTCGCGAGAGATAAGACGCAGTTTGGAAGCTTCTGGTGTGTGAGCGTAACTATAAATACATCGCGTCGCGGCCTTAGTTTTCAGTTCAATGCGAGATTTTTGACTGTGCGGTTCGAGAGTATTAGTGCGATATATTTACAGAGCGGTTCGAGTTATTACGGTGTACGTTCAAGTAGTTATTAGTGAAGTGTTGCGTTTTATATTCGGACGGTATAATTGTAATACAGTTGAGTTTTAATATTAGTGGACATTTTATTGCGTATGAACAATTTTCATTTGATTTGTTGTAGACACTGTGTTGTTAATTACGAACTGTTTTACTATAACAAAGAAAGGTGTGATTAGTGACTTAATTGGTGTCTTGTACTTATTTTGTTTCCACTGTACCTACGACGATCGAGTAGACCGTCGTAACAATACATAGCACCAGAATCCATATTTTTCCTTTCTTCTTCAAGTGATGGGGGTCGACGAGGATCGTTGGTTCTGTCCATTATTTACGAAAATCGATTACCCATGGCACAACGCTTGGCACTGCATTCTGCTGCGTAAATGCACACGATGCATTAAATGGTTTTCTGTACAGCTCATTAGCCTATATCAAATTATTACAAAACCCATAGCATTATTTGGTATGGCACTAACTTTAGTCTTTATGACTACTTTAGTCATTTCTTAAGCTTTGAAGTTCTAATTCTTTACTGGGCCTACTCTCTGCCTCTGTCTCTCTTTCTGTTTGTTTCTCTGTCTCTCTCTCTCTCTCTCTCTCTCTCTCTCTCTCTCTCTCTCTCTCTCTCTCTCTCTTCGATGGTCCTAGTATGTTTAGCGTGTGGTGATTTACGGCGGAATTCAGGAGTAGAAGGCTTGCCAATAGTAAGAGTAGGAGTGCCAATAGTTATTTTTTTGAGTAGAAGGCTTTTACGAAACCCAAACAGATAAACGTACATTGGGGCACACCACAGAAATTATAGTACAACAGACAGTGAAACGGCTTTATTTTAAACAAAGAAGATGTAATCTGAAATGAGAATCTCAGCTGCAAGACCCCAATGTGCAAGTGTGACCGTCCTATGTTCGCAGATGTAATGCCCCACACACAGTTGTACATTGATGGAGGAGCTGAATATGGACTATTCTTTTTTTTACTCACACACAACAAAATGTGAAATGTGATCACATCTCCTTTTGTCTTTGTGTACTTTGCCAGTGGCCACCCCATTAACGACTGACCGTAACGTACTGATGTAACTGCGATTGTTGTCGGAAGCCGACATTACGAAAGTTATTTTTTACCTTGGCGTGTAGAGTAGTTACAAAAATTAAACTACAAACACGGGAACGTAGTGAAACGACTGATTTCAAGATTACCACAGAGCACACCGTATGCAACAGTCAAATGCACTCCGGACGCGTGAACCGTATTCATTGGAATACAGGGCAACATTGCACAACTTCTGTCGAGAATCTGCTTCAGAATACTGGATTGATTATTTATATACAATTCACTTTGAACAGTCTTATTAGCTGTAGTGTGTGTAAGTGTTTGGTTTTCTTAGAACCATTATGCCTTGAACTCATTCGTGTGTCACGGTCAAAGTAAACAATCTCACCATGAGAGGAGACTAACAACAATCCGCGATGCACGTGTTTGTGAATCCAAATGTCTTCTTCTTTTTCTTTAAATTCCTTGTTAGAGCCCTGTCCTGTTCTATAAGAACGGTTTTCTAATGGAATAATAAATACCTCACACAAGAAGCAAAAAGCACAACACGTCCAGTAATATCCTATGCATCAGAGACCAAGAACGCATACAGGAACAACTCCAAGAAAACGACAAGCTATAGAAACGACTATATTACGGAGGGCACTTGGAAAGACAAGGTACGATAGGTTGCCAAACAATAGTAGCCTGTAAGAGAAACTTGTAATGTAACAGATATTAATTCGTGGGTTGCGGAAAGAAGAATGATATGGAATGAACACATACCAAGAATGCATGACACAAGGCTAGTGAAAAAGGCAAGAGATAGCCAACCAAACACCAAGAGGAGCATTAGTCGGCCAAGGAACAGGTGGAGCGACAGCATGTAGGACCGCTGTTATAGAACAAGAATCCAAATGTATTTGAATTAAATAAACAGTGCATGCTCTGTTACCTTGTTCGATCGTTGTCTGTTGTCAAAAAAAGTTCCTACAATCGCAGAAAAAATCAAAAGTATTATTTACTTAGATGACGTAAAGAGTAAAGTATCCACTTCGAACACTCGACGATTTATTATTTACTTTTACGACAACCAAAGACGCAAAACACAGAGATGGAAAATTAAAATTTTCATGTGTCAGCCTACTTCCACCACAAGTGTTATTTTAATATTATTACAAAACCTTTTAAAAACTGACAGGCTCTATAAAACGTTCTAATACCTCTCTACACGAGGACAAGTGACATCTAAAACTCCACGTAGCAATGATAATATAAAATATACATACCTTTACTTATTACGCAAACTTATAACACCAAAACTAAGTAAACTATTTAATGGTATAAACTTAAAAATATCGTATAAAACAGAAAATATAATTTCTAATAAAATAAAACCTAAAACTAAATCTAATGTTCACAGTAAAAATGGAACATACAAAATAGAATGTCCATTTGCAATATATTTTACGTAAACCAGACGAAGAAAAAGCTACTCCACAGATTCTTTCAACACCGTAATGCGTTTTTAAAGCCGAATATATAAAAATCTGGCCACACACTGTTATAAATAATAACATCAACTTCCAGACGTTCAAAATATTAAACTAATTAAAACATACACAAAGATCAGAAAATGAATATCTGGGAAAATCTCAATATATACAAACACAATAATAATAATAATAATTCGCTAACTAAAGAACAAATTTGAAGACAAACAAAACAAGATGAATTATTTAAAGGAGGAGGTTCTATATTCACCCTATGGTTTTTCTGGATTTTCATTCTTGTTCGGTTACTATTGGCCCTCGGAATCAGCTACAACTCATTCTGGTAATTCAGTACAGACATTGTATTGTACCATCAGGACAATTCCTTAACTGTCAGACAGTCATCCGTCTGATAAGGTCTCCAAACGCTGGAGGTTGCCCACCAGACGTTAATAACACAGTGAAAATATCTCGCGGATACACAGAACAGTACTGTCTTGCAATTTGCTTTCAGACCCTAACGCAATTGCTACATTCGAAAAGTTAACAATAATTAGAATATTTTTTATCTACACTCTAATTACAGGACGCTCTTAACAAAGTAGTAAATGAGCAAACGGATTGTGGAGTAAAAGTGCAAGGAGAGAGAATTAACATGTTAAGATTTGCAGATGGCATTGCAATTATGCGTGAAAGTGAAAAGTTAAGCGAACAGTTAGGTACATATAATGGACGAGGTTTTGAGCAAAGAGTAGAATTTAAGAATGTTAATAAAACTAAAGTGATGGTCTGTAGTAAATACGGACAGTCCATTATGAATATATTGCTGAATTGGAAAAAGACAGAGGAAATTAAGAAAGTTCATGTACTTAGCAAGTAAAATCACAGAAGACGGAAGAAGTAAAAGAGAAGTTTTGAGTAGGATCGGACAGGCTAAAATTAAATTTAACAGTAAATGGAAATTACTGACTTCTAAAGAAATAGCCCCGGAACAAGAATGAGGTTCCTGAAGAGTTACATATGGAGCATAGCTCTATATGGTGTGAGACGTGGACGACTGGAACAGAGGAAAGGAGAGACTTGAAGCACTGGTGTTATAGGAAGTTACTAAAAGTAAGATGCGTCGACAAGCTTAGTAATGATGAGATTCTGACTAGAGTTGGACACATTAGGAGTTTTTGGCAAAATATTGTGAAGCGAAGGGTTGAATTTATTGGCCATATTAAGCGTCATTAGAATTTGACGTAGACAATAATTGAAGGTTACATTAAAAGGGAAAAGAGAAAGAGGAAGACCCAGACTCCAATATATGAAACAGGTTACTGGTGTCGTAAGTTGTAATTCCATGAGGAGATGAAGCGGAAAGCACAGAGAAGATCGGTGTGGAGAACTGCTACAAATCAATCTGCGCATTACTAAGGAAGGAGGAAGAACGCTCTAATTGGAATGAATTTATCTAGCCTAATACTGTAAGGTTTTCCACATTTTCTTCGAGTCCCATGGTTTCTTATTAAACATCCAAAAATGGATTCCTCACAAGTCATGGATGCTGTGTCACAGTAATTAGTGATAAATAAGATAAAGAATAATCCAGTAATGTATCATAATCGTGAAGCGCGGAGATCCATTCCATCTCCTTAATTAAGTGTAAATATTTCACTGTAAAAAGGAAATATGTTCTGGCGGTTGGCAACACTGGAGGGATATAACATGATGATGAGTCGTGGTAGTTGTGTTTTGTTTTGTTGGCTTAGATTGGATCATAAATTAAAATAGAATTCTGAATACTGTGTAATTCCGTATTCTCGCACGCAGAGGGCACCAGCAGAGGTCTCCTTTTTCATTCTCTCTCACACACCCTCTTGTCTCTATATAATCAAGATTAACTCCACACAGCTACCACCAACAATACAATGCAAAACAAATACACCGTGTCACAAACCAAGAGAAACAAAACATTCGGTAATATTAAGCAGTGCCGTGTGAATACAATACAGGAAATGATAACGGACAATACATTATAATACCTACGACTATAATACCTACAAACGATTCACGCTTCTCTGGTCGACCCGTCTTCTCACTGCCTTCTAAAGAAAAACCTCATCAGGTATTTTGATTATGAGAATGACAATGATGATGACGATGATGATGATGTCCACAGACTTTAATGTATCACACATTTTGATCAGTCATTTACTATGAACATGAAAACATTTTTGAGTTTACGCGTGTTCTGCTTGAATGAGAGGTGAGGATTCGAAACGCAACGATGCATACTATTTACACGTTTTTTGTAAGTAACGTGTCACTGTTTTTAGTAATTTACAAAACAAATCTGGTTGAGCAACCGGATTCCTTAAACCGAATTTCATCTTCAAACTATGAAGTATACTGTGTGTGTGTGTGTGTGTGTGTGTGTCAAGGGAGGTAAGCAGGAGATGGAGAAACGCATAGTCGACCGACATAACACACGGCCGATTCTGATGGTCGCGGGAATTCACGAGAAATCGTTAACTGCCTTAATCTGAGACCAGAAACTCAGCCATACGCAGATTCGACTGTAACAGCGGGATTACAATTAAAACCCTCCTCCTCGAGAAAGTTATTATTAGTGTATTGAACATTCTTTTTTTAACATTTACAAAGCGCCAGTTAAAATTTCAGTTCTGCTTCTTTCCTGTTTGTCCGTGTCTCTCAGTAACACAGTGAAACCTATAAGAAAGCGCAGTAACGTCGATGAGGGGGCAGACGCAGTCAGGAGAGAGGAGAGTGTGTATGGCCGGAGGTGCAGGGGTAGTTCAAAGTCAATTTGTCTACTTTTCCATCTACAGTATTCATCACTCTCTTCGAGCGCGCGCGTGGTAACTGTTTAACGCTCCAGTTTAATAAACAAATGCACCGATGCGATGGGTTCGTGACTCATCAATTGGACCGTTTATAAACGGTCTGGTGGGAGGATCGACAGTGTGAGTAAATATTTTTATGTATCCGTGCTTGGAATTCCCCCCTACCCCTCTCAAAAAACACAAACACCTAGAATTCACGCACTAATCAACCTCTCCCTCAAAATCACAACGTTAGAATTACATTTAGCTATGGTGATGGTGACCATACGTCCCGGGATTTCGGATTTATTTTCCGGAATCCCGAAAAATCGGTAAAAAGTTCCGGATTTCGGCTTTTAAATATTTTATCGTTTTAAAGCAAAAATTGTGCTTAATTTATGCAAACATAGCAGCCGTGGTCCACGGTCTGCTGAAGCTTACTCTTCGTACGTTAATACACGGGAAAAAAGTTTTACCTCAAAATTTCGGCCTACTTTTGGTTTTCTAATTTTGTATGCTTTTTATTTGAAAACTGATATATGAAATGTGCTACGTTTAGTGTAAGTTAATAAACTGAAAATGCTAACTTGGAATAGTGGAAGCAAATTATAGCTTCTTCGGAAAACTATTTGAAGCGGGTTTCATCTTTTGACCATTTGTTCAGGACATGAAAGTATATTTATACACCCTTAAGTTTTAGAATACCAAATCGGTCGGCAACATATTTTCATTAAACAGTTTAACTTGGAAAATCGTCTTTTTTTCTGGTTTTCTTGAAATATTTCCGCTGCTAATAATCGGATCAAAGAAACGTTTAATTAAAAATTGTTCAGAATAAAATTTCAAATAAAACTGAACTTACAAAAATTATATACGATAAATAGTTTTTATGGAACTCGCTTGTAAAGTTAGCAACAGGTGATTTTAAACAAATTAATGTTAGTTTGAAAATAATGGATAAAAGTGAACGAAATTTTACACACTTAGGCTGTAGCACTAATGTACCCGAACTTCCATTCCAAATTTCAAAACACTTTGTTAATAATTAACGCAAAATATAACCTCCAAAAAATGAATATATAGGACTACTTTCAACATTGTTTCGAGAAATGCCTCATACCTCCCCCCAACCTAACCTCACATAACCTAACTCCCCCCCCGCCCAATCTCAACTGGTGTCATATGTCCTAGATTGCAACTGAGAAAATATGGTCACCGTACAATTAGCAAACTCACAAACCGTGAAAACATATTGGACGTTGACGGTCCGGTATAAAATAAAGAAGTATTACGTACGTTACAGTATCGCGTATTATCAGTACAATGCTGACATATCCGTTGTTTTATTAATTAAGAGCAGCGGTGAGCTGGTTACACCCCCCCCCGCTCACGAAACTTTGGTCAGACACCATGAACGAGGGGACAAGTGGAAAAAGGATTCTTAATATAATAAGGTACTACACATACACACACTCTCACAGTTATGTATAGAGCTAAGCAAATGCTGTCCAGAGTTATTTTTACAGTTTAGGACAATTGGTGGAGAGAAAATGGAATTTCATTGAGAAACTCAACCATTCAGATGGGTTACATTTTATAAAACGGTTATCACTATTTCAGCAAATATCACTACATCAAATTTAATTAAGAGATTAATTTTAATTATTGCCACGTTATTATTATTTTTTTTACTGTTTGGGATGTTAAATTATAAACATCATAAATATGAAGATAGTGTCTCAGATGAGTACACTTATAAAAAAATGAAATATATAATGGTAAAGTCAAAATAATTGCTAAACTTGAATATACATTTGAGGAATGAAACATTTTATTCGCCATTTTCATTACACAACTTGTGCTTAAATTCTAACAAATGAGTACAATTCCACACAGTATATCAATACTGCATCCGAGTTTAATGCCCTGCCACCCAATAAGACTTAATAGAATGGCTTATTTCCCAGTTTCCCCATAGAGTACATTTTCTGTGCATTTCTGGTTCGAGCTATAAAATGAAGTGGAACATTATTTACACTTCGTTGTGAAATGTGACTTTTGTAATTTTTTTAAAAAGAGTCTTGAACTGCAAATGTCTGTAAATCGTCTACGAGTATTCTGTAGGCCAACAAAGATACTGACTCTTTCGTTAATAGTCTGTAATCTGAAATCAATAAAACTATTTAGAACCGAAAAACGTTTCTCTCAGTACCTCCCTACTGTAAACACATTCCCGCGGTATGTTCTGGTATTCTGAAATACAGTTTTTTCCTCATCCTTTTTCAACCCAAAAGACAAAACCGAAGTATATCTGTGAATCCCTCTCAAGTCAATAAAATGAAAGCAAATATACTGACAATATTTTATCCGTGTTAACTGATTCAGTAAGAAAAACTTGCGGTATGTGCATAACGAAGAAACACTAAAGACACATCTGCACTTGCCATATAGAATCCCTGTCCAGAAAAAATATCACTGTAATGAAGAAAATGCTATCGAGACTTATCGCCCATAAATTCAAGCCACCCCATAAATTTCGTTGAAATGGTCAAATTGTGACTCGAGAATAGACGACAGTTATATTTACAATCAATACATCCGATGTATCTTAGCTGGAGTCTCACCTTGCTTCAACCTGTCTTGGGTGGGATCCCTTTCTTCAGTCTTTCCTCTCTGGGCTCTCTTGACCAACTCTTGGTCTTTTCAACTCTGACGCTATCAGATTTCGAGGCTATATTCTTTTCTTTCTCATGCTTCAACTGTACTATGTAATTCCTGTTATCTTATTTTTCTTCCCCGCTTTCCGGTAAGTGCCAGGCCAAGGTTAATGGTGGCGAATGGTCAGCGGTCATAGGGGGCGAATATGGACCTAGGAGGTGTGTATCCGAACGAAACCCAAGGCAGGACCACAAGTTCAAAGGGAGCACTGCTGGACTTACTTTACAGCACAATGGTAACGTCCTTATAGGGTATTTTGCTTAATAACAAGTCACAAAGGAATAAGTCGGATGTGGACGTATCTTCTTTGGGATCGGAACAGGCGGCAATTCCCTGATGGAAGGAGAAGGAAGAAGAATAGAAGGCATACGATGACTCCCTCGGGGCAATGCTGAAATAATCTTTACAGTTTCTGTTGCAAAATGTTTAAGTTGAATTGAAGTAATAGTTTCTACGTTTAGGGGTGTGCACAGTTAGAATATAATGTTATCTGGAGAAATTTTCACACACAATCTGGGGGGACGCAAATCACTGACTATGTGACTATATTAAAAACAGTTTTAAGTAACTAAATGTTTGTTTCTTATTAGGCCCACTACTTTCCTTAGACCACGTATGAACACGGTTCGGGTTTAATTATTTTTAGTCGCTTAAATGCGTACGCAGCAATGCCTTCGCTGAGGCTGATGGAAAATGTTGATGCACACCGGCACGTCAAAATCAAGAAACATCGATTCCTGTTATTGATGTGCATTTCCTACGGTTCATTAAATTTAACATTACAATCGTTTTTGCACCCATTACGTTTTGGTTAACACAAAATTCGCGCGCAAAATCTACAATAATCTGTAGGCGTTGTTATTATCGTATCTTACACCTTGGCCGAACGTAAAGGACAAAATCTTACGACTTAACGTAAGAGCTCTGAGGACTCGCTTATATCAACTGAACGCTATCCCACAACTGGTCGACGCGGTAAAAAGAATACGTTGACCTAATGCAACCGATTCGGAGACGCAAGTGTATTTCAGATAACTGAATTTTCAATAAAGGTTCTGATTTAAAAAAAAAAGACTGAATAAAATTTTACGTACCGTACTAAAACTAAAGTGGATATATTAGAACTTACATTAATCTGAATAACTTGGGCGGGGGGGGGGGTTAAGAGAAATATTTTTATGTAACTGAGTGTTCAGTAAAGATCTGATTGTTTCGAGAAATAATCTGATAAATGAATAACAAAGAGTAAATGAAAATAAATAATCGATATAAATTAATTTTTTGTTACGCACCACACAACTTAATACAGAGATTCTGTGATGCGTAAAGTTTCCCAACAATGTTTACAACATAAGGCTTCACTAAGTGCTTATAAATGTCTTGCTTTGATATCAAGTGTTAATGAACAGGCTTGTAAAAGTCAAAAAGCCAGTTAAATCATTAATAAGTCATGATTAGAATATATCCATAAACAACTTCACCTATGAGTAGCGTGTCGTCACGATAACAAACCACTGTCAGTAAATAGTAAAAATACATTCCAGTGATTCTACCTTAAGTTTAATAAGGCAAGACATGTATCGGCATCATATGTACACTCAATGAGTCCAATGGGCGTAATTTTCTACGCAGAATCATTTGAGGAACACAAACTGAAGAAGCCGGATAGACGGAGTTTAAAGGTAGACCATCGAATTTTCGTCATGCCTTGTGCATGGTAATCTGCCACCGATCGTATAACCATCCTAATTCCTAAACGCAATAAGTTTATCAGACCGTTCGTTCACTCGTCGCCGACTGTACTTTTACGAATCGCCTGCCTTGCAACCAGACGGCGGTGTCGGTTTAATGAAGTGAATTATTACAGAAATTCATTGACGACGGTACGTGACAACAATTAGGCGACCGGCAGCACGAGATAACGGCCGCGTCGCGACGCCAATTCTATTTGTAGCAGAAAGACGGCTGACGTCACGCCAGGTGTCCTACACATTCCACCTGGTTGTTTAAAAACAACCCTGGAGAGCAGCTCGGATTTAATTGCTTCCGGAATAAAATTGAATGCGATTCGCTCTTTATTACGACGGCTGCCGGGAGGGAGGATGGGAAAAATAATTCCAAGCCAAATGTGACTTCCTTCCTTTAGTAGCGCATGTGTTCAACAACCTGCATACATAAACATAATGGTAAAATTACCGTCATAGTTTCCCATCTATTAGTGTGTTAGCGTCCCCACAGTTTAAGTGGCTCGTACAGCGCCGACACTCTAACTGTAACAATTGTTACAGTTACTGAAATACCAAGCATGGTTATTTCAGACGTTCTTTTACTACAAATTTTGCATTCTATGCAGTCAGTTTAACAGCAGACTCAATAACTGTCTTTAAATTATAAGTACGGTGTCGGAAAAACAAAATCCTTCCAACTAAGAGATTGAACTAGATTTTTTTCACAGGACAAAAATCTATAGCAACCTTAGTAAAACATCGTACCCAGTGGCATAACTACGGAGAGGGGGATCAGAGGGACAGTCCCCCCTCTAGAGCTATTAAAAATTTCAGCGAAATTCCATAATCACTTACGTAGGCCCATTTCGTTTGGTTATTGGTAAAACTACCCAAGTCCATTCATGTTAATTAACGGAAACTGAAACTAAAGGTTTTCATAAAAGTGATTTTCAAGGTTAATTTTTATTATTAATAGAGTTTTTTATTGATAATATAGCTGTTAAAAATAAAAATAAAAAAAAGAAATGCATAAAAAATGTTATTTTGAAACATCTTGAAACATCATTAAAACTTGGACTTGGGTAGTTTTACCATTAACCCCTCGATTTCTAACCCACTTACGTGTGTTAAAATGATGCTTATAAATAACTGTAAAATAGAAGGAATTGTAATGTTTGTAAATTAATAAAATCAGGTTAAAGTTTTCTTAATAATAACAATCGCTCAACATTTGGTTAATAATGTACATAGCCTACTTGCAGCATTAAAAAGAAAACAATTAATTACACACGCACCAGAAAACGTCGAAAACTTTGAGACGCAAAGAATTTATAAAAGCTGCTTACAAAATTATATGGGAACAATAATAAATTTCACATGTTTCCTGACGAAAATGAGGAGTCCAATCTTCAAGCTAGTCTCAACCCCCCCCCCCCCCCAGGAGTAACTCCTAGTTACGCCACTGAATCGTAGCCTGTTATATTTATTATATTAAAATAGTAAAATAGGGATGCCATCCGTCTGGGTTTTCCCGGATGTGATCTCTTTTTTATGTGTGAGTTGAACGTCCATGGGGGCGATTTTTGTCCAAGTCCGGGATTATATCAGTCCTTAAATGCGGCTGGTAACGCTGATTATGCATATTAGCTAGATTATGCCTCAATTAGACATAGTGGACGAGAGTTTATTATGTTTATTGTACTGTGATTTTACGTTTAAATTAGTATCTGAGTCTTTTATTTTAAGCGTTTAAACGATTATTTTTTTCTGTATGAAAAAATGAATCCTTCGTTCAAAAAAAGAGAACATATTGGGAATTATCATTTATTTTTTCCAATTAACGTTTAATTCTTTTATAACAGTTGTTTCCTATATTTAATTAAATGACGCCTTTCTATAATAAATAACAGTAGCACATTGTATATTATATTTTTTTATTCATCATCATCATCACTTCATGGATAGGAGTTCTGCTATTCCGGCCTCATGACTCCCGCCACCGTGTGACTGGCCTGCCTACAGATCATCTTCCAGCCGGCTCATACTCATAAGCCAACTGCGGAAAGCGGGTATTGTTCATTTTTTCTAGATGCTTTTTCCAGCAATTTCTATAATTATGAATGAGTGTTCATTTAGGGAAACTATATCAAGTTCTCGTTTAATATACTCGTTTCTTATATGATCTTGTCACGTATATCCCTTTACCGATCTCAAATAGCTATTTCAGCAGCCTGTACTTGGCACCAGTCCTTCTTCCTTATAGTCCAGGACTCGATGCATACAGGAGTGTTGGTACTTCCATTGTCTTACAGAATTTGATACTCTTCTCTTGTGTAGCTTTTGTTAACAGTGCCCTCTCAATACTCCACATATAGTTTGGAACCTACCTCGTTTATTGCTGAGATCATAACTACCTCTATAAGAAAGATTACAACCAAGGTAACTGAATGTAGAGACCTGTTCTATGAGTTGGTCATTTTTTTTTTTTATTATTATTAATTATTTTTTATTATTAATAAATATTAAGAACATTTAATATAACACCAATTGGGGTTTTCAATCAAAAAGATATTTTGAAAATCATTTTTATTATTATTTTTTTCAACAACTTAGTAGCTTTATTATGAATGGCATGCAAACGACACGTCATGTGTGTCTGCAGGTTTCCTGTCAGGGACTGTCCCTAGTTTTTGAATCCGATTGTCGTAGGAGTTCACGGCAACCCCAATTAAGACATTTTTGTGGTAAGCTTCCCACCAAGTAGTGAGGAAACGTGACGTAATCATTTTGTCGAATCTTACGCTCTGCTTCTATTTTAGGTAGGGCTACATCTCTATTTTAAGTCAACTACAAAAACGATAGTAGTACCCTTATGTTTCCGCTCGAGTTACGCTTCCAACGTCATCTCTGCCGGCTTTAAAGTGATCTTCTGGCTTTTACTTCTTCCATTTTTTCCAATGTGTACAGGTTTCTGTTCTTCTTCATCTACAGGTCAGACCTTGACGCCACAACCAGGAACTCATTTCAATAAAGCCTACCTCCGGCTCTCCACACATCGTCCAAGTACTTTTCATCGGCCAGTCATCTCTTTCTGACTTTTCTAACAGTTTTTCTTCTAAAATCCATTAGCGTGTTCACACGGCTTCTTCTTTTTGTAAGTTTTCTCTTTCAGTTTCTTTCGTCACTTATGTCCTTTATAAAATGAATATTTGTGTTTCACCCTATCTAACTTGTCTTTACCTACGTTTTTTCAGGCAGTTTCCAGTATCTACTCTTCATCCTGTTCTTGTATTTTCCCCACAACACTTTGTACTATCTGATTTGAATACATTTTGACTACCGTTCTGACCACTAGTCGTCTAGTATTCAGCAACCGAGATGCTATAATGACGTCATCTGTTCCGTTTATTACAGGACTTTTATATTTTCCAGACAACCATTAAAGGATTGTACGATGACTGACAGTGCATCCGTAGGCCGTAAGCAGAAATCCGTATCCTACGTAAAGGCTGTAAATTATATTGGTACGCTGCCATCGGGTAGGCCAAAAATAAAGCTGTCATGTTGGAAATTCACTGATTTAATACGCACTCGTGTTAGTTGAACGTTTGTAGTTAACGTTAGTTAAAAGTATTGAGAAATGTTTCCGTTTATTAATGGCATTTGGATTCGTCGTCTAATTACATAACAGATGCTACAAAACAGATCACGCGTGACAACAGATACTCCGAGGGGAAATGTTCCTTCTCCTGAACAAAGGTATGTAGGACATATATAGGCCTACTTATAGGATAAACTGACTACCCACGTTAAACCACCAACTTCTCAGATAAACTAAACGCTCTTTTTTTGTGTAATTTATTTTCTCCGTTATGCTTTTAATTTCGTGGTTAAACTGGGTGAAAGCGAACTCTTCATTCATGGATATGTTTGACCTCTAGCTTAATGCTGACCAAAACAACCATAAAAAGACGGTATTCTAGACAGGAGTTCACTCCGGTTTGAAATAACAGGAATGAATTTATGTGGAAATATGTTATCACAAATGTAAACGTAGACAAAGATCGCACACAGCGGCTAGTGCATAAATCCATCTTTCTCTCATGTAGCCCATTACAGGCTAATGCCAATGTATTGTCACAGAGGATATTTGTTTCATGAGCGCTAAGATCTTCTGAAATTAATTCATCTACACATATCTGATTTTATCATGTACTAGACTCACTTTCATCGCTGATTTTTACAGTGGATTTTTTCAGACCTGTATATTAACTGATCAGTATTGTATAATTCTATTGTGTAGGCCTATCTGTCGTATTGAAGAATTCCAATTTCCGTCTCTAACATAAGTTACCCAGGGCTCTGACTTTTACTTAGTGATGTGAGGGTATCCGATACAATGAGAACGAATTGCCTGTGCTAGAAATTATTCCTGTGTCTCTTTCACTTGGATCCCACAACATTCACTATGTGAATGTAAAATGAAAATCCATCCATCCATTTGCGAGAGCTCATCCATCCATCCATTCGTTCCACGCAGCCACACCAGATGTGGCAATTCGTATATTTATGGTACCTAAAATTATATTTTCAACATAAATTTGTCTCGTGATATCATCATTTTTAAAGCACTGGCGACTCGACACCCCGCGAGACTTTCTCTATGAACTTTCTTTATAAAAATATAAAGCGAAAAATAATTAAGGTACACATAAATTTAATCAAATGAGGAAGAAACGTATCCGCGCTTTCGATTTTGGTTGAACAGGTCATTCCAGTCGTAAACAGCATTTATCATACGGTGTCGTTTACTGTGACAAACTGGAACTTTTCCACTTTCCAGCCAGTTTTCAACAAAATAAGAGGAAAAATGAAAAATAAACTTCGGAATTGAAGGAGCGTCAGAGACAGGAGCCTCCAGCCATCCATCAGAGAGGATGGCCTCTCTTAGACCAGAGCTGTTAACACACGAATATTTATTTAATCACACCATCCTTCGTTCTCCCAATTTCCCTTTGGCGAGTCTTCGAACCTGAAACCATCCTCCAGAGGCAGACTTCAACGTGTGGAGGACCTCGCCGGTCAACAATTTACTTTTCGATTACAGATATTGGTGTGGTCAGGTGGCGAAATCTGTGACACCGGAATAGCGATTAAAATCGCAAACCGAAACGCATGAACAAATCAAGAACGCTTTTAATGTTCGCACAATTAATTTTTGTTTCTGTAGCAAATAAATCGAAACGTGAACATATTTCTTCAAAGTAATACACAGCACGATTGTGTACAGAGCACTCTTTCATTGAAACGTGTGTAGTAAGTGGTGAGATATGGTGTACGCATGTACGAGGGTGGGATATGCAATGGTATGGGAACACATGTGGACGCGACCTTCCTGCTTGCTTTCTTCCTCGACTCAAGCCCTCGTTTAGTCTGACTTGTGTTCAAAACACGCTCACTCTCGCGCGCGCGCACGAGCGCGAACACATTTCTGAACACAGCCAACCGACATTCACCGTCGGTGTATAGAAATAATTTCATTCAATTCGCAACAGTAATTTCATTTGCTCGCTGCTTAGCGTTTGTACTAAAGAACAGACAATGTGTAGTTAGTCAGATGTTTAGTTAAAGCTTTATGTTCGCAAACTCTATGACAAGCGTAAGTGCATTAGAATGACTTAAACTGACGTGATTCCAGGAAGCGCTGCACTCGACGAGAGGAAACAAAAGGGATACAAACAAGACGTGATTTACATATCCAAGAGCGCGGCGCGCGCACTCGTCTCACAAGCACACACATTAACTCTGCGTACCACGAAGAGACACAACGTTTGGCTATCAAAACAGAACTTGTTTACCATCAAAACTTCCTTGGTTACCAAAACACAAGCCCCGTTTACTCGATACGGTTGTACCGCGAGCTATCTCGCCGTGAAGAGAATTGATGTCACGCTTATTCGTCAGTGCTCTGTCAGAAGCAGTGTAATAGCTTTACAGGAAACCCACAAAGCTTTGTAGCCTGTGTAATCGATTAATTATTCTTCGTCTTTAATGAAGACAAAACTAATTACCTTTTCTACAGCACTTATCTAGCGGAATCAATAATATTTTTCCTTTTAACATGTCTGGAATGCCAATTAATTGCATCGTATCATCTTCGCAGGTACGAAAACATTTGAAACTCTCTAGCGTGTTGTCGATAAGTCACTAGTGGTGACGATTCTAGAGAACTTACACGTCTGAAATCATGTAATCTCGGCTACCGGACGATTGTAATCAGCACACAGTCTACAGCACAGTAGAAGCAGTAATACTGCTTCGGCTAAGAGGACGACAGTCGGAAAACTCTGATGTAACAACGTGTTATTAAGAGTGTTGCACTTTCCGACACTGTCTCTTCGCACCGGTCATATTGTACCGTTTTTGAGTCCACGTTACCGCGGCGTTTCCACAATTAGCATTCATCAACTGCAGCGTCTCATTATCAATGGAGCCGGCCAGTCGTGTCGTCGTCATTCTGCCGTCGGTGTAGCAGTTGCATAATTATTTACACAAGCATGTCAACAACGTAACTGCACTGATGAGAAATGAACAAAATTAATTACGACTTTTCACAGTGGCTTTGATGCCGACAGGTAAACGGTTTAATTAATGGAGCTATAACGGGTTGCGGTAGGTCGTGTGTTTTTTTTAAATTTCCCGGCATTTCAGATTTAAGTGTTACTTTTAACTGACGGTTACAAAAGAACCGCTTCTTCTTATACATTTATTTTCCTTTCTTAAGGCGACGAAAGAATTGACATAATTAATTATGAAATAGCTTCCCTTAACTAAATCAAAGCGATCACCTTTACTGACGTTAGATGTTACGAAACGAGGAAGGAATATCGCAACACGCCTCAGCGATCATATCAATCAAGGTGTGGAACTCACGAAATAATTTTTTTTTACTTTTCACGCTTCCTCGTGATTTTCTTTACTTGTCTCTTCATAAAACGGAAGTAGGTTTTTTGTGTTAAACTTTATTGTTGTTCTAAATTTTATATTTACTGTACTTCATCATCATCATCTTCACATCATAGCATAGGCAAGGTGCTACCTGTTCCGCCTTCAAAGATCCCTCCCAACCATCTCTTCCTGGGTCTACCAAACACATGTGGCCTACAGGTTTATATTTCCAGACTGGTTTGCTCAATCCTGAATATGACATTCTTTTAAAGCGTTCTTTCCACCGTTGTTTATAATCTTTTAATCTTCCAGTAAAGTTAAAAAAACTTGTAATTCTTCTCTTACGGCCTCATTCTTTAGAACCCGTTTGTAAGTTTACCTGTTAGTAAAATTTACCAGAAACTTTTGTTTGTAAACCTTTGTCTATCTGATGTAGGTCGTAATGTTCTACAGTTATTGTGTAAATTGTATGTTTCTAAATTATGATTGTTTGTTAATACCAGTAGGGAGTGAAACATGGTAAAAATAACTTTTAATAATTACGAAATGAACACATCCCCTAATCTGTTTTAGTTATAGGTAATATATTACTTTGCTATATGTTGACTGCTATAGGTATAAACAATTTATGTACCAATCTAATATCAAATTGTTGATTACTGTTTGTTTAATTAATTAAAATATCATTACATTTAGTAATTTAAATTGTAATACTGTATAAATTAAGTTCTCTCATACTACAATTTGCTCGTTTTCTTAAAAATAATTTGAAGATCTAAACAACTATCATAAGTCTTCACATATAAAATGATACATACATACGCACGCACACACTCACATACACCAACACGTTCACCCAAATATTTAATTGTTTCGTTATGTTTGATATTTCTATTGTATTTCATACACAGGTCCTGAAGATGACAAGAAATACTGTCGAAACGTCGACGCAAAATAGCTAAAATTTGTATTATTGACCGATCCTCACTAACCATCCACTTAAACAATCATAATGTTTATCATAGCCAATATCATTTCCCAAGTTAAAATAGCTCACATGTTTTACAATTTGATCATTAATTATTATTTTTGTTGTTATTGGTTCCTTGCCTCGAAATGCCATTACCTTTGTTTTTGTAGTGGAGATTTTCGTACTGTATTATTTGCAAATCTGATGAAGCTTAAAAACAGATTTTTGTAAACCAGATTCTGTACTTTGAATTATAAGCAAGTCGTCAGCAAATAACTGCACATTCAAATATCTGTCTCGTGATATCTTAATACCAGAGTTCACTAGATGTTTCCACTAGATATTTCACTGTATTTCCACTGGTAAAATACGTGTAGGCTACACGATTGAAACTCTGACCCCCTTTATTAAAAAAGGTGATTGAAAGATCTTATTATCTGGGAAACATCTAATTTGGATAGAAACCTAAAGCTTACAGTACTACGCTACGAGTTAATTGTACATATCTCAAAAAATTGCATTTTTAATTATTAAAAAACGTCAAATACAAATTAATAATGTACACAAATATAACGGAAACGTAACTCAAGAAATTTTAAGTCTCCTATAAACGACTTCTGTAGAATCCGTGGGTGAGTTTCACGGAAACAATTAATTTTAAGCGCTTACGGACAAGTATTGTTACGCACTTCAACGAAGCAAAAAATACGGTAACTTGGCTTTTAGGTAGAGCCACCTCTCCCCTTTGTCGAGTGTCTTCATTGTAACGCTCTTCCCTATAAATTACTTCCGAACAGACGGCTTTAAGACTTCATAAACTCTGTGTTGTAAAAACAGATACCTGAATTTGCACTCAAAACCCAGTTCTCTGAAAACGTACAGTTCCTTGAGAATTGATAACAAATACGGCATGTAGAATAGGCTAATATTCGGCAAAAGTAATGATGCGATCTCTATGTTTCGCTGGATTCAGCAGTGCAGCAGTGTCTGTTGTGTGTAAATGTGTATAATTTTCCTCACCTCTCGCGTACATGTGCGATGTATACTCGTTCTCTCGCAGAAGGAAACAGACTTTAAGCCAGTTACGAGAGTTATAATTACCAGAACCTTCAAAGTTCTTTTTCAAGAAACGAAAACTTGTTCGTGTAAACTTTCGTTCAGTTTAACACCTAAGCGTCGAAGAAACTTCTGTACAGGTTTAAGTTCTAGTTATGTTTAAATAAACAGACACTTGTAACGCTCTGTTTTAAAACGCGCGCCCGTGCACGCACGTACATAACAGATGTGAGGAAACTTGGGACACGTTTAATTACCGAACGGGGCACGTATTGTTCCTTATAAAGTAAGTTCCCTTATCTGGGTATACGAACCGTTTATGTCAGACCGGGACTGCAGGCCGTAACGCGTAATGTAAAAATTATTCATATCGTTATGTTGTGAGGGAGGCGAAATTAACGTCATAACTATGGTGGCGTAACTTAATGCACGACGCACGTTAACACGTATATTACGATCACCACTGAGTGCAGTACTCCAGCAGTTCCCGTCTTCATGAAACACGTTGAAATAAAATTAAGTTTACCAGACATCACGGTCCTTTTTAACACTGTCCTGGCTATTCTGGCTGAAAACTTAAAAATGTTACGGTTTTCAGTTTTATAAATATTTATTTTACATAGGAATCGTGGTTATAACCCAGAATTACAGAATTTGCGTGTACAACTTATGATTTAAGTGACAAAACTGACCTATCCCTATCGATACAAACCGTCACAGAGGTCTTAATCAGTTTAAGATCAGTGCCGATCAACGTGTACTGATTTAAAAAAAATACTCTGTGATAAAATTGACCTCATAAAGAAGCGTCATTTGTCAGAAAAGTAGGCTACCAGTAACAACAGTGGACGGGCTTTATAACCAACGCGTACATCGTTTCTATTTACCTAGGTACCAACTTCGGCTGGCTGGCGTCCTGAACTCGTGAATTTGAAAGCTGATTATGTCCTGATTTCGTGACCAAAAATACAGTAACCTTAAACAAAATGCACACGTGGAGCGTGAGTACGTTGGTAAGGAACGACTAGTCTTCCAGATAATGTATGTGATATGTTTAACATTATCGAGTATGCAAATAATATAAAAATATCAACGTAGTAAAGTGTAACAAAACGTAATGCTATAAAATGTATGTATATATAATTGTGACGGATGAAAACATAACAAGCATGGCAAACACAAATTCCGAAACAGCAACAGAGAACGTTGTGAACGGTGGGAAAACCTTGCAGATTAATTTACATGAACCATGCTTGATGACTCATCGCTTTTGCGCTTTCAAGTGTGTGTCTGTGTGTGTGTGTGTGTGTGTCTTTCAAAATTTTCAGCTTTGATACACTTTTATACATAGATTGTATTGCAGTTTTTATCTGGAGGAAACTTCAGAATTACGAGTCATTCTAAAAAAAAAATGTATATACATATGGTATAATATAAACAACTGAATATATTAGAAAATTTAACAGATAACTCGAGTCAACTCGGTACCACGGACAGACACGACACAAATGTTAACGATACAAGGAATTATGTGGTATAAATGAATTCGTTAACAACACATCGTATTGTCCTAACGCTTTAATTAAATATAAAACTGTATATCTATTCTGATACCGTCATAATATTCAGACACTAAGTTGTACTGACGCTTCACGACAATTGCTGTAAGATTTTTTGTGTGGTCTACTGTAAAATAAACAGTTCTCTACGAACCTACATTACTGAATTGTAACGAGGCCGATAGTATTGTTTCAACGGCAGTAAGTTAAGATTCTGTTACACTCAGGACAGTGAATGCGCAAATACAAAATCTATGCAATTCGCGTGTGTATTAAAACGCATTACACTTATACCGAAACAGGCATTGCATTTGCTGTACCCTCGTCTTGGAGTCGTTCCCGCACCACCAGCTTTTCCATTACCCTCCATCCGTCAAGTCACGAGTCCTTTTGTTCTCGGATAACTTTCACCTACTGAACCTAAAAAAAATCATAACTCTGCACGAAACGTCCAGAATAATCTAATATAGGCCTATCCAGTGGCGTATCTAATTGGGCCTTTCGGTCGAGTCAGCTTTACACAAAAGGAAAATAAGTTAAGGTTAATCGACATTACTATCTTTAAAGTGGCTGAAAAACGTGTGATAACATCCTGAAATCAATTCCATTCAAATAAACGGTAACGACACAAGAAAAATACGCGTTTTTGAAATATTGTTTAGAGATACTTACTGAATTGATTTTCTATATTTCATATTTAAAACGTATACGGAATTGCTGTGTAATAAACCTGTTTGTATAGCCTATTTAAAAACGAGTTACTACTATATTAGCGTACTCAGCTAAAAATAAATAAATAACAAATAAAAACCCCGCCTAAAAATTAGGAGATTAAGTCAATTGTTTTCGACCCTCTGGGAGAAGGGTCCTGGTCCTGTTCGTCCCCCCCCCCCCGTAAATACGCTCCTGGGCCTATCTATCATACACAAACTAACGCCAGAGGTACGAACACGTTCAGTCGTCAATTTCCTGTTTGTGTTTGCGGGCTTGTGTACAACAGATTTTCAGAAATTCGTAATACGATTGCATCATAAAATCTTAATAACAGCGCTCGATGTCTACGTTTTATTGCATAATCATCATTATGAGCTGTAAACCTCCGATTTTGTCGCGTGACGTGAATCACTAATAAATTTGTCTACTGAAAAAGTTTGTTATCAGAGGAACTACGTATGATAGCATCTTGTTTATTCACCTTAATCAAGGTCTTATCCTTAATTATCTTAATTTTCATTGTTTTGGACTTTCCATCCAAAACTTATCGCGTATGTTTAACCACTTTATTGAGTGTTATTTTTAAGATTTTTAATTCAAAGATCGGAACGATGTAACAAGGCACAGAGGAATCGAAAACCAAAAAAGTTTGTTAAATAAGTTGATTATTAAAACAAACAAATTGTTGAATAAACAGACCATATTTTACCATCAGCAGCTACAATATTATTTTCTTGAGAGTACTGTGTTAAGTTGAAGTGTGTTGATTCAGAATGCTAGTTTCGGACTGCGCTGGTCAAAGATGAAACGCCCACAACACCAGCATTTTGTCGATACGTTTGTGTGTATGACGTGTGTAGACAATCGACTCTTTCACTATCGATGACGTGCTGTAGGCCTATTACACGAACATGCTGCAGAGGGCGTGATCAGGCTTTATACGTTCCTATCGCTTCGATACATGCTTACGCATACGGTAAGTTTGTAAAAGCTTTATTTACGTCTTAATGAGTTTTTATTCAAAAATTAATTAACAATATAGTCAGTATCTCACGCATGCGGAATCGGATTCAGTCTGACCTTAGATGTATAGTAGCGAGGGTTTTATTTATGTACGTTTAAAATAGTATACACTAGGTGCCTTTTTTTGTGTTG
Organism: Magicicada septendecula; assembly: GCA_034769895.1. Classification (NCBI taxonomy): domain Eukaryota; kingdom Metazoa; phylum Arthropoda; class Insecta; order Hemiptera; family Cicadidae; genus Magicicada; species Magicicada septendecula. The sequence continues at coordinate 163,323,721 of CM068371.1, read as the reverse complement.
GGCCACCATTTATAAAAGGAGCCGACGCGGCCGGCGAGCGCCACAGTTATCCAGTGCGGTTAACAGAAGGTCACTGACTCCGCGTAGATTGGCGAGCGGCACACGGCATCAGCTATCGTTTTACCCTTGTAGAGAGTCCACCTGCCGGCGTCGCGCCTGCTCTCCGGTGTAGGGTTGCATCCGGCGACGCTCGGGCTATTTTAAGAAATGACAAATTTGGACGAAAGAACGTCTAAACACTAGAGGGAGGGAGAGCTCCAAGTCAAGACGAGGGCGAAGGAGTGAGGGGGAATACGTTAACCAATGAGAAGACACTGGTCCATTTTTAGCATGTTCAGAGCGGCTCGTTACCTTCTTGCCGAGGGTTGAGCGTTTTCAGTCGGAAGCCGTCTAGCAGAGTGGAAAGTGTCACAGCATGGGACAAGTGTTTAGGATATTACGGTGACAACTCGGACGACGGACGGACGGACCAAAGAAGAGGAGTCACACGGAGGATGCCTTTGCGCGAGTTCCGTGCTTCCTTACTTCCCATAGTGCTGTTCATACGTATGGAATGTAAAGAAGTATGGAGCCTTCGCGGGCAAAACTACAGGGAATCGTCGCCGCCGCCGGCCCGGCGCAACACCGTTTTGTGAATTCACTCAGCAGTGTGTCTACCGAAGAATGTACAGTGTAATTTAGTTTTTAGTTGTCGAAGATAATGCAAAATACATACACTTACAATTCACACACAGAGCAGCACTAGAAATTAAGATCAAGTAGGGGCTCAAAATTTGTACCGAACTAATTCAAATCAGTCTGGTTTTTATCATCAAATTATCGTAACTAGTCTTTCGACAATCAAAACCATTTAATGACATTTGCTACAAGCCGTATGGTAGGCGTTTACCACCGGTTCATTCAGTCTATAAAAATAAAATTAAAAAAACGTGCACACTGTGATAGTGTGATAGTTAAGTTTCGTTATGGATACAAATAAGTATAATTTTACAAACACAAGGCGAAAACGAAGCTGGTTGCGAAAAAAAATGTAGACGGTGAGCTTGAACGTTATCTATATTTAGACCGGAATGAGGTGCAGAAATGCGAATTTAAAACGATGTGCGTAATATTGTATTATTAGTTTTACCGTAACAGAAAAATTCCGAAATATCTAGCAACTGGTACCAGGTGAGGCGCTACTCTTTTCTCGTTTTATCTTGTATTAATACATGTGTAATAGGACACTCTGCAATATTGCATTTTATTGATAACTCGAGTTTAGACGTGCGGATTGGTAAGAGCACAAATCGGTTCGTCAAACCAGTAACCACTTCGCTAATCAGAGTTCGCAGTTTCAAAGTCTATTTTTAACTATTCTATTTTCAGTGACTTTATGGTTACCCGCCAGTAAAAATGTACCACGAGCAGTGTTTTACAGACAAGTCTTTTGAAACGCTTTCCGTGGACTCAAGTTTCATTTACAAAAATAATTTAGATAATGCTGTGCCAGTTCAAGACGTCAAGTGAACTTCTGAGACTACACTTTACAAGCGACGGAATCTATAACTCGTTATGATATGCGAGTTGCGGACTCACTTCCATGTTCGTCACGTGTGACGTAGCACAGAACGGCAAAATGTAAATGTTTTAATTTCGCTGACTAATGACGCGCTGTTAATTTTATGACTAACGGGTTTAATTTATTCTGGACAGATAACGCGTCCGAGCCCTGGTAAAATTCGTGTCATTCGTTTTCACTGACCAATAATTTATGCCGATTTTTTTTACCCATTATCGTCCTACGTGTGCAGTGTGTCACGTAGCTTTTGCAATTACACACTGACGTGTACATTTCGGTAAATTTTAAATGAAATAAATGTCATTAATATACTCTGGTATTTACAGTGTAAAAGAATTATAATTTTTGGAGTTTAAAACGGTGCCAGGGAAAAATTATCTTAAATTTCTTCAAAAATAGTGTCTGTAATAGCTCGGGATCTGCTCTCTCTCTCTCTCTCTCTCTCTCTCTCTCTCTCTCTCTCTCTCTCTCTCTCTCTCTCTCTCTCTCACCCCTCCTTTCCCTTTTTTATTCCCCCTCTCACTCATTCTTTCACTCCGTTACAATAAAGAAATTACGATTAGCACTAGTCTTGGTAAAGATGACTAAATTAAACCAAATTGGAAATTTATAAAGTTACGTGATTAGGAACAGACGAATAAATAACGTAATCGTATCGAGTCTACCAGAGTAAAATAAATATCTGAACGTTTAAAAACAACATTAAAACAATACAGTTTTCTCGCTGTGAGATCTTAATCACGGGATCTCATAATCACTCGGAAATTTAAACAGATTTTACAAAAGTTTTATTTTTAATGAAACAACTGCTGTGGCGGTTAAGACAAACTAACGGTGTAAATTTACAATTAACTTAAAAGCAGAAGGAGGCACACAAGTACTAAGAAACGTCGGCTCTTTCAAGCGCTCCTCCCTGCTGTATTATTTAAGTACGAATATTGTACAACACTTTAATATTATTTCGCAGAGGTTTATAGCAACCTAACCTATAAACAGTGATTATACGTAATGGTTCCGGTCCTTCAATTATATATAGCTATATGTAATTACTACGTACAAACGCGAGCGGCCGTTGTTTATTAGCGGTATAACTCTCGTTGATTCACGCCGCAACTAGCTGAAAATTTAATACACGCATTTTAAGCATTTGTTAACAAAATACGGTACACATGTCGCTTGATTATACGCTCAAGATAATACAAAATTAATTCGTTATTAAAAATATGTATATGCACGTATATTCAGATAGTATCAATTACGTTCGTATCTTTTTTTGTTACTAGTTAATAATCTATAGAGCACGCTTAACTGCCTTCATTCGTTTATACTGGCGTCCGGTTTTTATAATTTCTTATAAAGCGGAGGGCTGAATTGGGCTTGTTTATTTATAAATCCTTTGATTACTGAGCGTGTTTACTATAGCTTATTCGAAGAAAAAATTGTATTCTTCCCCTCGGGTGTGTATAAAAATAATTGATTTGTACTATTAGTTTCGGTAACAAATTCTTTTAATTGAGGCTCTGTTATAGTCACTATGTTGATATTAAACGCTGTGATTTTAAATATAACGGATATACCGAGTATATTTTTTTCAATAAAACTGAAATTTAATTTGCCTATTTTATAAACACACAACACACATTAAATAAACATTAATTTAATTGATATTTTTATTTATGCCTAATAAATAAAAATTTATTTTATATATAATTAAATGTCATATTAAGTACGCATATAACACACAAGACAATATGAGCGTACGCACATAAAGTAATCAGCAGCTGTACTGTTCTATCAAACAAAAGGCTAAAAGTAATACGAAAAATGCAATTCCGAATTAAACAGGAATTATTTCTATCAAGTGTTGATTTTAGCTGATCAAGTAGGCCCTACTATGGACATATTTGTGCATAATTTTTAAAAATTTATCTTACAAAACACAAAATAAAAAAATTCGGAAAATAATTAAAACATGTATAATGTACATACATATAAAATATATTTAATTATAACATAAACTGTAACTCATTAAATCACCGGCTATTAAGTACGTTGGATGTCCTGTATTCTGTGGCTGAACATTAGCCTGCTGATTTTTTATATATAGACTTTTTAGCTCACTGACAGTAATGTAATATTTATAACGCATAACGAATTTTCAAACTATATGTCCACAAATTATTTTAATAATTTTATTTTAAAGAACTGAAATAATAACAATAAATTAAAACAACTTTTTATTTTACGTTCAACTAGTAATCTTAAATCACACACACGCGCGCACGAGTGACAGTGCTGATCTTCCTAATAAAATACTTTAATCAACTTTATTTTTAAGCAAACAAAGGTTACGTATCTCAACAAGTGCAATCAGACATCCCACTGTTGTTTATTCACAGCAGTTATCAAATGTACAATAAATATGTACAATTTCATAGACGACAACCATTTATAGAACTTGAAACATTTACCAAACTGCAAAAGTAACGAAATTATTTGTACTTCAAATATTTACAAATTTTCGATCTTATGGTGTCAGTTGTGTCATAACTTATTTTTTTCAGTCCATTACCGGACAGTTTTTTTGTTTATATTTTTTTAAGTTTACAAAGGATACTTTATGTGCGTACACATAAATTAATTAAGCGATAATTGTTTTATGATTAAGTGTGTTTAAGCGTATAGAGTCATGGTACTTGTAGAAAATCAGGCAATAAATACTGCCTTATGAGAAGCTACCAAAGATAGACAAAGGGGGAGAGAGAGAGAGAGAGAGAGAGAGAGAGAGAGAGAGAGAGAGAGAGAGAGAGAGAGAGAGAGAGAGAGAGAGAGAGAGAGAGAGAGAGAGAGAGAGAGAGAGAGAGAGAGATAAATTGCTATTGTGTTACGATCGACTGTTACTGTTTATATTTATTATACGTACTCATACCAAGTTCTGTTAATTTATTGGAAATTATAAACTTCAAGGGTTACAAGTAACAACTGGATGACAGCGAAGAATATTTGTCAAAAAGTGAAAAAGCCCGTAGTATATTTTTAACTGTACATTCGTAAGTTGTGTTACGAAAAACATACGCCTGGCAGGGGTGTTGATAAAGATCCTATGGTTATGAATGATAGTTCCCTGTGTTTGTAAAGAAAGAAGGCAATTAAATAAGTAACCCTTAATTCGTTAGTGAAATTAAGTCAAAAAAACATTCAATAAATGGAGGTTTAAAAATTTATTTAGATAAGTGAAAATAACATCTGTGGACTATTTTATATTTATTATATGTACGCCTAATCATACCAAGTGTTGTTAATTATTAGAAAGTAAAAACTTCAAAGATTACAAGTAACAGCTGGATGACAGCGAAGAATATTTGTCAAAAAGTGAAAAAGTCCGTAGTGTATTTTTAGCTGTACATTCGTAAGTTATGTTACGAAAAACATATGCCTGGTAGGGCGATTGATAAAGATCCTATGTTTACGAATTATAGTTCCCGTAAAGAAAGAAGACAATTAAATAAGTAACCCTTAATTCGTTAGTGAAATTAAGTCGAAAACCATTCAATAAATGGAGATTTAAAAATTTATTTAGATAAGTAAATATAACATTTGCGGACAATTAACTGCTCTTTGCTAAGAATGTGGCTTCTGATTAAGAAGTTTATATTGTTTCCAAGTGTACTGTAAGTGATTGTAAACCGAGGTGACCAGAAATAAAGTTACTGCACACTGTGGTTGTGTTTCTTCACTTAACAACGTACACATACCCAGCAACACTCACGACAACAAAAATCATATAGTTTGCCACATGTCGTTGTTAGTAATGTAAAACATGTGTTAATAAAGCAAAAACGAACAAGGGAATGTATTCGGATCTATTCGCTTCATAGCTCGGCCCTTTCTTATAATTAATAAAGAAACTCTGATACGTCAGACTGTTTGAAAAGAATTATATTACAGTGTAGCTTATACGTTGTTTTCATGTCAAACGAAAAGTTAATACAGAAATGATTACGCCGGCGTATCTGCAGGTACGTGATTCGTTTGTTCAGAAACGGGGTATTAACGAGCAAGTTAAGGACAGATTTTTACGATCTGAAAAACGCTTCCCAGTGATCTACAACATTCTGTACACCATCAAGGGACTGTTCAGTACAAAACTGCAAAACTGGCGGACCTAACTTGACCAGTTACTTAACACACACACACACACACACTTCCTCCTTACTATTCCCCTTGACAGCCAACGACGTGGACTACAAATCACAAGTCAGTATGGTCACATTTAAATACATCTGTTTACAAAAAAAAACAAAACAAAAATTCTTTATTTCAATGCAACCGCTGCCCATTCCTCCCCAAAGCCAATGGCGGAGTCCCTCCAAAATTTCTATCTCACCCCCTTGAGTTTTACCTTCAGCCTATGCATCATTTGTAATTAATAACTATTGTAAATCTTTAAAATATGTAAAATATTTATTTTTAGTTACTGGAAAAAACATTATATATTTAACAGAAATCAATATAATATTATTAATACTCTACTGGAATCTAGTAAGAGCTGTATAAAAAATTCAATGAAATTTCAATATAAAAATTTTAAACTCTGACCACTTCGTTTCAGCTTTCAGTGCCAAATTTGTAGTTTTACAGTTTTTAAAATTTTGTAGTTTTGTTTTACAGTTTTTAACACTTTATTATGAAAAAAAAACGCTTTGATTTTTGTAATATTTTATTTAAAAAAAAGCTTTAATTTGGTTAAAGAGGAAGAATAAAAAAGAATTAAAAATAAACACAAAAGAAAAGAAATAAACATAAACTAAAAATAAAAGAAATAAAAATTGGGAAATAATGTTTACTTTTATATGATTACGTAAAATTGAACATCATTACTGGAAATGAAAGGATCATCTATATGTTGAAAGGACCTACGTTTTGTTTTGTTTGAACATTGTAAACAATAAATTATATTAATGATTTCGACATTTTGAGCTTACTTGAAACCCTCCCCACAAAATTCTGATGACGCAACTTGCGCCCCTTACGGACACCCCCACCTCAATCGATTTGGCCTGATACAATTAAAAGTCTTTACAACACTGTAGAAAACAATAATAGTATGGGAACACTATTTATGTGAACAATAAGAAATACTTGGAAGTTGAAAACACAGTTCTTGTGACGTTTCGTGGTTACAGCCTGACTAGAATAAAATAACTCTAACTAAACCACAGAATCCAAAAACGTTATATTTATGACCGCACGAAGAAAATTCAGTTAGGCCTACGTCTTTTCTGGGGACGGAACTCCATAATGTGACAACTACCGGGTTGAGTTGAGATGACGTTGGTGCTTTATCACTGCTATGATTTTACGTTAAGTAAAATGATATGTTCCAATGTAGTTTATGAACAATTTATGATCACCAATTTGTAAGAAAACATGTAGTTTCTAGAGAAATTTTAACAAAAATTATGAATATTACAAACACACTTTCATAATATTGACGCTGGGGTTTTAATTCACATCGTGAATCTACTGAAGGCGGCGGGCCAAAATCAAAATTTCAACTGACAACACGTTACTAATGAATTTTATTATTATATATACTGGTAAGCCTAAAACAAGTCCCATTAATCGTAAATTGTGAGTGGATGAGTGGATTTTTCACTTTAGTGGGCTACTTCAGACACAACCTACAAGTAGGCTACATTTTGTTTTCGTATCGGCCATCTAAGTACCACATGCCAATTTCAATTCTTTACTCTCTGTTCTTTACTTTTTTTCCAATATTCTTTCATCTTCTCACTGGGTCTCTTCTTCCTGTCTTCAGTCCACTTTGAACCTACGTTTTTATGTCTCCTACCCTTTACTCCCTCCATTTTCAACACTTTTGCCCGAAAAACTTTTCTGTCAATTGCTTCTTCTACGTGTATATTATTTTTTTCTAAATCCTTTTGGACTTCTTTAATCCAACTTGATGTTGACTTCTTCCCCCACAGATATCTAAAGATTTGCTTTGTCAACCTATTGTCGTCCATTCTATATAAATGTCCAAAAAATAATAGTCTTCTTTTTCTCATTGTTTCTGTTATATTTTCTATACTTTGATATATTTCATCATTACTTCTTAATTTCCAACCTTCTGAAGTTTTTCGTGGGCCTAATATTTTCCTAATAATTTGTCTTTTCAATATTTCTAGTTTGTCTAAATTATAATTCAGTGCTAGACATTCACTTGCATATAGGCATTATGGCTTCACTACTGTACTGTAATGCCTTATTTTCGCATTTTTAGATATGCACTTTTTATTTTAAATATCTTTAGTTATACCATATGCCCTTTCCATCTTGTTTATAAAGAAGTACATATTTATTTAAGATATCATTCAAAAATAGATAACAAAAGAAATACCTAAAAAACCTACATCTAAAAATACAACTATCAATGATTCTACTTGATTCTATTGATACAACTATCAATATACAGCCTTTATTTGTTACCGAAATGTAGGTGAAAAACTAGCTAAATTATTTAAAGATTCCAATTAAAAAAAAATCTTTTAACACAGATAATATAGTTTTTAATAAAATGAAACCTAAAACTACAATTAAAATGGAATACATAAAACAGAATCTCCAGATTGCAATACATTTTTACGTAAGCTAAACAAACGAAAAAAGTAATCGTTCCTTGAACACCGCAAAGCGTTTTTGAAACCTATACATATAGCCTAAATTTAATTTAGCCGCACACTGTCTAAATAATGAACATCAATTTCCAGACATTCAAAATGTTAAATTAACAAAAAGCATACACAAAAGGTCACAAAATGAATATATGGGAAAATCTCAATGTGGGAAAATTATTATTATTGGACACACGCAATAATAATAATAATAATAATAATAATAATAAGGTAATTAAGGAACAAATAGCCTACAAATAAAATCAGAACAAAATGATTTATTTAAAATTATAAATTTAATAAAGAAAATATAAGCATTTTAATATAACCATCAAAGCACCTGACTTCATAAACAAACATTACAACAATCGAAATAAAATCGATTAATCGTTAATTCGCAAAGAAAACCTTTGATGATACAGATTACTCTGTGATACGTATGTCAGATATATATATATATATATATATATATATATATATATATATATATATATATATATACCAACACACATAGAAATTAAAATTTGATTACAGAAGTAATAGTTGAATAATATCATAGAATACTGTAAGAAACTAAAGCACCGAGAGTGACTTGAAAAGACGAAAAAAATTGCACAGTAATGCCTCATACTGACAGATTCAGGTCTCATCACAAATCATTATTATTTTTAAAAATTCTTCGTTTTACATCCTCTGAACCTGTAAATTTTTCACCAAGCTTAGTGCAGTTCGATGAAGACTTGACATTGCTGGATGACTTGTTAGGCTAAATTAAAACAGATGTTAATACACTGTACTGCGCTGTAGAAAAGTATTATACTTCTCATTCGATTATATCAGGTGGCGAGCTACCTATTGTTACCACATTATAAAATTATTATAATGTTATATGTGTCTTGTCTTCATGTGAGCCCACGTACTGTCTACTAGCATTATCCAATGAAAAAAGTTAATACGGTGACTGTAATGCAATGTGCTTGCAACTATTTGATTAAAGCAAGTCAGTAATGGTATTGAACCAATTATACGTTGTCTCTTTATTACTACAAGTCTGCAGTTTAATCTCGGGCACGAGCGAAGATAAGGGCTAAAAGTTTGCATCCCTTGGCGGTCGACAGATATAACTAAAAATTAAATAAATATGTAAATAGCTCGCCAACCGTACTATACAGTCGTTCAATATTCTGTGTGTGTAAACGGAAGAACGTTAGGTGGCACGGGCGCGCGCGTGTATGAGTCTCAACGACATAATGCAAGTTTAAACGTCAGAAATGCGCTTGAATTAGACTCTTAATAACATAATATGAATAACCATCCCTCGTTCACCACCTGTGCACATTCAGTCATACAAAATCACTGGCTGTAGCGACTGGCACCCTTCCAACGGAATATTCTAACCGGTGATCAATCTTCTAAATAAAAAAAAAAAACCTTTTCAATTCTGATCTTATAAAACTCTGTTGTACAGATTATTCAATCGCACGACTATTCAAAGTTGAACCGACTTTACGTTTCCTTAATAGAAATCTTTCGACAGGTTGTTCACATCCCATTTGTAGCCATTTTTATTTATTTTTTGCTATTGATTCATTCTTTTTCATATCTCCTAAGTTTTCTTTCTGTGTTACAATACAGATTACTGAATACTGTATATGAATCTCGTAGAATATGATTATAATTTTTATTCTCCTTTGTACATGTATGTTCTTCTACACGTTTGTACATATATTCTGTGCGTGTGTGTGTGTGTGTGTGTGTGCGTGTACGCGTGTAAAAACGCGTGGGCGTGTTAAGCGTTTTATTTCGCTCGACGAAGTACACATTAGAAGTTCGTTAAGTTCCCCATCGCTTCTGTTAAAAAGGCATATTGCTTTACATACCGGTAGACCTATACAATATGAACTTTAAGTAAAAGTTTCCTTAACGCTCAGATCAGGTCCGGGAAGATGCCTTAATACCCCAATGGTTTCAAATTGCACTCAATTATTTTCTTATCACACTTTCTTGTAAGTGGAATGCGAAAATTTTTATAAATTCGATACCGCAGAAAAAAGTCTTTATTTCTTAGAAAAAAAACGGTTTTCACAATAAGTAAGCATTATGATGCCAACACAATTTACACAGCAACGAGAATGTCGTCGAACTAAGAGAGTCGCAACAGGAAACAAGGACGATGCGACGGGCTCATCAATAATATCCAAAACAAGTAAGTCACTAAAATATAATTAATTCGCTGACTTTGTGAAACTTGATCTTCAACTTTGCAGTCCATTTACTTGCCATCCCTTTCCATTTCTAGTTTTCCTTACGCTGTTGTCACACTAGTTTGTTTTATTAATTGCCTAAAGTTAGTTTTATTAATTGGAAGTTAAATCTTATTCATTAATCGACGACACAACTGCGATTTCTTAAAAACACAAAAAGTGTTATCGGGAAAATACACAAAACTGTATCTTCCTCCCAGACTACGGAGTTACAGGTCGATGGTATGCACCGATTCCGACACAACGGTTTGGTGACGCAGAATCAATTATCGCGAAGTACAGGAGATCGTAGGCTACGTGAAGCATCTTCTCATTGTCCTTCTGCACTGCCAAGGATTAGCAACTTTGCCTGTTCCGATTTCACAGGGTATTTTCCGTTTCTTCCAAAGCCTTCCAATGTCTTTTTCACCCTACAACTTATATTTCAATACTGCCTTCGGATTTCGTCCACATTCTCTCCACAAGTAATCGTCACTTTCTCCGGTATGTCGCTATATCGTCCATGAAACGTTAAATTGCCATATGCTGTCGTGTATCACACTTGTCAGTCAATCCATTTAAGTATAATCTTGAAGTGGAAAACTATCCAGTGAAAGTGGAAACGATCAACCCACTGCTTTTAACGTCACCAACTGTGCAGAGGGAAAAGGACCCAAGAACTGACTGACCGGGCCAACGCATAAGGATTCCCTAAAGAGGTTAGATCCCGGCGCCTACTCTACTAAGCAAAAATTAGACTACCTACTTAAGGCAAAAGAAGAAAGACAAATATAGTCTTTTATATGAGAGGTACTATGATGGTGAGTGGATTCTTTAAAATGGTCGCAAAATTCGGCGCATGCAAACTGTGATGATTATTTTTACTAGCGTGTCACAAGTAATCTACCGTTATAATGACAAACTGCATTAATAAATACCTTGCATGCGCGTCACAAATGTTTATGTAGGCCTACACGATTTACCGGTCCAAGTTACACACCATCGGTCCAAATTACACGGAAAGATATTTTGATAAAAAAATTGATATCACATTATTTTTAAATAGTTTATAAAGTATTTCTACCAAATTATTTAAAACACCATAGGTAACGTTTGCCTAGAACATTTGTAGTGTTTTCATTGTACGTGATGTTATGTCTGCCTACTTGAAGTTAAATGGCCCAAATTACATGGACAAGATAATTAATCTACTCTAAGAGCATACTATCGATGACTATGTCACAACGGTCAGGTTCGGATATAGTAAAGGTTATAACTGTCGTTTTCAGTATCGATATCGTCACACTGTAGACAACCTGTGTCAGTATTCGGTGAATCAGAGGCGGATCCAGCAGGCAATTTGGGGGGGGGGAGGAATTACGAAACGTTAGACCATTCTTTAAATACCTAAAGTATAAGTGATAGGAATGAGTGAAGATAAAAATACAGTTTGTTATTATCAATACAATAAGTTTATTAACGTAAAAGTATAAAATCATATCTGTATTTATCAATTCATTGTTATTTTAGTAATGTTCACTTACAGTTTAAAGGGATTTTTGAGTAAAATCATGAACTTGCATAACGTGATATAAATTCCGTGTCATATTTACAATCACAAAATCATTCTACTTTCATAAAACGGCGAAAAAAATTTCGTCTGAAGTGACCTTTTGAGGGGGGGGGTTTCCCCCAATTTGACCCTCCTTGGATCCACGCTTGCAATGAATAACGTATGCAGCTTATATATATATCGTACGAGATACAGCAGCTATCAAGTAAATTGTACGTTGTAACAATCCAGCCCATGATAACCACGAAATTGCAAGACCTACTAAAATGTGACAGTAGAGCAGATTAGAGGCCTGCACAAAGACTCAGACAGCAAACTACGTATGCATTCGCTGTGCAGGGAAGAAGAGAAAGACTTTTTTGCAGAGGAAAATTTTAAAACATACATCCTTTGAACAGTAGTTGGCTGGCACAAGGTAAAAGTTTCCCCCTCTCTTGTGAGGATTAAACTGCACCAAAGTAACATGTTCCGTATACCTGCGCGTTCTCTTTAATGTTCACGTTTATCGTTTCCAATTTTACGTTCCGAATAATCTTAAACATACGAGGAAGAGCATACACTGACACCGTTCGCATACGAAGTAAACTTTGTGGGAATACATAGGCTACTATATCTGAATTTCCTCTGCTACAATGATATACGCTCCAAATATCTTGCGTAAGCGTGTTATACGCGTATGTGTATTTGTAACAATCATATTCTCTTTCTTCTTTATAATTTTGAGATAATGAGCCACATGGAGTACTTTCCACTGCTTTCGTTTTATGCTCCGCATACGCGTACGCGTTAACATAACTATGCGAAATCACGTGTATTGAGTAAAAAACTGAAAAGCAAAAAGAAGCTGAAGAAGGTAAAACACCTACGAAGAATCGAAAAAGTATCAAAGTTAGCATACGAAATGTAGAAATTATAAATGATCTGACGTTTGAATTTCTAGGAGTACAGTACATATTGAACTGGTAGGGACACCTAGAACGTAGTGTAGAGGCATGGTCAGTGAAACAAATCTGGGATGTAAGAAATGAGAAAACGAGATCAGAGGAACGCTTGACTTAAGAAAAACCTGGGCTAAAACGGGGAAAAAAGTGATACTAAAAAGAAAAGGAATAAATATGGGGGGTGTCGCGAGATTTGTCACAGAAAAGGAAGAGAATTGAAGAAATTTGTATAAAAACTAAGATTACTAGTGACTACACACGCGCGCGCGCGCGCGCATTAGTTCGCCCTACGCGCTAAAGGAGTATATTTTAAAAAACAATGCATTACTTTATATTCGTACAACGGAGTCTATAACGTATAGGCTAAGAATTAAAAACCTTTCGAAATATAGGTATGCATACGATCTGACACCACAGTCTGCGGATATCATGAGTATCCCATGCCGAGCACGGTTACCGGCACATCTTGCAGGAGGCTAAGTGTAGGAGGGTGGCGCGGTTCCCGCCGAGCTAGGCAAACGCAGGTCAAGTTAGGGGGTAAGCACATGGCGAACTCAACCAACAACAAAAACTACTGTACTCCACACCACACATGCGACATTGCCTCCACTATTTGTGAAAGCTTATCTTATCAGACTACCACCACTGTAATGAAAACGTTTGTGCTTAAAATCTCACGATTCGTTTTTTTAATTATTATCTCAATTGCAACGTACTATGGACACTTTTTATATTTACACTTTATCTTTAGAACATTTAATGTTTGGACAATTACCAATTAGCATTCTAATTGGATACGAGTTCTACTTCGTTTTTCTACATTTCGACGTCAGATCACTATCACGTGTTTGGTAGGTCCGTCACACTGTTACGTTTAATATCAAGTACAGGGACGCATATATCTTTTCAAATTTGAGTATTGCTTAATGCATATTATATTATTAAATCAATGAATATTCTTAAAACCTCATATTTTAAACAATACACCTACGAAATCTTATCGCTGGTTCCAAAGTAGTTCCGGATGATAATAAGACCGCATTAGTAGATGACAGGAAGGTGAGAGATGCTGCCAATGGACACGCTACATACCGATCTCTGAGAGCATCGATAAATTGAGAACTCTTTCTTGAATGGTTTTCAAGGGACGGTACTCTTACAGTTATTATAGGCTCGAGACTTAAAGGTCCTTTCTACGCGTGCAAAAATCGTGCAATTTTTAATTCCTTCAGTTGAAATGACCGAGTTGAAACTTTTTTTTTGTAACGTTGCCACACTCGTCTGTGATAAATGTCCAAGTTTGTAGACGCAAAGTTTAGATTTGGCAGTTGAATAATTTGTATTTTGGTCTATTGGGTTTTTTTTTTTTGTTAACAATCTACGCAACAAAATTGAAAGATTTGCATTAAAAACTGAGATAATCTATTGTGACATGGGAAAAGTGAGTATGCGGGTACGCATGATCGGGAGAATGGTACAAAAGCTTCAAAGACTCATTTAGTTGTGAATGGATTGACACTACAATAAAGATTGTTGTGTTATATTTCACGAAGAGTAATCACTAGTCGCTCCGGTCAGTAAACAGTAGTTTTAGACCATTTTGCGTCACTTGGGTGATGGCATTCGTGGAAAACATTCAGATTTACGGAAGGACTATTAATTAAACTTGTACCATGGCGATCTTTTCTTCTTTCTGAAAATCAAAAATAAACATGAAAGGACTATGTTTTGCAGTCATTGAAGACGTAAACCGAAAATCGCTTCGCAAACTGAAGGCTATTCCATAACGTGTGTTCTATAAATATTTTAAAAAAAAACTTAGCATAATTGTGTTATATTCCATGCAGATTACTTTGGAAGGGCGATATAAATATAGGTGGATATGCAAACAGCTTTCAAATAAACAAGTACTGTCTGAACGTTTTGATCAAAACTTTGTATACTCATTTCTTCCGCTAATTTTTGGTTACAAAGAGTAGTCAGTTCGGTCCATACCACTGTGGTGCTACTTTCTTGACTGTCTGTAGATCTACAATAGATACACTACAATTCATACAAGGTCCTCAGACGACACAAACCTCGTTAAACCACGTTCTTTGGAAAAGTCTAAACGTGTATTTTTGGAATTTTACTGCGTTTTTGGAATAAAACAGGCGATTACATTCGTAATTCACAAACTACACCACCATAAGGGACCTGGTGGGAAGGGGGGAGAAGCGATCAGGTGTAAGGCAGCGGTGTATAATGATGCCGGGGTTGGGGTTTGTCGTCACCTACGTAATACAAGATTGAGTTACTTGTTAAGTAAGAGAATCACGTTGTCACTTAACGAGACCGATATTTACGCACACAACGTCTTGCTGCTCACTCGCAACATCAACAGCTGCTTTCACTATGCCAGCATAAAATTCGTTTATTTAGAAACTATCGTTATGTAGTTTTCGAGAAAAAGGAAATAGGATTCCAGAGGTATTTAACATCCCAACTGTACAGCCTGTGAAATTTATCTTATAATTATTAGAAAAGTCTTTTTATGATGCAAATAAAAATTTGTTCTTGTCATAGGCTTACATAACAACATAAAATGTTTACTTTTTATAGCATGTCCCTGTGATTACAAATTCTAAATATCAGAATGAAAAACGAATACAAATTACAGTCAATATAAAAAAAAGAATCTTTAAAAGAAAGCTTTTAGGCGGATCCTTATGAAAAGATTAACTCGTCAAGTTAACACCAGGAGACACTTGATCTAAGAGCTGAAACTTGGAAAACAGATGATGATAACAATGATATGTTCTCATTCAACGAATTTCTCCACAAATTTTAAATTGGTACAGAAGTTGTGCAGCCTAGCCTGTCGGTTATTCACGAGCGTCTGGGAACTGCACGAATTGGTGTCATGTGTTAAACGCTAGTAACAAATATACAAAACGTATATACTTTGAATAAATGCTGTCAGAATCAATTGCCATGCAAATATGCTCCTGACAAGGTCAAATCACTTTGACACCAGCTACGAGTACAAGAAAAAAAGCACTCACATTATCTGGAAACTCCCAGTTTTTTGGATGACAGAGAACGATGCCTCACTGTTCGCTGGATGCGGAGATAATTCGTTCACACTGAGCTACTAGAATAAAAACATTAACGTTAACGTTAACGCTAGTATGAGACAGTTTTTTTACCAACAACAAATATTAGGTATTAAAGGACCTCAAGTAACACAGTCGCGTTTGTTTTGTATCCCATATCCTTGGAAAGATTTGAAAAAGAGTTAAATGTCTGTATAGACGTAAACCTATTTATCGGAAGAATCAATAGCGGTGGTGTATACGCGGCAATTGATATACCAGTGACCTTTATACCAGCAAGTTCCAACTGCTTGGCCGCGCCCTTCTCTTTGAAAACAATTTAATATGCTCTATTTATTTATTATAAATACTTTATACGTTAATTACTTGAAAATTTTTAAATGTTCTTTTGAAAAAAGTAAATTTCTTCAATTTGCAAGCTATAGCAGACGATTTCTTCAATTCGGCATATAGCAGATGAGTTTGAAAAAAATAAAATACATGAAAAGAAATTATTAGATGAGTTTAACATAAGATTTAAACAATTTAAAATTCAGAAAAAAAGTGTCTGGCTATTTAATAATCCTCTTTGTACTCTCACTGAAGAACAACCGACTGACATTCAACTAGGATTCTGTGTAGCCTCATATTCTCACGTAGGCTTCCGCGGCCTGCGGATTCTCACGCAGACCTGAGGATACACATTGTAATATGTGTGAAACGTTGTCTTCGACGCGGTCCATCCCGGGAGAAGACTTCAGGTACAGAATAGAATTGTGTGATTTACAAGACGATTTTGTCCTTCCGACTATGCAAGAAATGGGGGCCGGATTTCTTTTAAGTTGTTACCTCGTGAACGATTTTCTTTCGAATCTACGAAATTTCGGACACAAAATGGTGTCGATGTTTGGACGTACATATAACACAATGAAGTCAATCAAGAACCACAGCAGAAGACGCCTTACAGTTCTCTGCTTGACCTACTGAGATTAACAACTCCAGCTCGATTCCTGCTTTACACGCTTCAGCAGATGATCTCAGTTTTCACACTGAAAATATTATGTAAATACACAGTGTTTAATATCTTTCTTATGCCTTAACTGTTATAATGTACCGTTAAAGATATGTAGTAAGATATGGTAAATGTGCAAATGACCTCTTTTTACTTATTTACAATTAACGACTGCCTTTGTTATTTTTACGGTATCTGTCTAACCCCTCTTATACAAATTGATCGCTTATGATGCGCCCCGCAAAAGATTCCTGAGTTTAATTGTGGCCCTCAGGCGCTTCTAAGTTGGAAACCACTGGTTTATACAACGTAAAAACCTAACTCAGTTCAGTGGGTACTGATTCTCCACATCTTAGTAAGTCTAGTCGTTACTTAAAAAAAAAAACTATACATTTTTTAGAACTATTTCGACCCAAGAGATTACAGAAATTAACTTTTTTTAAAATGTAATGATACTGTATTTACAACAGACACACATTCACCAGCCACACTGAACCACGGAGATCTGGCACACAAAGCTGTAGCGTCAGTTTTGAAGTCGGGCCGGACTGAATTCTCTCTTGTCAACACTCATAAATAATTCTGAAGAGACGATGCCTTTTAGAAGCCTCAATCGTAACCGCCACTATCAGTTTAGCATAGAGTTTAGTCATCATCATCTTCACGGATTAAACCAAGGATGGTTTGTTTCGGTCTCAAATAGGCAAAGATTAGAGCTGGTCACTCCAGCGCTTCCTCGGACGTCCTAGACCTCTGCGCCCCCTCGGCTTATAGTTCCAGAGTTGTTTAGGGATGCGGAAGTCATCCATTCGGCAAAGATGTTCCCACCAATTCAGCCGATACTGAGCGATACTGTCGAGTATACTCATAATATTCAGTTCCTGCGTATATCTATGTTTCTTTTATGATCATGGAGAGTATACCCTGCCACGTGCCTGAGAAATCTCATTTCAGCCGCTTGGATGCGTCTGGCCTGGCCTTTCGTTAAAGTCCAGGTATCAGGCCCATAAAGAAATGTGGGAAGGGACATCACCTTGTAGAATTTTAGGCGTGTTCCTTTACTTGCTGACTTAAGGGTTCGCCTAATGGTCCTCCACATAAGGTTGAACTTATGCAACTTATTCACAACGTCGTTGCATGCATTATAAGACACACTGTAGCCCAGGTATTCAAAATTGCTAACTTGTTCCAGGACAGTACCATCTATAACAATTTTTGCCCGTACGGGATCAGTTCCACGAAAAGCCATCATCTTGGTCTTAGTGGATATCTGCAATCCAAAGTCTTTGAAGATTCGATTTAACAAATGTATCCCCATCTGCAATCTGTTTTCAGAATCCGACAGAATAACCTGATCGTCCGCAAACAACAATGTGTCAATTGTAGAGTGACCAATCATAAAATGTTCTGGAAGACACATCTGCCAGTTTTGTATGACATCGTCAATATATAAATTAAAAAAGAGAAGGTGATAATGGACACCCTTGTCGTACTCCACAATTGATCAGGCCAATTTTAGAAGCTGTTCTCGGTTTCCCTGCTTCTATTAAGATTATTAAGATAGGGATAAAGTTTAGTCCCTATGTTATTATTAGTACTAAGTTACTGAAGCGAAATGCGTACGAACGATGGTAAATTGATGTGACGTGCGCAGAGACTAATGTGACAGGATGCAGGATAAAGGAAACAGTTTCCATGGAAAACATAAAGTGGAAACTGGAAAACATATAGTCTGGGGAGACAATATACCTCAGGATAAAAGAACAATCGAAAGGTATTAAAAGTTTACTACCGCCAAGTGCGAAGAGTCTTCTGGCATACGATACTTCAGGAAAATTCTGCTGCCCTGGACTGAAGCTCCTGTTGGCTCAAAAAGAACGCTTGTAATCGCATTTAGATTTCCGTCTACTACAGTAGCCTGCATGGAAGTAGTAACGTCAAGGTTACAGCGCTTACTTACAGCGTTGCCACTAAGCAACAGTCACTTTCTTCCGAAAAATGCTACACACTAGTAAGTACGCCTACTTAATGTAAAGAATATAACAATGTAATTTTTAAATCACATATTTACTTTGTTGTTGTCAATAAGGCTTCCATTAAAATCACAATTAAAATTATCTTTTGTACTTTAAACTGTTGAAAATTCTAAAATCAGTGACAATGACACTGAAGACTGAAAAAACAATGACACATTTTGAAGGTTCATAGATGCCTACAGCACACATTTTATACATAAAATTTAATGTTATTTAAAGTAAAAAACATGTTAAAATCTTACGAGTATCCCACAGTTGTTTTGATTTTGTAAGATAGTCTAATGCAAGATATTTCTGCTAGTTAACTTGCGTTTTACTGTATTTTTTTTACGTAACATTTTACAGTGAGAAAGTTTCTAATACATTACTAACAATTATTTTCCATAACTTACACATAAAAGTCAATGCGACGCGTCAGCTATAGTTTGTTTGAACGAATTTTCGTACGCATACTGTGTCTTAACGCTCGCCCCGTTTAATTACTGAGAAAACACCGCACTACTCTTGACTCTGCAAAGTATTCTATTTTTATTTCCTCCGCTACTAACAACTAACTACTAATAGCAACTAACGAAATATAGAATCGAGAATACCAAATCTAAATACACGATTCAGGACGTAGAGTAACAGCGAATTTGAGTCAGTAAAGGAATAAAATTCATTTAACACAAATATTCTTTGAATAAACAGATGACAGATCTATTGTACACGAAACAAAATAAATAGGTTACCTTTACAAAAACCCTAAAACAAATTCATAGACTATTATTTCTGCTGCTAAGTTATTGGAAACTATAAAATATACCGTAAAGTAATAAGATGGTAAAGAATAATCGGTACGAGTCATTGGTTGTGATCTGGTTCGTTTATATTTACGTCGAACCGCAAGGAATGCTGAACGAAAGACAATCAGTGGACTGAATTTAGGAAACGACTTGCCCTGTGCACGGCCTCTCTGAAAACGACGCGAATCATATTGTTCTTACCTAGTTGTTTATTATAGCGAAACAGGATGCAGCAACGCTGGTTTTTCCGTATTAAATGTCTCCACTGTTTTAGTGAGCCAACCATTTAAAGCTTTAATGAATTAAAATAGATTTCTTGGCAGCGTGTGATATATTTAAAACAGCTAACGACATCACAAATAGCATTCTTAAATGCATTACGGCGGATCCACGATTCTGGAAAAAAAGATTATTTTCGTCTTTTCTCGCCCTAAAACAAAAAGTAAATAAATACATAAAAGATAAGCGTTTTTAACGCACGAACTGTGTTATTCGACTTCAAAAGCGTTAGTGACGGCATTATTTTACTGATATCTGGCGTGCTGCAACGATCGTGACATTTCGTTGCGTCTCAGAAACAATAAATTTTGTAAGTATTTGTTCGGTGGCTTGGAGGTAATAACGTAAGACGCGCTGTTGGATTTTAATACCGACAGTCTGACTAAATTCTTTCAGCACGCAGTAGTTATTTACGTACGGTGGTATGCGAGTCTTGTTGTTCTGGCGCTACCGGCGAGACGCCTCTTTCTACACAGCCGCATTTATGCACAAACAGAGCCGCCCTTACGGATCGGGTGCGAACCTAGCCCTATAATTCCAACCATATCCACCATAACTTCAGACAACACCTCTTCAACCTACTCCTCACATTGTAGATATCACCGCCTTAACGTTCTAGAGAAAAAGTTTACTTATCAAACGAAGCGTAAATTTGATACAAATTAAGTGCAAAACAACGACACAAGACTCCTTTTTGAACTGTCTACGTGGCTTAGGAGAGACAGGAAAGCCTGACTACACGATCCGTACGGTATACAAGGCAGACGATGTGGCCAGCATTACTCTTAACCCGCTTGTTACTACCCTTGTTGTTACCCCTATATATTCATTTACACAAACCGAAAAACTTAGCGTACCTTGATTTTATGGTGCGGTCAGCAATCAACCCAGGACCCACCAAATTTCATGAAGATTCACTGAACGGCCACCAGGTTCGCTGACGTTGTCCGGAAGAACGCACAATCCATGTCCCTTGCTTGGTTGTTCGTGTACATACAGAATAATTTCAATTTCAGTCACGGTAAACGTATTTGGGGCGGGGGGGGGGGGGTAAACCAGCCCAGACTTATTAACGAAACAAAAAAAATTAAAAGAGTTTATAAATACTAACATGTAACGAAAAACATGAGAGAGGAAAAGTCTGTTCACTAGTCAGGAGATTTCCACATAACTGTTTTTACTGAGGTGATGTGCTTACAGAGTGCAGGATACGTTGGAATTAATATCTGTATGCACAATCAATGATCAGAATAATGTGGCACTATATATGCAGAAGATCTACTCAACTGTTGGCATATGCCGGTGACATAGATATTATGGGAAGGTCAGAGAATGATGTCAAGAAGGCATTCACAGCATTATACCAACCAGCTGAGGAAATGGGGCTAAGGGTAAATGAGGAGAAAACTACAGTAAATATATGATAGTAAAAATAGAACTTGTAACCCATCAGCATCACATTTAAAAACTATGAATTGTAACTGTGAAAGGGACTCAAGTTTTTCGTATCTAAGCTCTCTGGTAAATGAAAGAAAACAATGATAGAAATGAAGAGATAAGTGAAATAATTTAGAATGCTAATAGACGCTACTATGGGCTGATGAAATACTTTAAATCACAACTTCTACACCGTGAAACCAAAGCTAGACTATATAGAACATTAGTAAAACCGGTCCTGATGTACGGAAGTGAAACTTGTACTGACACAGGTGACTTGTACTTGCATCTTTTGAAAAGAAAATGCTTAGGAAAATTTATGGATCCATTAGGGAAGGTGGAGAGTAGAGAAAGGTACAACAGAGAGCTCTATGAGCTATATAGATCACCTGATATTGTGACATCAATTAGGATAGCTAGGCTGAGATGGGCAGGACATGTACAGACAATGAATGAGGATATTCTTAAGAGGATTACGAAATGCACACCAGAAGGAAAGAGAGGAAGTGAAGACATAGACTACGATGGATTAATGGAATCCTAGCTGTGAAAGTAGTTGGAATGAAAAATCGGTGGACATTGACTAAGGATAGGGAAGTCTGGAGGAAAATCCTGAGGGAAGCTGAGTTCCACGGTGGGCTGTGGAGCTACTGACGATGATGATATTTGCAGATGGATCACAGCAGTGAAACTCGTCGTTTGTAACGGATAAGTAAGTGTTACATTACGGAATGGTTTCGCTATTTCGATGGTCTGGACAGTCATCAGTCATGTCACATTAAAATAATTCGCAAGCAGAATTCCATTTTATATTTGGATACATTTCTAATGCGACTGGCTAATAAATATAGAACAACTATTTCAGGAGTGGATCATAATTTAGGTATTAACTTGAACCGTAGGTGTTAAATAACCGAACCGATTAACTGAGATTGCGTCTTCCGGATACGTCCGGAAGAGGCTAGGCTTTTTTCTTCGACTTAAATCATGTCGGCTTATTTTGGTTTAACGGAAAGCCTATATGTAGCCTATCTGTCGTGCATAATGTGACGGGAAGGAATTAAATCGGTACAAATGCTGTTAGAGAACTAAGTATGGATTAATTACTAAGTAGAGGTTGTGTAGTGCTGTGTACATCATCATCGAACAGTTCGTGGGCAGTTTGTGGTCTGAATTCTCATTAATGGTGACAGATAAGCTTGTGGACATAAGACAACACACACACACACACGCGCGCGCGCGCGCGCGCGCGAATTCACACAACAATGAATACGTAATTGTTGTATAATTTATAACTCACAAATATAATTATAACAGAATTAAAATTCTTTACAATGTTATTTTTATAATAACCCTTGCTTCACGGAGACACCAAATCTAATAACACAAAACTTTGGGAAAACGTTCGAAAAGCTTCACAGAAACCAACAGAGACAGAAACAGTAACAACAGAAACGTAAACTTATGATTTCAACAACGCTTTAAGCGAAGAATAAATGAATTTTTTAACGTTTAATTTTCATAAGCTTAAAACACTTCTGACATAGAGAACAGCTGGCGGAAGGAAATGGTTTCTGAGACCAAATCATGAAACCAGATAAAATGGATTAAGGCCGCAACTGAGTAACGCTTGGCCGTTTCATAAATATATGCTGATAATTCCATTCTCACCGTATGCACACACACACACGCGCGCGCGCGCGCGCAGCACTATACTGCACTTACCGTGCGCGGGGTGTAATTAGTTTGAAACGGGTCTGAGGCGCTAAAACGAACTAAACAAAATAGGAAAAAACTGTAGTATAGAGCTTACACTATGTGACTTTTAATTAAACTGGGGAGTGATTCATAGCCATGTGGTGTAGCTGTGGTTATTTTGCATACTATACTGAACTTTCGCAACACCAACGGAATAACATTTATTACTTGCAGAGAACGCTGTTACTCCGTTCCGTTCGTAATTATTTTATTTCAGAAATGCAATTAATCGAGTAAACAGTCCGTTTTATTTATAATTATATATCTATATTGCAATGTTACAACAATTATACAAATACATTACCATGTACTCAACGCAACTATAAAGTTTATTACACCGGCCAGGTCGCAGGATTTTGTTTCTCGTTGCGTCAAGTATATGTGGTTGCACAATAATTAAATATTGTAATTTTTAAAGAGGAGTGAGATTTTGTTGACATGAAATAATCGTTTAAAACCGTTTCAAAATAATCATTCTAAGATTTATTACGTGATAGAAAAATATTTAACTATTAAAATTTCAAACGTTAGACCAATAAATATTCACCTTTATAAGCGTTACAAATATACTGTAACCTGCTATGCTATTCATAACATACAACAAAAATAAACACCCATATAATCTTACTAACTAAACAAACATGTTAAACAAGTTATTTAAATTCTTTTTATTTTTGTGTGTCTGAAATTAACTCAAATTTTAAATACTACTAGCAACTCATTTACCAACAAAATAATATTAATATTCAAGAATGAATTTATTGTTGCTATACACAAATAAAAATGATATTACATTTACTTCCAATCTATTATTGATTTATACTGACACACCCAAAAAATACAACAAAAGATTAGTAATTCTTTTCTAGATTTGCTTGTTAAATTAAACTCTCTTATCTAACTACTATTAACTTTAAAACTCTAATTATTATCTGTTCATATTTAAGTTCTTTTCGAGAGCTCTCTTCACAATAAAATATAATTGTTTTCTTTATCACCTGCCTATATCTGCCGTTACCGTTGCGTGTGTGCGTCCAGAATCCTGAAAGTATGATGATGATGACTATGCTGATGCGGTGTTTGTTGTCTCTATGTGTTGTTGCTGTTGGTGATGCTCCAGAGTTCCTCCTTACGTCTTGCTGTGAGTGTAGTAGAGAGTGTGTGTGTCCTGGTCGATCTGCAAACGGGCAGCGTGACGTCGTGTGTAGATTTGTTGAGTCCGAGTGTGTGATCGCCCAAAATTGCCAGTGGTATGTGTACTGGTGGCGATTTGACAGGTACAGGCCTGTTTTCGACAAGCTAGAGATTGTCAGTTCGCGCCAAAGCGTCCTTTTCATTACACTCACTTTATGGTTAATTATCGCGAACTCATGAACATACTCGTCACATGAGCGATATCATTGTTTGCGTAATTTTTTTCTGGTCACTCACATATACCACACATAGTAATTACTCTTTAATTACACTAGTAATTAATATTAATTAGTTAGCATCTTTAATATTGCATCTTTGGCAATAAATTTTACATCACCATACTCATTAAACATTCCTTAATGTAATGGTGTCTTTATAATTGGTCTAAGTCTTTGTTTACAGGTTCAAAACAAATAATTAGTTTATTATAATCCTGTTAAGACCTGATTAATTGGAACAAACAATTCGTACGCGTCACCCCATATTCTTGTTGCAGCTGGGGTCACACACACCAACACACACACGCCGTATTTTTAACTATCGAAGCAGGTGCACTCTCGACAGGACTGAGCCTGCATTTTCCTGGACAAAATTGTATAAAACTGTTCCTTATTCTATTTACACTAATTACAATATAAAACATACCGCCCTGGGCAAATATGCAAATATATGTATTGTTGCATATATTCCCAGGTGGGTTTAAATATAATTTGACTGTTAGGGGCTAGTCAAATTTTATTTACACAAATATATGTGTAACTTATAATTACAATTACATCTTATTAACTATATTACAATTGGTTTTTAAAATTTTATAAAAGTAAATATTTTTATCGGATGTAATAAACATTTCCCTGTTGTGGAGGGTGACAAACATTCTTTTCACCTAATATCAACATACATCCTGCTATTGTTTCATTGTCATACGTCTCGACCCACTTGTTCACTGTACATTTTAGTCGGCTTAATTTTCTCACTCTGTTTCCCTGTTCTCGTCATATTAGACGATAAACTTCCTGCAGTACATGTGTTCTGTGCATAACAATAATCATTGTATTCTTTGTGTAATGTTATGCCGCTAATACGCTTCCTTATTTTCCATGAAGGTGTCGTTCTCACTGGTTTCCCCCTCTCTAAATATTTAAGCGAATCAGCTGACTTACTACAAAGTTTTGTTTCTCTCTCTCTCTCTCTCTCTCTCTCACTTCTCTCTTACCTGCATTCAGAGAATACGTTGTATTTTTCTCTCCACAATAATTCTCTTCTCTTAGTATAAAATTAGTTTTATTTCTGTACTCGGTGCAAAACACGTGTTCGGACTGTGCGCGTAAAATTAAAAATTCTTTGATCGTTTTAATTCCTATAATTCCTAGTGTTTTATTGGCGAATCTACTATCTCTGTGAAAGTGCTGTGCTAATTTACTTACCACTTTATGTTGTGCCAATCTGGATCTTAAGTATTTACTTCTTTCGACAAGTTGGATTACACATTCCTCGAAGGTTATTCCTACCATTATCCTGATACTTACCATATTCTAATTGATGTCGTATTTGTTTTTGCGTGTGCATATTCCCATAGCAACCTTCAAATGAGTTTTTAAGTTGTTCGTTCGTAGCTAAATTATATCGAGCACTTGTGTACCATCTTACAGCATACCCTTGGAAATGTATAATAATAAAGCTATTTTTCTCTTTATAAGTTACAGCATTACCTGTTAACTCCATTTCTCGTTCACAGTTCGGTAACAATTTTGTCCTTTCATCACTCAGTGTTGGATCCATCATTATCTGCGTTGCTCCCCTCATCAATTCCTGTTATGTTTCGTCCCGTAGGACCCTTAAATGTTAGGAAGAATGATGCTTTGTGGTGTTATTGCCAGGATGCAGAATAATGACGATAGTGGACTGTATTTAATACATTTATTAAGTTTTGTAGTACACTTAAATCAGAGTGCTAAGGTTGGCTATGTCTTAAAGACATTTAAATTTTGAATGAACCGAGTCGTTTAAGAAAGCTACATGGCAAATGAGGCGCAAATGTGCAACACTCCAACTACATTAAAAAATGTTAAGGCCTAAGGCCTAGATAATTGTCGCGACAACAAGAAAAAATGATAGACAGAACAAGGCCAGCAAACGTTCTGACGTCTGCCGCCCGCCAACGCTCGGTGAACTGTGACGATGTATAAACCTGATAAACGCAATTTTAGAAAGCACAGATTAGCCAACCTTTGAATGCGAAAATTACCACATTACTGTCCATAACTACCAGCGAAAAATCAAAAGATTTTTTAATACATTTTAATAACTTATTGTACGAAAACACAGTGTGTTCTTAATAATAGAGGTAAACCTCAATAAATTGTGTTGAACCTTGAGATTGAAATGTTAGATAACAGTTATGACATTAACTGTTTAGAGATAAACTTGAGTGATGACGATAAGAGTTGAGCAGGCCACAGTTGGCTTGCAACCTGATTTATACATGAGTATAAATGCAAAAAATAGCAATGTATTGCCAATATATATTGTATGTATACAATATAAAACAATATAAGACATGAAAAATACATAGTGTGACAATGTTTAATAATGAATAATCGGTGACTCATCACATGATGGGCCCGATACAAATTGTAATATTTATGCAAGTCATAATGGTTAGCTTGAACCAGTCAAGGCCAGTTGACCTATACAATAGTATTGAGTGTAAAATGAATAGACAAAATTATTATAAAATTATACATGTAAAGACATAGATTTACCATGACGCTTTATAATCGAACGATGCATGCTATACCTGAAGTTTCAGGAATGTACAATAAATTGTTATGTGAAAACAAATTATACATTGTTGAATGATTGCAAGCACAAAGTGTAATGACATGTATGTCATAATTAAAGCATGAATAATAATTGTGCAATGCGTGATCACAAAATACACAATATAAAAATATAGGCGTGGCGTATGGTTATAGACAGTAGATGCGGGTAAAACAATGTGTTTTACATAGATACAAGTTATACATAATAAATACAATAGAAATCGGGTTAGATAATTACAAATACATGAATACAAGGCACAATAGCTTAAGTGACAAGTACAACAAATGTGTTTATACAAAATGTAATACATGTGTTGAACAATTGCGAGAAATAAATTCATAGAGTAATAAAATATCACACATATTTACAAAAATGTGCAACAAAATGCATACATGGTTTGTATAGCTGCAGACCATGCGAATATTATATAACAAAATTTTTACATAAGAACAATACCACCAATGACATGACACATAACCCATTACCAATATCAAAATGTAAGTATGTGAAGGACATAGTATGTCTCACAAATTATTAATATATAAATACAAAAATAGTAAAGTATACCACCATAACAATATGATAAGCATAGATATAATAACATAGTGCATGGTTGTAAAATTACAAGTCACATGCGAATTTAGTATGAAAACACGCAATGATGCAAATTAACATAAAAATGTTGTGATGATACATATCACCAATTAAGTTGACCAAATTGTCAGACAATAAGGTAATGAAAGCCAGTGGCCAAGTGAAATATAGCATTGTGCTAAGTAATTATATTGATCTTGTGTCTAAGCCTCGTCCCGCGCTGGCAAAACATAGCTTGTGAACTGGTCTGCGAAAAATACCAGTAGGCGTGCGAATGTCTACTACTCTAATTAAGTTGTCTGGGCCGGGAAATGTGGCGGCGGTAATTACACCAAATTTCCACGCTAATGGAGGTAAGTTATCCTCAATCAGCAAAACCAGGTCACCAATGGAAACGTTTTCCTTGGCGAATTTCCATTTGTGACGTTGTTGTAATTGATGTAAGTAGTCGCGAGACCAAGCCTTCCAAATGACTTGGACAAACTTCTGGAGAAGTTGCCAACGTCCAAGACGAGAGATGGGAACGTGAGATAAGTCAGGATCAGGAATCGCCGTTAATGGTGCGCAAATTAAAAAATGGCCAGGTGTAAGTGGCACTGGATCATTTACATCCGATGAAACGGCAAATAATGGACGTGAGTTTAGACATGCCTCTATCTGAGACAAAACCGTCGTAAACTCCTCGAAGGTGAGTATAGACTTGCCGACCACGCGGCGCAAATGATACTTTAAACTCTTTATACCGCTTTCCCGAAGACCACCAAAATGAGGTGACGAGGTCGGAATAAATGACCATGTAATACCATGAGAGGTCGTAAAGGATTGGATTGATGAGGTGGCATCCTTATTATGCCAAAGATTGTAAAGGTCATGCAAAACATTGCGGGCCTTCCTAAAGTTCGTGCCATTATCAGAATATAACTGGCTGGGTATGCCCCTACGGGCCATGAAACGACGTAAGGCAGCTATAAACGCGTTGGCCGTAAGATCGGAAACCAATTCCAAATGAATGGCCCTGGTCGCCAAGCAAATGAACAAAGACACATAGGCTTTTGACAGAGTCCTAGATTTCTGCCCGCCATGACGAATCATGAAGGGACCACCATAATCAACAGCGCAGAATAGAAACGGCCGCGAAGGAGTGACTCTAGGAGATGGCAAAATACCAAGCCTTTGAACCTGATGTTTGGCACTAAACCTGAGACACTTGACGCATCTACGAATGATGGAGCGAATGACTATCTTGGCGTTAATGATCCACCAACGTTGACGAAGTGAATGATGCACGAGTTGAGTGCCAGCGTGGAGTAGACGAATGTGTTCGCGTTCAATAATAAGGCGAGTGATATGAGCCGATTAATGCAAGACAATAGGATGCTTATTGTCATAAGGCAGTTGCGACTGCTGTAAGCGTCCGCCGACGCGTATGACGCCAGACTCATCAAGAAACGGGTCCAAAGAAGACAACTTACTCCTGATAGAAACAGAAGACCCATTACGAAGACAATTAAGCTCAGCAGCGAAGTGGATTGACTGGGATTGTTTTATGAAGAAATTAAGAGTGGAATGAATTTCAACGGGGGTAAGAGCGCCCGAAATTTTCTCAGCCCTGGAGAGTCTAATATTTCTGATGAATCGAAAGCAATAAGCGTATACACGAGTCAGACGGTGCAACGAAGAAAAGTCCTTTGAATTATCAATAGATAGGGTAGATATTAGAGAAAGTTTGGGGGTTCGTTTCTCCTCCGCAGTGAATTCAGGAGACGACAGATTAGAAGGTAAAAAGGGTGGAAAAAGATTGGACTCGGAAGATTGAGACAAACAAGCGGGACCATGCCACCAAAGCGAACAGTCGCGCAAAACGTCGGGGTGACATCCCCTAGAAATAATGTCAGCAGGATTATGTTGTGAATTGATGTGATGCCACGTGTAGGCTTCAGTAAGACGCTGAATCTCGGCAACACGATTAGCGACGTAGGTCTTCCACCTGGAAGACTGGGCATGAATCCAGTAAAGGGACACCATGGAGTCAGAATACAGGTGAACACTATTGATAAAGGAATGAAGAGCAGGGGTGACCTTGAATAAGAGTCGCGATAACAACAAGCAAGCGCAGAGTTCAATGCGGGGTAATGACACCTGTCGTAGGGGGGCCACGCGAGATTTGGAACACAGAAGGTGACAAGAGGCCGATGAATCTTGATAAATGACTCTAATGTAAACACAACACCCATAGCCCCTTTCAGAAGCATCCGCAAACCTATGTAATTCAACTATCTTTGCCTTAGACTTGCAGCGAATAGAACGTGGGACAATAATTTTTACCGATCAGACATAATTTATCGCATAATGAATGCCAATGCAAATGTAATTGCCCGGAGATTGGCTCATCCCAACCAAGATTGCACAGCCAGAGTTGCTGCATAAACTGTTTGTAAAGGAAAACAATGGGACCGACGAGTCCGAGTGGGTCATATATACCCGCGATAATCGATAGGATTTTCCTCTTAGAGATGCTTGATTCAACTGGGAATGATTTGATGTCAAACAAAAATGAATCTGTAGAGTTATTCCAAAGAATGCCCAACGTACGCACGTTACCTTGTTTGTTTAACGGGAGTGATAAATCATTATGATCTGCGACCACATTGGGTTCATTTGATGCCCATTTATGCAGAGTGAGGCCGTATTGACTCAACAACGTACCTAAGTTAGATTTCAACTTGGTCAGATCAGAAATGGTGTCTGCACCGGTTAACAAATCATCGACGTAGAAATCATTAATTATAGCCGACGCAGCGTCAGGAAAATAAGCTTCATGATCCTTACCAATCTGATTAAGACAGCGAGTAGCCAAAAACGAAGCACTAGCAGTACCGTATGTTACAGTTCGCAATACAAAATGTTTAAACTGTTCGAGGGGAGAGTTACGCCACAGAATACGTTGATAATGACAATCCTTATCAGATACCAGAATTATCTTCTCGATGTCGGCGATGAGAACATAATTGTGCATACGAAATCGCAAAAGAATAGAAAAAAGGTCTTGTTGGACGTTTGGGCCTACCAACAAAATATCATTGAGAGAAAAGCCATTGGTAGTTTTGGCCGAGCCATCAAAAACGACGCGAAGTTTTGTCGTAGAACTAGAACGTTTAAAGACGGCATGGTGAGGCAAATAGTAGGTATTTGAAACCCCGGAATTGATAGAACAATCGTCGACAAGCGTCATGTGGCCAAGATCCTTATACTCCTGAATAAAGTTTGCGTATTCGCGCGCAAGCTCAGAATCATGCATGAACCGGCGTTCTAAACTCAAGAATCTCGCTTCAGCGTTAGCATAGGACTCACCCAACTGGAGATTGTCAGACTTAAATGGTAGCGAAACAACGAACATTGCGATGAGCGGACTTAACAAAATGCTCCTCACAAGCTGAATCGTTACTAATGGGTGCATTATCAGGGATGGTTTCGGTCTCCCAAAATTTCTCAAGAGACGCCAAAATTTGACTGTCGTTGTTCCTAGCCAGGAACGAAACAGCAGGACCCTTATAACGGCAGTGTTTGGGCAGATTGCCTGCTAGAATGTAGCCTAACTTTGTTTCTTGTATAATAGGAAAGTGAGAACCGCGTACATATTTGTTGGCTAAAATTAAATCTAAATAAAATTGCGCTCCTAAAAGTATGTCGATATCAGCTGATATGTTGAAATGTGGATCGGCGAGAAAAACGTTATCTGGGACGTTAAACTGATTTATGTCGAAAGATTGTGCTGGCAGTTTATGGGTTAATGCAGATAAGACCGCGCATGTTGCTTGGAAGCTAAATCTTTGATAGCGAGAAATAATGCGAAGAGACGCCAAGTTAGTGGCACAACACGCCGCATTATTAATACCTGTAATCGGTATGTTAGATTTAGTCAAGTTAAGCCGTAATTTCTTAGCAAATGATTCCGTACAAAAATTTACTTGTGACCCAGCATCCAATAGAACTCTTGCAAGTTGTCTGTTACCAGCCCGGTCGATGACAAACATAAGTGCTGTCGGTAAGAGAACATTGTTTGTAGACTGTAATTTAAGTGAACAATAGTTGTTGCTGCTGGCAGAACCTGGTTTTGACACATTATTTATGTGCAGCAATGTATGGTGTCGTTTTGAACAGATCTTACATGATTGTTTGACCTTTACAATTAGATGAAAAATGATCTGGTCTTAAACAATTGGTACAGCATTTATGATTTGATATAAATTGCCCTCGTTCTGATGTGCTTAATGCACGAAATTTGTCACACATGTAAATTGGATGACTAGATTTGCAGCATGGGCATAAATAATTATTTGAAGCTCAGTGATAACTTTTAAATGGAGTGCTGCCAGCAGAGTTTCGTGATTTATGTTTGTCAGATTTATTATTGAACCTTAAAGTTAGCTTGTTGAGCTGCTGTCCGGCATCGATAGGTAATGTATTTTCTAATAACTGTCTACTTGCGTTTGAAAACTGAGTGAAGCTTTGAAAGTTAGGAAGATTATCGGGGTCTATAGACTCCTTCCATAATTTAAAAGTGGTATGGTCCAGTTTTGCTGACAATAATTGTACAGTAATAAGCTCAAATGAATCCACTGACAGTTGCATGGCCGCCAGCGAATTAACTGAAGACGTTATTGTATTTATGAATTCTGCCAAACTTTGGACAGAGTCCTTAATTGTTGACTTTACTTCAAGCAAATTTTGAATATAATACTTCGCTAGTATGAATTTGTTGTCATATCTAGCAGACAGCAAACTCAACGCTATCGAATAGTTCTCATTACAAATAGGTAATGCCTTAATTAGATCTAGTGGCTCATTTTTAAGAGATGAATACAAATAATGTAATTTCTGCACTGACGTTAAATCAGATCTGGCGTGCACCAAGTCCAGAAATATTGAATAAAAGTGCTGCCATTCTAAGATATTGCCTGTGAAGCAGGGCAAACTTATAGGTTTTAATTGCATATTGCTCGTTAATACTGGAGATACAGTCTGAACGTTGAAAGTTTCTATTAATTGCAAGATATTGGCTTCTGTTGAATATAACAGCTCTTCAACCTCAACTCGGTCTTCTTGAGCAGCGTTTATGTCCTTAGAAATGAGTTCAATTTCGGACTGTACCTCATCGTATTTTGTTGCCAAACTTTTTAGACTTTCGAGTCTAACCGTTAAAAAATGTTTTGTATTAGTGTTTTTATCAAAGTTAATTATAGCCGAATTAATTCGCACTATGGCAGACTTTAAGCCGCCTCTCTTTCTGACCAACACTTTGAGGCCTTCTTCAGCCATTGTACGCACCTGTTAATGATGTTAATGACGTCGTACCTGGTATGCGATGTCCTGGAGCATCGAAGCCGTGGAATAGATGGCAAACACGCACGGACTGGAGAGATGACTGCTCAATCTGGTGTGTAGACGTTAGCACATGGATGGTCTTGCAGTGGTGTCGTCACGAGGCTCAATGGCGACGAAAGAAATGCTGACTAAGTCCCGACACGGTCGGATCAGCGAACATGCTGAATCGCCCGTGATGGCCAGAAATTGGGGCAGAAAAAATGATGAAAACCGCTGTAATAAGTTGGAGAAAGTAAATGACGAATCCAGGCACGGAGCGACCAAAAAATGTTATGTTTCGTCCCGTAGGACCCTTAAATGTTAGGAAGAATGATGCTTTGTGGTGTTATTGCCAGGATGCAGAATAATGACGATAGTGGACTGTATTTAATACATTTATTAAGTTTTGTAGTACACTTAAATCAGAGTGCTAAGGTTGGCTATGTCTTAAAGACATTTAAATTTTGAATGAACCGAGTCGTTTAAGAAAGCTACATGGCAAATGAGGCGCAAATGTGCAACACTCCAACTACATTAAAAAATGTTAAGGCCTAAGGCCTAGATAATTGTCGCGACAACAAGAAAAAATGATAGACAGAACAAGGCCAGCAAACGTTCTGACGTCTGCCGCCCGCCAACGCTCGGTGAACTGTGACGATGTATAAACCTGATAAACGCAATTTTAGAAAGCACAGATTAGCCAACCTTTGAATGCGAAAATTACCACATTACTGTCCAATTCCGTTTTTAGACGGTCTACCTTTCCACGTTGATTTTTCCCTAGTGTAGCTATTTCACTGGAATATTCCTTTGTGGTTTTATTACGCACGACTACGGCAATTTCCAACCTTATTACTCTGGCTTCCAACTCCTGCGTCTTATTGTTGGACTTGTTCACTGACTGCTTTTATTTCCATATCCTGCTCATGCTTTGCTACTATAAACTTCTCATTCCATTGTTCAGCTACTTGGTTCACACTGTCTTTTAATTCTTTAGACCATTCCGCTTTTTGTTCTTCAAACCTATTCTCAATCTTTAAAGCTTGTTCGTTTAGTGACTGTTCTACTCTAGTTTCTAATATTTCTATTCTGGTATTAGTTTCTTCGAGTTTTGTCGTCAATTGCTCTTTAAAGTCTTTGAATTCAGCTCTAGATTCTTCATTAGACCTCTTTAATTCTTTGAATTCGGCTTTAAAGTCGGCCCTAGTTTCTTCCATTTGTTTTGTATTAAATTTTTTTAACTCTACTATTTGTTTTCTATTATCTTCTTTTTGTTTTGTACTTAATTCGTCCACCCAGGCACGCATCATATTTTGAAATGCCTCCGTATCAAAACCTCCTGGTGCTGCCAAGTTGAATTATTTTTATTGTTTATATTTTAAAATAATTATTATTGGTAAGTAAACCACGACTCTATTGGTTTATTTATTTATTTATTTTTTTGTTATTATTATAAATTATCTCATACCAACAATTTCTCTCCTCTTTTAGTTTTGTTGAGCGCCAGTTGTGAATTACACAACAATATTACAATTACAATACAATAACATTAATAACAATACACTTATCAATTCTGAACCAACTTATTTTGGTTCGTTAATTATCGAGCCTGCCAATTTATTATGGTACGTTAATTATCGGGGCCCCACTTTGGGCACGACAATTTATTATGGTTTCTTTTAATATCGAACCCCACGTTGGCTGCACCAATTTATTATCCAACGTTACAACAATTACACAAATACATTACCATGTACTCAACGCAACTATAAAGTGTATTACACCGGCCAGGTCGCAGGATTTTGTTTCTCGTTGCGTCAAGTATATGTGGTTGCACAATAATTAAATAATTTTTGAAGAGGAGCGAGATGTTGTTGACATGAAATAATCATTTAAAACCGTTTCAAAATAATAATTCTAAGATTTATTACTTGATAGAAAAATATTTAACTATTAAAATTTCAAACGTTAGACCAATAAATATTCACCTTTACAAGCGTTACAAATATACTGTAACCTGCTATGCTATTCATAACATACAACAAAAATAAACACCCATATAATCTTACTAACTAAACAAACATGTTAAACAAGTTATTTAAATTCTTTTTATTTTTGTGTGTCTGAAATTAACTCAAATTTTAAATACTACTAGCAACTCATTTACCAACAAAATAATATTAATATTCAAGAATGAATTTATTGTTGCTATACACAAATAAAAGTGATATTACATTTACTTCCAATCTATTATTGATTTATACTGACACACCCAAAAAATACAACAAAAGATTAGTAATTCTTTTCTAGATTTGCTTGTTAAATTAAACTCTCTTATCTAACTACTATTAACTTTAAACTCTAATTATTATCTGTTCATATTTAAGTTCTTTTCGAGAGCTCTCTTCGCAATAAAATATAATTGTTTTCTTTATCACCTGCCTATATCTGCCGTTACCGTTGCGTGTGTGCGTCCAGAATCCTGAAAGTATGATGATGATGACTATGCTGATGCGGTGTTTGTTGTCTCTATGTGTTGTTGCTGTTGGTGATGCTCCAGAGTTCCTCCTTACGTCTTGCTGTGAGTGTAGTAGAGAGTGTGTGTGTGTGTGTGTGTGTGTGTGTGTGTGTCCTGGTCGATCTGCAAACGGGCAGCGTGACGTCGTGTGTAGATTTGTTGAGTCCGAGAGTGTGATCGCCCAAAATTGCCAGTGGTATGTGTACTGGTGGCGATTTGACAGGTACAGGCCTGTTTTTGACAAGCTAGAGATTGTCAGTTCGCGCCAAAGCGTCCTTTTCATTACACTCACTTTTTTGTTAATTATCGCGAACTCATGAACATACTCGTCACATGAGCGATATCATTGTTTGCGTAATTTTTTTCTGGTCACTCACATATACCACACATATTAATTACTCTTTAATTACACTAATAATTAATATTAATTAGTTAGCATCTTTAATATTGCACTTTGGCAATAAATTTTACATCACCATACTCATTAAAAATTCCTTAATGTATTGGTGTCTTTATAAATTGGTCTAAGTCTTTGTTTACAGGTTCAAAACAAATAACTAGTTTATTATGACCTGATTAATTGGAACAAACAATTCGTACGCGTCACCCCATATTCTTGTTGCAGCTGGGGTCACACACACACGCCGTATTTTTAACTATCGAAGCAGGTGCACTCTCGACAGGACAGAGCCTGCATTTTCCTGCACAGAATTGTATAAAACTGTTCCTTATTCTATTTACACTAATTACAATATAAAACATACCGCCCTGGGCAAATATGC
The DNA here is from genome assembly GCA_034769895.1 of Magicicada septendecula. Lineage (NCBI taxonomy): Eukaryota > Metazoa > Arthropoda > Insecta > Hemiptera > Cicadidae > Magicicada > Magicicada septendecula. Next base: position 163,287,067 of record CM068371.1, on the reverse strand, counting down.
AAATATATGTATTGTTGCAATATATAGTTCTTGTATACTGATTTATGTACACTAACAGTTTTTCACAAAGTGTACGTAATTTGTAGTCTGTCCGTGCAACTAAACTTTTGTATTTATTTATTCCTATTCTAAAAACGTGTCCGTGCATGAAAACTACGAAATCCTGAACACGTATTTAAAGTTTTCTAGCATCCTGTTCCAGAAGCAGATAAACTGGATTTTACAGGTTTTGAACAAATTAATTGTTCGTACCGAAGTCAGTGGCCACTTCGGTTAAGACGAGTCCGCCTTGCGAAAAATGAATCAATCTTTCAGTATTCGACGATCACATTTATCTTTGCAGATTTCACGTCCACGAAGTTTTTCTCTTCCTGTCTTTCATATTTCAGCTACTTTCAGTCTTGTCCACAAATACAAGGAGGAAACCGTTGGACGATCTACCGAGGTTGCGTCTACGTAATTGGAGAGTTTTCTAAACATTAGGTATTATCCAATTACTCCAGTAACGTGCGAGACAACATATACCGCTGTTACAGCAAACGCATGTAATAACACCACTGACAGCAGACTGAAGTAGTATTTAGGCAAGAGTGTGAATAAGTAATCGAATTTCCATGTGTCAACTGCGAGCGATCTGCGTGCAAAGGTTGAATCTGCTGTTCCAGATGATTCGACTCCATACCGCTCAAGAAACTGTCCCCTGATATTTCTGAGGGGTACACGTAGGCCTATCTGTCAGAACCAGTGTAGAAGAGGCCACATAAGGATTATAAAAAAGGCTGAAGAATTCTGTGGTAGCATCAAAACCTTTTCGATATACCATAGTGGTGGTGGTGGTGGTGGTGGTGATGATGAGGAATAATGTTCTCAATATTTATATGGAGCACCGATTGGTACAAACATTCTACATTGGGAAATATAATAGTGTGCTTCAGTTGCGTAACTAGAAGCTGCTCCGGGGAGGGGGGGATGAGACTAGCTTGAAGGTTGGACTCTCCTTTTCCTCAGGACAAATGAAATATTCAAGATTCTTCCCATATAATTATTTATAAGCTTCATTTTAACACACACAACTAGCTTAGAAATAGGCCCCCTACGTTAAGTGATTATGGAATTTCACTGGAAATTTTAATAGCTGTGGGGGAGCGATTGATCCCCTGATCTCTCTCCGCCACTGGTATGCTTACTGCGACATACAGAAGAATTTTGACATCGGCGTGCTGGAAAGTGTAATGGAGACTGATCTGGTCGCGAAAAATCGCAGGTATAAGGTCAGTGGCGTAGAACTGCTGGCGGAAATAGTGTCGCAAAATGCCAAAATAGATGGGAAGACAGGACAGTGGACGAAACGTCTGAAGCCCAGTATAGTAATCCGGCTGCGCTGTGCGCGTGTAGGTAAAGCATTGTTATCTTATCCAAGTCTTTTATTCAGTGAGGATGGGAAAACGACAATGAATACACACGCATGTATTACGAAGAGAGTGAAGAACTGAGACGGGGAACAAGGAGACGAAAGGAAGGTAACCACCGAGAAAGGGACAGTACAGCAGTACGTGATAAAGATGGTCGCAGAGAACTGTAAGAAAGAAGGGATGCAATGTAAGTGTAAGAGATAACGGTTCCCGCCCATACGGGTGGCGAAGGAAGGTTTTAGTGGGTGACAGTCCCACAATCACAATGCGCGAAGGTGCACTGTTTCCTAAAAACACATCCGATCGTAGATTGCCACACTGAACTTAAGGATAACCTATTGAAACGAATGGAACCACCTAGAATAACCGAGAGCGTCCTCGACCCGTCCCCCGGCTAGTGTGGCAGGGGTTGCCTCAGTCAAGGTCACGTTCAAGTATGTTCGAGAGTACTCTACAAAACACTTGAATACGTATTAAGCGGCGTGCACATTGAGGATGGAAGATTTCTAGAAGGCGTGCGCTACCTATAAAAAGCCATAGCAGCCGGCTTGTCAGTTCAACGGTGTTGAGCGGATCGAGTGTTTGTAGAAGTATTGTAGCGAAGTTTTGTTGCGTTATAATTAGTGTGGAATTCTTTATAGTTGACATTATTGGACAATATGTGGAAAATTTTTACTTGAATTGTAAGAGACTATCTTGTTGATTACAGATTATTAATTGTGATAATTAAAGATGGTTATTAGTGATTTCATTGGTGTCTTGTATTTTGTTTTCCACTGTACCATACGACGATCAGTTAGACCGTCGTAACACTATGATCGTTCTATTTTGAACCTTGGCCGTTCAGGAGGGATGGTGAAGGATAGGGTGACCATCTGAATTATCGCTAGCTCCATCTTACATTTATGAATTAACTACGTATGTGTGTCAAAGAAGGGGCGCATGCGCGACTATGACTCTGGGATTAGTGAGTTACCTAGAACTCCATATAATTAGAATAAAATTAATTATAATAACTATTACGATACAACAGATATACGCTAAGTAGTATATATATATTTGCGCACACAATATAAAACTCCCAGATAAGCCGTAAATCAGTATTTCTTAAACCACAGACGAGCAATACATTCATTACGGTAACCCAACAGCGCTACGAGTAGTGTAATTACTTGGCATTTATTACACAGCACGCTGGACGCTAATGTATAATTGTCTGGATGATACCATTACTGTTGCAGGGTAATCCAGTTCCTTCTTAAATATCCATTATTCTCATTAAAGCAATGCGTTACAGCTGCTAAGCAGAACTAATTGTTTTTATTTAAGAATATTCAGAAGTAAACAGACAAAAAATTAGGCAAACCGTGACTATAAACAGTGGAACATTTAAATGTATCAAACCTCACTGCCTCTTTAATCGTAACAGTATCTTCTTGAACGTGGGTGGATCCGTTGACAAGGGAACCTGGGATATTATCCCTCCCAGGATCTTTAATACGAATTCCGATAATGCTATCGAAAGCATTTTCGATAAAACAGGAAAAGTTGTTTTACTGTTATCTGGTGAGTTTATTTTTATTTTTAAAGTATTTATATTAAAAAATGCCATTCAAGTATTTCTGAGATTTTCTTCACAATTTTCATTCTTACTTGGTGTCGGATATCCGAGTTGCCCTTGACGGTTCTATTACTTCTTTCAGTTCATCCTTTTTTTTCAGTCAACGTTTGTATGGCATGGACGGTACAATGAGATGACGTCTACAATGTAAGCACGACTTTACAAAATATTTTACAGTGAAAACATGTCTAATAGATCAGCTGATATCCTCGTCAAGATGAGGACGGGTTTCTATAAATTATACGAATCAGAAAGCATTGATTTAAAAAGTATAATGTTTTTGGTTCCTAACAGCTTTCCCGTTTGTCAGTATCATTGTTATCATTTGTTAATATTCCATTTGTTGTGTTCCACGAATCCCGTAACTATTTGCATCTCAATTTGCTGTGAAAATTTTTAACTTCAATACATATACATGTTATTGAAAGTTAAACAGGGCGCATGACGTCAGGGAGCTAGGTATTTTATTAGATTTATTACTGCTACACAAACTGCACAAACTATAGCTATAATAAGTGAAAATTACTTTTAACTGGAAATAGACAAGGAAAACATTTAAACTGTTAATTAACGTATTAGCAATATGCAATATTTTAACCGGATTTTTAAGGACATTCTGAGCAAGGCCGCTACAGCCTCTGCCGTAGTCTATGCTGGTCGTCGATCGCCATCTTGTCTTAGTTCTCCACTCGTTTATTCAAATTGTCTTTAATTACCTCCGTTACTCCTTTTTCTCATGTCAAAGCAGGTTTTCTATTTTTCCTTTTCGTTAGTGGTACAAAATTTAAGCCCGTTTTGGCAGTTTATTATCCGCCTTCCTAATTCCGTGTCCGTACCACATGAACTGTCTGGTTTCCATTCTGTCCACTGACGTGTAAATTTTTTTGTGCATCTCCTAATTTCGTCAGCAGGTATGCGTTCCAACCTGGACACTCTACGTGCTCTTCTGAAGTTGATTCGATCAAAGAAGTGGTTTAAATATCCGTACACACTTTTGACTTTGTTGGACTCTATACAGAAACTACACGCCTGTCCGATGTTCACAATTGCCCGTAATTATTCGTAGTTACAGAATTCACCACTTTTACTTTAACACACCTGATGAACATTGTTTCGCATGCAGTGGACGAACACAGTTGGATAGAAACCAACCGACCAACGTGATTTCTGAGTGACACTTAAGTAATAAAAGTAATTTAAATGTAACTATATAAAATTATTACGGATCATCACAGAAACTAATTTAATCCGATGCGGCACGTAACCAGAAGCGTTTATTTAATCCAGGAGCGTTTCACAAAAAGGAATAAATACAGTAACAAGAAAATTTTTCCTTTTCTCAAATTTCTCCAAACATGAAATCCGATTCTTCCTTGAAGAAATCTCCATGAAATTGCTATTCTTGAAGAAATTCTGAAGGAACATCATACAAATTAAACTATGCTGTCAAACAAAATAAAATAGTTCGCCTGTGAATATTTTTTGCGACGTACAACAACAATAAAATCACCGAATAAAATGTTCTTTCACGGTTTACAGAGGACGAATTTCCCTGAATCCGCCCCCGTCTTACCACACGGCTAGTCCTAGTCGACACACAGTCAGGATGTCTGTCAGTAGACGGGTGACTTCGACCCGTAATTCTCTAAAAACACACACACATGTTCGTAATTCACAAAACACACATGAATTTTAATATCTGATGATCTCCTTGTGAGTGATAACTATCTGATGAATGGGTCATATGACTCGAAACGCGTCATAAATATACAACTTGAAGTCACTGGACGGTTTCAATATGGTAAATTATTTACTATATAAAGTGACTTGGACCGTATAAATAATAATGTTTAAACGTAATTCTCTTAAACGGCGCGTATTACGCGACAATAGAAGGAGCTTTGCAGCAATAAGCGTGTCAGTGATCAGTGTGGAGCCCATGGCAATGCAATGGCAGCGCGTGTAACTGATGGCCCGACCGCACTGTATCACGCCATTACGATTCCTAATCCCCATTACAAACCTACTAAATCAAACACCTACATATCGTTGTTGCCTCTGACCCTCTACTACACGCTTGCCTGTATCATTTACCTAGTTTTACTACCACTAAGCAATGCATGATGAACTCATCAACCGTCAGAAATACTGCCAACGTTTATTCAATTTTACGTACTGAATGCGCAATATAGATCTACTGGTAACGATTTCAACATACGGAATCATAATCGGCATGGACTTACGTACTATAAAAAAAAAATCCAAAATGCTAAACACTGTCCAATAAACAGACAGAGCAATACAATTAACTGTATTTCAAAAATAATAATAGCGCATTGGTTACACGTTTTTCAGCTCATAACTTCTTTTTATCCTTCGTCATTCTTCAAAAAAGAGCAAGCAGCTGCCCTCGCCCACTACTGTCTGTCGCCGTGTAGCTGGACATAACATAGAATAGATCCATACTTCGTCTGATAAGTTCTCGTAAGCTTCTTCACAGTACTCCTATCGTTCGTTCTGAGTCGTTTCAGTCTCTGTGTAGTAATGTATCAATAACGCTATTGCAAACACTTCCTCGTTGTTATAACTACCTTCACATTCGACAATCACACAATTGCTCTGTAATCCTTCTAAACGTACCTCGTGCAGTTGGCAACGACTTAAGGACCAGTGTTTTGGCTGCCGTATAGGCTACCATAACTAATGTCATCAAGGTGAAATTTCTAAGTTTAGTAGAGGGGTACGAATTTTAGACATTAAAGTCGAATTTTACTGCCCCTTTATTCAGTTGTAGATCTATCTATTTCATAACTTACATGTTTTTAAACACCGCCTCAGCTGTTGTAACAAGATTTTCATCGGCAGTTTCCTTCCCTTCTCAGATTCCTTAATGCCGAAGAACCTACCGTGTGCTTATCCTGTAAACAGCGTAAGAATGTTAGGAGAATTTGTACTACTTTTTACCTACTGACAGTAAATGTTTTCCTCCAGTTACTGACTCGGATCGGGAAGCTATCTTCATGTGTTACGTTATAGGCAGATCTTGACCAGAGTTAAACCCGCAGTGTACTGCCCGCTCCTACACTCATTTGTCTCCATCTTCCGTATAGTGTCTTCTTTATTTCCTGAGTCAAACGCTGATACGAATACTCCAGGGACGCTATCTACATATTGTTTTTGAAGCATACCCTGGACTGACTTTACAATGGTTTCGGCACAACTTTAGTACAGCTAAAATAATTTGACATGAAACGGCTGTCCGTTGCGCTGTGTCAAAAGATCTCATTGTGCATGCGTAGCTTTGACTCGTTGTTTTTGGAGCAATTATTTCGTGTTCAGAACAGCGGCATGGATGGTGTATCACACGTTTGGTCACCTCACACCCCACATACTTCCGCCGCTACGATATGCGCAAACCGTTTCATGTCTATTTCATCTGTAAAAGATTATAACGTAGATTCATCCAGTGCTTGTACACCTCTCACAGTCTGCACGCCAGAAGTTCCTGCTGTTCCAATCTCCTTGCTGCAAGCCTCTTCTCTATCTCTGTATAGATGTCCTCCTACCACGATTTTCTGGGTCTACCCCGTTTCCCCGAACCCAGTCTAACAATTTTTTTGCGCCAACGATCATCAGCCATTTCGTTCCACGCAGTCATACCATACGAGTCGCCTTCCGTACTTTATAGTATCTAAAATTGTTTTCTACATGCGTTTTCCCTCCCGATGTCTTCCAAGACCTTCTCCGAAAGTTCATTTCCACTGCTTGAGGCCTTGGGAGTTTCTCTCACCCAAGTTTCGGAGCCACTGGTGACTAAGATTGTAGAAGTAAAGACACCTTGTTGGTTTTGTATGTTATTTCCCCACTCCAAAGCACAGAATCCAGCTGCTCTATCACCACGAAGATACTGATTTAATTCTTAAGTAAACAGAAATAAGAAAAAAATATAGCAATTTCTTATACATTACGTAACTAAGTATACGATTTCTGCATTTACAAGTAATCTGACAGACTTCGAACCAAACGTTAAGTGTAACAAATGGTAACCCCATTCAGTAAACTATAGTTTTCGTCTTCTGTCCAGACGAAAAAAGAACGATTTCTAGCAACAGTAACTACTAAAGGCCATGCAACAAAAAGCGTTTGGCTTTACATTACATAACATTGGCATTCCATAACGGACCCTGTAACCACCCCCCAAAAATATTAATTTATGTTAAAAGACAATAGCAATAACACCCTAAATAAAGAAACATTTCAAATAAAGAGAAACAAAATATTTAATTCTAATAATTACGAACGTAAACGATATTTAACTAACTGGGAAATGATATTGGCTGTGATAGGAATTATGATGTTGATGTTAGATTAGGTAAGTTCCAGACGATCTGTGGAACAATCAACCGTATTTTAAAACAAGGTACGTCGAGATACAAAACTAAAGTTTTACAAAGTTATGGCGGTCCCTGTATTGACCTATGGGTGTGAATTATGGAGAATAATCAAGAAACATGAAAGCAAAATACAGGTCTCGGAAATGACTGTCTTAAGAGGAGTTAAAAGGGGTGCTAAACTTGACTGTATAAAGGTGTGTCGGTAGACCAACGGAGAGATGGCTGGAGGATTTTTCAGTGTAAAATTTCTGAGTAGGCTATACATGTTTGATAAATAAGATGGACGTTTGCTATAATTTGGTAAAAAGAGTATTGGTGCAGTATTTCATGTGTGAGTGTATCTGCAAAAGAAACATTCAATGTACCAAACAAATAAAGACTCATTTTGACAATTTATTTTACTTTTCGTTAGGGTAGGTTGAAAGTTTTTTAAAATTTGAATACGTTATAAAATAATTAATCAGCTTTAATGACTTTTGGAAACGAAAATTAACACTTCTTTGTGTGTACAGAAATTAATTGTAATAGAATATTTATACAACTACACGGTAAAAATCTTGAATTTCCACTTTCCCGTGAGGAAAACGAGGTAATCCAACCTTGAAGCTAATCTTACCCCCCCCCCACAAGGAACGGTTCCTAGTTACGCCACTGTCTTTAATATCCATTACCATTTACTATTTTTTCACGAATATTACTTAATATGACTTCGTCTGTGTTTAAGTTATTGAAAAACATTTCAATAATGTTTATACGATTAATTAAAACACCATTACAATCTTAAACATAATGCAAAACTTACTACACAAACAGCAATAACTTTTCAATCCTTCCCAGTTTAAAATGCAAATTTTTGAAGTTTCTCGCATGAATACGATGGGACTATCATACAAGCTTTTGATACTTACTCTGTGAAAATGTTTGTGAGACATTAAACCGAAAGAAAAGTTTTAGCAGGATAGAGTTGTTTAGTATCTAAAACTAAATCAGGTGACAACTCTTTTGAACTACACATAACGGTAGTAGGCCCTATACTTAAACTGCACTTACAAACAGTCCGAGGTCTGTTATCCTTCCCTACGCGGTCGTGGTGCGGCAATTTTCAAGACCTTCTCTTGTGATTAACACTTTACCTACTTGCTTGGCCGTTGTGGCAACTCGTCCATAGTTCTAGATTATTGAAATGGTGTGGCGATTACAAACCCACGCTGAGTCTGCACATCATTAAACAACGGCTACAGATGACAACGACAGGACGGTGACAGGGTGCGGTGGATGAAAACGCCTACTATAATTGTGGCAACAGAGCGTCAACGTAACTCCAAACGGTAATCTTATCTTACTCACGGTACAATCCCATAGGTCACTGTTTGTTATCAAATAGCGGCCCAAGGGCTGCATTGTGGTCCGCGACACCGTTATTACGCCCGTCCGCGACCTTATCTTGGAAAACCAATTACGTGATTACTCTGTTTGCTTATTATAAACTACTTTATGTTGATTTCTTTAAATAATTACATCAAATTAATTATTTCAAAAATTTTCAAATGCTTTTTTGGAAAAAGTTAATTGGCTCGTTATGCTCGCTGTCGGCATATAGCACAGAAAAATTAAAAATGATAAAATACACGATCTTTTAGAATTTGGTGAATATATATTCAAGAAATCGTAGACGAATTAACATAAGACACAAATAACTTAAAATGCTAAAACACAGTTTTCTCACAATCTAATAATCCTCTTGGTAAGAACGAACTCTTCCGGGAACGAGGAACTGGAGGTTCGGTCTCGTTCCCGGAGACGAAGACGGTTCTCGTCCCGTCTCCTTCCGTAAATACGCCCCTGCTTTTAAGATCATCAAATGCTTCGACTGGTATCCTATAGGCCGACGCAGGTTATCAGTCCGATAAGTTTGATATAAATGTTACGATATTTGAAATTTAGTTATAATTGGAGAAAGGAAGAAGATATGTAACTCACGTAGTCACTGTCGCGCACGCTATGTGCACTAAGTCATAAACACTATTTAGAATTACCAATAATGAAAATAATGAACTTTTTATGTTTATTATATAAACGTTGGCTTATGAACGTCTATAAAACACGTACGGGTATACAATAAACGAATTTACTTGTAAATAATCAACACACACAAACAACTTCATGTTCGGAAACAAAAATTTTGGCACTACACGTGATGTTGGGGCGTCAATTTTTTTTCTCGCACACGGAAGCCAAATAATAATTACGGGTTGGACCTTGAATAAAAGTAAAATTACTACAGAATAAACAAGGTCGTACCCCGTCGGTAACGGTCAAGTCTACAGAGAACGAGAAAATCGGTGAACAATATACATTTACAACAACATTCGCGCCCAATTTGTGCAATTAACCTGGATTGCACTTACGTGTTTAATGCAGATGATAGCAGTTGTTCGCGATTAAATTCTCACTCGTCAGCAGCTACATACACAATGCGAGATAATATGATCGGCACTCGCACTCTCACACGCACATTCATGAAATGAAGTTGTAGTTAAACACTTTCTGCAAACGTAGGCGTCTGAGAAAACGGATCGCGAAGAAATGAATTTCTCATTAAATATTATAGGACAAAATGTAAACGTGAAAAGAACAGATCATCGAGGTACAGCCTTGGTGCAATCTGTTTTGTATGGTTTATACATTTTGTAGTAAAAAAAAAAAAAGGCAGTAGACTAAAGAATCTGGCAGAACATCTAGACGTGTGTGTGTGTCTCTGTGGGAGTAGAGAGAGAGAGAGAGAGAGAGAGAGAGAGAGAGAGAGAGAGAAGAGAGAGAGAGAGGAGAGAGGAAGAGAGAGAGAGAAGAAAGAGAGGGAGGGGGGGAGTTAAGGAAGTTACTGGGAGTTGTTCAGGTTGTTATTAACGGAGAATAGAAAAGATAACCGCAATGGAATAGTTACATTCACACAGCACACCAGTATGAACTCTGATAACAAACTCGTTAGCTGAATGACAGGCACAAGAGAAAGAAATCAAGGGAAAGACAGAGAACGACGGAATACGTAGTTAAACTGTAACGGATAAAGTTCGCTGCAGTCATAATGTAATAACTATATAACTTTTTTTAATCAAGTATTAAATTTATAGGCCTGTGAGTTTAACATATGTATGAGGAAAAACAATTAAACGATGAAATAATGTAAATAATATTGGAATGGAAATTACTCGTCAAGGAAGTAAGGACATAGTAAAAGGAATCACAAATGTAAATTTCGGCACGGAAAATTCAATTCACAAAATTTTGTAACAGACAAGTTGCAGACTTCCGTAACATGCTTTGGTAAAATTCGTGAATTTTTTTTAGACTAGATGCGGCGTTCCATGCTAGAATTATCCTTTTTTTTTGAGTGAGGGGGGCTTTAGTTTTCTGGAAAAAATTGTGGTGTTTGCTACTGGGCGATTTTTTTAGATCGTCCTGTTCCCTAAACTGGATCAACCGTGTAGATCTTTGTTATGCTATTGAGGCCAGTCCTCTTGGTAAACTGTAAAGGAAATATTTGTATGATAATAACCAGCTCGTATCATCGATCAGTGTCTCTTCTCATTCTTCCGAAACCGAAAGTCCCGGTTGCTTGTCCGTATAGCCGTGGTACAACAGCGACTAAACTGTAAGTTACTGAAAACAACAAATTCAGTATACTACATCGAAACACAAAGTGTTAGTGTGTAAAACGTTACACGTTTTGATAGCTCTTAAAAGACGCAACAACGGTGGCTCTCGTACCGGATGCAGTGCAATACAGATGAGGTGTGTGTGTGTGTGTGTACGTGTGCGCGGTTACCTCCATTATCGTGTATACGTTACAATTACCGGTAATCTATGTCAGCCCGCCAACGGCGTCCATAACCGTTAATTAATTGATAAACTGCGGTCTCCTCCCGGCTTCCGATACGTAAATCGGTCTTTTATCATTTACACTCAACTATTCTGCATTAGTGAAGACTTACTTGTGTCTGACAGAACGCTTACAATTACTTAAGATTATCGCATATGATGTTTGCGTCATCCGATTGGACGCTTTGACACACACACACACACACACACACACACACACACACACACACACACACACACACACACACACACCACACACACACACACACACACACACAGACACACATCGTGCTAGTGGTAGGTCTCCTCATAGTTACAGCTTGAATTGTTGTGTCACATGTAGGTGACTAGAACTCAATAACTCAGAAGTACTCTATGCGTCTGTACTTTTTCAGTAGCCGTCAGTTTCCTTTTTACAAGATGTAACCACGGTCCGCCGAAGCATTTTATCTTGTCCACGCAAGTAGTACTTTTTCTGAGTATTTTAATGCAGATTCGAAAAATCCGAAGAAGCAATGATATAAAAAAACTTTGATTCATTTGCTTGCAAAGTTGTCAAACCATCAACGGACGCGATGCACGAGGTGATAATAGTTCACAGGTCTTCTGCTAGAGACTGGTGTTCGAATAATGGACGACTCTGAGAAGAAATGTTGCCATATAATTGTTTACGAAAAATCTGCATGATAGCAGGAGAATTGTAAACACCGCCAACATCACTTAGCTATGAGTCAAAGCTGTGATATTGTTCATAATAATTAACAACGACTTTTGTTGCACACCACTATAGAAAAAATTTGTTTCCGATTGGTGCTTTTCAAGCTTCACAGTTCATCACTAGATCGGTGCTGTGACGCTTAAAAGAGCTAATAGGAAAACAATTTCTATAGTGGTGTGCAATAGTGTTATTTATGTTTTGTGATTATTGTCCTAACCACTAACACAACTTTATTATTAGGCTAAACAACGACTTTCATATAATTTTCGGAGACGTTTTCTAGAACGAATGGTTCAACAATGTCGTGGGCTCGCTGCAAAGTAAATTATTTACAAATTAATCAATTCGTACAGTCCATAACTAAATCAAACTAATCATGTAACCTAGCTGCAGAAGAAATCTTACAATAACGTAATAGTCACAATTAAGTATGCATATAGATTTCAACAGGGGTGCACCGTAAGCGTCAACAGGACTATGTAAATAAAATGAAGAAGTTATACAAAGAATGAGAGAGGGAGAAAAGAGAAAGCAAGGGAGAGTGAGGGGCAGAGGAAGAGAGAGGAGAGGAGAGGTAGAGAGAGAGATTTTACTTTTTCCGTAAATTAGTACAACATAGAACGTTCAATACATAACGTGTTTACTAGGGGGATGTATGGGGGAATGGGGAATGGGGATGCTGAGCGTAATGTAGTCATGTAGAAGGTGTACAATATTGGCACCTATGCCCGCGTCACACACTACTGCTCGCTGCTCTCTGTCAAACAGCATTGATGATTAACTACTAATTGGCCGGACTCACTACAGCACACAATGATGCATATATATCTTTTTGTCATAATCAATTATGCAAGCTGCAGCAGAGTTCTTCGTAGTAAACTTTTCTATCAACTGCTTGATTTATACCAAGTCAAACATACAACGTACTAATAGTACCAGTTATAAAATATGTTTCGTATTATAGTAAGGGAGTACAATACTCTCAGACTGTGTGTGTGTGTGTGTGTGTGTGTGTGTGTGTGTGTGTGTGTGTGTGTGTGTGTGTGAGAGAGAGAGAGAGAGAGAGAGAGAGAGAGAGAGAGAGAGAGAGAGAGAGAGAGAGAGAGAGAGAGAGAGAGAGAGAGAGAGAGAAGAGAGAGAGAGAGAGAGAGAGAGATTTAAATTTTTTTATATTTTATATCGGCAGCAAACTACAATGTTAAGGCTAGCAAAATATTAACCCTGAATCATATCTTTTACCGCGCACTCTCACAAATCACAAGAGGTTAAACTAGGCAGACCAGATGTTGCGGGTTCTAAACTCCAGTCCCCCTGTCCTGAGAATAGGCTACCGGGACGGGGCACTGATTTATCCCAGATTTTAGAAACTGTATAATATGAGATTCTGTTAAGAATAGGCTACCGGGACAGGACCCTGATTTATCCCAGATTTTAGAAACTGTATAATATGAGTTTCTGTTATGTGAATTGGTTTAGAGAATGAATAAAAATAAGTTATTATAAATCAACTGCAAGTTAATTATTACCGTAATTTAAAAGAGGAAGTATGGAAAGAAAAAAACTGTAATGAAAAGCGCGTAATTTTTTTTTTTAATTGTGAAAGAAACAACATCACTCGGAACTTCTAGAACTATGTAACTATTTACACGCGATATCTCGGAACGGCAAAATAGAAAAAGTTTTTTCATAAGAAAAATCAAAGGTCTGACGTCAAAATGAAGCCAGAAGTTAATACATTGCCTGAAAATTGCCAAGTGGACTGCGAAGAATGTTATAAGAAACGTTCCTGAAAATCAGCAAAGTCTAAAAAACTCTGGTACATCTGAAAGGTTGTTCACAGATGAAACATCCGAAGCATCAAAATTGTATTAATATTGTGTGTGTGTGTGTGTGTGTGCGCGCGCGCGCGCGCGCTCGAGTGCATGTGTCTAATAATAAACCTAGTAACAAATAAAATAATAATAACAGAATATTGATATAACGGAATAATACTGATAACAGAAAGTAACAACAATAATAATAATAATAGTAGTAGTAGTGTGTTTAATAGTAATAACTGTATGTTACGTAATAGTTCCAATACAAATATTTTTCTGGAAAAATGAATTTCATTTACAACGTCCCGGATTTTGGCTCACACGTCTGCGCAGGCTCGTTACACACGTAGATCCGGGTAATGTGAGGCTGGTGTTTGGTTGTCGAGGGTGCTGGTCTCAAGTTTCAGCATGTCTTATCTTAGAATGGGCGGGAAGTTTGGTAAAGCGAAACAGGAGTCGCAAGTAACAAGGAAGTTAAGAGCGACAGTTCGTCCATTGACTGCCTTGATTGCGTCGACATTCGGTCGGTGCGAGATTTCCAGCAACGAATGTAATTGATAAGCCAAATTAGAAGCAAACGAAAGACGGTAAAGCGTACAGCAGAACGATACCCACACACAACAACTCACGCAGTTTTTTAATTAAGACCCACTTGTATGTAGTAATAAACGGGGTTCGCCCTGTTGTGACTACCATCACGCGACACTTAATCCGAAACGATTAGAAGTAGACATACAAGGACAAACAACCATCTAATGGGGGTCACACGCACACAGAAAGCGACAGTGTATATAAAAGTTACACACACACACACACACACACACACACACACACACACACACACACACACACACACACACACACACACACACACACACACACACACACACACACACACACACACACCGTTACAATATTCAGACTTTTCTACAGGGCCGTGAAGAAAATTTTGGGCTCCGGCCAAAGTCTGAATACGGGCCTCTTCCGATAAATGAATACACAGTGTTTTGTGTGTATGATGTTTTTAGTAGATACCATCATCTATTTCCGGCGAAAGTCACGGATATTAAATCGACTATTTTTTTATATTTTAAATCCAGTAAAATTTAAATATGTAACATTAAGCAACACAAACAATATCGATAGGACGAATTAAAGTTTTTAGTAACACTGGTTGTACTTGAACGTGAGATAAACTAAAAACGACCAGCTGATTTATCAACGCCCAAATGTACAATTATTTTAACATAACAATTTTCGTTTTTACAACATACATAATCGTCGTTGTGAATTGTGTAGTTTTCGTATTAAATTATTTTAAATCATTATTTTAAATAAAAACATGTAGGCTACCGGTATGAGGTTTCTGATTTCTGCGGCCTCCGATTACGAAGCCTACGGCAACGGCTTCCTAGATCTCCTCTGTTTTAAACGTTTCGTGAATGTACGTATTGTTCGTATACCTTAAAGCTCAATTCTTAACCTACACAACAGAAAACTTTACAATACGGGCCATTTTCAAGATTAAAAAAATTATCAGTATAAACAAGCAGAGCAGTCGGACAAACACCGTATGTATAACTTCATAAAAAATCAGCTTAACCAATCACCGTCGTTCCTCGGTGTTCGTTAACGTTTAATCTCGTTGCGTGGCGCTTTATGGATAATCAGGGGCGTATAACTGAATAGCGTGTGTTAACGCTCTCCGCGGACCTGATTCCCAAGACATACATGCGTGATAAATATAGTTCAATGAAATCGCGTGAGAGACTTCAAGAACAGACACCCTGCCTACACGACACGGGGAAACCATACCAGACTTTAATTGCGCGCGCGCGCGCACACACACACACACACAGAGTTAAAGTGTTAGAATTAACTTCTCGGCAGCGATAAACAAACGCAAGTGCGTAAGTGGTTCAATCGACCGGTTTCTTAGTGCGCAAAGGAGTATGGGATGTGAAAACTCGGCAACTGAAGAAAAGAATATGCACATTTGGCGCTGCAAATCAGGTAGTAGACTAGAGTCTAGACCCCCCTCCGAGAAGCCTAAAAATCTTTTCATTAACTTTTTAAAGTAGGCCTATGTAGGCCTACTTTTGTTAGTATGTGTAATCACTAATAACTTTTTATGTTTAATTATAACCGCTATTCCTACTTACTACAATGACCCCGCATTTGTTTATATGTATTTAATAATCAGTGTTATTTCCACCTATTACAATGTTTCCCTACATTACAAGCTTTAGTACTACCCAGCTGCGAAGTAGTGCTTTATAACATGCTTCTGTGCTGAAAAAAACTCGAGTTCCATGTTTTGTTTGAGGAAAACCAAATCTGGCACAAAAATGCAGATCTTCTCCTTTCAAGCATTCCTGGACGCTGTACAACTCACGTTCCACCACCGCCCGGGAGAAATCAACCATGTGTGGTGGCGAGGGAGTTGCTCCGGAGTGTCAGACAAGACCGCTTTACTATTGTACTCAACAATAAGGGTGGGCAGGCTGACCGAGTTGTGACGTAGCGTGACTCGACCCGCGACCGCAGCACAGCCGTTGAGATTGTGAGTCTCGAATGTTACCACTTTGTCTGGACCGCCACCAAAAACGATAATAATGCCCCAAAAAGGTACTGAAGGAGAGTGTCAACAATCAGGGCTATGCGAATGGGGGGAACAGGGCGGCCACCATCGGTGACAATGTACACGCTTTTATTCAAAACACTGCCCTATTTTAAGCGTTTAAGAGCGTAAATCTGTCGTGAAAGACTTAGTAATTTACTTCCAATTGGACATGATGTAACGGAATCAATTATGTTTGCTAAAGACAATCGAAAATTTGGCTTCTCTAAAAGCAAGAAGGATTACGCTAAAATTGTACACGCCCATTCGCAGGCTACTCATTTGTAGTTTTTCTTATGTTCAAATTTCAACGAATGCTACAATAGGCCTATACTTTATTTAATTAACTCTCTTAATTGTTTGTGTTATCAAATGTTCTACGTTCGATCATATTTATTTATGCTACTTTATATGTAGGCCTATCTGTTTTTCACTGAAAACGCATCACAGTATTACCACACACACGAGAATACCATATTTCAATTTTTCGTAACAGGTGTCAAATTCAGGCTTTGCTCCGGCAGAATTTCTTCGCACGGTCCTGTCAACAACAATACAATATGAAAAAAAGTAAGTTGCAACGGAAAATGCTCGTAGAAACGATTGGCAAAACGCTGATGACAGACTACTAATGCAAAACAATTGCGTTTATTAACACACCCAAGTAGTATGACTCAAATTTAACATATTGAAAATTAAACTTCTGTAATTTTATTCACTAGATTTTAACCCACCCTCGCCTCAAGGAAATCTATGCTGCTAAATACACATACGTATACTGTAAAAATGTTCTGATCGAAGTCTCTCAATAGTTAAAAACGTAGATAGTTTCACAAACGCTCACACTACTTTAGGCTATTTAGTTTTTTTAATGCAAAGATGGATATCTGAGCGATGTGTAAGAGACTACTAATTGGGTTAGCATGTGTTTAGCCGTATAAGAGAATTAGAGAATCCTAACTGGTTAGCACGTGTTTTAGGTGTACCGAGTTTGTTTTTCTTTATTAAGTGTCTATTTTAATAAGCACATATGGAATTGACAATACAGTAATTAAATGTATTTAAAATACAACAGAACACGCAAACATGTGTATTCGTGTGCCTAGTGTCTCGTCTCCATATACAGCTTTGCATACAGTTGTTTATTCATTGCATTCGTCATAATAAGCTGTATATTACGAACAAACGCAGAAAATGGATATGAAGTTGCTTCTGTGGTTGGTACAAAAAGCGCGTTAAGCAATATTCGATGCGTTAATGTGTTATTCTAAACAGCGTATTCATACTGTATGGAGCGCTACAGTTCCGGTAGCAGAGGTCGCTCGGTCGTTTGACCCCGGCATCCCGTTCTAATCTTGGATAGGAGTGGCTCGTAACTGCGCTGCCGGCCTGCAGATAGTGCGCGGATATTTATTTGTAAACACCAGCCTGTAGTTAAGCGATCGACCGCCAGATGGCGTACGTTGTTCAGAATACGTGCACAAAGAGTACGCCCAGCTAAATACGTTTTAACGCCGATAAAATGAAATTTTAAGACAGGAATGGCTATAAAAACAAACAAACATTTCATTGTCTATTACAAAGTTAAAATTAAAATATCACATCATACACACAGATATTATTTAAGAAACTGTCTGCACTTTAATGCATGCTTTGTAGGAAATAAAAGCAAGCGAGAAGAAAAACTACACATAAAATGTAAAAATAACTTGATGATTTTACAAAGGATGATACAATTTTCGTATGCAACTAAATTCGTCGCATGGAGTAAAGTCTACTCCGGAGGGAGTGAGAAATCTTGAAACTAACAGACGGATACAATTGTACCTAATTGCAGAAACATCCTGTACCTAAATATCACAGTATATTTTGTATATACGTCATATGAACTTATTAATACTAGAAACTAGAAAATTGTGAAACCTCAAAAACAATATTACTTCACCACGAACAAAAAATCAAGGAATAAGGATAAGCCTCATCTTTCTTTATGACCATTACATTTTTATGTTTTTTCCCCAGTATATACACAAACCGACATTACACCAGTGCCCGAGGAGGAGGATATTCTGTTTTGGGAGTATATGTGTTCGGATGCTTCCCCCGTTATCTGAAAACGACTATACAGAATCTGACAAAACGGCGCTCAATCTACTTACTTACGCGAACGTCCTAGGTCAAAGAGTGTCTAGAAAAGAGGTGGATGGTTTTCACTCTCTACATAAAACGTTACCAATAAAAAAAAAAAAACTGCAGTACCCATGAAAGGAGACGTCGTCTTTAATCCCTACCCAGTGACATTTGGTATAAAAACATATCAACGAAGGGTTAATTAACGTTAACTAAAGGTAGTAGGAGGTACTGGTAGGTGATTGGGTTTTCGAAAAGTTCGTTTTCCAAGTAACATTAAGCATACGATTAAGGGGTAGTAACATTAGAAACAAACAATTAATCTGGATTAGGGGCGGGTCCAGCAAGAAATTTGGGGGAGGAGTTGACTTTTGGGGGAGATATGAAAATGGATCATTCTTTAATGGTCTAAAGTATAAATGATTGGAATAAGTGAAGATAAAAATACAGTGTTTAATTATCAACACAACAAGCTTATTAACATATAAGTATAAAATCATACCTGTGTTTACAGTTCACTGTTCTTTTAATAAACTTCACTTCAATTTAAAATACACACTACTCTTTTAAGTCATGTATCAAACAAAAATTAACAAGGTAATAAGGTACAGTAATTTTAGAGTAAGGTACAGTAACACTGAAAGTAATTTTAGAGTAAAACCATAACGTTAACCTGCATAACGTTATATGAATTTTTTTATCATATTCACAATCACAAAACCATTCTACAATGACAAGACAACGAAAAATTTCGTCTGATGTCACCATTTGGTGGGTGGGTGGGTGGGGGGGGGAATTCGTTGGCTAAGTGGGATAGTTTGGCTAAAGACATCATAAAGCAAAGTAAAAAATATACTTTACTTAACAGTAAGGAATATATTAAATTCTGGATCTGAATTAAGGACAATAACGGAAAGAGATTTTTTAGAAAGAATTATTGGTTTAGAAATTCAACACAACATGGACAACAGCAAGAATATCACGATTCAAACGAAACATCTTAAAGAACTATCAATGAACAGAATTAGACGAAAACTTAGAGTGATGATCGTTTTAGTACTTTTCACTGTTTCAAATGTTATCTTATAACGGTATAACTTTCAGATCGAAGATTCGTTCTGTTACTGACGAATTACTCGTTAATAAAACTGTTGAGCGCGTATAAAACTTACATTGTACTCGAAAGATAAAAGTTAATTTCACGGTCATAACGTTTCATGGAAAACAAAGTCAGTTAGGGAGATAAAATGCTGTTGGTTAGAGCTATTAACTAACAACACAGTTAACGTGAGATGATATAATAAACACTAAACTCGTTCCTACGGAAGTAAAAAAAAAAAAACAGTAGCAGTTAATAACTAGTTGTACGAAACGGTAACAACATAGAATATAATTGGTGAAACACGCTGCATAAATCGCGCATATTTTCTGTTGGGAGCCTGGACGCGGTTGCAGACCCTGAGCACTGTTTTACATGCAACCGATACCATTACAGCAAACAGCACTACCAACGATTTGTTTATGTAATAAACTTGTCGAAACAATTTTTGGTTTTGTTTTGATTTAACGTAAGTCAGAACGTTTCATCTGGACGTCAAAAGGAAGCATGCGCATGTCTCGCATGCGTTATGTTTCTACTGAAGTTGGTACAAATTGTATTTGATAAGTTCACCAGGTGGGCCTAGTTTACCGAAAATTTATTGCACCACCAAAAAAACGGATATATAAATATAAAACGGGCTCAATATATTAAGAATAATAACTCTACACATCGGTTAGACCTGTCCCTCCTGTCCACACCCTTCTGTCTAAGGGTGTTCCTGTCCTAGGTTCCGAGTTTCGTAGACATTCCCGATCCGTTCGTTCCAAGACTGTAGAGGTCTTCTTCTTTTTCTTCGTCCTGGAGGCTTCCACTGGAATATCTTTTTCGGCCGACTATCGTATGGTATTCTTACTCCGAAACCACTCTGACCCTCCCTACCTCCCTACTCCTTTCGTTCTACAACGGTTCTCTTCCACTCATAATGGTTCTTTACTTCTTCGTTTGTCTTCTGTTCTTGTCTTGGGACGGAGTATTCCTTCTGAGGCAATTATTTTCTAATCCAGTTTGTCTTTCAAAATTTAAAATTTCAAGTCTGTACTTTCAAGTCAGAGGTATAGGCCTACTACGTTTTACACCGTGACACGATTTATACTTTATCTGCAGTTTGTGTCACACGGAATCATTCCTTCTTCGTTCTGGGAATACGTATGTACACTCACAATTCGAACGCTTCGATTCTTTTGGGATCAATTAATTCAAAATTTGGGAATATCAAAATCGAAGCTAGAATTATTTTTTACTGCTGCAAGTTTTTTGTATGCACATACTTTTGTTAAAATTGTTCTTATTTTGCTTTAACTAATCGTTCTAATTTCCTCCAACAACACCTGAGTACACTGGTACACTGATCGTAGACTGTTTTACCTTCAAACCGTAATATCTACTGCAGTTCTATGTTAAAAAGCTGTTATCATTTAGGCAATGACGTGGGCTGATTACATGTCGTATGCCAACAAAAGCTATTTTAAGGTAGACCTTGGAAAAGGTGATCATATGAACTCTGGATAACACCCGAACGTTTCAAGTCGGATCAGTCGACCTTATGCTGGTTACAAGACGCCTAAAATGTACGATATAATTAGCAGAAAGTGGCCAGTAAAAAAGTTGAAGTTTTATGCATCCTGTGCTTATCAAAATAAAGAGTTTAATGGAAGAAATATTCTGTAATGCCTGCATTACTCTAGAAACTTGACTCATAACCGCACACATCTGGTAAGATTGGATCCAATAACAGATACCATATAGCAATGCTTTGGAATACCGTTAACCAATGCTTATTATAGTATCCAGTATCGAGTCACGCTGGAGAATATTTCTCCACCAACTATTGCACGTTATTCTTTTTACATTTTCTTCTTAACAATATAGACTCGACGAGCACTTTCGATTCACTTTCTTATATACACAAGCGGTAAAGTATTCTACCGCCTTTCTTTCTCATCTTCAGTGAGCAGACGTCTCATCAGAAAGTAAACGTCACTGTACTCTGCCACGTCTGAGAACCTGGATTACTGTCTTACATTAGCACTCATTTTTCAGATTTGCGATCTGTAATAACAAATTTACGTAACCAGAAAACATTTAACGCTTGCGTGAAAAAGCATTTACTTGCCGTACCAAAAATACGAAAATATTAAAGAATATATAAACACATCTTTTAGTACATACATCTTTTAATTAGCTTACATACCCAGAATATAGGCCTACATATTGTAGCTCTGTACTGACGATTTGTATAGTTGTTTTATCCAGAGACAAATAATAATATTCAAATAATGGGGATCGCTAGCAGGTTGAGATGGGCAATAATACGGATGATGCCTTCCACAGCGTCGTCTTGTCAAGCGAGAAGGAATAGAAGATTAGTTTGTAAACATTAGTAAAAGATACTGTAGTTCAAACACATACCAATTACGTACACGTTTCATACCGTTCACAAACGAAGAAAGCGGTTAACATTTGCATCGTTTATGAATACATCAGTCCGCCAAAAGCGTTAACTCACCTGAAACAAAACACAAACAAACGTTAGAACGTTAGAATAACACATAGTCTAAACTGTTGCATTACTATTAGGCTCACTACATCTATCCATGTCTTCGCTCTCCCCATCATTCTATTAACACCAAAGTTTTTTACTCGAATTAACTGGAGGGTTCAAGGGTTGAAGTCCGACTGACGCGGCATTCACTATATTGCGGATCCTTTCAACCTCACTCCCTATTACGGGTTCATTAGTTATCACAATACACTGATCTACTTTGGCCAACCGACCTGCGTTAGGTGTCGCTACCTTCTCAATCCAGTTCAGGGCTGACTAGTTTAGCAGGACGTACTGGGATTGCCGATCTTCGATGATGATGATAGAGGTGACAACTGTCATTTCTAAATAAAACTTTTAGCTAGGTTTCCAAGAGATTTTTTTAACTCACTTCACAGCGAAGTTGGAAACCACCAGACAGCTGATCAAACAGGATTCACTAGCAACTACAACACGATATATATCATCTATACATAATAGACGAACATCAAGACAGTGGTAACCATTACTTTGTATATCATTTTCTGATTTCGAGAAAGCTTTATATTCAGTCAAAAAGAAACGTTTGGGGTAGGCTGTAGAAGATCAATATATGTAAAAGCGATGTTTGCAGATTCTCTTTGTTCAATCGTAAAAACTCAACACCTCAAATTAAAGTGCATACATTATCAAATTATACAGCAACAGGAGTGCTAGGAAAATGGCTTATTGCAAAGACGTATGCCCTCGCGACTAAATACAAATCAGAGTGATTAAAATAGATGGAATATATCCTTCTAATCTGAGGACTACAAACGACATAGCTGTACTCAGAGAAAATGTTAAACGGTATTAGTATCTGACAATAAATTGTAATACTGTAGAACACAGAGGTGTGAGTTGTGGATTAACCCAGTTCCCTCCTCCGAATTCCGTAAAACCCACCACTCGGTAACTCATCACTCTCTCACTTCACACATTAGATCTAGTTTGTGGGACTCTTATTGTAAATAGATACGAAATCAAGACAGACTATTAAATGATACACTGACAGACTTAAAAGTATGAATTGAGGCGGGTACGACATTTGACTAAATGAGAACTTGGCAGATGGTCACGATGATGGCAAAAAAAGTACGATTACGAGTCGGCGGCGCAAGCCGAAGGATTCATTAGCAAGATGGTACGACGACCTGGATTCAGTGAATTCGACAAATCTGTTCTGGAGACCAACGGTGTAAGGCCTTCGGTCATGACACGGGCAGGCTGTAGTTACGAGCACTACGTTAACGGCCTTATAAAATTATTAACTACAATATACTTGCAATAAGAGATGCAAGGATATAAGATATATAGGATATTCATATTGTATGACGAATCAACGTCGTGAAAAAAAGAAGTCGATTGATTAAAAAATTCAAGACGGTGAACTGATAAAAAAATATAAGAATAAAAAAAAGGAAAATGATGGAGATTATTTCCAGTGAATGCAAAACGTATTTCTTTTTTAATATACAGGCAACATTATGATTTTCCTCATTGTACAGTCCACCACTAAATATAATTTTTGTATATTGTAACGTAACAGAAATACGGTCCTCGACGTTACATAAATAAAATGATAAAATTTAGAATAGGGAAGAAAATATATTAATTTTCCACACTTATAAAAAGGTCAGAAACCCAACCCATGATTGTTTACATGTAATAAGAATGCACGGTAAAAAAAAGATAAGCATATAATAATGTTAATAGTAATAAACCTCAAGATTCAGTGAGAGGTAAATAACAGACATTGACACATATTGTAAAAAAAACTAATGTTGACTATTTCAGAATAATTGATGTTTTTAAAATAGATGAGAATGAGTAAATAGTGTATGACCTAAGTTACTAAAAAAAATACTTGTTATTAATTGTATCATGTTATATTGTTATCATGACCGTGATGTTATATTTTGTGTTATGTGAAAGTTTTCCTGTTGATAGAAAATCAGGTAATTAAGTAGTCTGTATTATTAATTTACCGTTGTAGAGCTGTGGTTGAACTCAGTTATTGAGTACTAATTAATTTAATTTTTATGTGTTATCCATAGGTCAAGATAAAGTTTTTGTTAGATTTTATAAAGTTAATTATTTGTATACATGTACTTAGATAATAAGATGATTATAATTGTAAACCTGGATAAAAAGGCTATAATTGTTAACAAGGTACCAAAGGAGTTTAATACCACCATATCATAAATAGATAAAAGGTTCTATAATATTGCAGATAGTAACAAGTTAAATTCAGAAGTAGATCAAGGTATAATGATAGGCCTAACAACCAATCACATTATATAGTAAGCCAGATCAGAAAGGTTAGGTAAAGAAATTAGTAACAAATACTAAATACAATCTAATGAGTTAGTAGAAGTTAATAATAATTAATAATAACAAATTGATAAACTCAAATTAAACAAATTATTATAATGCCATAGTGCAATGATACCGATAGATAATGTTTGGTAACGGAAAAATAATATTTGTTAAAATAAACAGACTAAGAGTAAAAAGACAGCAAAATATATAAGAATTAGTAAACAAGCCATAAGTAAGAGTATATTCGGATATAATGGAAATTTAGAAAGGGATTATTTTGGTGAGTGGAAGAACTTTGTATGAAAGGATTATAAGATCACATAATATCGAATAAGAGTAACAAAATGGTTGCTAGGGACGACAAAATATATAGAATTTGTTGATTTGATTATTGGATAATTTTACATGAACGAGGAGAGTTTAGCTAAGAGAGATGCTCAGTAAAAAATTGATTTAATTTAAAATACCAAGTACAGAGAAAGTTAAACTAAATGAATGATAAATTGCAATAGTTTGGTCCACTAACAGTTAACCATATTATATAATTGGACAATATAAAAACGATATACAAAGTAACTAAAAATAAAGGAAGAACTCGGATTGCCAAATTCCTGATAATGAACAAATGTTAAATTAACAAAGTAACGAAACCAGATAAATAACTACCTGCATAAAGATATAATCCTCTAAAACAAACGAAACTAAAATAACCACCAAATTACATTGGAACTTGCAGTTTATACAATCCAATAGAAAAACGTAATTGGATTCGAATTTCGTCGAAGCACGTAACCACAAAACTCGGACATTGGTGAACAAAAGGAGCGGTATTTCTGCATCATCCAAGGACCAAGAATTCCACTTTTATTTCAACTTTGGAGAGAAGACGGACGAAGATAAATTCATCTGCATTCGCTATTGACCAAACACTACCAGAGGTTAGCTGTACACAGCCTTATCGAGTTGCGATGTCGAGCGGACGGTAAAGCAACAATTATTTAAATATTATTTAATAAAATTTAACTCTATATTGTAATACCTTGTATTCCTATTTATGCATTTTCTGATCTTCCTAACAGTTGAAAGAACCTTCACACCCTGTATTTAAAGAATTATAAAAACCATAACTGAATTTAATATAAAACCTTGAATCCGATCGATAATCGATTACTTCTGACTTATAGCCTTTCGTATCTAAAGTAAGAGAAACAATTTTGTTGGACAAGAAATATGAAATATTAATAAAGAATCATTTCAGAATTTCAATATCTTCTCATTTATATAAGATTTAATGGAGTGTGAATAAGAAATAAGCTAGGTAGAGAGTATAACCAATAATCACCGTACGCGGTGGGTTAACCTACAAATTTCCCTTGTCTGGGAACCACAGCGCTATTCGCGGACTTCTCAGGTATTAAAGAGAGGAGAATTCAATAAAAATTTCTGCCATTCTCTTCAACACAGAATTGGCTTGAGCGGAATTTTCGAATAACACCCTATACACATAATTTTCACTCACCTTAACACCATTATATTAAATAGAGAGATAAAGGAGATATAATTAACAATATTACAACACATACTAAATTAAGATACATAAGAAATTGGCACATTAATAAAAGAGAGGAAGGAGTTACATTATAAATTGGCTTCCATCGCGGGGCTCGAACGAGACGTACGTACCAGGTACATTATAAATTGGCTTCCATCGCGGGGCTCGAACGAGACGTACGTACCCGGTACATTATAAATTGACGAACCCAACAGTGGGGCTTAAACCGAACACAAAGGGTACATTATAAATTGACGAACCCAACAGTGGGGCTTAAACCGAACACACAGGCTACATTATAATATATTTCCTGGAAAGTAATTCAAGGGTTTTCATTTATTAACAATAGTAACAATTCATAAGCGTACAGCAGAAATATGATGCAAGTTTAATTAAATTCTGTACTATTATTTCCAGGAAATAATTTTAATTTTATGTGAATAAACCCTTTACAGTTTTTGTCACAGCATATTCCACAATTTATAACTGTAGCTGTTATACCGGTTATAACTAGATATTATGAGTTTTCTTAATTCACGCAGGGTCACTGCTACTGCATGGGTGAAACGTGCACCGCACATGGCGGACACGACAACGCCTGCACGCGCATTAAACCGCCAAGTAGGCCTACATGTCAGCGGATGCTGTAAAATAAATTAACAAGATTATTGTTAATTAACAAATAACAAAATTAACGTCTATTAATTTGTTAGACGCCGATCTTTGTTCTGTTTTCCAAGAAAGATATCGACCTATGTGTTTGTGTGACATTTAAGTATGTATTGAGTTGTACAATGCGGACTCTTTAAACTATACATATACTTATAGTGACCATACGTCCCGGGTTTTCCGGGACAGTCAGGAATTTAGACTTTGAAATATTTTATCCTTTTAAAGCAAAAATTGTGCTCGATTATGCATGAAAGTATACACATCCTTAAGTTTTAGAATACAAAATCTTTATTAAATATTTTAGTTGGAAAATAATGTTTTTTATGGTTTTCTTAAAATATTTTCGCTGCGAATAATCGGATTAAAACAAGTTTTAATTAAAAATTGTTCAGAATAAAATGTCAAATAAAACTGAACTAATGAAAATTATATGTGATAAATTGTTTTTATGCAAATCGCTTGTAAAGTTAGCAACAGGCGATTTTAAACAAATTAAGTTATTTTGAAAATAATGGATATAAATGAATGAACTTTTATAGGCCTACATTTATAGCACTCATATACTTCCATTACATTATTTCCATTAAATTAATGAACTTCCATACCAAATTTCAAATCACTTTGTTGATAATTAACATTCAAATATAACCTCCAATAAAAGAATACATATTTTCAACACTGTTTAGAGAAATGCCTCAAAACTTTAGAGAAGTTATTTTTGCAAATGTAGCTTACAAACGTCTACAAGGAGGTCCAAAATTTGCAAAGGGTTTCGAGAGGTATTCATTTTGTCAATTTATTGCAATGTCAAATTATTATTTGTATTTTGATGTGTTATTATTACCGCGTAGCCTGACGTCCCACGCAGACTTCCAACTTTCGTACCATCTGACTTCCATTTTTGACCAGTGGTGGGCCTAAAGGTCCAGATTTGGGTTCAGATTTCCAGGTACATAGGGTTAAAACAGTGGTGTAGTGGAGCCGGAGCGGGGCGGAGCGGCGCTCCGGCACAGCTTTTGAAGGCGGAACGGCGCTCCACCTATAGATAATGGAACATGACTACTTACGTTTTGTTTTTATTGGGTTTTAGCTTGATTATTTTTTTTTTAATTTTTAAAGATTTGAGTTAATCTCAATGGTAATGGTACTTGTAAATAGGACACGATGTTCTCAGAGACCTATTATGTCTTTGTCTTTCCCCTCCAGTCCCGCTCCCTCCACCCGACAGTCGGCTGTCGTCTGCAGTCTACACTGTCACGCGTTCGCTTTGCTGTGTGTAGTGAATTCTGATCGGGACGGTCTGGTGCGTGTATAACCTCAACCTGCTCTTTTGATCGTGGTTTTGGTACGTTGAAAGTGCTATTTGCGCGCCAGAATAAGTGAATAATTGTTTCTTATAGTTTTAGCGAGTGTAACGTACTCCTTTGCTCCAGAAACGTCGCGATTACGCCCTTATAAGTTATAGCAACGCTAATAAACTAATAACTATTATCTTTGTGAAGAATTTAAGTCATTAATACTATGTACTGTACTTTTGTTTTGTGAAGTCATGGAGGCTAAACCTAAACAAACAACTATAACTTCATTTTTGTGTGCCCCTAATAAACTCGCCGGTCACCATAGTGTACATATTAATGAGACCTTCAAAGATGGTAAAACAGATGAACCCAGAACCTCTAAGGACAAACAAAGTCAAACTCAGTGGCCCGCCATTTGGACGGAAGACATGTGGGATAGAAAGAAGGCGGCTTTCCCTTGGATTGACTCCAAAGAAGGTAAATTAGGATGTAAAATATGTTTTGAGATAAATAATCTGGGGGCCTTTAAAAAAGAACATGTTTCTTTGTCTCGTTATGGTTCAAACAGAACAAACCAACTTAAATCACTAAGGAAAAAAATTGTTGAACACAAGCAGTCAAAGGCACACAAAACTGCTCAAACAATTGTTGACACTTCAAACAAAACTCCTATGAATCAAGTGATTGATTCTATAAATGCAGCACACCATGAGTCAACAAAGGCTATTTTTAGGTCAGCATATTTTATTGGTAAGAACGACCGGCCATATAACGATAATTTTGGTTTACTTGAATTGCAAAAATTAAATGGAGTAGACATCGGCGTAGGCCTTCACTCAAGGTACAGTGCAGTAGAAATTATAGATCATATTTCAAAGGAGATGAAATTGCAAATTTTAAACAAGAGTACGGAAATTTCTGGGAAAATTTCACTTATCATTGATAAGCTACCAGCATCAGTTGTAAGTCGGTGCTAATTGTTTACTTAAAATGTGAGATAAGTAAAGAACAGCCCCCAAGCACTTTATTTTTAGACCTAGTTGAGCTTGCTGACCAAAACGCCGACTCTGTTTTTAGCAGTGCACTAAAGTGCCTTGACAAATATGGCTTTGACAATGAGTATTTAAAACAAAACTTGATTTCTTTTACAAGTGACGGGGCTAGTGTCATGCTAGGAAAGCACTCTGGTGTGGCAAAAAGGTTTTTATCTTTGTACCCTAATATTATCATATGGCACTGTATGAATCACAGACTGGAATTAGCCATTGCGGACGCTGTAAGTGAAGTAGCCGGAGTAAACCATTTTCAAGCATTCATGGAAAAGCTTTACACTTTGTACAGTACATCTCCAAAAAATAAGCGAGAGTTGAAAGAATGTGCACAAGAGCTTGATACTCAAATGAATAAGATAGGCAGCATTTTAAGCACGAGATGGGTAACTAGTAGTTTCCGTACTGTTTCAGCTGTATGGTTTGGTTACCAAGCCTTAGCCAACCACTTTTCCAAAGCAATGAATGACCCTGATAGAACAGCAGTTGAAAAAAGCAAGTATAATGGTTTGTTGAAGAGGCTGACTTCTCATAATTTTTTACTAAACTTGGCCTTTATGTTCGATGTTCTCGCTGAATTGGCTTTGTTGTCTGAAAGTCTGGAAAACAGAAGCACGTCTGTTGTATTTGCAGACAAACTGATACATAGATCAGTCAGGTATCTGGAATCTTTAAAGGAAAAGCCAGGGACAAGAGTACTGGAAGCACAAGTCGCCATGAAAGAAGGTAGTTTTGCTTCTGTTAAGTTAAATGATAATCCAAAAATCGTATCATTCAATGGCCAGCAATTGATTTCTAGTGTAATCAGTAACTTAAAACACAGAATGTTTGCGACTAGCTTAGAAAAAGAAGAAGTCGAGTAAGAGTACGAGGAGCTTTTAGATGACTTTAAAGCATTGGAACCCGAGTACTGGCCAACTGAGATTCCTTCTTTGTTTAGCCAAACTCAAGTGGAGCGGCTTTGCAAAAGATTTAAGCTGAACATCAGCAAAACTGTGATTGCCTACAGGGATTACTTGGACAACAGCAGACGGGTGCCTGATGGACTGCAAGAACTACTAAACTGCACTAAAATAATACCCTGCAGTTCAGCTGACTGTGAAAGAGGTTTCAGCAGCATGAAGAACATAATCACACCATCAAGAAACACATTGACAGTAAGCCATGTCTCAGCTCTATTGTTTATAAAACTCCAAGGTCCACCTCTGCAAAAATAGGAGCCTGAGCCATACGTCATCACATGGTTGAGGAGCCATCGATCAGCAGCTGACACAAAAACGAGAGTAGCAGAAAATCCAAACAAAGAAGAAACTAAGGTTAAGGGTGATGCATTTTGGAGTCTACTTTAGATGTCGTCACACAATTTTCATGTTTCTGTATCTCAAAGAAATTATTTTTTCTATAACCTTGTATGATGTTTATAACTTGGTACTTAAAAACACTAAATTGACTAAAATAAACAATTATTATTTGTTCATACCAATTTATGTTAGCCTAATTTAAATAAATAAAATGTCCGTTCATTTATACCTGAAAATTTTTAATTTTGACACCCACCACCCCATCCCCGAAACTGAAATGTAAATTTGTATTAATATCAATATGTTATTTAAAAATGGTGTTACATAAAAGTGTTCAATATTACGAATAATTAATCTGATAGTTTCAATTATTACTATAAAAGGTATTAGTACTGGGGGTGTACCGTGTACCCACAAAAATTTTAATTTTTCCTCAAAATAGCATTGAAAACCTTTTAACATGTAGCAGTAAAAACTATACTCAGAGAGCCTCAAAATTCACCATTTTGTTCCTGATTTTCAAAAAATTCCAAGGGAGGGTCCCCGGCCCCCCGCTTAACGGGGGGTATTCCATACCCCCGGTACAATTAGCCCCCCCCGAATTATCTTCTGCATACGCCCCTGCTAAGAGCTCCGGCACAGCTAATTTTAGCACTACACCACTGGGTTAAAATACCATTTAGTCTGATACTCAAAAACATTTCAAATATTTGATCCCTTTTCGAACCTGGCGTCCTGAAATTTTGAGACTCTAAAAACTCAACACAATGTTTAGATTTTGAATAAAACACTTTACTTTGATACCTCACACGGATGTTTGCAATATTTTTAAAATTTTGAAAAATATTGTCCCCCTCTATTTTGAAATGTGTCTCCCACCCCCTACTTTTGGGGATCAATCTCGAAAATGATACGGGTGGAATTAAGAACAGATTGGCAGACAAACGCCAAACGGTTGAGTTAAATAGAGAACTCGCTTCGCTCATTCAATAATATACCTACCCGACAGCAAAATATTATTTATTTACTTTGACGAAGCAAATAATTAAATATTATTTACGTTTTGCTTTGACGAATAAGTGCCTTCAGTACCTTGTATTCAAAACAAACAGTCTTATCATGTATGTATCATGTACCATGTCTTTTGAAAAAAAACCTTTTTTAATTTTACTCTGGACGTCTATATTAATGTTTAATTAAAATAATATTAAATAGTCCGGAGGAGTAAGTTCCGTGGGGTACGGTCAAATATGAAAAGTAAACTAGTAAAAAATATGTTATTAACTTGATAGCTTATTACACATTCTGTTTGGTTATTTTGTCACAGCCATTAAAATTACATTGCACTTACACGTTTTTCTTTTGTTTGTTTAATTTTCAAGACGAGAGCAACAAAGCCGGGATAAATACCGTCAAAACGTCCGAACTTTACTGTTGCAGCCAATAAATCGTTCACGAACGAATACATAATTAAAGTTGTTTGAACACAGAATTTTCATCGTTTATCCCCGAAATAAATCTACTCCTTAAGCTGGGTAATCGTTCACAGTTTTACACAAATATTTAACATACTTTATAAACTACCGGTATAATGGCTTTTCGTGATTACTCCTCGATTTCACATCCCGTGCACAGTTTACAATTACGCTGTTACCAAACAAATCAACTGTTAAGACTTAGTGGGATGACATTCGGTTATCGTCAAATTGATCTTAAGTAAATTCTGGTCACTTTTGATTTTCCGTAAAATAATTAT
Organism: Magicicada septendecula; assembly: GCA_034769895.1. NCBI lineage: Eukaryota > Metazoa > Arthropoda > Insecta > Hemiptera > Cicadidae > Magicicada > Magicicada septendecula. The sequence continues at coordinate 163,254,864 of CM068371.1, read as the reverse complement.
GGTTGGACAGAGGGCGCAGTCTGAGGGAGGCCATGCGAGATTCGGGGGGTTTACAAATTTTAGGGAATAAAACAAAAGATTAAAAGATACAAAATCAAGTTATTTACTACTCATTTTATTGTCAGTAAAAACGTAACGGTGGAAACATAACAGTTACATTAATAGATGTATGAAATTTAACAAATTCATTAATCAATAAAGACGACATCTTACATTACAATATAAAAAACATAATCGTTACCAGAAAAATTACACCTCCTGCAGACGCTTATAGAGTTAAATGTTTTGTACGAATTTTGTTAAAACTTCGCCTTAGTGAGAACGTGTTTGGAGATTTCCTTTAACTAAACAAATTAAAGGAAATTTTAACCGAAATTCAGATATAGTATTCATTTTTAAAATTGTAAAACTTTTGGATGTCAGGGCCCAAAAAGTCGATGATAATTTTGATAAACTCGCAAAAATTCATGTGGGGTATCAAGTTTAAGAGAATTTTAACTAAAATCTGAATGTAGTGTCTCGGGAATTTCAAAATTGACACTGTAGCGAGATCAAAAATTTTTTTTAAATTGTGAAAATCCACCAGGGTATCTGGCTAAAAGAAATTGCAACCCAAAGCCAACCCAACCCAACCCGATTTTTAGTATTTATTGTATGATTGTGTGCTCTACAATAATTGTTGTCACTAAACAAATAGTAGGGTGTTCGGGATTTGTATAATTTTCCCCATAATTGAAAAATTATCTAATATCGAATTTTATGTAACAATAACAGTACTTCGTTTAAAATAGTGAGCGAGTTCTGCAGCTCAGGGAGCATACTTAGTATACTTGGAGGTTTAATACGCTCTTTCCAGTCCAACCTCCAGTCTACGCTAATATTACTGACGACACGTGTGAAAATAATATTGTGGGTCGGTCAGATGCTTATTATATATACCTGCCGTTATTTACGGAATACGCCATAAGTTGTATTAAGTTGCACCTGTATGGTTCAGCCGGACCACAGATGCCGTACGCATCATGAAAAATTAGCTGACACGGCTATACGAATAAGCTGTCTATCACAAGGTGCAAAGTGGCGGTATTTGTCTAACGGCGAATAGGTGTGGATGCGTTCGCTGTACCGTACGTTCAGGTGTTGACCATAAATCACAGATTACTGTGTCCCACCGTAATTGCATGTTATCCATAACGTAACTACGGCTAATCAGCCTAAACTCGACGTCAAATGTAGGGCAACAGCTGTACGCATCCATGTAGACCTACTGTCTATATAGGCCTATGTACGAGTATTTAGTTTTGGATAAATTATTACTAAATTGTAACTACTGTGTTTGTTACTTCCATGTTCCTTAAGGAAATGGAAGTATGGTGATGGCAAAAAAATCATGTTCGAGATTGTTGCAGATTCTGATTGTACTACACTCAAAACATGAAAAAAGTCGTTTTTCGAAAAGTGTCCGTGTGTCTATCTGTAGATTTTTTTCTATGGCAAACGATAACAGCCGCAAATTCAAACAGAATAAAATAATTTTTTGCATACAGCCCTCATTTGTAGAGTTCTCAAGACCTATTGTTTTTGGTGAAGATCGGTTAATGGAAAGGGGTAGTTTACCTGCCACGTTTTATGTTTTAACAAGGGTATTTTCTATGGCAAACGATAAAAGCCGCAAATTTAAACAGAATCAAATAATTTTTTTGCATACAGCCCTGAATTGTAGAGTTCTCAGCACCTATTGTTTTCGGTGAAGATCGGTTAAGGGAAAGGGGTAGTATACCAGCAACGTTTTTTTATCAAGGGTAATTTTTTTCTATAGAAAACGATAACAGCCGCAATTTCAAACAGAATAAAATAATTTTTTGCATACAGCCCTGATTTGTAGAGTACTCACGACCTATTGTTTTTGGTGAAGATCGGTTGAGGGAAAGGGGTAGTTTACCTGCAACGGTTTTTTTTATCAAGGGTAATTTTTTTTCTATGGCAAACGATAACAGCCGCAAATTCAAACAGAATCAAATAATGATTCGCATACAGCCCTGAATTATAGAGTTCTCAAGACCTATTGTTTTTGGTGAAGATCGGTTAAGGGAAAGGGGTAGTTTACCTACAACGTTTTATGTTTTAAAAGGGTACTTTCTATGGCAAACGATAACAGCCGTAAATTCAAACAGAATCAAATAATTATTTGCATACAGGCCTGATTTGTAGAGTACTCAAAACCTGTTGTTTTTGGTGAAGATCGGTTGAGGGAAAGGGGTAGTTACCTGCAACGTTTTTTTTATCAAGGGTAATTTTTTTCTATGGCAAATGATAACAGCCACAAATTCAAACAGAATTAAATAATGTTTTGGATACAGCCCTGAATTGTAGAGTTCTCAAGACCTGTTGGTTTTGGTGAAGATCGGTTAAGGGAAAGGGGAAGTTTACCTGCAACATTTTATGTTTTAACAAAGGTAATTTTTTCTATCACGAACTATAACTGCCGTAAATTCAAACAGAATCAATTACTTTTTTGCATACCTTTTTGAATTATAAAGATCTCAAGGTCTGTTGTTTTTGTTGAAGATCGGTTAAGGGAAAGGGGTAGTTTACCAGCAACGTTTTATGTTTTAACAAGGGTAATTTTTTCTATGACGAACGATAACTGCCGTAAATTCAAAAAGAATCAAATACCTTTTTGCACGCGGTCCTGAATTGTAAAGGAGTGAAGGCCTGTTGATTTTGGTGAAGATCAGTTAAGGGAAAGGGGTTGTTTACCTGCCACTTTTCATGTTTTAACCAGAGTAATTGTTTCTATGACGAACGATTCTATGTTTCACATTCAAACAGAATCAAATAATGTTTTGCATGCTTGCCTCCATTGTAGAGAACTCAAGCCCTGTTGATTTTGGTGAAGACCGGTTAATTGAAAGGGGTAGTTTACCTCCAACATTTTATGTTGTAACAAGAGAAATGTATTCATGACGAACGATAACTGCCGCACATTCAAACAGAATCAAATATTTTTTTGCATGCATCCCTGAATTGTAGAGGACTGAAGGCCTATTGATTTTGGTGAAGATCGGTTAAGAGAAAGGGGTAGTTTACCTGCAACGTTTTATGTTTTAACAAGAGTGAAGTACTTAATTTTGATAAATAAAGTATCCTGAAAAGAAGCTCATAATAATCCACTGTAGAAACGTACATGAAATATCTATAAATGAAGAGGCTAGTTGAACGGGGTGGGGGTAATTTTCTATTAATGAAAATTATAGTTGAAGAGGGAAGGGAGAATTTTTTGAATGAATACTACGTTATCGGCAACAAAGAAATAGTTTTTTGTTAAAATTCCTTCCCGGGCTGTTTAGCCGTAGTCCAATGTTTTCTGTAAAACCAGACGTTTCGGCAGTGCCATCGACTGCCATGATCAGTGAAAATCGAGTGCGAAAACGTGAGGTGGTATACGTTAGTGACCACAGTACTGTGGTTAAGGCTGAAGCAATAGAAATAAGTAGTTTCTATGGAAATACTTCATTTCGAATATGATTTTAAATATAAATCTTAGAACATGGAAGTCATGTATGGTTCTGCATACCGATATTACACTATAGCTATTATGATTATTAAATTTTGTAGTTTTTTTCGTATGATCCACTGTGAACTACGTTTGGTTCAACTGGTTCCTCCCATCTTCTATTCTGTCTTCCTCCTCTCCAATATCTCCTTCACTCTTGATGGATGTCTCTCCCTCCTTTCGTCAGTCTAGATGGCACCTGTCCTCTTCTTGGGGTTTTCCTGAAAACCTTGGGCATTTTTAAATTTTTATTTGTGCGATAAGCATTCTTCAATGTATTCTTGAGTAATCTGGAGTTCTTTTATGTCTTATTCTGTTTCTTTGAACCGAGTATTGGGCATTTTGAGCTTTGTGAAATAGTTAAAAAGTTTCCCTATAAGTCTGTCAGGCTTTATTCTTTGAATATGTCCGTAAAAAGTAATTCTTCTTTTTCTGATTACGTCTGCGATTTTCTCAACGTGTGTGTACAGTTCATTATTGTGGCGTCTTCTGTACTGTTCTCCATCTTTAATTAGTTCCAAGATTTTTCTTAATATTTTCCTTTCCGTGACTTCCAGTTCTTCCATCATCACTTTGTAGTTTATTATTAATATTATTATTTCTATTTTCATTCTTCGTTTGAGCCGTCAATCGACTGCGATTACACAATTTCTTTTGCTTTATAGAGTTCTTTTCTCCTTCAACACTATTCCTTCTCGCTCTTGCTCCTTCTTCTTCCATAACACACTTTTGGTTCTCTTTAGTTTCTATTTACCTCTTTCTGAACAATTCTCTGTTCTCTACTTCTACTTCTACTTCTCTACTTTTCTTCCTGAATCCATGTTTTTATAGATCCTAATGGCCTTCTTTTACCCACATAATTAAGTCTTCCTGCTATTATTATTATATGACTTTACAAATCTGGAAATATGGATACATTTAGACCCTTAAAACTGAAAAAATATGGCCCAAAAGTGGTAAAACATACCCCATCAATATAGAAATAACCGACAAATTGGATTGCTTACATAGTAAATACTATTTTTGTCGTTTTTCGTATAAACTAACCAATAGTGGTACTAATTTTTTGTAGAGTTACACATATTGAGGCCTTCTTCAGTAGCAAAAAAAATTCGACAAGGAATGGTAGGCAGAACGTACGAACGTATCTCAAGCTGAGGTGTAAGCAAATATACCTAATCTGTACTACTGTACAAATATATAGTACAGATGTACTACAGTGTTCTTGTCGATACATAAGCAGCAGTGGATTAATGCCTTAGGCAGTAACCTGAAGCCATTATTCTGTACCACACTATTTATTTAATGCCACCCCGCATTATGGGAGATTTAAAAATTAATGAAAAATAAAAAAGATACATGTAATTTTGTACAGAATAAAGTTAGGGACTTGATGTTTGTTATTAAGCTTGTCTCAAACATTCTTATATTAAATCTAAAATTACGACTGAAATGAAATGTGAAAATTTTTTACTTTATCAAAATTAAGTAAAAATTATGTACTTTGTAATTTCCTTGAAAAATTATGTTTGAAATATCCTTAAAAAATTACTGCTAATTATTCTAATCAATATGTGTACTTAACTGGGTACACGGTACGCTTTACGTGGCTTTCTGAGAAAAAGTTTCGAAAGTGGTTTCTGCAATAAACGTGCCTAACTGGAAAACGAATTTCCAGTTAAGTAACAATGGACAGGTTTTCAAAATCTGGTCTTCTTAATGGAACTAACAGAAAATTGAAATGTATTCAGTTTCTTCTATTATGGGAAAATGTAAAAATTATTTAACTCTTAAGGTCTTGTTTAAATGATTCAATAAAAGCAAACGACAGATATTGTATAAAGTATTTTACAAAGCCGAGAAGAACGCTGACATAAAAACGTAGTGAAGGAGAGAGGTCGTCCGTTACTGGCCACCATCTGTAGGGTGGAAACAAAGAATTTAGTATTTGTGAGTAAACAGGAGGATTTTGTGTGATTAAACTGCGTAGAGTACAGTAAGTGTTATGGGATTCAGCGGCGCTCTGTTTCCCACGTTTGGCACCATTCCACGCCATGCCAGTCCTACCCACATTCCCAACAAATCAGTGCTGAACTAAGTCAGAAATTAAATAAAATACGAACGAGAAACTACAACGCGACATGCGCAAAACACTGCGCATACATTTGCAGCGGTTTTTCTCTCTTCCTAATCGCTTTGAAAGCACTGTGAATATTTCAAAATGAAACGTATGCGTTTCACCAGAAGATGTATGACCATTTTCTCTACGACGCCAAGACTATAAAACTTCGGGATATATATAACAGTGACTACGTGTGAACGCGTTCAGTTTTACGAAAGTCGGCTGTATGAAACTGTTTTACAAAATTCAAATTGGACAGAACAGCGTTTGGCGTGTGAGCGGTGAACGGTGGCGTGACGTGCGGTAGGGATTGAATGCGGTCTGTACATGCAAAACGCAGAACAAAGGGGAACGGCTGCCCATTTAACGATGACAATGGATGCTGTCTGAGCTTTTACACAGATTGATTAATTTGCGTCAATCGTTGGATTTCCGACGATACGTCGCGACGCGTCCATTACGGGGGACCGAGAAATGTGACAAATGTTCGGTTGTTGCTTTTGAAAGGCCGTGCTTGCGTCTTTTTCTGGAGAGACACTGTATTGCTCTAACCGATCGTGAAACGACTAAACGGAAACTGTTTTTAAATAACAGAGAGTTTGAAAAATCGAGGTTATTTTAATGGTAAATAAAAAATCCCGTTCACGCTGTAGACAAAGCATGTCACAGTACTAGATCCCTGTAGGCGGTGACCGCAAGAAAAACCCAGACTATGAGGGTGACCTGAAAAGTTGTCGGCCTCGACTACAGATGGGCATGTTGTTAGCAAGGTTTTTTTCTAAGTCTGTACATCTGTCATAAATACAACTGCAAGTCATTCCCTCAAACGGTTTCTAAAATACAGCTAATTGAAGCCGATGTGTTGTATGTATTCCTAAAAATGGATTAAACTGAATATCGTGCATTAATAAAATAGTCTGTGAAAGGTTTACCCCCAAACGAAATGGGGGAAATTCATTCCAAGTTAATAAAAGTTTCCGGGGATTCTTTTTCTTCTTTCTTCAACGATTTGGGTGTTGGGTCACAAATACACAGCTGTGGATTTGTTATTTAAAAACAATACGCCTTCCACGAATCTTATTTCTGACGTGCTTTCACAACTATTGTAAGACTAAACACACAATGTACAACGTAAAGGAAGAACAGTAGGGAGGCAAGGATCCCACAACGTAAGCAGAAATATTAGGAGTCCCAAAACGTGGGAAAGCAAAGAAAACCTGAACATTCAAAATAACGGTTGGTACAGTCTACGAGGTCATTGCACAAATACATAGGCAGAGTGTACACAGAAAAGCGTGCTGACCGGAAAATCCGAATTCCACGGACTAGAGTAAAAAAATTCCCTCCTGTTTCAGTAAACATACACGGCGAAGAAAAAATTACAGAGACTATTTTACAAGTCGTGCTTATTGTGGCTCCTACGGAAAAGGTATAAGAGTATTTCAGGTGTCGCGTTACGTTAAGTACAGGACATTTGTTGACTACCCTGAACTTACCAAACTTATACGGGACAGTGACTGGGAGCTGGCAGTTTGAGTATCCATACCCATCGCAAATTAAAAATCAGACTGTACTTTTACTGATGATAACTCGGAACCATCGAGTGGTATTTTCTCGTAGTATTACATTTAATTTAGAAAAATCGTGAATAATATTATCACTTTTGAGGAAGATAATCCGGGACACTTAATGAAAACTCAATTACATGATTTCCCTACCAGATAGACAACTTGCGTGGCGTGTGCGTCACACACATGTCGTGTACAAAGTCGGCAATGGCGTAGTATGTAAATTTCTAGCGTTTCCTTCCTGGCTTAGACTGGCCGAACACTGGAGCGACATTTTGTTGTATCACGTTTGATGTTTCGATGGAGAGAGGCTTGAGACATTGGCTCACGACAAAACAACTTCTCATCAGCTGTTTTGGACTGAGCTGTAAAAGTGTGTGGTTCGTGGGTTCTTGACAGGCATTATTTTGCAACTATTTCTGTTTCAATTATACCTACACTTGTTTCCATTATATATTCAATAGGAATTAATAATAATAATAAGTAGGCCTACACAATAATATGCGAGAATCAGAACAGAAGGACAATACACACACTTTCCACGCAGGACTATGAAAGCGTAATATAATAGCCACACTCACCGCCTTGTGTGGCTAGAATACAATGCATGCACAGTTCAAAATGTCGGAAGCTGTTTTGTTGCGAGACAAATTTGAAGGAGCATCGTCTTTGGTCGCGTGGGGTCTCGCGACATCTCTAGACAATGTCGCAGCGTGTTTGACGCATTATATAGCCTAATGGCAGTAGAGTCATCTGCGATGATTTGCGACACAATGCGCCAAAACGGTTCTGTCGCGAAACAAAATGTCGCTCCAGTGTGCGGCCGGCCGTAAACTACGCGATTATTCCCTACGCATCACCTAGAAACCTGTAGATTCATCTCGCAATAGCGGTGGGGTATAAATACAGGATTAAGAAGCGAACAGCAGTCAGTGTAACTGTGCGATTGAGATTGCATTTAGTGTAAAGTGATAATTATGAATTATTGCGTGCGGACATCTGTAATTGATGACTTAGTGTGACACTGTTGAATAAGTGACATTTATTGTGTTTGGACAACCAAAAGCTTGGAGAACTGTTGTATACAAGTGTCTTTGTTCATTTAATTTGAGTTCTAAATAGCGAGTTCGCTGCGTCTAGTTATCAATTTCCACTGTTTAAACATGACGACCCAGGCAGACGATGTGAATGGCTGGCATCTTGTACTACTAAAGCGTGTTAATAAAGTTACCCACCAAGATTTTCAAATTTAATTTTACCTTAAAATATCTTCGGTTTCAGTAGAAACAATACTAAGACCGTATTGTACGATATTTAGGTTTTATTTTATTGCTTCTATAATCAATAATTTCTTCTTCTTTGACTTTATTATTAACGGGTTTTAAATCTTGGACTTATTTCCATCACGGATACAATCCCAGATGTAAGTGCAAATTCTGAACTTCTGGTAATCCTAATTATGGCGCACGTGCATCACAATATGGCTGTCTAATACATAGAACTCACAATTAAAAATTAAGTTAGTTAAAATAAAAAACTGTGGAATTGTGATGTATGAGAAAACGTAACCCGGCTCTTTGAATTAACACATAAAATGAATAAGTAATTTATCAAAACACTCTTCTTAACTTTTATTCTTCGTCTTCTTCTCTTCAAGGATTTGCTTATATAAACCTGTTCCGGCACCCATCTCATCCTCGGACGACCCACGTCTCTTCTACCAATGGCTTTATAGTTCAGTGCCGCTTTCAGCAATTGATCCTCTGTCATCTTTGCAGATGATCCCACCATTGTCTTCTGTAAGTTGAAATAATTTCATTTGTCATCTACTTCGAGTTCTGCTCTAATATCCTCATTCCTTATTCTATCTTGCAATGTATAATTTAAAGTACTTCAAAGAAACTGCATTTCAGCACTCTGAATATTGCATTCTTGCATTCCTTTTTTGTCATGACCCACACCTCACTCGCATATGTCAATGTGAGTATTGCAATTTTCTTATAAAATTTAATCCTCGTGCTGTGTCTTGTTTTATTTCCAAGATTTCTATGAATCGTACCACAAATATTCCTAAAATTATTTATATTGTCTTTTGCATCATATTCAGATGCATAGCTTACAGCACATCCGAGATATCTGAAACGCCTCACTTGTTCTAAAGTGCTGTTGTTTATAACTATCTTAGTCCTCACTTTAAAGGCCATGGTATTTAGTCTTTCTCACTGAAACTGTCAGTGAGTACTCTCTTGCTTCTTCTTGTAACTGTTATTGAATTGTAAAAATCAGTGATGCCACCGTAACAGAAGAAAATAATCTCTTAGACACAAAGGCACAATTGAGTTTCACATCGACGGACGGAACAAACGTGATCGACCAAGGCGTGACGGAACTTTCCCGCACGTACGAGTAATTAGCAAACCAGTCTCAAAAAGTGGTATAGGAACGTCGTGAACACAAAAGTTGGCGCGTAACTGGATTACACAACAACCTGCCAGTACCTTTGACAGCTCAGTAATGTGATTGTCGTATACACACGTACGCGCGCGGGCAAACTCCAGTCTACCACTTTCTTTACGTCTTGTTGTAACTTCAGAAATACGTTCTGCGTTATAAAGTTGACGCGTGCCGTCTCTTTGTTCCCGAACTACGACTCAACGTTCGCAACGTTTTAATTCACTTAAAACATCCGACTAACGCTTCCTTGTTTTTAAGTGTATGCCCATATTAAGCGTGTTCCGTTTAATTCTCAAATCGATGGAAGTCTGTATTAAATTTCCAACAAACGGTAGTAGTATGCCTGTGGGGTGACGCAGATCCTTGGATACTGACAATATCTAGCAGTTAATGTGGTTTCTTTACAGTTAGGGAACTTCATGGTCCATAATCAATGCAGGGGCGTATTACCAGGGGGGAGACGAAAAGGAACAAACCCCCTAGAGGGTTGAAAAATTTGACAAACTTTGATAATCTTTTAATTTTTAGACTATTTATTTTAGTTTTTTTTTAGCTGTGTACGCTAATATAGTAGTAGATCTTTTTTAAATATACCAACAGGTTTATTATACAGCATTAGGGTATACGTTTGAAATATGAAATATAGGAAAATCAATTCAATCAATAAGTACATTTTAACAGTGTTTCAATAACGCGTATTTTTATTGTATTATTATCGTTTAATTTAACGGGACTGACTTGAGAATGTTATCACGCGTTTGTCATCTACTTTAAAGATAGTGTTGATTACTTAACTTGTTTTTTCTTTTGTATGAAGCCGACCCGACCCCGGACTCCCCTCCAAAGCCAAATTCTAGGTATTCCACTGATAAATCTGAACGTCCCCAGACAGACAATCACTGCTTATACTTTACGGTCACGGAGTACTGAATACCACGTTATTTTAAAGAATTCAACTAACTCAGCTAAGGAATTCCTCTATCGGAGTTGTTTTCTGTACTCGATGGATGATGCGTTTAGAGAATTCTCACGAACTTCTACCTTCGTAGCTACTCCAAATCGAGTGTATACACCAATATAAGAATCGTTGGTCGTCTTCAAAAATCTAAGTAAAACATGCGCTTATTGCTCGTGTACAGCTTTAACTTTGCGCTCCTTTGATATACTTTTCGCATCTTTACTTTGACATAAGTCAACTACTTCATATATTTCTAATAAAAACTGATACTGTCATAAGTAGTAAAACCGACGAAAAATATATTTTTCCAACCTGTCAACTGTAAAACGCGAGCGCACAAGTGTTGAATACCTTGCTATACATGTTATCTGCGACATTAGGCCGTGATTCAATATTCAAATTGCACCCTTGTTTACGCGCCACTGAAGATGGCCGTCGTTCGTTCGGCCGAAACGTCTGACGTTTTAGAAAATCTGAATATTGTCCTAATAGCCCGGACAACATATTGTAAAGCTGTGACAACTCCGGCCGTGACAGTTTGAGTTCATTTGTTGAATAAATTATTATCAATGTAGCAATTGAAACGGTCATCCTTGGACATCAGATGCGGCGTTTTTATAACAGCTTGATTTATAAAACCAGAGCACTGTTCGCTCTCTGGTTCGCATACAAAATAATTTCTTATCGTGTAAGCAGGCCTACTTTATACTTCAGAATTTATTAAGTTCCAGAGATCACAACAAGTTTCAATCGGAGACAAATATAAATGGCAGCAATATTTATAAGCCTTCTTGAAAACCATACGGTAGCGGCAACTCTTAACATATGATTACTCTTAATAAACTAAAACGCGTAGAAGCAAACAATAAAGTCGATTTAAAATCACAGAAGTCATGTCGAAAACCCCAAAATTCAACAGGAGTTAGTTTATCAACAACAACGAATCAACAAATACGTGGAAGAATTTTTAACGATATGCAGTGGAAGCTAAGCGTTCTCTCAATCGCAGTCCGACGAACGCACGGGTTTTGCATTTTTCTGCACTGTTGGTATATAACTCCCTCGGTCATAAGGATGACAGTCGGCATCAAAGCAACCGTTATCAGTGTTAGGCAATTTTTATCTCGCATCAGTGTAGTTACGTTACTGATATGTTTCTGCACATCATTGCCCAATGGCTATACCGACAGCAGAATGACAGCGACTGGACGGGTCGGATCCAGTGAAGATGATAAACTGCGGTTGATGAATACTAGTTGTGGCAACACAGCGGCAATGTGGACTCAAAACCGTACTCTCATATTACTAACGGTGCAATCTAATTGGTGCACAGGAACAGTTTCGTGAAGTACTGAGTAACAACACATTATTACATCAAAGACTATCATCTACATATATCAAACATACACAGAAATACGTTCTGCGTTATAAAGTTGACGCGTGCCGTCTCTTTGTTCCCGAACTACGACTCAACGTTCGCAACGTTTTAATTCACTTAAAACATCCGACTAACGCTTCCTTGTTTTTAAGTGTATGCCCATATTAAGCGTGTTCCGTTTAATTCTCAAATCGATGGAAGTCTGTATTAAATTTCCAACAAACGGTAGTAGTATGCCTGTGGGGTGACGCAGATCCTTGGATACTGACAATATCTAGCAGTTAATGTGGTTTCTTTACAGTTAGGGAACTTCATGGTCCATAATCAATGCAGGGGCGTATTACCAGGGGGGAGACGAAAAGGAACAAACCCCCTAGAGGGTTGAAAAATTTGACAAACTTTGATAATCTTTTAATTTTTAGACTATTTATTTTAGTTTTTTTTTAGCTGTGTACGCTAATATAGTAGTAGATCTTTTTTAAATATACCAACAGGTTTATTATACAGCATTAGGGTATACGTTTGAAATATGAAATATAGGAAAATCAATTCAATCAATAAGTACATTTTAACAGTGTTTCAATAACGCGTATTTTTATTGTATTATTATCGTTTAATTTAACGGGACTGACTTGAGAATGTTATCACGCGTTTGTCATCTACTTTAAAGATAGTGTTGATTAACTTAACTTGTTTTTTCTTTTGTATGAAGCCGACCCGACCCCGGACTCCCCTCCAAAGCCAAATTCTAGGTATTCCACTGATAAATCTGAACGTCCCCAGACAGACAATCACTGCTTATACTTTACGGTCACGGAGTACTGAATACCACGTTATTTTAAAGAATTCAACTAACTCAGCTAAGGAATTCCTCTATCGGAGTTGTTTTCTGTACTCGATGGATGATGCGTTTAGAGAATTCTCACGAACTTCTACCTTCGTAGCTACTCCAAATCGAGTGTATACACCAATATAAGAATCGTTGGTCGTCTTCAAAAATCTAAGTAAAACATGCGCTTATTGCTCGTGTACAGCTTTAACTTTGCGCTCCTTTGATATACTTTTCGCATCTTTACTTTGACATAAGTCAACTACTTCATATATTTCTAATAAAAACTGATACTGTCATAAGTAGTAAAACCGACGAAAAATATATTTTTCCAACCTGTCAACTGTAAAACGCGAGCGCACAAGTGTTGAATACCTTGCTATACATGTTATCTGCGACATTAGGCCGTGATTCAATATTCAAATTGCACCCTTGTTTACGCGCCACTGAAGATGGCCGTCGTTCGTTCGGCCGAAACGTCTGACGTTTTAGAAAATCTGAATATTGTCCTAATAGCCCGGACAACATATTGTAAAGCTGTGACAACTCCGGCCGTGACAGTTTGAGTTCATTTGTTGAATAAATTATTATCAATGTAGCAATTGAAACGGTCATCCTTGGACATCAGATGCGGCGTTTTTATAACAGCTTGATTTATAAAACCAGAGCACTGTTCGCTCTCTGGTTCGCATACAAAATAATTTCTTATCGTGTAAGCAGGCCTACTTTATACTTCAGAATTTATTAAGTTCCAGAGATCACAACAAGTTTCAATCGGAGACAAATATAAATGGCAGCAATATTTATAAGCCTTCTTGAAAACCATACGGTAGCGGCAACTCTTAACATGATTACTCTTAATAAACTAAAACGCGTAGAAGCAAACAATAAAGTCGATTTAAAATCACAGAAGTCATGTCGAAAACCCCAAAATTCAACAGGAGTTAGTTTATCAACAACAACGAATCAACAAATACGTGGAAGAATTTTTAACGATATGCAGTGGAAGCTAAGCGTTCTCTCAATCGCAGTCCGACGAACGCACGGGTTTTGCATTTTTCTGCACTGTTGGTATATAACTCCCTCGGTCATAAGGATGACAGTCGGCATCAAAGCAACCGTTATCAGTGTTAGGCAATTTTTTATCTCGCATCAGTGTAGTTACGTTACTGATATGTTTCTGCACATCATTGCCCAATGGCTATACCGACAGCAGAATGACAGCGACTGGACGGGTCGGATCCAGTGAAGATGATAAACTGCGGTTGATGAATACTAGTTGTGGCAACACAGCGGCAATGTGGACTCAAAACCGTACTCTCATATTACTAACGGTGCAATCTAATTGGTGCACAGGAACAGTTTCGTGAAGTACTGAGTAACAACACATTATTACATCAAAGACTATCATCTACATATATCAAACATACACAGTTTTAAAACGAAAGTATGGTTTTGTCTCGTGCTAGTCAATGAATGACCTGACCGTGTGCTACAAAAATTTACGGGAAAAAGTAAATCTTCATGCTGTCCTTTGTAACATAACGAATTTGTAATCTCGCGTACACGATCTTATTGTTACAGCTTCTAGTTTAGTGATTAAAAACTGAAAATTGTGTGGTGTAGGGTTTACAATCACTTCCGAGTTACTATAAAATAGCAGAAGAAAATACCTGTAGGCTACAAATATAACATGCAACAAATCGCATAAAGTACAGCCTATATAGTTTTATTGACTGATAAGGTTCGGCAGTTATATAGACGTAGTTATATTACACCTGTATAGGTATGCCTATTTACAGTGAAACTGCGTATTGTGTAATTCACTTTCAGGCGAAATAGTTGGACTGTTGCGCCGCTGAGCCAGCCTGTCACCGAAAATGGAAAAAATTGAGTTACAGATTTACGACCACCGGAAACAGAGAGAGAGAGAGGGGGGGGGATACGCTGTACACACATTTAATTAGCGACGACACTGACAGTTTAATGGACTTAAGGCATTAAAATCGTACCCACAGTAACGCATTTTCTGGAGTTCAAACAACAGCTGACAGTTCATTACCTTTAGAGTGAAATAAAATTTATTTTATTACTGTGGTAAATGTAGGCCTACTGGCTTTTAGCGAGAGAACACAATTAAAACCTATCACGTCAAATAATATACAGGTAGCTTTCCGTTCGCTTCAGTAGTGAAGCTCTGCCTCCTGGCTACATGCAAATCGCAAGTGGACAATCATAGAATGTCACATCTGCCTGCTGTCAAACTACAGTCTTCACTCTTTACAGTTTCACTAACGAGTTCCTTTATAAGACTCTTATAAGACATAATTCGCTTTTCCTTTGTCCGGTCTGGTATGACTGTTTCGTACGAGGATCAGAGTAGCCAAACTTAATAGCAACGCAGTCAGATCTTTATTCAGATCAAAATACAGTTTCCTTCCTTGCAAATTACAACAGAACTAAACAACAAATCGATCAAAAACTAATCCAACAGGCGCCAGGGTTTGTAGCATTTTAGTTCAAAATCTGACTATGCAAAAGTTCCATGAAAAATTATGATGTTTTAGTACCCAAGTCGCACGATTCAAAAAATACTATTCAAAATTCTATTCTATTTTTTCCGCCTCTGAGGTTCTGTAAAATCAACTAAAGATACCCGGAAATTTTAGGGGTTTTAATTACAAGCATGTCTGAATTTTGGGGGGAGACTGAATGAAAAAGATGTTGGGGAATGAGATACAGTGAAAAATTGGTTAACAGAAATAATAGGAGTCGTATGGTTTAGGTTAACCAAAGTTTTGGATACCGGTAATAAAAAATTGTGATTTTTGACTCATACACAATATTTTACATTTAAACGATTGTTTGAGGTAAAATAAATTGCAAAGTCTATAGCAAAAGCCAAATCAGTCCTGTACACAGTGCTATGTCGATTATTATAAAAAACTGAGATTTTTTTCCTTTTCAGATATTTTTCTTGCAGTAGTATCTCTGCACCAATTTACCAGTTAGAAATCCTCAAGGCTCGGTTTATTAAATGTATATGTTCAACAAAATATGAAGCTAACTGTAAAATAACATAAAGAAAAACCTAGTTCTTGTAGTAAACCCATACATTATGTTAGCTATCACATGCTAATTACAAAATTCATTAAATCGCAGAGGTTGCGTTGGCTGGGACATATGGAAAAAATGTCTAAAAGAATGATGAAAGGAAGATTATATACTACTAGATGTAGAGGCAGACGTTGGATGGCGTAACATAAGATCTTGCTAGCATGGGAATCAGAGGGTGGAGAAAAGGGAAGCATGGAGGCGTATTGTTGAGGAGGCTAAAGCCCACCAAAGGCTGTAACGCCAGATAAGAAGAAGATGAAGACGTGCTAATTGCAGAGGGAGAAAATACTTACGTCTTAATGCATTAAACCTATCGTAGCTGTCAGTGTTGTCTTCTGGTTGAACCGCCATGCCCATATCGTGATCACTGAAGCCTAGTTCAACATAAACATAAATATTTATTATATTGTTTTGCTCATCATACGTTTATTCTACTTTTTTCCTTTTTCGTTTCAGCCATCTATGGACTGCGATTATACAAATTCCTCCAGCTCCGTGAGTTATTTTCTCCTTCCCCAGCGTTCCTTCATTCTCTGGCTCGCTCTTGCTCTTCCTTCTTCCGACACACCCTTATGGTTCGCCTCGGCACCTTCGCTTCCGCAGTTTTCTTTCTAAACATCTCTCTGCTTTCTATGCATTCTTCCCTGGTTTGTTTTTTTTTCTGAAGGCGAGAATCTTGTGTGCTAACCTTTCTGGCTGCATATACCTAAGGTTCCGTAGAAAGCCATTAGGCTTTTCTTTATCGTGGCGTGACTTTTCTCAAACTTTCCACACAGCTCTCGGTTAGGTCTCGAATAAAATGTAAACTTATTTACTGGTACTTCTCTGGGACCCAGGATTTTCCATGGAAGTTTCATTTCTTTCTTTTCTATGTCCGAGAGTCCTTTACTAGCTGTTATAATTGCCACATACGTATATGCATTCCGTTATTATAGTGTTGATTACCGTATTATAGTGTTAGGTACTAATATTGTAGGATATTATTTTGTACTATTGTGCTTTATATTAGAATAAACAAAACGTTTTCTTTAGAAAACGGGATGAATATTATATTTTTAAAAAAGCAGTTGCCCGTTTCATTCGCAACGGTATTACAGTTAACGGAGGCTTTACTGCACACGTGACGATGCGCACGAGTGGAACGATCTCGAGAAAAGGGAATTTCCTTTAAAATATTCAACCGAAGGCTGAGCGTTTGTACAGCGTACACACGACACGGGAGAAACGTAATGCTGACCTTAATCTGATAATTCCATTGTAACTCGCATCTGAAGAAGTTACTGTAGCATGCGCTCCCATCTCCTTGTAATCAGAATACTACATAAAGCCAGCCATCAGTGCTTTCCGCATAAACAATTCTACATCTACATCGTCATACACTGCGGGATCCTCGTTCAACATTTCAATTATGCATATGCACAGCGAACTACTGGTTTACAAAGAGCACGAACTCGTAATGAACACTGCTGCTGCAACATGGTCGCGACTACGCTGTTCTCTACACAGAACAGATAAGAAGCGTATTTACGCTAAACTGAGATTTTTCTTATTCTCGTTTCTTATCCGTGTAATACTATTTTCAACACAACTAGATTTCAGTCTGCTATTCTGTCCATACGCTACACGGATCGTGGCAAGGGGTTATCTCAAAAACATATGTAGACGATGAGCACCGTACGGTTGATTATCAGAAATTGAAACGAATAATACGCGAATTTACATTCATACGAAGTTGCCTCTTTTAGGATTCATAAAAGATTATAGCCTACAAACGTCAAGAAATTTTACACAAACGATTTCCTAAATTTTACTCATGAGTTTCTACATGTAAAAATGTCATATTGTTGAAATCGCTAAACACACATAAGTAGTTACGAAGTAAGCTTAATTGATGATTTCAAAGATTAAAAAAAATAATAATAATAATTTCAGAAAGAGGTTGTCAAGTAATAGAATACAGTTTCAAATAATTTCACACTTGAAAATAAAGTGAAGCCTGTGATACTGAAAAAAACTCGTTTTCACTGATACAGACTGCTTCTTCTTTTGGAAGAATGGCCTAAAAGTGTTCCTATAACCACCTGAGGTTTTTCACTCACCTCTAGATTCACGAATTGATGAATTTACTCAAGAATGGGGGAGAAGAACTGATGAATATCTTTAAGTTAGCATTTGCACAATCAACTCTCTCGGTTATTCATAAAACTGCATTACCACATTACTATAAAATGTCTGTATATGTTATAAGACGGTTTATCGGTAGACACAGGGAAATGTAGAGCCTTCTTCGGGATAATTATCGACTGGATTTGGACAAGGTGGTTTCCATTATCCCATCCTGATCGGACAGGCTCATCGGACTTCGTTTGTTTGTTGGGGAGGGGGAGGTTCCTCAAGAAGTCATTACGTTGAAAACAGACATTTTTTCCAATTTATACGAAAATCGTATTAACACAACGATCAACATTTTAGTTACAGAATGGTTCAGGTATGTTGTGTGTTGCTTCCACGTTATTATGAATAAACCCTGAGTAATGACAAACAGCCACTCTGCTGATTACAACCGCACTCTGTTGATTACATTAAAACATGTTTAAAACGACATGCATCACGTTCTGGCATTTATTACCATCGCTCAAAGACCTTTAGCTTTATTTTTCAGTTAACCGGCGAATTCTCGGAAATTCTGTTTTAACTTGTAAAAGCAGTAACTATGAAAAGCAAAGCCATAATTAAGCCTTGTTTGTGTACAACTTCCCTTATATAACTCACGCAGATAATGTACCAGTAAATACATCAACTATGAATGCTGAAACTCCGTGTGTATGAAAAGTTATCCAAATATTCATCAGAGACGGGTACAGGGGTTTATCGTGACTTCTCTACGTGTTCATACCAGTGCGTCAAAAAACACAAATTACCGATTACGTATTCTGATTATTTATTACATTTCTTAAATTAAAATACAATAGCTGTATATAGTATTCGCCTAAAATACGTCCAATACTATAACACCAGCTGTAGCCTTGAGAAAATAAACGAAATTAACTCCATACATGTTTCCCACGTTATGTGCAACACACTCAGGTGACATATATTATTAATACTCTTCTAATAAATGATAAACATAAAGAATATGACCAAAATTTAAATAAATTAAACATTATCAACACTTGTCACTCTAAATTCATAAATTTATATACCATTAGATTAATTGAAAGCGAAATAGCATTTCTACAAATCTCAAACTAACAAAAATCATAAAAATATAAATAAACATGTAATAGAAAATATCACAGTCGAAACAAAAAACGCAATTAGCAATGTAGACCCCAAAAAATAAAATAAGAACAGAAGCCTCTATGGAAATTCCCTAACCCCCTAATACAATTACACAGAATTGATAAACATTTGGTCTTTAATAAACACTACAACAGCACCAAATTACAGACTATTAAAAGTATAACATGAATTTTAAAATATAAAATGAAACTTGTAGCCAAATACAATATAAAATACGCGCTGAACTGATAGAACAACTAAAAAACATACAGTAAACAAAAATACAAAATTATATTCTTTCAACATTTCACAATAAAATTTATCATAAAATATAACAAAAATAGTCAGTTTAAAAATAAACAAATTAAGATTATTAATAACATAAAACACAAACTAACAACAAATAACCTTAAACTAACCAACGGTGAAAGTAAATACCATAGTAACAATTTCTGATAAAGGTTTACATGATGAACCCGAGGTACTTATATATAATAATAATAATTGCATTTTATTAAAGAAAGACTGTACAAATAAATATCAAACACACCGAAAAATAGTAACCAAATTATATATCGTAAACTGTCATAAAAGTATAAAATGGGTAATTCAAGTGCTACAAACTAAATTCCCTAATAAAATTACACAAACTTTAGGTGAAGAGTATTCACCTAGGTGTACACACTGAGATTGGATGGCTGCGTTCACACAGTTTCAGTAATATCTGCGAATGTCTGATGTTAATAAAACGTGGAGTATTATCATTACATTTTGGTTTATGTGATTAAATTTCCCTCACCAAAATAATGAAAAACTTTTTCCCCCTTTACTTTTGACTACCAGTCTCAGTTTTAGTAATACAAATGCAGGTAAAGAGTAGTAAAAAAGCATTTTAAAGAAGAACGTTTATTTATTTTTGAAGTAAAAACTTCAAAGTAAATAAACTTTCTTCTTTCAATATTTGACTCCCCCCCCCCCATAAAATATGCTCCATAAAAATATCTCTTTTAAAACGATCCCTGTCGCTCCTGTAAAACGATACAAGTACAGTAAAGTTAACTACAGAGGTGGGGCGATATACCTGTAACAGGTATTTTGGAACGATATTTTTGTGGAACAGATGTAACAGTAACTGAAAAGTTGAAATAACTGTTATTCGCGGCGACGCTGTTCCGAGTCGAGACACGCCCCCCTCGCTGTTCTGAGTCGAGGCATGCCCCCTACGCTATACACACACACACACACAAAGTACGCAAGTAACAAGTAAACGAATACGCCAAGGCCAAATACTAGGCGTACAAAAATATCGCTGGTACGCAAGGAACAACCAGTATTTCAAATACTAGGGGTATCACCGATACACAAAATACTAAGCGTATCAGAGGAACAGTAGTATTTTAGGAACACCTAGTATTTTAGGAACAGGTAGTATCAAGGGTATTTCGAGTAGGAACTAGTACGCAGCCACTTTTTCGTCCTGAATACTTCGTTCTGCGCAAAGAGACGAAGCTGTTTTTAATAAAGGAAAACATTCATCCTGATGTTACATTTATTCTCGTGTGATATGCAGATATATAATACAGATTATATGCTAATAAATTATATATTATACTAGTCACCAACTTGTAACTAAAACCGGTTCAGGTTGTAAGGTAAAACTTTATGTTTTTACTCATAAAAAACTTTGTGTTCCGAGTCGTTAGTGAAATAGTTGTATTTAATTATATTGCGTTATAACCTATAGAGTGGCTGATGTTGAAAGGCTATATTATACTTTTTATTAATGGGATTTTAACTTCACGGGATTTTAACTTAATGGGATTTCGTTCCTTAAATATCTGAACGAAGAACACGAACACGATTATCATCAAGGAAAATGCAACAGTTGATATTTTTGAATGCGAATTTAAAATAGTGTTTGAATAACTGAAATCCCAGTATTTTAAAAACAATTCAATTGTTTAATTTTATTTATAATGTGTTAAGTGAAACAGATTGTAATGTAAATAGGTGTGACATTTCATAACTTGTATATTCTGCGTACATTAGTGAATGAATCTGAAGATTATCCAGGTATGTAATGCATTTAATTTACTTTTGTTGTTGCTTATTATTTATAAGTTTTTATTTATTTATTTATATTTATTTTATTACAGTGTTTTTATTATTTTACTTCCATATTCCTTAAGGAAATGGAAGTATGGTGATGGCAAAAAAAATCGTGTTCGAGATTATTGCAGATTCTGATTGTACTACACTCAAAACATGAAAAAAAGTCGTTTTCCGAAAAGTGTGTGTGTGTGTGTGTGTGTGTGTGTGTGTGTGTGTGTCTGTCTGTGTGTAGATTTTTTTCTATGGCAAACGATAACTGCCGCAAATTCAAACAGAATCAAATAATTTTTTGCATGCAGCCCTGATTTGCTGAGTACTCACGACCTATTGTTTTTGGTGAAGATCGGTTGAGGGAAAGGGGTAGTTTACCTGCAACGGTTTTTTTTTATCAAGGGAATTTTTTTTTTGGCAAACGATAACAGCCGCAAATTCAAACAGAATCAAATAATGTTTCGCATACAGCCCTGAACTGCAGAGTTCTCAAGACCTATTGTTTTTGGTGAAGATCGGTTAAGGGAAAGGGGTAGTTTACCTGCAACGTTTTTTAACAAGGGTATTTTCTATCGCAAACGATAACAGCCGCAAATTCAAACAGAATCAAAAGATTATTTGCATACAGCCCTAAATTGTAGAGTTCTCAAGACCTATTGTTTTTGGTGAAGATCGGTTAAGGGGAAGGGGTAGTTTACCTGCAACGTTTTTTTATCAAGCGTATTTTCTATGGCAAACGATAACAGCCGCAAATTCAAACAGAATCAAATAATGTTTTGCACACATTCCTGAATTGTAGAGGTCTCAAGGACATTCGATTTTGGTGAAGATCGGTTAAGGGGAAGGGGTAGTTTACCTGCAACGTTTTACGTTTTAACAACAGTGAAGTACTTGAAAATTCATTTAAACTTTTTCAAACAATGGTAATTGTTAAAAATAAAATAATTTTGTTGCCAGGGAATAAAATTATAATTTTTTTCATTTTAATGTAAATTATGTTTGAGTTAATATCTTTATATATATAATTCTTCTGTACGTGTGTATGTCACTGAACTCCTCCAGGTATAAAATAATATATCGTTCGTGGCAGGTAAGCATATCTCAGTTATGTAATGTTTACTTTTCCATTTTATTATTATGCCTACAGCAATAGAAAGGCAGGTAAGACACACACACACACACACACACACACACACACACACACACACACACACACACACACACACACACACACACACACACACACACACACACACACAATTCACGTTATTTCTGGCCTCACTCATGTTTATTTTCTTACATTTGCACGCTTTTTAAATGGAAAGTGAAGAAACCCACACCAACATAACGCGTGCAAGCCGAAAAAATGGACATCAATTTGCTTCCTGTGCATCGCTGGGCAGTGTAACTGCACGTGTTTACAGAGGAACGATTCATAGACAGACTTTTCGTCTTTAGGGAATCAACCCTCTGCAAGATGCTGAGGGTCCATGAGTGACTTCGGAGCGCTCCTTCTTTTTCGCGTGTTTGTTCTGTGAAACATACACTGTAGATTCGCAGCTTTACTCTAAGCAACGTTCAATAGGAAATGTTGAAAATTTTTGTCCACAGTGTACCCTCATTCACACTAAACCTGCTCTGATGTTTTAATTACGGACATCATAATATTAAAACTTTGGAAACTTGAGCACTACTTAATGGAGATCAATCATTAACTTATACAAGCCATTAATTTTATGCATATTTTTTATATATATGTGTACAACGTTATCGGCAACAAAGAAGTAGTTTTTGTTAAAATTCCTTCCCGGGATATTTGGCCGTAGTCCAATGTTTTCTACAAAACCAGACGTTTCGGCAATGCCATCGACTTCCATCATCAGTGAAAATCGAGTGCGATAACGTGAGGTGGTATACGTTAGTGACCACAGTACTGTGGTTAAGGCTGAAGTAGTAAGTAGAAAGAAGTAGTTTCTATGGTAATATTTCATTTCGAAAATGATTTTAAATATACGTTAGTGACCACAGTACTGTGGTTAAGGCTGAAGCAGTAAGTAGAAAGAAGTAGTTTCTATGGTAATATTTCATTTCGAAAATGATTTTAAATATAAATCTTAGAATATGGAAGTCATGTATGGTTCTCCATACCGATATTTTATTTGTAAAATTTTGTTTATTCTCATTCACTCTTTTGGCTTACTGTTATGTTTTTATTATATGTTTCTGATGTTTTTATCACATTATTTGTTGTGGTATTACGTGTACTCTAAATTATTTCATTGCCCCGAGTTTCGCAACTGATTTGTCTAAAGTCTAACCAATGTTAGTTTTACTCCTAGTGAAAACTTAAATTGGTATTCCCAAAGGAAGATAGGCCTATAAATTCTCTTGTTTCTTATTTTCTTTTAAATAGTAATAGTTTAATAAAGTCACAGTGTAAAGTAACACTGTTAATACTTTTAGTTTCAATTTATTTCTTATAACAAATTATATAGTATAGGTTATATAATATCTTCAAATAAATACACTGCAAGTAGGTTTATTAATATATTAATAGGTTTATCTAGGTGAAAATAAACCTACTTGCAGTGTATTTATTTGAAGATATTACATAGGAGACCTGCAGGAAACTCAAAACGAGTTACTTACAAAGGATAATATAGGTTATGTATATATAGTATATAATAACAGGTATTTGTACCTGTTATTTTTTTTGAACGGTATTTTCATATCTAGTATTTTAAAATAACAGTTTAGCCCACCTCTAGTTCACTATAGACATGAATCAACCGTTTTCGTCCGAATGGCGCAGGTTATGTAATGCGCATGCGTCAACAGAGAAACATAGTTTACTTTTCTCTGAGACGCTGTGGAGGTTATTGTGTGAGTACTTTTCAAAAAACATCAGTATTCATAAAATGTGAAGCGTTTAGTTTCATTTCATTTTAATAAGAACAGCGTAATAGTAATAGATAATGCCTCCTACCACAATATACAAATAAATCCACCTCCAACATCATTAACAAAAAAATGCAGACATGATTAACTGGTTAAAAAACCATTACATTCCTTGTAGTCCATCTATGTTAAAGCCGAGCTGTATGCACAAATTAAACAAAACAAACCAACCTACAAAACTTTTAAAATAGATGCTATTTTGGCAAACCATGGACATTCTGTTTTACAACTTCTACACTATCAGCCGGATTTTAATCCTATGGAACTGACTTGGGCAACCGTGAAGAAGCTTGTTGAAAGAACAAACGTGCATTTTTCTGTGGACAGTGTCAAAGGAATTTTATTGTATTTCTCCTGCAGACTAGAGATCAAGACGTGACGTCATGAAATTTGAACATGACTACGTGAGATCGAACCAAATAAGGGATAGGCCTACTGTAACAGATCGTTTAGAAAGTAATGTAAGACGAGACAGCAGCAGTGAAGGTAATTTGAGTGATAGTGATAATAGGCTAACGGTGATAACAGTGACGGAAATATTAGTAGGGTGAAGAACTGACCTAAATAATTATTGTAATTGCATGTAAGTAAATGTGCTCTATGGTACTTAAATAGTTTCTGTCTAACTGTTGCATTAATATTGTCTCTCCGGTTCTTTACGGATAGTTTACATCTGCTTGTTTTTTAAACACACACACACACACACACACACACACACACACACACACACACACACACACACACACACACACACACACACACACACACACACACACACACACACACACATTTCACGTACGCGGCTGTTGTTAATGTTTTACTTATTCAAACAAATTAAGATGCCAGAGCAATACAGATCATATATTACTACGTTTTTCGTGAATCGTAACATGTACACAAAGTGTACACACTCCAAAATATACGATTGTTGATGTCTAGCCACGACTTTCGAGAAACATTGCAACAGACACAACACGCCAAGTCGCTGTTGACAAAATAATGGAAATCTTTATTAGGCCTACATCGTCTCTTTCTGTTGTGTCTGACGCTTGTTTCGTCTTACAAAATGTCCACGTTTACTGTCGTAATCGAAATCAAAACTTACCTACAACCAAATTTTGTAGGTAACCAAATTTAAGGTAAAAACCGTAATTAAAAGAATTAACAATTAAAAGAATAACAAAAGAATTTTCAAATTATAAAAATAATTGTTTAGTAAAAAGTTAGGCAAGTTAGTAAAAAGTAAGTTACATATTATATCTGTGCGTGCGTGCGTGTGTGTGTGTTGGTAGGGCTGTAACATTTAGTTTGTTAAAGTATTTAGTAATATAATTAAAAATGTACTGTAGCTAATGAAATGTAAAAAACAATAAATAGATAAAAACGCTAAAATTAAAAATAAACAATTGAAAACGCTATAAGAATCAGAGACAATAGAAAACTAAATAAATAAAGTTATAAATATAATAAAACGAAAATAATTGTGAATTGACAAAGCAGTGTAACTGCTTTATTTCAGCTGTCATTATAAGCGATATCAGTTTTCAAATTTTACTACTGTTACAGGGAAAACGTAAATTAAACTATTATCTTTCATCTTTAATTATTAAAGAAGCGTAACTTCGGGACATTAGGTAAAAAAGTCAACCCGTGTCAAAATAGATTACTCTTGTCATATGTGCGTCTTATTGACAATTCAGAGAGTAGACTAATACAGTATTTTCAACTGCGTTAGTAGACATTTTCCTCTCTCTTGCCTTTCACTGCTGCCGTCTTCTCCCCACTACAACCTGCGCCCTGATTCATGTCTGTTTAATATTACTGTAGCTTTGGTACTGAAAACCAATCGGAATCTGTGAAGATTGCCGCGAAACCTTGAAAATGCCAGTAACCCAAGATATTACGTTCCCTTATTATACCTGCGGTTGCCTGTACGTAACGTAGGGCAGGGGCGTATTTAGGGGGGGTCCCAGAGGGTCGAAAGTTTACGAGACATTTTGTAATGCCCTACATTTTTAAGCTTTTTTATTAATTTCTCAGCTGTGTACGCTAATACAGTAGTAACACTTTTCTTAAATAATATAGGTCTGCAGACAAGTTTATTACACAGAATTTCCGTTAGTCTGAACTTATTTCTTCTGTATGAAGCCGACTCGACCACCCCCCTCCAAAAAAAAAAACAGATCAAATTCTAGATACGCTACTGACGTAGGGCCTACGTGTACTAAGAAATATTGGCTTTCTAGACATGCAAACAGTTTTTTAACGTAGTTTGGGTTTGGAAACATACTGCGACATAAGTGGCGTTACGCTGTACTGTCGTTTGTTCTTTCAATACTTTTTGTTTAATCTGTAAAACTGAAGTTTGCAAATTTATAAGTATTATGCATTTTTACTGTTGGTAATTAAATACTGTAATAACAAATATTATATTTAATGTTTAAGTTTATAATTGTAATAATATAAAGCGCTGTGTCATTCAATAGCAGTGGAAGCGGCCACTCCGGGAGTGTCCCTTTTCCCGAAGACTACACTAGACCGTTCATTTACCACCACGGGAAGTGATGTTCATATGTGACTGTTCGCGACGGAAACAATATTTTTATGGAGATGTACGTAATTGACATCTTCACAGACAAAAATCAAAGGAACACAGTTAAACCACAAATAATAAGATAGAGTTTTTACACATACTCGCACACATATATTTAACATTAAATGTACAGTACAACGAATAAACACGTAGTAATTTTTTTGGATAATTAAACGTTGTTTGGTACAAAACCGTGTAAAAAGTAAAAAGGTAAACATGAAGGTCATTTAGCGCTTCCGCTCGTGTCAGACCACGCCTCGCCAGTGCCTTCACTATATCACTGTACACAGGTAAATTTACAGTTATACATATCTCGGCAGTGTAACTACGGGGGGGGGGGGATCAATTACCCCAAGAGGTATTAAAAATTTCAGTGAAATTCCATAATCACTTAACGTAGGTCTATTCCTAAGCCAGTTGCGCGTGTTAAAATAAGGCCTATAAATAATTACGTGGGAAGAATCTTTCATATCTCATTTGGCATTCAAACTAATCTCCCCCCCCCCAGAAAATAGTCTACCCCCAGAAGCTAGTCTCATCCCCCCCAAGAAACTAATCTTAACATAGAGTAGCTCATAGTTACAACACTGTATCTCGGTAGGTCTATATGTATTTCGAATTCTGGATGCAGATATATAGGCCTACTATGAAGCAAATCTGGATAATTGCAAAAATGCACTTAAAACCAGATCCATCGTTCGATTACTGACTGTGTATTAATGTTTTTCTGGGAAAGATAAATCTCTCTTTGTAAAGATATATTGCTGTATACAAGATGTGTTTGGAATTTTTAGGCTTATGTGTTGTGATGTTAAATGTCAATGGCGCGAAGAAGTTGCTTCTTTTCCCCGCATGGCTTTGGCGAAGTTTCGGCAGATTCACTTCCGGTATTACTATTCTTAGTTGGCAGATTCATTTCCGGTATTACTATTCTTAGTTGGAATGACCTGGCAACCAAAACGATAAGGAATCAACAGGTTGAATATGGGGCAGACGTAATTTTTTGAAACGTCGCGTCGTCATAACCCTTCACAGAGAGAGAGAGAGAGAGAGAGAGAGAGAGAGAGAGAGTGAGGTATAGACGGGGCGATAGCGAGACAAATCCAGACGGGGGAGAAAGGCAGTAAAAGAGAGCGCGAGTGGTATAAATCAGGTAGGGAACAGGTAACGGCAGTCTGTTCATGTCAGGTGACTTCGTGTCGCGAAAAGTGGGCGTATCCAACAGTTATGGCTGCACAATTAATCTGGTAATGTAGTTTATTTGAGAACGGATGAAAAATGTCGACCACACTAGACAACGGACAACACTGTGCTATAAATAAATAAAACACGTATCAATAGCGACGGGGAAAAAAACAGCATGCACTGCTGGTTAGGAAACTGCGATGTTTATTTAACAGGTACGGGGGCGTGAACGCGTTGGATTAACACGTATAAGCGGTAGGGACAAACGGGCGTGCCTATGTGCAGCATCAATATTACAGCAATTACGTGTTATACCATAAATCAGAGGTTACTATGTCCCGCTGTAATCGCGTGTTCAACATAACTGCCGGTAATCAGCTTGGACTTGACATCAAATATTGGGCAATAACTTTGGTGCACTGTAATAGTACTACACGGTGTTCATGATTATTGTACGACAGTTTACATAACCTTTGTCGTTTGAACGATTATGAAGTGACTACTACAGGCAATGGCGTTGAACTCCGACGTCATTGTCTACAGTTCAATTCTCGTCACACAGTATCTGCCTTCCCTTGTATATCAGCATGCCAGAGAACCGCATTCCTAACAGAACTTCTCTACTTAGCTGTGATGAGCCGGACCTTCTTCTTCTTCTTCATCTGCCAGCCAAGCATTATATAGGCTAATAGGCTGTTGCGACCTGATCATTACTCCTCTTTTTTGGTCTTCCGCAGGATATCCGCCTACTGTGGTTGATATCTATACATACTCTTTGGCATCCTCTCTCATAAACTCTCTAATTTGGTCACTTAAGCTGATAATTTGTAAATGTTCCCTTACTTCTGTATTCCTCAGTCTATCTCTCCTTGTGCAACATACGATCCTCCGCAGCATTTTCATCTCTGTCATTTGGATTCTTTTGTCATTTGTCTCTGCGAGTGTCCGTGTTTCACTGCTATACAATATACCCGTGATAGCCACAGTTTTATAAAATTTTAAGATGTATCTTTCCTCGTTTATTCTATTATACAGAGTTTCTATATACAGGGTGATTCAAAATTACACGGCAACCTCTCGGGAGCTTATTCTGAGCATAAGATAAAAAGTCCATATACACATAGGTCCGAAAATGGTTAGTTAGCGAGTTACGGCTCGCGAACCAGTTTGCCCTGATTTCTGCTCCCACGGTAAAATGACGTCATACTGAAATTCTTGGGGTATAAAGTGAAGTGTAAATTTGGTGGTTTCTTATGATTTCTGATCTGAGAAATTGAATAAAAGAGGTCCCAGAACTCTATCTCTGTTTATAAGAAAAACACTGTAAAACACAAAACATTGGAATCGAAAAACACACTTTTTTAGATATGGGATAAAATAACTTCGTTAATTTGCCAATAAACAAATAAAAATTTGTAAGTAACTATATAGAGAATTTAATTATGAGAAAAAAAATGTGTATAATGTCTATTAAAACTAAGTACAAATTTGAGAAATTTGAGTTTAATTAAAAACAAAACAGACCAAATGGGTCAGAAAAGTGTTACAATTTACAAGAAATGGCATTGTAAACTTTCGAAACACCCACACTTGGGCAGAAGAAAACCCACATGAGACTGCTACAAGACATGACCAAAATAATTTTTCATTTAATGTGCGGTCTTCTTGGTGATAATCTCTAAGGCCCTTTTTTCGTACCACCAAGGCTTAATGGAAAACAATACTTAAATTTTTAGCAAACGAATCTGATGGAACTCTTGGGAGATATTCTACTTGCAGACAGTGCAGATGTGATTTTTGAATGACGGAGCATATGCTCACTACTGTCGTGATTTGATGAACCATTTAAATAATACATTCGGTAAGCGATGGATTGGTCGAAACGGACCAGTAAAATGGCCACCTCGATCTCTTGATCTCACGCCAGCAGACTTTTTTCCCTTTGGGGTTGGACTTAGTCGTTAGTTTATTCCCCTCGTATTGGAACACAAGAAAAATGGAGACATCGCATAATAGAATATGGAGCTACTGTTAAGAATAATCCTGATGCTATAAGATGTGCCCGGCTAGTATGGATACTGCATTCAACAAAATGGCCATATTGAACAACTGCTTTGAACGAACATTTGCAGTTTTATCAATTTAACAATTTTGATATTTAATCATTTGAAGGAAAAATTCAATAATATAAGTTTTCAATTCGTTTACAATTACATTTGTTGTGAAAACGTTTACGAAAACCTTTGTTCTGTTTAAAATTGTAACACTTTTTTGGTGCATTTTGGTCTGTTTTGTTTTTAATTAAAATCAAATTTCTCAAATTTGTACTTATTTTTAATAAACATTATATACATAAATTTTTTCATAATTAAATTCTCTACAAAGTTAGTTAAAATTTCTTTTTTTGTTGTTGTTTATTGTCAAATTAAGGAAGTTATTTTATCCCAAATCTAAAAAAGTGTTTTTCGACTCAATGTTTTGTTTTTTACACAGTGTTTCTTCGAAACTAATTGAGATAGAGCTCTGGAACCTCTTTCATTCAATTTTTCATATCAAAAACCATAAGAAACCACCAAATTACCCTTCACTTTATACCCCAAGAATTTCAGTATGGCTTCATTTTACCGTGGGAGCAGAAATCAGGGCGAACTGGTTCGCGAGCCGTAACTTGCTAACGAACAATTTTCGGACCTATGTTTATATGGACTTTTTATCTTATTTTTAGCTACAGAATCAGCTCCCGAGAGATTGCCGTGCAATTTTGAATCACCCTATATATATATGGTACCATTTACGTAGCTGACTCGTTCTGTTTATATCTACGGCGTCCTTGTATGCGACACAGTTACATAGAAAAATGAATTCATTTACTCGCTTTACGTTAACATTGTTAACAATTATTTTGCAATGAATAGGTTCGTTACCTTTAAATTCCAATATTATTATTATTATTTATTGCGATGATATTTGTAAGTTGTAATCTTTCGCTACTTTATGTAATTCATATACTGCTTTCTGAAGGGAATATTCGCTGTCCGCAATTATCGCTTGGCCATTTGCAGAATATAGTCATTAAACATTTTCTGTTACATAAGTTATTTGTGTAATTTTTTATTTCGTTAATCCACTATCGTAATACGCCATCTATATAAATATGAAAAGTATCGGGGATACTGTACACCCTTGTTTTAAACCTAAATTAACTGATGCTCTTATATTTTCATTCCCGGCAATGGATATCTTCGTGTCGTCATATATATGTGTTTTTAATAACGTCTATTACATATCGTGGGATACCTATTGTTTGTAATGTACGCCATAGTTTTTCTGTATCCACTACATCAAAAGCTTTCCTATAATCAACAAACAGTATATAGGGTTCATTATTAAATTCTCTGTGCTTTTCAATCAACTCTCCAATTATAAATATGTTTTCCGTACAGGAGCTTCCTTTTCTAAATCCTGACTGTTTTCTAGTAAGATATTTTTCGTTATATTTTGTTAACCTCTGTGTTAATATATTTGAATGTATCTTATATGCTGTGGTAAGTTCCGATATACCTCTATAATTTAACAATTTGTTCTTTCCGCCTTTTTGTGTATTGGAATTAGCTACTTTCCATTCACAAAGCAGTTTCTTTGCTCTCCAGCAGCTATTTAGAAGCTTTAAAAATCTTGATACACATTAATAGATACACATTTGAATATTTCTGTGTTTGTTCCGTCTATCCCAGGAGCTTTTCTATCCTTCATCCTTTTCAAGGCTTCCTCTAGTTCTTCCATTTCTATTTAGTCTACCGTGAAATCTTTCTTCTTATTCTCTCTCCCCCTTTTCAGGGAATACAGGCCTCATGGCCTGTTCCGTCTTCTTTATTCCCAGCTATTCCATCCCAGCTTTTCCTTCTGTTGGTTTCGTTTCTTTTTTAATTGATTTGGGGGGGGTAATCATTTCTGACCTGTTCATTCAGCTGTAGTATTTTCTAGACGCAGAAAACTCCCTCCGTGACTTTGCATAGTGATACCCAACTCCCACGGACTCCTGGTGTGAAGTATCTAGGGCTTCACCTTGACAGACGTCTCACTTAGCGGAACCGTTCCAAGCAAGCAGCCCGCCATCGTTTCTACCAACTCCGTCCGTTACTGTACACCAATGCCTAGCTAAACGTCTGTTATACCTAAGGTTATCAAAGCGCTCCCGTTACGGGACTACATGGGTAAACACCATAACCTTTTATGGACCGAAATTTCGCTGGGTCTCCAAAACTCATTAACTCACCTCCAATCAGGCCATCTGCACTGCCCTCGGTGTCCGTTACCTGAACGCCGCCATACAGACACATTCCTAAAAGTTCTACCGCCGCTACTCCCGTTTCCAGGGCAATCCCTTAATAAGCGCACTCGGTCAGCGTCCATCAGTTAGACCCGGCCTCAGCGAACACTCACCCAGAATTAGATCACAGTCTAATTAAACCCCTTCGGCCGGCAGAAGGCGACACCCAAAACTGCGACGATTTTCATCCCTGTCCCTGTACGGGAAACGCGGTGCAATCGGGGGCGATATCAGCTCGCGCAGTCCCTGTGCTCATTTTTTATCCTATCCCTTTACCATTAGTACACCCTATTTCTTATTCGTTAGTACACCATTTCACACACCTAAGGAATTTCATTTCCATGGCTTATGGGAGACTGGCATCTTTCTTAGTCAATTCGGTTTCACAAATTAACACTGGGGCCACTGTGACCTTATAAAATATCAGTTGTCTTACCTGTAAGGCAGTTTTCATCGTCGTCTCGGATATGGGTTGCATTGCATTGCATTATGGATGCGGGGTGTCTTTGCACCCGTGGCTTATTTGCAGCATCTGGAGCGTGTCCAGTGGCTGCCAGAAGTGAACATAGTGCTGGTACATTTTCAACCTACATAGCCAACCAGTTAACTGTGAAGGCGGGGGTGTATAAGCTTTATTTTTATTTGTGCACTGCCGCTGGTACCGATTCGAGCAACAGATGCCCGTTTCAAGTCCAGTCAGCAGACGCCCTGAGGGCGTCGGTCGCTCCCCGCGAGGCGGAGAGCCTCCGTGCCAATGATTGATGACAGCGACAAGCAGCCGATTCAGCGTGCTAGGAGGTAGGCAGGAAGAAAAGAAGGACAGTTTAAGTGAAAAAACTCTGGTCTAGGACTGATGATTACATTTTTTAGTTTAATTTAAAGAGGATGGCGTTATGGCGGGTCATCAAGAAGCGCCCGAGGGCGCTTGACCCGAATGGGCGGTGGTGGTTCTGATGCACTGTTGGTTCGTAGGTATGGGAAGCTAGAGGTCGAGGCTTCAGCAAAGAGAGTTAGAGCCAGCGACCGGACAAAGGCAGTCAAGGTAGGAACACGGAGACCCCTTCGAATCAAGGATCGGAGGGTTCGGGACTGGAAAGCTTCCAGCCTACATCTGTTTGTGGTGGATAAAAGAGCCAACCAGGCGGGAGCCGCATAGGTACAGACCTGAGAAAAAGCAGATACATGGTAAACTTCGTGCGCATGGCCAGGCGGCTGCGACACGAGAGGAAAGGAGGAGTTAATTTGGCTCGGACGCCGCGAGCCTTAGCAAGGGTTTCCGTCACGTGGGCGTTGAAGCAAAAGCGACGATCTAGCCGAACGCCTAAATACTTCACCGATTCTTTGTAGGCGATGGGCCTCCCTTCTAGGGAGTGGGGCTGGCATCGGGAAATAGACTTACGGGTGAAGCAGATCGCCTCGGATTTCTACGTGTTGATCGTCACCCGCCATTTCCGTAGCCAGTCCGGAAGCTGGTTCAACTGACGCTGCAGCTTTGTACTCGCAAAACGCAGGGACAGGGAGCTGCAGTGATACATAGCGTTGTCAGCGAACAAAGACAACGTGACTCCGGGCAATACAGGCAGGTCGTTCGTGTACACAAGGTACAGAACGGGGCCGAGGACAGATCCCTGTGGTACGCCGGCGGCGACGGGTCGAACTGTAGAACAGGACCCGTCGACGCTCACCCTGAAAGTTCGGTCGCTGAGATACGACCGGAGAAAAAACACTATGGCCGATGGTAGAGGGGAATTGGCAAGTTTGAAGAGAAGACCTTCGTGCCAGACTTTATCGAAGGCCTTGCTCACGTCCAACAGTACGGCGGCCGTAGCCGCTCGCCTGTTGGCGCCTGGCGGTGGCGTCTGACAAGTGCGTAACAACGCGGACCAATTGAAGCGTGGTCGAGCGCTCCCTGCAAAACCCGAACTGTTCGCTGCGGATGAAACCATCTAGCAGCGGCGAGATGCGAGCCAGCAGGAGCCGCTCGAACACCTTCGAGATGACTGGCAAGAGAGAGATTGGTCGATAGCTTTCAGGAAGCATGCGCGGCTTGCGAGGCTTCGGAATCATTACGATATTGGCTGTTTTCCACAGGCGGGGAAAGTACTGTAGCCGGAGACAGGAGTTAAACAGCTCAAGAACGAGGTCAACGCCTGAGGCCGGTAGATTTTGTAGAGCAGCGGCCCCGATCCGGTCAGGACCGGGGGCGCGACGGCGATTTAGTCGGCAGATAGATGAAACTAGTTCATCCCTGTCGAACGGGAGGGCTGGGACATCGGGAGGGCGAGAAAAATGTCCAGATAGGAAGTCACGGATTTCTGCCGAGTGGGCAGGGTCCGAGACGCCTTGATGAACAGTAAATTGCACCTCCATGCAGTCGGCGAAGACCTCAGCCTTGCCTTCTGACGAAGATACAGAAACCCCGTTCGTAGTTTCAAGTGGGTTGCGAGTTCTCTTCTCGCGGGTCAGTCTACTCGCCGCTCTCCAGACGGAGGCGTGGTCGACTTCAAGAGACTCAAGATATGAGTCCCATCGATCAGAGTTTACGTCCCGCAGTAGCTGCTGGACGTAAAGAGACTGGGCCTGAAAGCGCCTTTTGACGCCGGGATCACGGGTTCTTTGCCATCTGCGGCGGAGCTTGCGCCGTAACCAGATGGCGTGGAGAGCTTCCGGTGGTAGGGCCGAGCGTGGATGGTTCACCTCGAGAGCATAGGTGTGTCGATCCATGACACCTTGGACCAACTCCTGAAGATGAGTGGCTCGGAGATCCAAATCGTCACAAGTGACGATTGGGTCCGCGGGGAGTGATGGAAACCGCCGTGAGAGCTCGTCATGGTAGGAGCGCCAGTTGACTCTCCTAACAATCTGAGCGGGAGGTCGGGGTGAGGCCGACATCTCACGGGCAGTTATAAAAAGGGGATTGTGATCGGATGAGAGATCCGACACTGACGAGACCTGGACGTGATGGGTCACGTCCTTGGCTATGACAATGTCAAGGACGTCCGGTCGATGACCGGAAAAGGGGAAGTGAGTAGGGTCTTCTGGGCCGATGACTTGAACTAACGGGTCGTCGGAGACGAACCGATACAGAGATTTTCCGTAGGCGTTGGCTACTCTGCTGTTCCAAGAGGGATACTTGGCATTTAAGTCGCCGGCTACAATGGTTGGTAGGGGATGATCGAGGAAAGCGTCCCACTCCTCGGGCGGTGGAGGTATCCGCAGGCCGAGCCGGAGATACGCCGCAACAACGCCCAACTCCGATCCGCCAGCGTCTATCGCCACCGCACAACCTTCAACAAGAGATGTATCTAAAGGGGGTAGTGGCCTGTGGGATATCCGCCTGTGCACTAAGACGGCTGTCCCCCCCCCCCGAGGGGCGACAGTCAGGTCGCTGGGGACGATCCTGACGAAAACAGATGTAAGATGGCAGGTTGAAGGTATGGTAGCGAGCCAGATGAGTCTCGCAAAGGAGGACGACATCAGCGTCGTACTCCGTTACGAAAGCCATCAGTTCAGATCGTCGAGGGACTACCCCATGGGCATTCCACGCAACGATCCTAAGACTCCTAGCCATTCAAAGGAAGAAGAGGAAAGAGAGTAGACAAGGATTGAAACACCAGGGCGAGAACCGTGGTTGTATCTGAAGCAGACCTGATGTTATTGACCAAAGTTTCAGCCCAGGCAGTCAGGGGGTCCACCGGGGCCCGGGAAGATTCCCGAGATTCCGGAAGACGGACCTGGCTGGCCTCAGCCGGTGTCGTAGATGGCGCAGGGCTCGGGGACGGACGGGAGGTCTGCTCAGTTGGGAGCTTAGGTTGATGGCTGGGGGCGGGCGGGGCCCGCTGAGGCTTTTCAGGCAAGGCCTGTGGAACTTGTCGCTGACGGCGACGAGTGCGCTTTGGTTTGGAGCTCCGAGGAGCGGAAGGCGGGACAGATGTAGCGGCCACAGCCGCGTATGAAGGACCGGGCGCTCCGGCAGGCGCCGGGACAGAGGGGACTGCAGGCGGAACTGGGGCCCTGGGAGCAGCCGGAACTGCTGCCGGGGCCTGAGATGATGCTCCGGAGAGAGGGGGAAGGCCTCTCTGCGGTTAGGGAGGGGACCTGCAACACGGCCTAACTGCGCGCCAAGGCGAGCAGGAGTCCGCTGCAGCTTCATGGCCGATATAAATTCTTTACATCCTCTATAACTAGCCGGATGGTCCCCGCCGCAGTTGCAGCAAATGGCCGTGAACCCCGTCTTGGGCTTATCACACCCACGACGAGGCTCAGTACATCGCACGCAACGCGGAGGGTGGTTGCAGAACAAGCTGGAGTGGCCAAACCTTTGACAGTTAAAACACTGCGACGGGCCTGGCCGCGGGTCGAAGGTACGGACTTGCACCCGAAGGTGCAGGAAGTTCTGGAGGCCATAGACCTCCTCGAATTGGCCTACTTTGAGTAATTTCACTAGGAAACTATTCACGGGTCGGCGATCTTCCCCCTTGCCAACATGCAGTACACTTACCGCCGTCGGCGAATCGCCTAGGGCGACAAGCTCCTGCCTGATGGTATCGGGAGCGGTCCAGGAAGGAAATCCTGAGAGAACTATTTTAATTTCGGGCTCAGAAGGAAGCGCGAAAGTATGGAAGGAAATCTTCCTCTCGGTGAGAAACTGTTGTACCGATCGGAAGTCCGGGACTGTAGTGGCCGCAATTCGAAGCGAGGCGCCGTGGCACTTGGCCTCGAGTTTGGCCGAAGGAAGCAGATTCTGCAGGGAACGGAGAATTTCCCTATAATTGCGATTGTCGGGAATGACAATCGGAGGAATTTTCGGTTTGGACACAGATTGAGAGGTAGACTGGTTCGGATGATTGTCACTGTTACCAGGACTGAGTACCCGATGTGTTGGAGCTGGCTGGCAACTAATTTTCGCTTGCGTTTGGCAGACTTGCCCTCCACAAGCGAAAATTCACCGTCCCCCGTCCCCACACTACACATCGAGGCACAATCACTTTCACTAAAAGTATGGAAGGCAGCGGGGTAGATTGAGGACCGGTACCGCAGGTTTCCATTAAGGTTACCAGCGGTGCCGGCAAAGGAACGGGCGTTGCGTTCGACGCCATCTCGGGTGACCGAAATGAACGTCGAAGACGCTAATAAGGGCTAGGAAAGAGTGACTTTCACCAGCACATCACTACAATAGCAGACAAAGAACACGAACACCAGACGCGCACTGCCACGAATCACAAAAACACTCGCGCACGACACAATACACTGATAAACTGCATCACACTGTTGATGATGAACACTGATGATGATGTGGTGAAGAAATCACTTTGATAAATATACAAATAACGGTTAAATTCACAAGCAAAAATGCCATACAAAGTAACGCAGCCTACCCGGGCAACAGCTCTAGGTAGACTCGGATATGGGTTGAAATCTATGCAGTCTGTTATTCAAATCTCTGTTAAGGTCGTACCTAACTTCACAGCCTAGGTAATGAACATTTGGTGCTTGTTCAATTGGACTGTCATTGAATGAGAATTCTGTTCGCACCAGATACGTGCCATGCCATAACCTATGTTTTATCGGCGTAGATCTTTAAATTAAATTCCTAAGCAATTAGATTCAGTTTACGAAGTCAGAATGGTAATGTATCTTCTGAATCCTCAATGATAAGAAGGTAAACTGCCAATAATTACAATTACAGTACAGTATTTAGATTCATTATTATATTTATTGTTTAATCTATAGGCCGAGGGGACATCGATACATATTTAATTTTGTTTTTCTTCCTCCATAACTAAATTAGTATTTCAAAATTTGCATTTCATACTCGAAAAAATTTGGCATTTGGTCAGTTCTATCAGTACGAACAATTTGACACTAAAATAAGCTGTAGCAAGCCTGATTGATTTAGGCCGCTCAAAACACGAGATTTCTTTGTTCTAAACCCAGGGTTGTATTAAAAGAAATTTTGATGTGAAACATCTATTGGCGCGCCTTGGCAGTAAAACCGACTCGTATGCCATGACGGCAAACGGCATGACGCTCTCTTATGCCGTCATGCCCCCTCTACGCCACCGCTCTCGACTCCCTTGTGTGTGCGTGCACGTATACTATACACTTCGTTGCTTCTCTGTGTGAGTTGTGTACTGCGTGTGCCTTTCTATTCGACTATAGTATACTTGACGCGTACAACGTATCTATTTTGCAACAAGCTCAAGACAAACATGTTTCCATTGCAATAGATATTATTAGTGGCTGTGCTAACCATGAACAGGAAGGATTTGTGAGGCAAAAATTACACAAGATGTCAGTGATTGACACAGGTGGATTGCCATACGAAATTATTTTTGTAATTGGAAAACCTTACATTATTACAACAAACATAGACGTTACAGATGGATTAGCTAATGGTGCTGTTGGAACTTTGGTTCATATAGAACAGAATGAACAAAATGAAATTACTCGTGTATGGCTGGTTTTTCCTGATAAAAGAACTGGTACAGTTGCCAGAAAAAAAGCTGCTGGATTCATTGCAGAACACAATATCGATAAACGAGCCGTTCCTATTATACGTCGAACTACAAGTATTCATCTTAACAACAACAAAACAATTGTGGGAAAAATAAATCACTTTCCTACGATATCCGGATGTGCCATGACTATTCATAAGTCTCAAGGAGCTACATATGACGAGATAGTCTATGAGTATAGTAAAACTCATTCTATTCAGTTATTATATGTCGCTTTATCGCGAGTTACTAGTATTGAAGGTTTGTTCATATGTAACCGTAATGATGATTTAAGATTTTACCATGGAAGAAGAATTCATCAATCAATTTTGTCTTTGCAAGAAGAATTTAGAAGACTATCCTTGAATAGACTTAATAGTTTGCAAGAAATGTTACTAATTTCATTACATCGAGAGAGGGATTGACAATATTAACTTTAAACTGTCAAAGTCTCAAAAAACATGCTTCAGATACGTATGCAAGATTCTGTTTCTCAAAAAAGTGACTTTTTATTATTATCAGAAACATGCCTTTCTAATGAAAAAGACGTTCAACTACCTGATTTCGACTGCATAGTAAAATTTAAACGGGAAGATGTTAGAGCTGCGGGAGTTGCGATATATCAAAACAAAAACATAGCTCGAATTACTACGACGAATATAGAACTTACAATACGAAATACACGTGAACTTAATGTTACCCAAGCAGCTATTGGTGATATATGTTGTAACGGTACATAACCCGGTCCCAATAAAGTAAATCATGAGAATAAAAGTCAGAAATGGGTAGAACTAAAGCTCGCTCAAAATTTAATTATATCACTCCACATAATAAACAATTCGAGTGGTATATAGTGCGAAGTGAGTTCTAGTGTACCCATTGAGGTGAAAAACCAAAGTGAAACTAATGTATTACTAAACTGTGCTGTATGTTTTGGATAGGATAAAACTATGGAAGTAGTATGTAATAATACTAATTGATTTTTGTGATTTTATTTATTTATGGTAATTTATATTGTATGAACCACAATTTGTTATACCCAAGTTAATATTATATTGTTTCAAATAATTGTGTTAGATTGTAAGAAAACCCAGGGTTAATTTTAAAAGACATAAAAATTTTAACTACCAAAGATAATATAAAATTAAAATAATCCTATGAAGGAAATGACAACAGGAAGTAGTACCGGGTATGAACACTATTCGAGACTAAATAAATAAAATATAAATTTATTTAATGATAATAAAATGATAAAATATTTATATACAATGTCATAAAAAAATTAACCAAAACATATTATGTGAATTAAATTAGTAAATAAACCGGAATGGAAGGGAATTATTTTTCCATAAATAAAAATATAAATTTATAATAATCACAAACTGCCTACATAATAAAAATACTATGTGTTACTAAGAGTGATGGAAAATAACAAGTATTGTTAATAAGAAAAAATTTTGAACTGAACCAGAGAGTTGAAGAATCGATGCGACAAAAATTATAAAAAAATAACCTTTTTTGGACGTTGGAGGAGGCGAAATTCACGCAAGAGTAATAAACAAAGTGAATACTAACCAATTATACCTGAGGAATCCAAATTAAAAGGTGTTATACATTAAAAACCAGTGGATGAAACCATTCTGAGGATCCAATATAATTCGGCCTACGTCTAATAGACAATCAGAAAAATACTCGAAAATAAAAAGGAAATAATAACGCAAGACGTACCTCATCACAGAATAAAACTTCAATCCAGTAAGAACAACACGGAGCGAGGTAATATAAACATTTTTCGTAATAAATACAGAAGAAAACTCGTTTTTTAATAGTGAAATAGAACGAAAAAATATTCATTTTTATCATATGTTGCTTTCAAAAGTAAACAAATACATGCTGCTCTCTTACGGCAATTCCGGAAACTATGTAACATTTGAAAAATAAACCAAAATTATTTATTAATTTTTTATATTTGTAAAGCGTAGCAATTAGCCATTTCTGACACTCTCATAACACAAAGAATTCACCCTGAACCCTGGGGAATTAATAAGAATTATGTAATAACTGATGTATTTTATTATAGCGTAATATTGGTTAAATAACAACATATATGTTTTGTTCTTTAGACAGATCTATGTTTACTCGGTAAAGTCGAGAAGATGTTTTCTTTTTAAAAAGATTAATTGTGATACATATACTTGGGTGGCTGGAGACAAAAGTCAATAATCAATAAAGCAATATTATTGAAAATTAATATTGAATTATAACGTGTTATAATTTATTGTAGTGGGTAGTTAATGAAAATTTCAGCACAACATACAGAAAAAATCGTCACAACAGAGGGGCAATAATGATACTTACTCTCTCTTCTGCATAAGGCTGAACAAATTACCTCCTTGACCCCAAATCACACACTCTCGATTTCTTTTAGATTGAGTAAAACAAGATAAACAAAATCCTTTATTTATACCGTTTAAAACGTCAGTTAGTATAATTCAAAAGTGACGCATACTGCGTGAGGCATATAATAACACTTCCATAACACCTCACGAAAAAAAAAGCGGTACGTTACAGAATTGGCGCTCAACGTAAAAGGGCGGTAATTAGAAAAGAATTTTGATATTTAATATAAAATATATATCAAAAAATCTAATTATCGTTGGCAGTTATGAGAAAACAAGAAATGCCTAATACCCGAGGAAAATCGAAGAAGAGGGCAGAAGAAAAGGAGATTGAAGAAGGTGGACAGGAACAAGAAATAGAATTAGTCACGGACAGTGAAATGGACCAACAGACAGGTGATACAGAAGAAACCGAAGTAGTTATGGATACGGAAACGGAAATAATTGAAGAGGATGCCCAAGGGGACCAACCAGATAAATCCACCCAAAAAGAAGACATGAGCATGCAGGAGATGTTGAGAATTATTATGGAAAGCAATAGACAAACCAATGATAAAATAGACGAAAAATTTAAGAAACAGGAGGAACAAAATAGACAAACCAATGATAAAATAGACGAAAAATTTAAGAAACAGGAGGAACAAAATAGACAAACCAATGATAAAATAGACGAAAAATTTAAGAAACAGGAGGAAAAATTTGATAAAATAGAGGAAAATTTTAGAAAACAGGAGGAAACTTCAAAGCAAACCAATGAGGAAAATAAAGAGAATTTTAAGAAGCAGGAGGAACAAAATAGACAGACCAATGAGAAAATAGATAGCATTCAGGAAAGTTTAGTCAAACAACTAAATGAAAAAATAGAAACCATTCATGGAAATATCAAACAAACCATGAATGAACAATACAATGAACTGAAAGAAACTGTTGAAGGACAAAGAGAAGAGATGAATGCAAAATTTGAAGAGAATAATGAGAATTTAAAACAAATCGAGGGTAAGATGAAGAGTTTCAACAAGGAATTAAGAGAAAATCTAGAAGGTAAAATTGAACTGGTCAATAATACGTTAAGCCAAAGAGTAGAGGCATATAAGGAAGAGGCAGAGAAGAAATTAGTAGAAACTAACCAAAGATTAGATACAACTGAAGAGAAGATGGAACTAATTAAAATTGGAGTTGAGGCAAGAATGGAAAAAGAAGAACAAGATAACCAAGTTCGTGTAATGGCCATACGACAAGAAAATAATGACCAGTTAGATAGCATTAAAAGCAGTCTAAACTGTAAATTTTCAGAGTTTCATAAAACTGTAGAGAATGTAAAAAATCAATGTGATAGCCAAGCAGAGAAATTAGATAGTTTGCAACAAATACAAACCAATTTTCAACGTGATGTAGATAGAATAAGCGCTAGATCTGCATGCAGCAGTCATCATGTTTATCCAGACAATAAGGAAAGTGTAAACTTTCGGGATTATCGCAGAAACCCACTTGAATTTTTAGGGAGAGTAGATGAAATTTTGAACAGATCAAAGGAGAATAGATGGAATATGATAAAAGGTCTATTAGACGAATCGTTCAAAAATATCAATGATAATTGGTGGACAGCAATTAGGAACGAGGTGTGTGATTATGAGAATTTCAAAACTATGTTCAAACTTAAGTACTGGTCAGAATCAGTACAAAACATTATTAGGGACGATATCTGTCATGGTAGGTATGACCGTACAGCGGGACAAACACCTACTGCTTACTTTTTAGGGAAGTTGTGTATCGCCAAGTATCTAGACCCTAAGATACCTGAAGAGTGTCTGGTGACCAAAATGGCGTATCATTTTGAAGAAAAGATCATCAGTGCACGCTTGAGTGGACAAATCAAAACTATTGGAGGCATGGAAACGCTGCTAGAAAATTATGAACAGGAATCTTATTATAGGAGAAGTAGATGGAGGTCAGGGAATACCGAGGAGCGGAAGAATGAACCACCAAGAGAGAATCGGCCCAGAGTTAATTATGTACATGCTAATAACAATTATTACAGTAATAGTTACCAAGGAAGACGTCCGTATTTTAAACAGAGACAAAATTATGATCGAAGGGATGAGAGAAACAACTACAACAGACAACAATGGAATGATCATGACGAATATAGGAGGTCCAGAAGTGGAGATAGAAATAGGGACATACCCTCAGGAGATCCACCAAATGACAATCAGAGAACTAATCAAGTCCAAGTAAATTATCTAATGGCTGATGAGAGGGATTCGAGGAGACCCGATGAACAGCAACAAAGAAAAGTGGACAAACGAGTTGACCATGGGAAAAATCAGGGGTCTAATCCTGGTCCCAGTAATAAAGATGAGAGGCTATATACATACGATAATATTGAAATGTATGGTAGTGATCCGCAATGGGGCAATCCAATAGCGAATTTTATTGACAAGTTAATCAACAGAATCCACGGGAAAAATATACGAGTGGATCAATCCGTGTTGTGAATGATACTGAAAACGGTTAAACTAATGTAAAAAGAAGAAACTAAAACCCCAAAATTCAAAAAGTGTGTAAGTACAACTTACTTAAGATATTTTGCAACCATTAGAATTAATATAAAAGTATGTAAGTACAACTTACTTAAGATATTTCGAAACCATATAATTTAAAATAAAAAGACAAACCACTAAGAAAATGTAAGAACAGATTATATAATTTAATTATAAATAACTGATTTAAACTGAAATAATAGGAAAAATAATATTTTATGGTAACAAACTGAAGAATAAATAAATAAACAATTAATGGTAATGTGCTCAGATAAGAAGGTACAATAAGAAGAATAACGAATAATTTAATGACTCCAATGAAACTGAAGGAGGATGATAATTAATACAACAAAAATTAGAATTTCTCGGAATTGAAGATTTTATAAGAAGAAATGATACGGAGAAATATGTCACAAGAAGTAAAGTCAAAAGAATTTTAACATAAGGCCTATCAATAATGTTATATGCTATTAATTAATGGAAAAGAAGAAGGAATCAAGGAGAAGAAGAAATATATAAATAAATACAAACAGCTACAGTATGAAGAATCCCTAAAGTGTTTGGTACTAGTCGCTAATTGACTACTACTTATAATTTTTTTTTATTTTTATGTATTGACCGTAGAAATGTTCCGGCAATAATTTTTATGAGCAGGGATGATGTTCCCCTGGTCTCAGAAGGTGTAAGGATGGACAGCGGTGTATGGACCCAGAGTGGCCACCCGACTGGAACCACCGCACAGGATAGGGAAAAATGTTAGGGAAATTGAATATTTAAGGGATAATAATTATAGAATAGCTGTACAGATTGATATTAGATTCCAGAAGTATAGATAAAGAAAATAGAAGGAAGATAGCAGACCGAAGATTAATTGATAAAGCGAATTTATAGAAGCAAATAGAAATGAGTGTTGAAACAATTTTAATATGATTAGTGTGACCAGTCCTTATCAAATAAAATGTGGAAGTACCACTAAC
Organism: Magicicada septendecula; assembly: GCA_034769895.1. Classification (NCBI taxonomy): domain Eukaryota; kingdom Metazoa; phylum Arthropoda; class Insecta; order Hemiptera; family Cicadidae; genus Magicicada; species Magicicada septendecula. The sequence continues at coordinate 163,210,018 of CM068371.1, read as the reverse complement.
CCCGAGAAATAATTGATGAATTTGCCTCCAAGAGAGAGAGAGTAAAGTAAGAAAACGACAATTACCACAAGTCTGAATTACCAGAGTTTATAATCAGTCAGCAATGAAACATTATTATGAAAACAAAGTCAAGACCATTAGGAGACTTGAACCAATTAACAATTTATTTCTATCAACGAGTTGAACTAAAATAAATTTGTTCTAGTGGGGGGGCTTTATGTAACGGTACATAACCCGGTCCCAATAAAGTAAATCATGAGAATAAAAGTCAGAAATGGGTAGAACTAAAGCTCGCTCAAAATTTAATTATATCACTCCACATAATAAACAATTCGAGTGGTATATAGTGCGAAGTGAGTTCTAGTGTACCCATTGAGGTGAAAAACCAAAGTGAAACTAATGTATTACTAAACTGTGCTGTATGTTTTGGATAGGATAAAACTATGGAAGTAGTATGTAATAATACTAATTGATTTTTGTGATTTTATTTATTTATGGTAATTTATATTGTATGAACCACAATTTGTTATACCCAAGTTAATATTATATTGTTTCAAATAATTGTGTTAGATTGTAAGAAAACCCAGGGTTAATTTTAAAAGACATAAAAATTTTAACTACCAAAGATAATATAAAATTAAAATAATCCTATGAAGGAAATGACAACAGGAAGTAGTACCGGGTATGAACACTATTCGAGACTAAATAAATAAAATATAAATTTATTTAATGATAATAAAATGATAAAATATTTATATACAATGTCATAAAAAAATTAACCAAAACATATTATGTGAATTAAATTAGTAAATAAACCGGAATGGAAGGGAATTATTTTTCCATAAATAAAAATATAAATTTATAATAATCACAAACTGCCTACATAATAAAAATACTATGTGTTACTAAGAGTGATGGAAAATAACAAGTATTGTTAATAAGAAAAAATTTTGAACTGAACCAGAGAGTTGAAGAATCGATGCGACAAAAATTATAAAAAAATAACCTTTTTTGGACGTTGGAGGAGGCGAAATTCACGCAAGAGTAATAAACAAAGTGAATACTAACCAATTATACCTGAGGAATCCAAATTAAAAGGTGTTATACATTAAAAACCAGTGGATGAAACCATTCTGAGGATCCAATATAATTCGGCCTACGTCTAATAGACAATCAGAAAAATACTCGAAAATAAAAAGGAAATAATAACGCAAGACGTACCTCATCACAGAATAAAACTTCAATCCAGTAAGAACAACACGGAGCGAGGTAATATAAACATTTTTCGTAATAAATACAGAAGAAAACTCGTTTTTTAATAGTGAAATAGAACGAAAAAATATTCATTTTTATCATATGTTGCTTTCAAAAGTAAACAAATACATGCTGCTCTCTTACGGCAATTCCGGAAACTATGTAACATTTGAAAAATAAACCAAAATTATTTATTAATTTTTTATATTTGTAAAGCGTAGCAATTAGCCATTTCTGACACTCTCATAACACAAAGAATTCACCCTGAACCCTGGGGAATTAATAAGAATTATGTAATAACTGATGTATTTTATTATAGCGTAATATTGGTTAAATAACAACATATATGTTTTGTTCTTTAGACAGATCTATGTTTACTCGGTAAAGTCGAGAAGATGTTTTCTTTTTAAAAAGATTAATTGTGATACATATACTTGGGTGGCTGGAGACAAAAGTCAATAATCAATAAAGCAATATTATTGAAAATTAATATTGAATTATAACGTGTTATAATTTATTGTAGTGGGTAGTTAATGAAAATTTCAGCACAACATACAGAAAAAATCGTCACAACAGAGGGGCAATAATGATACTTACTCTCTCTTCTGCATAAGGCTGAACAAATTACCTCCTTGACCCCAAATCACACACTCTCGATTTCTTTTAGATTGAGTAAAACAAGATAAACAAAATCCTTTATTTATACCGTTTAAAACGTCAGTTAGTATAATTCAAAAGTGACGCATACTGCGTGAGGCATATAATAACACTTCCATAACACCTCACGAAAAAAAAAGCGGTACGTTACAATGTGCTTCTCAAGTTAAAATGGATGATGGGAGAGAATTCCTTATGGCTGTTGTGTATATTTCACCAAATCAAAAAGTCACAGAAATCATAAAATTTTTACACCGCCGTTTACTCATATATAGTCGCGAAGGTTCAAGGATTTTAGGAGATAATTTAGACGAACTTCCGATGATTTTAGCAGGAGATTTTAATGTTAATTTTGCAACAAACGATTCAATCCCTTTGACAACATTCCTTGAGCAAACATTTGATTTGAAAATCAATAATAAGCCAACTGAACCAACAACTAGATATGGAACGACAATCGATGCTGTATTTTCAAGATACCTTGATAACATCACGTCTACTACTTTTGTTACATACTTCAGTTATCATCGGCCAATCATTTCTTTAATACCGTCTAAAACACCTTCAACAGCTACTATTACAGAAATCACAGAAGATACGTCAAATAATATTCCGTAACTGCATTGTAAAACAGACTATATTAAAAATATTTACTTCTCTTGTATTTATATTCTGTAATTATTATTATAATTAGAATAATAAGAAAAATATATTGATTTTATTAACGAAACTTGTATTTATATTCTGTAATTATTATTATAATTAGAATAATAAGAAAAATATATTGATTTTATTAACGAAACTCTGTTTTTTTTTTATTTTACTCCATATTTCTTTATTGGTTTTCACTAATTATAAATTCTACCATCAACTTTGATGTTTCACATCTGCCGGGCGTCCCGTGACGGCCAATTTTTGTTCTTGCCTCTATCTTTCTCTTTCCGTGGAACGGTTTGCAGCATCTCCCCAGGCTTCCGAAAGCCTCTTCATACGGTATAGCTGGGGCAGTCGGTGTTTTCCAATGATGTACTCCAGCCTCCGTCTGCTCTTGGTGTTCTTACGCTTCACCGTGCTTTCGAAGATAGTCTTAAGTAGACTGTCATGCATCAGGTGTCTCAGGTTAGTTGCTGATACTTGGATATCCTAGGATCTTTAATGGGGTTGTTTCCCCTTGCCTTCCGTATCCTATCTAGGTGGCCGACACGGGGCTTATCCGCATTTATCCGGATTTTTCGCGGCAAGAGCATGCCACGACCTCTACCTGTTTGTCTGCCCTCCTAGGAGCTGTTCGCACTTGGTAGAAGGGGTCGAGTTATTTCCCTCCGCTTAAATCGTTGGCTGTAGGTATATTTCATTATCATAGCAGAACGATCTGTCCAGACTAGCAAAGAAATTATGATCAGCTGACTGCGACTGTCAGAATTAATCTCGTATTCAACATTGATCGATTTCCGTATATAATGTAGTCCACCAGACAAGGCCATAGTTTTCGTTTCATACTTTGTTTCTATTTTGTTATTTCTTGTGGCATTTTAACACATCACGCAGACAGCGAAGTATTCCAGTTACTAAATTCAGGACTGTACAATAATATTGTTAAACAGATGTATACACTCGGATAAGCGACAGAGTTTAGCGCGCAAAAGCGAAGAAGGGTTTTTAAATTATTAGCCTATATGGCTGCCTTATTACCTGACGGCCGGGACGTACAAATTCAAATCGGTAGCCCACCATGGATGACATTACTAAGCTATTTCGATGGTACAAAGCCGGAACCATTATATATTATTGCATGATTACATTAAAGAATGATAGTAATTTTACATTTCCTATATATTTAATAAAATAATGCATACACTTATTACAATTCGCATACTGATAACTACTAAGCTCCCTGACCTGCAGAAATCGTTCACTATTTTGAACGAATTACGTTTATTATTAGTATTATTAACAATAAATCATTATTATTATCTAATTTTGTTATTAATTAATAACAAAAATAATAATTGTTGTATATTCTGAAGATGAGAGTTAACAAATACTGTCGAAACATTGTAATTATATAAAAATATATTCTTGTATATAAGAAACAAATTTTATTTATTATACAACGAAAGTAGGCTAATTGTGACAAAAGATAAATTTATTATTTGATAATTCTTATATTATTATAATATTAATATTAGATCATTTTAATTATTACGAAACTGTGATTAATCGACTATTTGTTTACTAAAATGATAATTGTAAAGCAGAAAAATCACACAATAAACATTAAACATTCCCAAATTTTTTTTAGTTAAATTTATAAGCATAATGCCTAAATGAGAAATACTTTAGTCCTAGCTTTTACGTTTGTGTATGTTTCCACAGATATATTATGTAGGCTAGATCTGTTTCTAACACTTTTCACAAATATTACATTTCTGGTGAAAATATGAAAAGATTTTTTGTAAACATATTTTACGACGGTCTCCCTGATCGTCGTATGGTACAGTGGAAAACAAAATACCAAGACACCAATGAAGTCACTAAAAACCAACTTTAATTTCACAATTAGGCCTAACAGTTTGTAATAAACAAGTTATTCGACAAGAGTATACTCGTACAATAATTCAAATAAATTTGTCCACAAGTAATAATAATGTCAACTAATAGAGTCACGCACAATAATCACTTTTCACTAATAGCCACTTGAAACTCGCTGAGTAATCGCCCGAAGTAAACTGAACTGACCATCCCTGGATGCTTATATTTAAACCCCCTGTGACGCCAGAATAAGATGTCACTTTTGGATGACGTGTTAAACAATTGCCTCTTACGGGCACTCTCGAATCCACTAGAAACAGTGTCGTGTCTGGCCTAGAACACAGTGTGCGCGGACCGGTGAGTCTGGAACAGTCTCGATCGTTGACGCGTGATAAGTGTTACGTAATTGCTTTTCATCTCAAAGTAGCAGCGATATGTACGGGCACACACACATTACAGCTGGGCTGTGCTGGGCTAGCCGAGATACTTGTAGAACGTTCTTGTATTTCGTAACAATATCTTAAAACTTTTTGAAGGCGATTAAAAATTTGCAAGATGTGTTTAGCTTGTATTTTAACTGTTAAATTATTAAAGATACCGAATTTGTATTGTGAATACAAGTTCTCATAACTTGGTTCCCCACATAGACATACAATTTTCCGTTTTTTGTTGAAAGTTAATTTTGCCCCGACGGTTTAACAATTTTCATTCGGATTAAACATGCTGCATTCGGATTTGGGCTGAAATTTCCTTTAGTCTGACACCTGTCTGCATATTTGCATTTTTTCCAAATTTTGAACGTTTCAGGGCCCCCTGTCCTAAATTTTAAAATTTCCAAAACTGTACAGTATATTTGATACCTTACATGCATTTTTACGATTTTTACACAATTTTAACCTCCACTACCAACTTTTTGAGACAGGTCAATCTCAATGTCTGTATGGATACGCACGCTACGTTTTATTATGAAAACAGGTTGATGGGTTGAAGAGTTATCGTGAGATATACCCCCCCCCCCACGCAGACAGATAGACGAGACAAATGCCTCACGACCGAGTTAAAATTGAGAACTCTTCAACTGAGAACGTTTCGTTCCTTCAACAAAGTTATGATCATATATATATTCACTTGCAGAAACGAGGATTAGGATTTGTTACGGAATCGTAGATCTGAAATCTAACTAGTGTCATATGCTACGTGTACTTTTACGTTACAATTTGTTTTACTGCTGTCACAGAGTGAAAACAGCGTAACTTATTTACACGTACAAAGAAAACTGTGTAATCGAATTACACGCGTAACGTGTGTCATGCACTGTGAAGTAAGCTGGGGGCCCTACGTTTGGCAGCATTCCATCTCGTGGGCGTCCTGTACTACCGCTCAGACAAATCACCGTCGCGACAAATTCAAGAATTAAATAAAACATCGAGAGGAAACGACATTCTTATGTCCGTAAATACCAAGTTCTATTTCCAGCGCGTTTTTCTCTTTTCTAAACGAACACAGTTAATGGAAAATGTTAATTGTAAATTAAACGAGACATTTGCGATCGTAGGTATACGTCCTGGAAAAGAAACGAATAACTATGTCTTAAGTTAAAACTTGTGAATGAATTTCATTCTTAACTGAAGTCATTAAGTAATTTAAAATATATTACTTTAAACATTCAAAAGAATGCCAACTGCTTTGGGTTATAATTGATCATATTTTGACTGCTTTCACTGAAATCGTCGCAATACTAAAATCGTTAACGAAATCATGACTGTTACTGCAGCGATCACTGTTGAGACAAGTAGCTCTTACCAAGGAATAATTTGGTATTATTCCCCCATTTAAACAGATACCCGTCGGGGCATCAAAGCAACTGTTATCAGTGGTAATTAATTTAATGTCTGGCATCAGTGTAGTTACGCTGTTGACGTGTTTCTGGACACGCAACACCGACAGCAGAACGCTACAACGAGTTGGTTCCATTAAAAGTGACAAGCTAATTGTGGCAACCTCGCGTTAACGTGGACTCAAAACGGTAATCTTATCATACTAGCGGTGCAATATGATTGGAGCACAGAGACAGTGCAGGGAAGTGCCGCTCAATTAAGAACACATTATTAAATCAAAGGCATCCGACTATCATCCTTTTGGACGAAGCAGTATTACATAGCTCCGGTGTGATACGAAGATCATATAAAGCATGTGATATAAACGGAATTTATTAACTTTTACTATTTTATATTTCATCGTATTGCGGGAATAGAAAAATATACTTAAATTTAGCGCTCTAAAAGGCATATAAAAAAAAAGAAATGTGTAGAAAATAAGGTACTATACTGGTAAGTAAATAATAAATTTTCCATTTGTTCGAATTTTAGACTAGTATCTAAAATACGGGTTGTCATCGGAACAACCTTTAGAACCTAACAGAACGGTTAGGGAACGAAGACACAGAAGAGTGTGTGTGCGTGTGTGTGTCTGGCTACAATAAGCTGTCATCGCGGGGCACCCAATTTTAATATAACAGATGGGGCGAAGCAGCCCGGTATGCTTCATTCGGGGAATACACAATCACAATTTTTAAGTCAACACTGGACATTCAAGTCACGGGCATGTGACGTAAGTTATTATACGACGATCCGGATGTATCAGAGGCTTAGAGGATTTAATGGATTATTGACACTAATTTGCATGACATGTAAGGTACCAGCTAACAAAAAAATCCAAAAAATTAAAAATGCATAAGCTTGTTATACATTAGCTAAGTATACTTTTCTCTGGTATAATAGTCCATAGACTAACTACGGAACGACAAGCTATATACTGCACTGAATAGTATAACTACACTGAACGGAGAACGCTTGACGGTAAGTAAACATGTCTTGGACGGATTACCAGCACCCCTCTTTTAAACTAACTTTAATTCAATCTGGGTAAATGTTTTTGATACAGAAAAAACAACGCGTGTGAACATATTCGGCACACAACGTATAACTTATTGTGTAACGCCGCACTCTAACAAGAAGCTTCTATGAATTATGGGACGAAACGCTTACAGAAGCGACGAAGGCGTTCATTATGTTTCGCTGGCGATGCTTGCGCCTACACGCCGGTCGCCGTCTACAAATACCCATCCCCTTAGTAACAGGATACTGTTGTAAGGTGAACTGAGGGGGGAGTATATACCCACCTACAAAAGGCAGAATCGGTAGGGCAATTAAATACCAAGCTTGTAAGTAATACGTGGTAAAAGCCTGCTGGGTCAGTGACAGAACAGGGATCCAACTGCTTACAGATATTTTCAGAAAGTCGATATAAACACATTTTCGATTATTAAAATTAAGAAAAGAATTACATGTTAAGGTTCTGCAAGTAAACTATTGAGTAACTGTTTTTAAACTAAAGGAGTTTAATTTGTTTTTACTTCATGTTCCAAAAGGAAATGGAAGTATGGTGATGGCAAAAAAAATCGTGGTCGAGATTATTGCAGATTCTGATTGTACTATCCTCAAAACATGAAAAAAGTCATTTTTCGAAAAGTGTCTGTCTGTGTGTCTATCTGTCTATGTGTCTATAGATTTTTTCTATGGCAAACGATAACAGCCGCAAATTCAAACAGAATCAAATAATGTTTTCCATACAGTCCTGATTTGTAGAGTACTCAAGACCTATTGTTTTTGGTGAAGATCGGTTAAGGGAAAGGGGTAGTTTACCTGCAACATTATTTTTCAAGGGTAATTTTACTTCCATATTCCTTAAGGAATGGAAGTATGGTGATGGCAAAAAAAATCGTGTTCGAGATTATTGCAGATTCTGATTCTACTACACTCAAAACATGAAAAAAAGTCGTTTTCCGAAAAGTGTGTGTGTGTGTGTGTCTGTCTGTCTATGTCTGTGTGTCTGTCTGTAGATTTTTTTTCTATGGCAAACGATAACTGCCGCAAATTCAAACAGAATCAAATAATTTTTTGCATACAGCCCTGATTTGTAGAGTACTCACGACCTATTGTTTTTGGTGAAGATCGGTTGAGGGAAAGGGGTAGTTTACCTGCAACGGTTTTTTTTTTATCAAGGGAAATTTTTTTTTTTGGCAAACGATAACAGCCGCAAATTCAAACAGAATTAAATAATGTTTCGTATACAGCCCTGAATTGTAGAGTTCTCAAGACCTATTGTTTTTGGTGAAGATCGGTTAAGGGAAAGGGGTAGTTTACCTGTAACGTTTTATGTTTTAACAAGGGTATTTCCTATGGCAAACGATAACAGCCGCAAATACAAACAGAAACAAACGATTATTTGCATACAGCCCTAAATTGTAGAGTTCTCAAGACCTATTGTTTTTGGTGAAGATCGGTTGAGGGAAAGGGGTAGTTTACCGGCAACGTTTTTTTAACAAGGGTATTTTCTATGGCAAACGATAACAGCCGCAAATTCAAACAGAATCAAATAATGTCTTGCATACAGCTCTGATTTGTAGAGTACTCAAGACATATTGTTTTTGGTGAAGATCGGTTAAGGGGAAGGGGTAGTTTACCTGCAACGTTTTTTTATCAAGCGTATTTTCTATGGCAAACGATAACAGCCGCAAATTCAAACAGAATAAAATAATTTTTTGCATACATCCCTGAATTGTAGAGGTCTCAAGGACTTTCGATTTTGGTGAAGATCGGTTAAGGAGAAGGGGTAGTTTACCTGCAACCTTTTACGTTTTAACAAGAGTAAAGTACTTGAAAATTTATTTAAACTTTTTGAAACAATGGTAATTGTTAAAAATAAAATAATTTTGTTGCCAGGCAATAAAATTAAAATTTTTTTATTTTAATGTAATATAATATTTTTCATTTAATACGGCAATAAAAAGGCAGGTAAGACACAAACACACACACACACACACACACACACAATTCACGTTATTTCTGGCCTCACTCATGTTTATTTTCTTACGTTTGCGCGCTTTTTAAATGGAAAGTGCCGAAACCCACACCAACATAACGCGTGCAAGCCGAAAAAATGGACATCAATTTGCTTACTGGCGAAGCTAGTAGTTAATGAATGGGTAGGCAAAAATCTTATCTTAAATTTTTTTTTAGGAATCACTAAAAGGACGGTGGTTCAAATCGGACGCTGAGGTAGAGTTTGCTGTAACCGAATGGTTCCACAAACAGCCGTAAGAATTTTACTAGCAGGGAATCTACAGGTTAGCGCAACAGTGGAACTCATGTCTTAATGTTATTGGAGACTTCTTTTAAAATCGTTGAATAAAAAATGCTTTACGGCTCTATACGTGTTTCTATTGAACAATCCTTGTATTAGTCATACACAATAATACAACTGATTGAAATTCAAATTTTTAAACTTGATTTTTTTGGTAAAGACTTATAGTTTTTGGTGAAGATCGGTTAAGGGAAAGGGGTAGTTTACCTGAAACGTTTTATGTTTTAACAAGGGTATTTTCTACAGCAAACGATAACAGCCGCAAATTCAAACAGAATAAAATAAATTTTTGCATGCAGCTGTGATTTGTAGAGTACTCAAGACCTATTGTTTTTGGTGAAGATCGGTTAAGGGAAAGGGGTAGTTTACCTGAAACGTTTTATGTTTTAACAAGGGTATTTTCTATAGCAAACGATAACAGCCGCAAATTCAAACAGAATAAAATAAATTTTTGCATGCAGCTGTGATTTGTAGAGTACTCAAGACCTATTGTTTTTGGTGAAGATCGGTTAAGGGAAAGGGGTAGTTTTCCTGCTACGGTTTTTTATCAAGGGTAATTTTTTCTATGGTAAACGATAATAGCCGCAAATTCAAACAGAATCAAATGATGTTTTGCATACAGCCCTGAATTGTAGAGTTCTCAAGACTTGTTGGTTTTGGTGAAGATCGGTTAAGGGAATAGGGTAGTTTACCTGCAACATTTTATGTTTTAACAAGGGTAATTTTTTTATGACGAACGATAACTGCCGTACATTAAAATAGAATCAACTACTCTTCTGCATACCTTTTTGAATTATACAGAACTCAAGGTCTGTTGATTTTGTTGAAGATCGTGTAATGACCAAAAATTTTAATTTCATAAATTTTGATCGAGAAGTGCGTTACACAGGTCGAGTCACCCAACCCAAGCCAGAAGTAATAAATAAAGGGACAACTTAACAACATGTCAACTGGACGCTTGCTAGGAAACAATGAGAGAACGCCTGACACAACACTACAATAGAAAGTAGGATCGACTGTGACAGACTCGGTTCAACTCAGATTTACAGCACCACAACAAACTAAACAAAGGATACAGTACGGTGGCACAGATACGGAGAAATTGTAGGGAACACACGCTGTAAGGTTAATTTGGAGCGTGCCAGCAATAAGAAAAGGATAGTCACACAAAGGGTTTAGGAGAATCTTACCCCGTATGAAGACAATGCAGTGTACACCAAGTGAATGCAGTCAGGAAGTGCGCACAGCATGAAAACATCGTAAGAATGACAACTAGTATTTATGACGGGAGACAGGAGTGGCATCTTGGGGATGACGACACGCAAGGAGCTGCTAATTGACAGAAAAAGGGTCATAGGAAGTCAAACAATAACGAAATGCTACGTATTGTTCGCATGAGAATAACAGCAGGCCTTCGGAGCATACTTGAACAAAAGCTTGATGGACAGGCGCGGGATTGCTCTACATTCTAAGAAATGGTACGGAGCCCTTTCGTCGTGTACTTGAGGGGATGTCCGATAACCAACCAGAGTCTAGCATCTTCCCAGGACGCAAGTGGAGAGGACTGTCGTCATGATGGCAACGAGAACAGCGAATCAGGGGTCGAGAACCATAGTTCTTCATAGTGGTAGGAAATATCTTACCTATCGTGATTGACCAAAGGCGTATTTACCAGGACATTGCATTATGGTAAATGAAGCTTAATAAAAACTGTTTAGTGGGCACGCGGACTCTCAGTCTTACTATATTTCGCAGTCTTAATATATTTCTGTCTTTTCTAAAACTCAGTTACGCAGTACGTTAGTCAGTTAACATAGTACTTTCAATTATTCACAAGTTATTCAGTCTAAGTGTACTAGCAGTTACTCAATCATGCAGTATACTTCAGTTGTTAAAAACTTTCAGTTACTCAGTTTTATTCAGCTACCGCTTGTTAACAACTAAGTCATTTATTCGCAAGTTAATCAGTTAATCAGTCTTCATTTAATAACAGACTCACAAAACTTTACGTCAATATTTTACCGAGTTACGGAAGTGTACCGCGGTAGCGCAGTGTGAAGTGTTATAATACCGCTAAGATTCAAGCAAGATATTTTAATGAAACAATACGTCATGTAAACTAAACACAATACATTAACGTATATAGACGCACGAAGAAGTTTGACGGTAGACAGTTATCTATACATGATCATTAACAATGAATGCACTTATGCAACACAAAACTTTATAGACTTTCATAATAACGGCCGACACCAACGGAGGACACACACACACCGAGAGCGAATCTTATCCGCGAGTGCTAAGTGATGGCAAGCATCAAATCTACGCAAACTTTACTTATTTGGATCATCAGTGGAAAGGAGTTTTCACCGATGGAGTTATTGGATAATCCCACTATCACAAGTAAATCTTCATGTTATTACTGTTATAATAACTCTACTGTCCTGACTCTTTTCAAAGAAAACACCCTTTGAGAAATTATACCAATGTAATGATAACATTAAATATATAAAGCTACTCATCTGAGGCAAAATGAACGCATTAGTGTAAGATTAATATATTGATTGTCTATGTTTATGTATATTCATTGTGTTATATATATATATATATATATATATATATATATATATATATGTGTGTGTGTTTTTCAGCGAACGACGTAATGAATTCATATTGTAATTTGTATTCTTATATATGTTTTCTTTTATGAATCCACTTACAGGGCATAATTTATACCCATATATCGGAAGTTTTCTTTATTTGAATAATGTTAAATAAATAAGTATTTATTTGCTAAGTATTTATGCGTTCATTATTGTCATTTTACCTTGTAACAAACTCTAACGTGAATTGAATTATTTGTAGTAACTTTTCCTATATCATTTTTATACAACTATAAGAGTCTCAGTGCAGTAATTATGCTAATCGTTAATGAACACAGTCAATCACATCAAAGTAATTAATATATTACGTAATTTAAATTAATTTGATATAAATTAACCTAATTGGATAATTACATAATTAAATTCCATAAATTAGCATAATTGCACGTTGTAATCGGTTAAGGGAAAGGGGTAGTTTACCTGCAACGTTTTATGTTTTAACAAGGGTATTTTCTATGGCAAACGATAACAGCCGCAAATTCAAACAGAATCAAATGATTATTTGCATACAGCCCTAAATTGTAGAGTTCTCAAGATCTATTGTTTTTGGTGAAGATCGGTTAAGGGAAACGGGTAGTTACCTGCAACATTTTATGATTTAACAAGGGTATTTTCTATGGCAAAAGATAACAGCCGCAAATTCACACAGAATCAAATAATTTTTTGCATACTGTCCTGATTTGTAGAGTACTCAAGACCTATTGTTTTTGGTGAAGATCGGTTAAGGGAAAGGGGTACTTTACCTGCAACAGTTTTTTATCAAGGGTGTAACAAGACCTGTCACTGTAGTTACAAAATAAAAGAAAAAAAATTTTATTAAAAAAAATTTTTTTCTGAAAAAAAATTATTAAAAAAACATTTTTCTGAAAAAAAAAAATTTTTATGTATGTTTTTTGTATATAATTTAGAATTAATTCTGGTTTATTGTTTTAATCAAATTTCTAAAATTCTGAAAGGTATTTTTTGTTTAATTCGCACTTCTGGAAGACATTAACAAAATCCGGAGTTAATCAGATTAACTCCTGTCAGCAATCGATTAACGACTTTCCGTGCTGCTCCAGTATCTCACCTTTCGTTAATATTTTCTTCTTTCAGGAAGGCTCGTGCTTAATTAAAACCTTAAAGTACAATGTGAAATAATTTTCTAATCCACACAATTGAAATGAATTGATTTATTAACATTTATAAATAATAATCGATATTAAATCGATTTCGAGCAATTGTCGACTCCGTCTCAGGGATAAATCGATATGTTAATACAGGTTAAAAATTCATATAATTATTATAAAAGGTTCTTGGAGCGATTATTTTATAATAGTCAGAGAAGAGCAGGACGAGAAAGTATAACATTTACAATAAATAATTTTAAATAATTAGTATCTAACAATTGTTAATAATATATAGAAAATGTTTAATATAATTGAGTTGCAAACCAATTGTAGGGTATGAAGTCAGTCGAAGGTGGTGGCAGTGCATCGTTTTTCCATCATGGCCGCTAGTTGAATCGAAGAGGTTATTCGCAACATTCGTCGCGAGAAAATCTCACAATAAAATCACTTTTATAATTGTTTTAAAGATCCCCGAAATTGTATAAACTGTCTAGTATGTTGTTTGGGGTAGTCTAGATGAGTGTTCAGTGTCCACTGGTGTTAATTGTTTGATATTAGAGGTGTTCACTTATATCTGTTCGCTACGACAAATTGTTATTCTGTGGTAGCTTGAATTATTCATAATATGTAGTTTTGATGTTTTATTACACTTGTATTATGTAATGTGGTGTTTGTTTTCACTGTTGTCGTTGAGTTTTTTATAAGTTTTGATTTGAAAAGTGTTTAATTAAGTAACTCTCGTTTCTCACGGATTGTAGGCCTTAACCTTAGCACTTCATTATACGGTTTTAAAGAACGCAATTCCGCATAGACTGTTCAGTTTGAACGTTAACAAAGAACTAACTTCCTCCACTTTAGTAAAAATCTTGCCAAGTTAATATTGGAAAAGTATTGTTAAAATAATTGTCACTTCCCATGTACATAATTCCAAAATACATTATATATGGAATAATTTTAGTTTATTATTCGCTTTCATGAATTATTAACCATATAATTGGTTTATTTATCTCATTCTGTTTAATTTGATATGTCATAGTCCATATTTGTTGAGATTTTTGTTAAAATTACTAAATTTCTGTCTTTTTGGAAATCTAGGCCTAAAACTTTGTTTCCGCCCTTCCAGACTTTTACTGCCACTTTAAGTGTTATTAATATAATTATAATAAATTTGAAATGGCCATAAATCCTTTCCTTTCCTTAATTACTTATACATTTAACATTTGAACTGTTTTTTAGTGATAATTTCTGAATTTAACATTCCTCTTTAAAAATAGTTAATTTATACATTTCAAAAATTTTCAATAATTTAAGATATTTTTCTATATTACTCTTTTAAATCATAGGTTCATTTACAGTAGTTGTTAATTGACCTACCTTACGTAAATCTTGTCAGTTTACATGGTTCATTGGTGAATTAACTGGTTTATATTAATTTTTATGAATTCATTATTTGGCCTAGAGTTTAGTATTTTACATGTATGGTTTTTTCAAATAAATTCAATTCTACTCCTCCTCTGACTCTTATAGCTAACATGACATAAAATAAAATTGTTTACAAACTTATTGAGATGTGTAGCATCTAATTCATGCTACTGTTATAAAAATAATAATTAACATCACTCAGCATTCTGTAAAGTTGGACACGTTTGCTGAAATTGTTTTTAACATACATTTAACTCATTTTGTTAATTACTACAGCATCCATAATGAAAAATTTTAATTTGGATGTATGCTGTGATTTAACTAATATAACTTACTCTAAATATATAAACCTTATTGTATAAGAACTCTTTAAAATATGGAGTTCATGGCTTTGAACAATATTAGCCATTTAAACGTCTTAATTCTATTAACACTTAAACTATTATCAGTCCTTTCTGTTTTTACTATTATTTTTACATCCCCTTATATAGTAAACATTTCCACCGACACTTTCTTGTTATTGTCATTCCTATGAATGTCTTGAGATAACAAAGTGACCTAAAATAATGAAATATTGGAAATACCTTCCATTTTATTATTTCATGATTTGTTAATTATCAAATATAAAAGTTGTTTTATAGCATATAGTTTAAGTTATAGTAACACTACAACTTCAAGTTTATTATATTTCAAAACACTTACACTAGTACACTTTCACTGGTGGTTCTGATTTATATGTGAGTCTCATTATTCTCAGACCAGACCTTTAGTCAGAATGGACTGTGAAGATTTGTTTATTTTTTATCACATTTTTTACTACACAACACTTTTGTTTATGAATAATTACAATTTTATAGGTTATCGGGATGTTATACTTTCTTTAATTGTATCTATTGGTTTGGGGTCAATGGTAGTTAATAATAGGTTTTTTATGGTGTTTCTTCCATCCTATTTCTTCCTTTCTTCTCGTCTTCCTTCTTGTGTTCACTCTTGGGTAAACCAAGGTACTCAGTGTTATCTTGTCTGATGGTTGGTTTGGAGTATCTTTTTTATTTTTTGATACTGACTTTACTCTTCTTTCTTGTTTTCAGGGTATCTTGTTTATCTCCTGATAGTAAACCTTACTCTTCTTTCTTCTTGTGTTTGGGGTATTTTGATTATCACCGACTCCTAATCTTATTCTTTTTTCTTGATTTTGAGGTATTTTGTTTATTTCCTGCTCCTAACCTCCTGGGTAATCTCCTGATTTTTTAATATGAGTTTTCTTTAATTCTTTCTTTGAATTTTATGGTTGTATTTTTTATTATTTAATGATTGTTTTTCTTTTATTGTGGTTTTTTCCTTTGAAGTAATTGAATTTCATTTGATATTCTTTGAGTGTATGTAATTTAATTATTTTTTATGATCTTAAATGAACTAATTATTGGTGGAATATCTGTCATGCTACAGAATGCCCTTCTCCAGAAGTGATTTTTAAAGCCTATACTTGCTTTGTCTGAAACAATTGCTTATGATAATTATTCTAGTTTTTTATTATTCTTGACTTCCTTCCAATTCTAAAAATTTTCTTATTTATATTTGAGCTTATATTCTTTATCATTCTCACTTGATCTTCCTTGATAGTAATAGTCATCTGAGTTTCATATTTATTATTTTATTTTCATATTTCTTCTTAGTATTTTCTCCTTGGGATATTTCCTCCCTATCGTTCCCTAATTTGTGAGCTGGTTCAGTTCAGAGAGGCACTGTACGCTACTTCCTCTGCTGTCCAATACTTCACTTCTTATTTGAGTACAGAGGCAAATCATCTCTGCTCAAAAAACATATTAATACTGCTGGAATTATCTACAGACAGATTAAAAAATTACATCAGAATAGTACACTTTTGTTACTATTAAAAAAAAAATATCTTTGGATACTTTACTTATTATATTGCTCAGAGATTTTAATATTCCTATCTCAGTTGTTCTTCTGACTCTTTAACTTGATGGTTATTTCATTTGATATCATGTTAGGAAGCTCTTCTATTAATACAATTTTCAATTTTTCTTATCATATAAAGTTTTTGGTTATTAATGCTTTATTCCTTTCTGGTTTTTTATTACAATCTGCATTGGTTTATAGTAGCATATATTTTATGACATTTTTGGTTTGTTTCTCCGTTTTTATTAGTTCCACTTGTTCCATGTTCTAGAACTTTCTTATAACTGTCGTTATTACAATTGACATTTAATTCATAATCATTTCATATTAATTTGTTTAATTACATCATATCTTTGATTTTATTCTCAAATTACTCCTCTCTTGGTTTTTATTCTTTCGAATGAATGTTTTAATTAATTTAATAATGAGGTCATCATTTCTCCTTATACCACTTCAAAGTTTTATTATTTTATATTTCCACATACGTTTCTGTATTTTATCATATTTAATCAATCAAATCGTATCACTGATTTTTATTCCCTTTTGTATCATTTTATTGAAGGTTATTTACACTTTAAATTTATTGAAATTAGACATTATCTTACTCCTTCAGAATTACTTGGTTTAATTCTAAATTCTGTTTCTTTTATTTATCTCATTAAGATTTTCTTTAAATATGGTAAATATATTGTATTATTACCATAAATATGGTATGAGTTCTCTTCTTTTTATTTCACCATAGTTTTTTCTAATAATTGGTTTGTAAGTTTTTCTTACATTGTTTTGAATTTTTATGATTAAAAAATTCTTTCCTTCTTTATTATTATATTTACAAAATATTTCCTTCAAATAATTGGTTAGTAAGCTGATCTTACATTATTTTTAAATTTTGATGATTCAATTATATTTCCAAAATATTTCCTTTTCAAATCTTTGGTATGTAAGGTGATCTTACATGTATTTAGAATTTTTTTGATAATTCAAAAATTCTATTCCTTTTTGTTCCTTAAAGTGTTTTTCAAATCCTTGGTAGTAAGTTGATCTTACTTTATTTTAGAATTTTGATGGTTCAAAAATTCTTTTTTCTTGTTTCATAAAGTGGTTTATAAATAATTGGTTTGTAAGTTGTGCTTACTCTGTTTTAGAATTTATTCATGGTATTTCTTCATGGATGCCTGGTTATAGACACCCTTAATTTTACTAGACCCCATCTCCTTAATTTCATATGTGTTATTGTTATTGTTTTTGGAGATTATATTTCGTCCAGTGTATAAAAGTAATAATTTCTTAGTTATCCCTTCTAGTGAACTGGGTAACTCCCTATTTTTTAATAAAACCTTCTCACCAATGGTATAGGTAATTATCTTACCCATCCCTTTATTATATTTAATCCGCCGTTTCTCCTGGTCTTCGGCCACCTTATTATAAAATTTAATTTTATTAAAAATATATTTATTTTCTCTCGAGAAATCCAATATTTCTTCGATCTCCCGTGGGGGTTGTCTTTCGTACATGGCGGAGTATGGGGTAATTCCTATTGCTGGGTGGTATGCCAGGTTGAGGAATTCTTCTGTGGCCTCTAGGTATTCTTGCCACCTCCTCTGTTGATCGTGGCAATACGTCCGTAATATGCGCCCCACCTCTCGCAATACTCTTTCTGCCGGGTTACTGCTCGGGTGGTATACCGAGGTTTTATAGGTATGAACCCCCATCGACAGTAGTGTATACCGCCATTTTTTCCCCTTGAACTGGGTTCCGTGGTCGGTGATGATCGAAACTGGTTTTCCGACGTCTGGGAAGTACTGGTTGGTTAAGATGTCGAGAATTTTATTTGTAGTCGCCCGATTCGCTGGGTATAGCTTGATGAACTTCGTGAAATGGTCCATCACGATGACTAGATACTTGTATCTGTGACGGCCCCCACTGCGGGGAGATGGCCCGCAGATGTCCAGAAATACCTTTTCTAGCTTCGCTTGAGATGTTATCGGAATCATTTGCCCTTCCTTTTTCTCGTTATTGGACTTCACGAGTTGGCAAATGCGGCAACTCTTTATGTATTTTCGGACCTTCCGATTAATATCCTTAATGTGGCAGCTCTCTTCCAGGGCCTTTATCACCTTTAAGGCGCCCATATGCCCATATCGAACATGATAGTTATTCACTATCTCCTTTTCGATATGGGTTGGAATAACAACTTTCCATTCTTCCTTCTTTAAAGATGGTTGTAAAAACAGTATCCCGTTGTGTAATTTATAATATTGGGCGATAATCTCGTCCCCTGCTTCCAATCTTGTTTTAATGGATTGTAACTTCGGGTCTGCTTGTTGGTGTGTGCTCAGGTTTTCCAATATTGATTGTAGATCGGCGCTGTTACTCAGAATGTGGTATACCTTAAGTGTACTTTCCTTTTCCCCCTCGAACGTCTGTTTATTAATGTCTATTCGAGACAACACGTCCGCAACGACATTCTTCTTTCCGGGGATGTACTCCCACTTAAGGTCATACTCTTGTAGCAACAGTATCCACCGTGTCAACCTTCCGTGACTTAGTTTACATCTCCTTAAGAACGATATGGACTTATGGTCTGTCCGGACGGTAACGGGGTAACCAAGGATGTAAGTGCGGAATTTTCCACACGCGAACATTACACTTAACAATTCCTTTTCAGTGACGTGATAATTCTTCTCGCACTGATTTAATGCTCTACTGGCAAAGCAGATCACGAGATGTTCGCCCTCCTCATCCTCCTGATACAAGGTTGTGCCGAGGCTGATGTCACTGGCATCGCAATTCAAGTAGAACGGTTTGCTGAAATCCGGATGGCGAAGTATTATAGGTTCCAGAAATTTCTGTTTAATTAGTGTTAATGTCTTATTCTGTTCTGTACCCCATATCCATTTATTCTTGGATGACAGTTGCGGCTGAAATCTGGCGGTCAATTCAGAGTACTTTTCCTGGAACTTGCGGTAGTAATTACAGAGTCCCAGGAATGACTGTAATTGCCTTCGATTCTAAGGTGTGGGAAAGTTTTGAATCGCTTCTACCTTTTCAGCCGACGGTGAGATTCCCTGGTCGTTCAATATAAATCCCAAGAATTGAATTTCCTTGGCGATAAAGTGAGATTTCTCTAGCTTTAGCGTGATGTTATTCGCAGCTAATTTTCTTAATACGTGTTCCACACGGTAGCAGTGTTCCTCCCAAGTTTCTGAGGACACTAGCAAGTCATCAACGTACACGGTGGTGAACTGTAGTGCTTCTTGGCCAAGTATCTGGTCCATGCAGTGTACAAAAACTGCGACTGAATTCACCAGTCCGAAGGGCAACCTCTTAAACTGGTAGTTCCGCCCTTCGAATATAAAGGCCAGATACTGGCGACTCTGTGGATGTAATTCCACCTGCCAGTACATATTCTTTGAGTGTATGTAATTTAATTATTTTTTATGATCTTAAATGAACTAATTATTGGTGGAATATCTGTCATGCTACAAGGGTAATTTTTTTCTATGGCAAACGATAACAGCCGCAAATACAAACAGAATCAAATGATGTTTTGCATACAACCCTGTATTGTAGAGTTCTCAATACCTATTGGTGTTGGTGAAGATCGGTTAAGGGAAAGGGGTAGTTTACCTGCAACATTTTATGTTTAACAAGGGTAATTTTTTATATGACGAACGATAACTGCCGCACATTCAAACAGAATCAAATAATGTTTTGCACACTTTCCTGTATTATAGATTACTCAAGGCCTGTTGATTTTGGTGAAGATCGGTTACGAGAAAAGGGTAGTTTACCTGCAACGTTTTATGTTTTAAAAGGGTAATTTTATTTTTATGACGAATGATAACTGCCGCATATTCAAAGAGAATCAAATAATTTTTTGCATACCTTCCTGAAGTTGCAAGTACTCAAGGTCTGTTGATTTTGGTGAAGATCGGTTAAGGGAAAGGGGTAGTTTACCTGCCACCTTTAATGTTTTAACAAGGGTAATTGTTTCTATGACGAACGATAACTGCCGCATATTCAAACAGAATCAAATAAGTTTTTGCATGCGTCCATGAATTGTAGAGAACTCAAGGTCTGTTGATTTTGGTGAAGATCGGTTAAGGGAAAGGGGTAGTTTACCTGCAACATTTTATGTTGTAACAAGAGAAATATTTTCATGACGAACGATAACTGCCGTAAATTCAAACAGAACCAAATATTTTTTTACATATGAGCCTGAGTTGTAGAAGACTCAGGCGTTTTGATTTTGGTGAAGATCGGTTACGGGGAAAGGGCAGTTTACCAGAAACATTTTATGTTCTAACAAGAGTAAAGTACTTAATTTTGATAAATAAAGTATCCTTATAAGAAGATCTTAATAATCCACTGTAGAAACGTAGATGAATATCTATAAATGAAGAGGCTAGTTGAACGTGGTGGGGGTAATTTTCTATAATTGAAAATTATAGTTGAAGGGGGAGGGAATAATTTTTATATGTGTACTACGTTATCGGCAACAAAGTAGTAGTTTGTTGTTAAAATTCCTTCCCGGGCTGTTTGGCCGTAGTCCAATGTTTTCTGCAAAACCAGACGTTTCGGCAGTGCCATCGACTGCCATCATCAGTGAAAATCGAGTGCGATAACTTGTGGTGGTATACGTTAGTGACCACAGTACTGTGGTTAAGGCTGAAGCAATGGAAAGAAGTAGTTTCTATGGAAACATTTCATTTCGTGAATAATTTTAAAAATAAATCTTAGAACATGGAAGTCATGTATTGTTCTCCATACCGATATTTAACATATTTTTGTGTTCTATTTCAGATTGTTTATTTTAATTGAAAATAGTAGAATTCGGAATATCAAGAAGTTGAACATCAAGGTGTCTGAAACGTTACTCGGTACTAATTATTGCGGAAATATTGGAAAACATTTTCTTGTACGAGCAACGAGGTTCCAACAGTTGTTGGCTTAATTATTGGTGGCATGATAAGCACAAATTAATTGTAAATAGATAAAATATCAGCTGCACGTAAAAAAACTAATAAACTAATACTTCCTTATGAGGTTCGTGTACAGCCGCAGAAAGTTACTTTGCGCTGGTCAAGCCCACTGCGTCTACTACTATTTAACCCAACTCAGGCCTATTGTGGCCCAGTGTAGGGTACATTAAACGGTAGCCTTGAATGCAATACTCAGAACAACGGAGATATCATCGAACAATGTTAGTGGATGGTGTCTTTCCCTTAGAGTGGCTAATACATTCATGTTATTCATTGGCTTTCAACGGGAAGTGAACCCACTCCTCCGTAAATTCTTGTGAACCGACCTAGTGGGATTAACCTGTCTTTAATTTTAATTCACTGCGACTTTAATTTATTACACTAATGTAAGGCACGATAAAACTTGGCGTGCTCTTCCATCTTGGCATGTGGCGACGTTAATACAAAGTTGTCCGATTCATCATCGCTGCCTCGGTGTGCCACGAGAAGATTGTTTCCATTATCTTGATTCAAGTATGTATATTCAACTAGCGCTTGACACATACAGAAGTAGCGATGTCGAGAAGAAAATAAGCGAGTTGAATTGTATGCGAGGTACAATTAAGCGTCCTTTACTTACTTCATCCCTGAGCTTCTTTGCTGCTCTGAACAAAGCTCCAGGTTAAGTGAGATGCAACTGTACGTACTCTTAAGAGAGTTACGAGAGGCGAAGAAGACATTCGCCCGGAACTACCGGTACAAATGACAAGTACCGAAAAATTGGATGGAGTATTTCAGCAGCAGAGCTGGAATACACATGTCTCTAAAAGCATATTCTCTAAACAGAAGGAAGACGAATCTCTCGGTCAGGGTGATCAGTTTATAAGCAAGCACGAATATTAATAACACAAGATCTTAACATATTACTCCCTGCTGGTTTTCAACGCAGCTAGGTTCACGGTAACTCCTGTTGGTTCCATTTTGCCGTGTTTTTTGCTGAAAATTATCGTACCTAGATATTCGTTTCTGTGCCTTCTTTCCAAAGTGTGACGATTTCTTTAATAAAAATATGTTAATTAATTAAGTTGATAATATATAATCGGAGAAATTTTAAATTCTTAATAAAATCTCACATTGTAAACTAATTCTTATGGCAATCATTTAATAATAATAATATTTAATATAAGTCTAATAATAATAAAATTAAAAGGGAATGGAATTGTACAGAAAGGGTAAAGCTTATTAATTTATCCTGTATAAACAAGAACTGACCAGAATTAACTTGTTTTCTGACCCCTAAATAAACTAAGTATTATTGTAAATTTGTTATTATTTAAATAATTAATTAAGACCATTGTTACGTACTTTGATAACTTCTGCAACTAAGAATATCACGATTTAATTATTTAATCAACAGTAGTCCTTTAATTAAAATTAGAAAAACGGAACTACTTTTATGTTGCCTAGTAATTGTCTTGAGATTACTACGCTCCCCTAAACTATTTTCTTCGACTTGTAATGGAGCGCTCACGCCGTAAGCAGCGTAAAGCGTTGTTTCGCTACGTATATATATAAAAATGTGAAAGGGTTGATACCATGACTATTTAAATAAGTAATTTGTGTGGTGATGACATCTCTCTATATTAGAAAATAACGGACTATGTAATTTATACAGTATTACAACCTAGAAGGTGATAGTCAACTAATCTATCATCATGTGAAGTGTATAACAGTGAAACAAACTTTCTATCTATGTATTCTAACTACAAGAATTACTAAGAAAAACTACAGTCGCCGGAGATGAATGTACCACACCAGGAATGATTTCACATACTTCTAGAACTTCACCATCACAGTATGATAAGGTAACGACTGAACTTCAAGAAACATCAGGAGGACCGAAGAACTAATTCTGCAGCAACTTCAGGAAACACACAGGTGACATGGAGGCTTGTCTTCCATGGTTAAGAGTTACAAAATTATAAACCCAAAAAGAAAATTTAAATTATCATATTAAAGACTTTAAAACTTATGTTTAAATGTAATAACATTAAAGACTTTAGAAACCTGACATTTTAGGTAACATGTAGTATAAAATCTAATAACGCTAGTTATAGCAAAAAGGTAAAGTTTAAACTAAAAGTTTTGTTGTTTTAGAAGATTAGTAAAAAACCATTCTTCAAATGGTTAGAGTTTCAATATTGTACATGGCAAGGTGACCATAATTCATTTAATATATTTAATCCCGGATCCGTGGAATTAATCAATAAGATGTACATCATATTTTGAAGCCCCTTTGTAAAGTAGTAATTTATATATTTAATCATATAGTAAACTATATTGTTTGAGATGAGAACTTTCAATAGAGAACTTAATCACCAAATGTAATAAAGAGATGTCATCTAAGTACCAAGTAAAATGAGTGCATATATCAACAGTCTCCCCTTCCAAATATCCTGCTATATAAATTGTTTATTTGTTGTGATTATTTTCAGTGCTTCACAACGAAGGCAGCCGGTATAATTGGCACATCCAATTATTACTGGTTCCCTACGTTATAACTCAAGAGAAGAGGTTATAAAAGCACGGCGCTCCTTTTCTTTTTATAACATGTACAAAGGTTTTTCTCTTTCGAATCCTCTAAAGAAGTTTCACCGTCTCCGACTTCGTCAAGCACTTATTCACTGCCAGCGTATGTTTTGCCATTCTTCTCTTCACGCACACTTCAAAACAATTTAAATTGTGCCCTTTCGGCCTCTCTATCTTCATACCCGTGAAATAGAATGCTTCAAACGTAACGTCTAACTAGACATTTACATGAGTTTCATCGTTCAAGTAATAGCGTTAAGAATGCGCGACGTTTCCGATGGTATAATTCAGACGTAGGCCTATATTGTTGGTAATCGGTCTGCTTAACCAACAAAAATTAATTCATAAAGTAACCGGGATACGGCCATCAATTACGTAAGGGCTTAAACACATATGTTTCAATTAAAACGATTATTCTGGAACGCAACAACTGTTTTTCATAACTTGTGTCCGAAGGCTTAAACGAATCTAAGTTTGTATTCGGCGGTTTCCTGTAGGGAGGCAGTACGAGAGAGATACATTAATAATGTTATAACCGTCTTATGTGACTCCCAAAACGTGTAGCAATCTCACATAGTCTAGTATTGCGCCTCAAAAGATCGCACTATGTCCTTGCCAGCACACTTTAAGCGCACGTGCGTGTGTGTTGAGTTATGTCCAGAAGATCTGTTCCATTGATGAGACATCAGACCACTAATACCCACTAACTGTTCGATGATGTACACAGTAGGCCCTACTTAATTAGTAATTAATCCATGAACAGGTTAGAGAACATCTTACGATGTTCCACTAACAATATAGGTACAAATGTCTTCAAGTCACGTAATGCCACCAAACAGTCGTCCCTACGTAGGTTTTGTGTCTATCAAAATACAGGATTAAGTCGAAGATAAAAAAATCCTAGTTCCCTTCCAGATCCAGAAGGGCAGTAAGTTAAGGTTCGATAAGAAATAATTAATCCGGTCCACCTTAGTAACTACTTGTCGTAATAGATTTCGGATACAAAATTCTATTTAATACTTCCAAGTAAAGACACCATGATGTGATAACCCGTCCTGATATTTAAACCTCAGAGGGACAGCCAAAATGTTAGTTGCACTTTACCATATATTTTTTCTAAGATATATTGGCTATATCGATGAAACTTATCGGCAACGCTGGTAAACATCAGTTTCCTTCAGCTGTAGTACCGTTTCCCATTCGGTAGGAGCGGTTTGTCCATTTTTAGCCGGAATACATGTCACATCATTCGCGAGTAGCGTCCAAATTGGAAATCTGCGCAGTAAATATTTTTCTGTGGCCAACGATGTGTAACCCTGCTGAAGATCATCACCAGCTGCGGGAAGTGTATGGTGACAAAAAGCATTTTCACTAGCACTGGTCCGAGTTGTTTGATAGGGATACCGAGAATGATTACTGGCAGGGAAGGCCATCACACGTTGTACGCGTTCACCAATTGTTGCTTTAAAATAGGCAAGTCACACTAGAAGAAACTATGGTTGAATCGGATATTTCGTATGGAAGTATGCACTACGTCATCTCTGAGCGCCTCCATGATCGAAAAATTTGCGTCCATTGAGAGAAGAAGAAGCGTCACAAAGGAACTCCTTGCACAATCTGAGTGGCAGGAGTGGGATTAGGACTTCTTACAGTCCTAATCTTGGGCCGTGTCATTTCCACGTGTTCAGTCCTCTGAAGAGGCCGTTGCGAAGCGGCGATATCACACTGTTCAAGAAGCCGTACATGCAGCGTAAGTATGATTATCGGATGTTGGTCGGTAATTTTTCAGCAATAGCATCGACACGCTACGCTAAGTAAACTTCATTATTTTGTATAAAAGTAGACACTCAATTGTAATATTACATAAATAGAGGAATTTATCCCCAATTCTTTTCAACTGGGGAACAATATCAAGTGTTTATAGATCTTTACAAAACCTTTGTATTAATATGTTTCACCAAGTGCCCAACGAGTCATCAATTAATATCGTTGAAATAAACTGTTTGGCATTCGCAGATGACTTTGCTATAGGCCTACTTTCTAAACATCTGACATCTGCACTAACGCAAGTTAATGTTCTACAGGACATATCCAGTAGAACAGGCTTAAGAATTTCTGCAGAAAAAAAACATATTTATCATGAACATTAAAAATGCGCAACAATTCTAACTAACAGATATTGGTCGAATAGAGAGGGTTAGAAAATTTAAGTATCTAGGGGAAATAATTCAAGAGAATGGTTTAGAAAAATCTGCTATAGAAGAAAGGATTCAGAAAATAGAAAGAACATATGGTATAACTAAAGATATTTACAATAAAAATTGGATATCTAAAAATGCGAAAATAAGGCATTACAGTAAAGTAGTGAAGCCAGAATGCCTATATGCAAGTGAATGTCTAGCATTGAATTCTAATTTAGACAAACTAGAAATACTGGAAAGACGAATTATTATGAAAAAATTAGGAAGGTTGGAAATTAAGAAGTATTGATGAAATATATCAGAGTATAGAAAATATAACAGAAACAATGAGAAAAAGAAGACTATAATTTTTTAGACATTTATATAGAATGGACGACAATAGGTTAACAAAGCAGATCTTTAAATATCTGTGGGGGAAGAAGTCAACATGAAGTTGGATTAAAGAAGTTCACAAGGATTTAGAAAAAAATAATATAAACGCAGAAGAAGCAATTGAAAGAGAAGTTTTTCGGGCAAAAGTGTTAAAAATGGAAGGAGTTCCGGGGTAGGAGCATGAGAAAAACGCAGGTTCAAAGTGAACTGAAGACAGGAAGAAGAGATACAGTGAAAAGATGAAAGAATATTGGAGAAAAAGAAAAGAACAAAGAATTAAGAATTGAAATTGGTCCTTAGATGGCCGATACAAAAAAAGGAATTTTCATGAATGTTCTACATGTTGCCTCTTTTATGCTAGTGCAACGAACGTTTTGACTGGCCCTGGTAAATGTTTATCACAACATTGTATACCTAATTGTTTTGTATTTTTAAACTTTAAGTTTGTGTGTAAAGTACAAATTAATGTGGGAGGGCGCGGAAAACGTAACGACAACGACGTTTTTAATGAAAAGAGGAAAGCGTCTGAGTAATTTAATTATAGTAATGCATTCACGTAAACAAAATAGAAATACACCAGTAATCTAATCAGTGAATAACACAATTCAAAATGAAACAAGGGTCTCAAAAATGTAATTTTCAAATGAGCTGACAGCCGTGAAAGGGGAGATTACAATCCAAGCGTTTAAAATACACTGACACGGTAAAGTATAAAAACTAAGTATCCTCTGTATACGGTCTGTCCCAAGGTTCAAATAAAACAGAAACCACGTTAACAAAAGGGCGTAACGATCTGTGAGTAACGAAATCGTTAC
The DNA here is from genome assembly GCA_034769895.1 of Magicicada septendecula. Lineage (NCBI taxonomy): Eukaryota > Metazoa > Arthropoda > Insecta > Hemiptera > Cicadidae > Magicicada > Magicicada septendecula. The sequence continues at coordinate 163,182,312 of CM068371.1, read as the reverse complement.
TTGAATGTTCTCGTCTCGACGTGTTGTATCATTTTACGTGATTGATATAACACAATACCATAAAATTATAAACAGAAATCGATCCATGGTGGGATTTACGTGGTGACGTGATCATGGAACTCGCTTCATCAGCGGACACCGTGTGTCCGAATACAGTTGAAATTGGATTTTTCCATGACGAAAATCCCGATCTAAATTGACGACGATATGACGGATATAAGGAACCTTGTACTTCTTAGTATGCTTCATATTTGTGTAGTTTCCCTCGGCAGAAAGGACGACAGTCGGAAGCCTTTGATGTCCTTAAATGTGTACCACCAGATTGGACCGTTAGTACGATGAGGTTGTCGCCACTTTGCCACAATTAGTATTCACAGACCGCAGCTGCATTGGAACCGACCCGTTGTCGTTATTCTCCTGTCGGTATACAGATACACGTCATACCTTAATGTTTACCTCTGCATGGCAGCGGGTTATAGTGAGTGCAGAAACAATCAATCCCACCAGTTGCGAACTCCTATCAGTGATTAGATTTCTAAATACACGAGGATGTAATCCTGCTGAAATTCGCCGTCAATTGTGTGAAACATAGGGTATTACCGCAATGAGTGAAAGAAATGTTCACAGTGAAGAGAAGAGTGGCAGGCGTAGTGTCCAGAGTGATGATATTGCTGAGCCTGTGAATGGCAAAGTGAGATAAAATATGAAGAGAGTTTACGATTAGTAACCTTTGCATAGAATTTCCAAAAGTTTCAAAGACAACATTGTTCAGAGTTGTGGCTGACATTCTAGGCCATAGTAAACTGTGTGCACGATGTTAACAAACTTATTCCAAAAATGTTAACAAGTGCACACAAAGACCAGACATTGACAACTGTATGTGCTTAGACCACTTTGAGAGAGGGGGACAATTTGTTTCCCATATCGTCGCTGATGTTGAAACGAGGATTTCGTACGTTAACGCTGAATCTAAATAACAATCCATGCAGTTGTCATTCCAGTTCACCCAAATAAAAAAAATTCAAACAAACCCAATACCAAAGAAAAATCATGGCAACTGTGTTCTGAAACCGAAAGGATATACTTTTATGGAGGCTGGAACAATGATCACGTGATGTTATTTAACGGAGGTTATTTAATGATTTACAGAAACATGCAGACAACGTAATTACTGATGCGAGATAAAAAATTAGTTACGGCTGATAACCAGTTGCTTTGACGCCGACTGTCATCCTTTTGGCCGAGGGGTTACAACATAATGGGCAAACCGTGGGGCTTGACTACACTGGACTAACACTATCAAGATTAAACCTGCAACAGAGGAAAAAAGGGAAGCGGTACAGTACTTGTAACTGTCAATGTAACCATTGTCTGTAGACACTCTGCGTAAGTAGTAATCGGTTCATTGCCTCAACAAAATTGAAAAAACACCCGCAGAAGTTATGCGGAGATATATTTTGAACTTTACATTATTTTCAGTTGTTCGATATAAAGCAAAGGATTGGTAAAGGAGACGATACAATATGCAGTCGAAAACTGGAGTATGCAAGCGACAGATACATCGAAATTATATAAATGATAAGGTTTTCAAAGTTAAAAGTCACACGTCAATATGTGAGCCAAGACCATAGATTGGGAACACAGAGGAAGACCAGAAGAGAAACCAGGAGACGTGGGAGAAGCAGCAAAGGGTTAGAATACGAGTTGGACGAAGTAAGAGTGATTGTCCAATCAGCGGAAGATGAAGGAGGGAATATCAGACTCGAGAAAAAGCCAACAGGCAACAGGTACGTTTCTAATCACATCGTGCGTATTTCGAAAGAAATTTGCCAGTTTTAATCATATATCATTGCTTTTTCTTTCTTTTAGTTTACTTTAAAGTTTTAATTTGATTTCTGTGTGCATCATCATTTGCAAAAGGTGACTAATTGGAGTAACAAAAAAGTATTCTAATTCACAGAATTTTTTCACGGTGAACCTTGTTTTATGGACCCGAAATATATCCACAACATAGATTTTTAAAATTCGAACGACGTAGTAGTGAAGTTTTAGAGGATCCTGTAGAGGACCCTTCGGACCAACTCACGACGAGGGGCGAAAGAAGTCACCTCTTATACTCGGACAGTCTCCCAAAATGTTTCGGCCGAGTCGCCTAGGCGAGAGCGTGAAGGAAGTACGATAATACTTTATGACTGTTAAAGCCTTACTGTAACGATTTCCTTGTTGCTGTTAATTGATTTGGCATGTTTCACTACTGACGCAAAGCTTAATAGCTTTGACAGCGAACCAAACACGTTTTTCAGTTTCATTATTCAAGAAACAACACGGTACACACGACTTTATTAAGGTAGTAAAAAAGTTCGTTATTCTGTTAAATGCAGCGCTTACAGTAAACAGATGCGCCTAGATAAGAGTATAAGATAACGCTGATTTACAATAATAATAATAATATTATTATAGAATATGCAAAAGCGGATTATTTAAAACACAACACGCACAGAATCTAAATATAGCGTTGACCTTAATCCGATAATTACATCGCTGTGTGCACCTGAGGAAGTTATTACAGCGGGTACTCTCGTCTTCGCGTAATCAGCGCGATACACTCACAGAGAAAGCCAACGCTCTTTCCATAATAACATCCCCACCTGCACAGCTCAACTGCTGAGTCGCCACTCCACTTTACTTACGTATATACAGCGACCAACTGGTTTGCCGTATTATGCATGCGCCTTACTTTATAAAGAACCTGAGTACTGAACAAACACAACTGTAACACCAACAACAAATCTGATGTCAATGGACTTGACAACATTCACACGCACTCAGTCTAAAATAAAACGCAGGTAAGTAGTGTATAGGTGATATATTTTCCGTTAACTATTAAATTTCTGCTTTAATACGTATAATACAGCTTAACGTTTTTTGTTCATTTTATTTCCTGATTGCCTTCACATGGAACACGATTCTGTATGGAACTGAAATATCCGAGACCATAATCGCACTCTGCTGATGCAGGAAGCGCTGGTTCTAATCCCACTTATGTGGTTAGATTTCTTGTCTGTATTCAAGTCTACCTGTCCGATGTTCAGCTGTCTACAACAATATCATTTCTATAAAAGACGGTGTCAAACTCATAAAGAGTTCGAAAAAAAAAGTTACATCATGAATGTGATTAATACAAAATATTTATCGATTCACTGAATAAAATCTTAATGTTAATAATCGGTGGCGGATATTAATTTTAATTTTATATGTTATTATTATGAATACTTCTTTGGTCTAACACTTTCTGAGGTGGAAGTCAACATGACGTTTTTTCAGATAATCTCAAAGAAATATCAAGTACCTCTCAAGAAGATAATGAATATCATAAATGTGTTGATGTCCTTACAATTCCCTTTGGGAAAACATTATTTAGGGTATCCAGCTAATTCCAGATGGGCAAAAAAATCTGTCTACGAAAATAACGGTAGTCATACTTAATTTCGTCTTTGATAATATCAATATTTATAATTCATATTAATCATTTTGATTTGTTTTTTTTTTAGTCGAAAAATATGGAAGCGAAAACGGCTGGTAAGCGAGGTCCATCTCGTTTCAGATGAGAATTCTCCAGCACTGGGAAATGCAGCAGGATGTATGCGCTAAGCGTTGGTGACAACTTTTCTACTTTCAAGCATGGAATGGGGAGAACAAAATCCATCTCTCTGTTCAGAGAATTCATCACTTCTGTAGCGCGCACGATATACCATATAGTTTCTCCGGCATTAATATGATTTTCTAATTAGCCTTGTTCTTGTAATATTAACGTGTCACAATGTTAAACAATCGTGAACCTTAATTTTAAACAAGAAATTAATTTCCATCGCGTAAGCAATAGCATTATTTAAAAACTTACGATTTCAGCAACTAGCGAACTTTTTAACCTGTGTTCGTACGCCTAGCAGACCGAACGCCTATACTAGAAACACGTCCACACGCTTTCGAGTTTGCTGACAGACTGTCTGTTCGACAAGAAATGCAATAATTAATTAAAATGCAATTTTGCCCTATTTGTCGCACGCTGATTGGTTAATTCGTAATGCTTCTCTCCTACTGAGACCAAGAAAACTATTCTTCCATAAGATTGTTCGAAAGCAATGCACGAAAAAAAAACTACAATTTTACGACTTATTTAATGGACCATAAAACTTTCTTTATAAAAAAACTCATAAAGGCTACTGTATTCGGTTCTTTAACTTACTAACAATTACTGACATTATTTTGGTTGTAGGTCTTTTGATTAGGCGTATTCTGGTACAAGTCTCATATCATAAACCCCACTTATAACAAACGTTTTTCACTTTAATATGTTTTTTTTATTATTATCCCGTACAATAATTAAATATTCTAGCACTCGCGCACTCGTCACACGCCTACGCATCTTTTCGCACCATTTCACGACACTAACCGATTTTTTACTGTCCAAATATACTTAAAACTAACAATCTGAACATGTCTCTTATCGCTTAACATATAATGTGCAAACCTGCAGTCTTTACTTACACAAATTTTCATTTAAACATGCTATCATATGCCTCGAGTCCCAGTAATATTTTATATGCATATTCTACTCATTATAATATCCTTATAATCAGGGGCAGTGAATTTTGAAGAGGACCAACGTCAGTAGTAGCACGTTTGCAAGTTTTGGACTTACAACTTCGGGTAGTAGGGAAGAATATTGCAATAAGACTGTCTGGACCAACGAGAGAGGAAAGATATGTAGAAACGCAGAAGATGCCCCGTGATGCAAAAGTCGTATCATCAGTACGGGAAAATAATGAAATGATGTTGGTTAAGGCGTTAGAACTTAATGCTGTGTTATAAGGAAAATATTACGGAATACAACTGTTTGTTAAGTGAACTACATAAACTACATTACGTATAAATTTAGGTTTTGTTAAGAATATAATAAGTTTTTTAACTGCAAATTAGCGTAAAATTGTAAGACGGAACAGAACAACAACAAAAACAATATGTACTCGTATACCTAGAGCACTTTTCCTCCGCTCAGTACCACGCACGAACACGTCCTCACTATTGGGGTGTGGTACAAATTAAATGGGGACCACGTATGCAAAATGCAGGACAAAGGGAAGCAAAGGGAATGTCGCTTAACAATGGCAATGGATACTGTCTTTGCCTTTACAACGGCTGATTAATTTACCTTATTCATTGGCTTTCCCAAGCCGCATCCATTACTGGAGGCGGATTGTATTGAATGAGTGCTTTCTGAATACGAATTCTTAGGACCACGATAAAATGAAAACGAAAACGTGGGTTTAATAAAACAACAAATTACTGTGCGTTTAATAAGTACGCTTAGTGTTCATTTGACGAAAACATAAATGAATATTACGTATTATTGGAATTCGAACGATTATGATGTTCAGTAAGTTAGATTTATAAAATTTTATTTTCCTAGGCACAGGAATAGTTCTTTGGTACCAGTGGTGTAACTAGGAGCTGCGCCTGGGGAAGGGGATGAGACTAACGTCAAGGTTGGACTCCCCATTTACTTCGGGAGAAATGAGAAATTCAGGATTTTTCCCATGCAATTTTATAAATTCAGTTTATAAATTGTTTGCGGTTTCAAGTATTTCAGTAAAGTATAAGGGTTGAAAAATATGGAAAACACTGATTTTTAAATATTCTATCTTGATTAACTGTTATTCAAATTAAAGGTAATAATTTTCGTGTAACTGGGAATCATTTTACTTTCTAACTTTGTATTCTTAACAGATCTTGTAAAATAAGTCTTCCTGAAGATATTTTGAGAAAACCAGTTTTATTACCCCTTCGCACATTGATTTAGCGATGGTGTCCCAAGAATGTTTTAAGCGATTTAGAGTTCCAGTTATAGTACGTTATTTTTTATGTAAAATCCAGCAATAAAATCTTCTCATTTTCCGAATTAAAGTTAAGAAACTGAAAGGTTACCTGTGGAAAGACGACGGTTCAAACCAGAGAGATATGAGACTGGAGGAGTCACACAGACAACCCTGTAAGGGGACGTGTGTCTGGACGAAAAAGACAAAGGTAACTTAATAGGCTCTGGCTTCGTCTTCAGGCGCTGTGTAATTGTGTTTGTTTTTCACGCTTGGAAGTACGTAAGTTGGTCACTAAACACTGTTTAGCCTAATTGTCATTATTAAAAAACCTCTAGCTTTATTTTATTAATTTATAAATGTTGTGACGATGGTTATAAGCAAAGTCCCGTAAGCGATGGTTGGATGACTTCCATTGAGACTGCAACGGGCTACTAGCCTAAGCCGTAAAGGATGACGACGACGATAAATGTTGTAATTGCTTTTGATTTCTACAGTTACTTAGGACTTATTTGAACACACGCAACTGGCTCAGAAATAGGTCTGCGTTAAGTGATTATGGAATTTCGCTTTAATTTTTAATAGCTGTGGATGGGGAGGGGGAGGGGGTCGATCCTCGTAGTTATGCACTTAATGGTATATAATATCATCGCGATTTAACAGTTTAACAAACAAAGCAGTGGCAAAAGAAATACAGAAGTTGTTTCAAAATGAGGACTTCTGGAGGCGAAAAATCAGTATCGTATCGTAGAATAGTCACTTGTAATACCTTCTCCAATAGCTACTTGGCTTCTTACTTTGCTTTTAGTTTCTATTTTTGTAACGAACACGACAAAGCCCACGGCAACAGTGATGTTCATGATAACAAAGTTACGGAGGAAAATGTGTTTTTAATCAAAAGAAGCAAAAACGCCCGCGTAATTTAATTACAGCAATGTAACGAGTTTACCTCAGAGTAATTAGAAACAAGTATAAAGTACCGTTCACTGTTTATGTCACTGGTGTTTACAATTTAATCTAAACCAGCCATTTATTCTGAAATCAGTTTTCGGAGTTTGGACGGAATATTACTGAATATTCCAGAATACGTTACTTATTCGTTCTAATAAAAAATATTTTGACAGAAGAACCGATTAGTCTGTTCACAAACTTTCGCTAAATTGGAGTCTGAAGGGAGGGTTTTGACGCTTGGATGGTTGACTGCGAGGGTCCTCGACTACCTCTTCACATCAACCTTCGCTGTTTCGTAATATAGTAAAACCTTGTTAACAACATTATCCGAACCAGTTTGTTTAACTGAAACGGCTGACCGCTTTTCTTCTCTTTCTTCATCTGGCTCTTCTCAGCTTCACGTTGTAGGAGAGTTTCCGTCCATCGTCTCCATCTATTCCTGTCCATGCGCATAACCTTCATTTCCTGTAAGATCTTCCCACGGTCCTATCCCAGTCTCTTAATGTATGGCTGATATGTCATCCTTTGCCTTCCCCTTGGTCTCTGACGCCCGGCTTAACTTCAAGGCATTGTTCTATTTTTCTTGCTTCACCTGACCTACTTTCATGTTCCAACCACTTCGATTGCCTCACCTCGAGCAAATCCCAAATTTCGTCCAATCGCCTAATTTCTAATGCGATCTCGCCTTGTTTTCCCCATTATTCGCCTGATAAACTCGCCTCTGGTGACGTTATTTTACTTGCATGTTTGCTAAATATAGTCCAACTGTCTGCTCCATAACTACTGTTCGGATGTATATAGATTTAAATATCGTTACTCTCTTGAAACTCAGTTTTCACACTTTTCTTTCCCATTCCCTTTCCATCTACCACAAGTTTATCTGTTGAGTCTCGTATGAGTACTATATAATTGGCATATAGCAATGCCTGGGCCAAAATCGGTCTTAACCTCCGATATCCCATTGCGGCCAATGTGTTCGTCTCTTGTACATTTTGTGTATTTCATCCTCGCAGGTTATGAATTCTATAGGATCAAGTCGTCGCCTTGTTTGATGTCCTTCTTCGTTTGAAAATACTCAGACTTCTTCCCATTCAGTCTCACAATTCCCGTCGGTTCATGATACACACTTCTGATGGCCTGTGTCCGTCTATTTGGAACCTGTTCTGTTTGTAAACCATTCCATATTTCCTTTTTAGGGACTGAATCAAATGGTGCCGTCAGATCCAAGAATGCCAAAAACAAGTCGCGACTTCTGTCTAGATTTTTCACTATGATCTGAGACTGAAAATATGATCATGAGTCTGCCTGCCAGGTCGAAAGGCAGCTTGTTCCTCTTCAATAACGTGTTCTACCACAGTCGTCAACCTTCGTTCCGAGACTCGCACATAATTTATATACCACCGTACTTATGGGCCAGTAGTCGTCGCAATCATAGGTTATCCATTTTATTGTCCGCTTTTCTAGAGTATGTCTCCAGTTTTGGGAAGAAAACATTCTGTTTACTCCAATTTAAGCTCAATAATACACATAATAAAGTAAAATTACTTGATTAAAATCATTTATCGCTACACAAAACCACTTGTTGCACTAACTGCGTCGCTCACCGATCGCTGTAAAAAATTTTACAGATCTGGCAGATTTTATGAATATTCCGTAACCTGGTTGGTAGCTGAGACCTTCACGATGACTCATGACACCAGCAGAAATTTCCGGCGTGACTGAGAGGCATAGTACAGAGGAGTTAGAAGACGAGGCCTGCGCTACTACCCTTTTGCCCACGACGGCCCGAGTTGTCCCAAAAATCAGTTCTAAGGTCATTTACAGACAAGAACTTTACTTCAGCAGCTTTAATATTTAGTGTGGCATAAATCTGAAACACAACTGTGGATTGGAATTTTTTTTTTTTTTATAAAGACGTCGAATTCGTTCGTGCGCTATGTTTCCAGAAAGGCTAGTACACAAAAAACGAAAGAAATAAGCGGTATAGCGACTCGAATTCTGAGCTATCGTTTACTCTGTAGGCCTATAAAAATATCACCATAAAGTTTGCTTAAAGAATAATGGGTTTATTAATCAGAATAACAACAATCGAATTACAATGATAACTATTTCGAAAATTAGATAAGAAAAACTCACAGTGTTACTCCGTTACTGCATATCTTCACCACTAAACAAATGGTGCAGAAGTCAATGCCAACCGGAGGTGCTGTTGTAAATATCAAGTAAGCAAACGTGATGTTGACCTTAATCTGATAATGCCGGAGTAACGTGCAACTCAACAAATTACCCCCCTCCCCACACACACACACACACACACACACAGACACAGACACACAGCGCAACGCGCGTAGGTAGCTCCAAGTCGCGTTGTGCAAGACTTTCTATGGACCGCGCATTTGTAATGAACCCAGCTGCAGCATTCCTACGTACATTTATTCATCCGTGTTTCAAAGAACAGATAAGGGTATCTTCCAAACTATATTACTACCTCTTACTCGCCATTTAATGTACTTTTTAATCCGTGTCTTTCATCGATGAAGCAAACAGATAACTCAGGAAGTAACAACGCTCTTTCTCTGTCTACAGATACATACACAACCACACTTGTCTTCCACTTTATAGTACTAAACGCAGTATTGATAAACTAATACATAGTATCATCTACAGTGAGAAATTTTTAATACAGTAACCCTTTTATGTACAATATTCAGGGCCGGCCTAAGAGCAAAATGCTGTGTGTGCAAGAATGAGTTTTGGCGCCCCTTACAATGAAAATGGGTATAGAAAACCCTCCAAAAAATGCAATGGGTGCTCTATAACTGAAATTTGTCGGAACTTAATAACTGAAGTTGGCATTTTAAAGGGATTAAAAACCAAAAACTAAAACTAATAAGTTGTAATAAATAGTAAATATTAAAGTAAAGTATTTAGTACCGTTTCATTTTTTTAATTTTTTTAAATGTCTTCTTCTAGTACTAATTCTTTTAACTGACTTTTTCAAACTTCAGTAGGCAGCACAGATACAGCACCAGACGCGACAGATAGACTAAACATGTGATAGTGATTGTGACTCACTATCTACAACTGTTCAGTTCTGTCAAAACAACGGAGCGGAGCGTTTGGAGCCAGTAGCCAGTCTCTTTACTGTACTTTCAAGCAACATTTTATTTGTTGAACAAAAGTTATTAACATATTCAAATGGCTAATTTGCATTCAAAATTACATAAAACTTTGAATTTTTACCATATTATTTTTTTATATTTTTTCTCATTTCAGCGCCGCTTCCAAAATGGCATGTGTGCGACCGCACACGTCGCACACGCCTTAGGCCGGCCCTGACAATATTCATTAAGTTTTGAGAGACGTGAAAATATCATTTTGAAAATAACGTACAAGCGTGGTCAGAGAAAAATTAAGTGAATCAAGTTTTGTTTTCAAGATTATGATAGTGCCAAAATCCTTATCTTCACTGACGAAGAGGCTATCCGTGAAGTTTCCGACGATAAAGGAGAAACAAGCAGGAAATTATGAACAAGGAAAAAAGTCAAGTTGCAGGTATTTAGAACTCTAACAGAAGATTTTCAGCCTAAAATAAAATGGAATGCATAACGCTCCTTTCGTGATTTAATGAAACGCTGGCAGGCCTGTTGACTGTTACCGGAGAATAAACATGACAGACTTTTCTGGAAACAATAACAGCAATACACAGTGGTGAAAATCAGAATGACCAGAATCTCAATAAACCTGACAATTTAATAATGAACACAAATTTAATAATGCGTTAACCATGCCAAAACACAGTCTAAAAACGATACGCAATATATATTTTGATATCCTTATAACAGATGTGGGTAAAGTTTAAAGTTTCGGCCCTAACGAACAGGCGGCGCCACCTTGCTCATTGTTTTGATCGTGTTGTGTGATTTCACCCTTCGTAGGCTGAACTTCGATGTTTGAAGTCGGTAACCTGTTCAGTATTAATCTGACGGCCAACAGCAGTAGGTGCTTCAAGCATTGTTTTAACCGTGGACAGATTGGAATTTGTGCCGTGATTAACATTTTTTTGAAGGATTAAGTCAAACCGATATAGAAAAAAAATCGGAGCTGGATTCACTACGTATTAGGAGACTCTTATCAATTGAACAGGATGGTTAAACGCTGGATTGCAGAATTAAAAGTCGGTCGTGTGAGCACGACTGGAGAACCATGCAGTGGACATCCACTGAAGTGACTATGCTACAAAATCTGAAAAAATCCATAAAATCGTTTCGCCAGACCACAGAGTGGAAGCAATTGAGATATCAGAATATCAGAGACTACTAGTGTATCAACTGAAAGTGTGGATAATATCTTACACGAACGTTTGGGTATAACAAAGCCATCGCTAAGTAGATGCCACACCTGCTCACACATGACCATAGCGTCAAAGGCCTCCTAACCAATTATTTAACACTTTAAGCGCAATCCAGTCTAATTTCTGCGTTAGACTGATACCCGTAATGGGATTATGGTCCGCTACTAGATCCCTGAGACGAAACAACAGTAAACAATGGACCACGAAAGACGAACCAATTCCAATGAGGCGAAAGACAATTTCATCTGTTAATAAGGTTACAGTGATTGTTTTTCGGAATCCGCGTCGAATATTAAGTAAACGTATTGTAGCATTTAAACACTGAAATCAAGAAAATCGCGTCATTTGGCAAAAATTAAATGCTGCTTCACCAAAATAATGCACCAGCTCACACATCAGTTGCCGCGATGGCTAAAATCAAAGATTTAAAGACCGAACTAATCTTAAGATTAAGTTGAGAAATAATTACGAATTAACCCCCAAAAAACTATAATAAGTCGTGCTTTTCTATGAGGAGTAAAATGTGATTTGATCTTGTTTAATCGAGGTTTTTTGTATTCGTACCAACGACAGATCCATTTATTTCGGATAACCGAAAGTCCTGCTGAATAGCCGAGTGTTTTGAACAGTGCATAAAATCAAACATCATGCTGTGATTCTTTGTTTAAAAAAAGGTTTAGCGCCAATTTCACAACGAAATGGCAAATGTGTTAGGAGATGCTCTGCATTAAAAAATAAAATAGTTTGTAAATGGGCATTCGAGTTTAAATGTTGTCTTACAAACACTGAAGGTGGGCGCCCAAAAAGTGGAACGACTTTAAATCACACCTTTGTGCACCTTGCACAATGTTTTTTCACACCTTTCACATTAAGTTAGTTAGTACCAAGTTAAAATATGTTACACGCTAGTGTGAAATGCCTATTGTCTCAGCAGTGTCATCCACTCTCAATCGCCGGTCTTTCAACACTGTGTATGACATTTTTTTAACGATATCTGGAGTTGTTGCACTTTTAGGGCGTCCACTACAGGGACCATCTTCAGTGCCCGTACGGCCACGTTCAAACTCGGGATCCACTTACAAACCGTTGGTTCTGAAGATACAACATGTCCTAACACACTTACCATTTCGTTGTGAATTTCTATTGGCGCTAGACTATTTTTAAAAAAGAATTCAACCACAGGACAATATTTGATTTTGTCCGTTCTCCAATAGACTCCTGACACGTTCACTTCGAACAGTTGATAAGCAATGAATAAATTGTCAGGTAAACCTGATAATTAACTGCTGTTAACACGAAATAGGAATCTTACAACACAAACAATTTTTAGTTCTACCGCTAGCTACAGATGTCGATCCGCGAATGTTTCAACTGACCCTCGTACGGTATTATGTACACGTTTAGCATAAGAATAATACTCAACGTATAGGCTACATTAATTTTCCTTCGGTCAACGATACGAATGCAAACGACATCAGATACAATATTCCAGCGTTATCATGAATCGACGAATGTGTTCCTGAATGTTAGAACAACGATTTCAAAAGTCTTTAGTGACAAGAACGCTTGGTCCACTTATGAGTTACTGCGAGTGGTATTACGCGTTTATTTGTTATAATCGCGTTCTAATAAATTTATCGGCTGTGTGACGTATCTACTATTTTGAATAAAGCGTAGGAGAATCATTGTTTACGTGTGGGAATTTTGATTGACTATGAAAAAACTAGCGGTCGTGTTGTTTTTCTGGTATTGAATTATTCTGTACACTAAAAACTTGAATGCACGCTAACTTCGAAACAATATCGAATTCCTCAATCAGAGACAACCGACAGTTTAGCTCGACTCTCTTGTGCCTGAGCTACATGACAACATTTATGGCACTGTTGACAATTACAACAATTACACGTTGAATCATTATGTTAGACGTAAACCAGTTGTAACTGTGTTAGTCCCACTGTAATCGCACGTTATCCATACTACTGTTATTGTTCGATTAGGAGATCAACTAATGACATATTATATATATATAATAATTATTATTATTATTAACTTTACTACGATCCTTTTTTTACGGTTAAACGTTATTTCAGCGGCCATCGCTTCATTGTTGGAAATATGTTTAAAAAAACATATACACTGTGAACTTAACACAATTTATATTTCACAATTTAATTAACAATTAGCAATTCATTACCAATTAAAATCTGCAATATAATCACAACAGTAATGCAGTATTGTAAAACACAGTGATAGAGTTAAACAGTTGTTTACCGTGCCGTGCGAAAGCCAAGAAGAAATGATAACGTGGGAACAACGCCAACGGCCTTACGATTTTGTTTTAATCCATCAAAATCCTGGACGCACAGAATTTCAGTATTTATACTCAACGTTACAACGTTCAATCACATTAGCAGAGAGCACGCGGCAGCGCGAGGGGTCGTGGGTCTGCTGCCTAATAAAGCCGAGGAGATGTTTGCACTAAGTAAACAGTAGCAGGACGAGACATTTCGTGAGGTAATCTTGCAGTTTATTACTGTTTGACGTCTCGCGACAAACAATTTATTAATACGAACACACGAGATTCGCCGTACCTAAACTATCCGTCAGATATTAATATGACTAACAGCGGTTAGATCTACTGTGAACTTAGAGCTGGAATGCAAAACGTTAAACATATCGGATATGAAAAGCTAAATAATTTATTGCTCACACATAAGCACATATCTAAGAAACTTGATGTGTTTGTATTTGACAACTCAAGTTATTAGTAAAATTAAACAAGAACTGTAATAATTAAAATAAAGTCTGACAATCCTACTGAGTGCTTAGGCCACTTTCAATCACTGAGAAGTATATACTGGAATTCCTATTCCTATTATTAAAATAATTTTACACGTTGGAAACATTATTTGCCGGGCTGTTAGGCCGTGGTCTATCGATTGTGTTTACATACATTTCGGCCCCACAGTCGGAGGCCATCTTCAGTGTTGAAAAAAATTGACACGCTGTCCGCCAATTCACTTAAATGATGAGGTAGAACTCTCATCTCTCATCTCATCTTGGTTCTTTGAAAAAGTTGACAAATATAAGAATAGATGGAAGAGAACATGTCCTTCGCATGGGAAAGAACTCTATACCAAAGGCCGGTTTAGGTATAGGTTTAGGCTCTAAGGGTAGTTGTAATTTAGAAAGGCCCAAAAAACGACGGTCTGATTTTTAACTAAACTTAATATTTGTAAATAATAAAAAATTCAATAAATTTTCAACTATATTTGGCAACTTTCCAGTCTGAACGGATACACCAAATAACTCAAGGAGGAAATGACGAAACTGGGTATCTCTTTGAACGACTGTGTGGATAGAACTACATACAGAAACAAAATTCAAAATCTTGTGGTTCTCTGCGGTGAGAAGAAGACGAGAAAGGGGTGGGACAGTGGAAAGGAAGGCGGCGCATAGTGTGCGAATGAGGGCCGCTTCTGGCAGGAGAAGAAAAGGAAATGATATTCGCGTGGTCCACGGCTGGTCTGTTAGTGTAAAAAAAAAAGAAATTAAATGCACACTGTAAATAATGTTTCTGACCGGAACAAGTGTCTACACCTATTCCAGGACGGAAGAGGAAGAAGATCAAATTGTCTCTAAAAAGTATATAGAAATTTCTAGGAATTTCGATATAGAAAATTCTACAAACAAGTCATTATGTTTTGTGTTGAAATACATAAAGCATATTACGGATACTTACGTAAACACAAGTTTAACATACAAAGGTGCACACCTTACAGACCGTAACCTTCAATAAACATAATTCTATTAATTAATTAAATCGTACAAAACAATTAACAAGCGTACACGCAAAGCAAGCCTGTCTATTCAGGCTGCGCGCTGGAAATTAAACTGAGGCCATACATACAAAACAGCGGACAAAGAGACTGCCGTCTAAACAATGGCCATGGATGCCACCTTTACACTGCCTGATTAATTTACGCTATTCATTCGATTTCCACTGGCATTCCGCCGGTCGCAGGATCCACACCTGGACAAAAGGCGTATTCACTATGGTTACGTTTGCCAGCAGTATTCGTTTTTACATTTTAATCTTCAGAGTAACATGTTACCGGGGTTTTAACAGTACGCCGCAAAATCTGATAATCCTTAACAGGAAGTTGAAAACTTTATGACTTTACAAAACAAAACAAAAATTTACTCTTACATTTACGGACATACAGGTAATACGAATTAAATATATGTAAATCTACTATTTCGTTCCAAGATTGTTTAAATTGGTATAAAGTTTGACTTATTATAATGGGGCTTCTGTGAATTCACCAGTGATATTTGATATTAAACTGTATCAATCGAATTGATAAACTCAGTTCAGAAGAAAAAAATCAAGAGGTTTATTAATTGTCTTAATTTTCGTCAACAATTTTCTTCGAAAATACAGTAAAGCAAAAAGCGATGTTCACTTACGCCATGAGATACGGCCAGTGAAAGGGCCTCATTTGCGACGTCTGTCCATCTTGAAGGTTCTCTAAACATATTGGATGGCGAGAGTATCGAATACTCGAAGTGTTAATATTTATGGACAACTGACAAAGAGATTTTTATTAGTCAGAAAAGAAAGAGTTGGCGTTGGCGTACTATGGACGTGTTTGTGAGGATCCTAATATGAACTTCAACAACAACTAACTTCAGGGTAAGATCGAAGGTGGAAGATCGTTAGGACGGAGAAGGGTTTTGTGGATTAGAAGAGCATCAGGATTATGATGATGGTTCCATTTCCCATCGGCAGACTTGTTCAAGGCGGGCTGTATCGAAAGTACAGAGAGAGACAGAATGATTGCCAAATTCCGCCGGGAGGTGGTACCATAAGAAGAATGCCATTTCTGATTGATTTTATACTTCCCTTCGCCGATATCGAGTTTCCATATAACGAAAGTCGGGTTTCCTTTGGAAACGCACAAATCTTTTGCTCTATTCCTAGTTCATAATAACAACGAGTAAATACTACATTCAAGAAATGACTTCATCTACAGATGTGGACACGCATGCACTCCGCTAATCAACAACAATTGGGTCTACTACTTCTGAATTGGAAGAACAAAGACAATTTGTTTTCCTCCACTTAAATAAAGGTTCAGGCTTGTCGTTTCGACCCAGTTCCTCGACAACCATCTTTTCAGTGTATCACACCTTCCACCACACTGTTCAAGTAGGCCTATTTCTTGCTCAGCTGATCCTTCCCTATCTTCATCAATAGTTTATTTTTTTAAAGATTCAGAATAAATCCTGAACACATAGCACAAACATTTTATCTTCGGTTTTTTCAATTACTACGAGATGTACGTAGTAGTCGTTTGCTTTCCTCTGTTAGTTATTTAAAAGAAAACTTGGACGTTTCCTATATATAACCTAATTTTATGTTGACACAATATTAAAAATTACAAAGTTATCGCATCATATAAAATTACCACAATAACATTACAATATTTTAGTAGGAGGTACTCCTACGGGGGGGGGGGTAGACTAGCTTGGGGGTTGAAGTCCCTATTTGTCTCAGGACAAATAAGGAATCACGACTCTTCCCATTTAATTTTATAAATACATTTTATAAATCCTTTGTGTCTCAAAGATATAGAGTAAACCGATGTGAAGTAATGTTTCAAATACGTACGTTATTTTTGAAATGTTCAGTACTGTCATTATTAAGAAAACTCTAACTTTATTTTATTAATTCAGAAATATTGCAAATCCTTTTATTTCTACAATTATTTACAAGCCTTATTTTAACTCATGCGACTGGCTTAGAAATAGGCTTACGTTTAGTGCGTATGGAATTTCGATAAAATTTTAAATAGCTCTGGAGGAAGGGGATTGACCCCCCCCCCCCCGTAGTTACGCTACTGTATCATAGTGTTACATGGTTATGACAAATTAAAAATGTTTCTAATTAAAATTGACTAATAACTGTGATAATTAGATAACATTATAATTATATGACTTACAGTGTGCGCGGCAGACAATTGGATAGAATTCACATTACCTGTAACAAAACAACATGCTGTCAGAATTATAGATACGGCACACGGTGAAATAAATACAGAAATATATATAGCTGATAGCCTACTTAAATATATTTATCAGACGCATGGGCACTCTGACGCAATACAAATACATTGTATTAGTCGCAGCTGGGCTATATTTGTTCAACCACGTCGTTTACATAAAATCATGTAGATGCAAACGACAAATTTCAGTAACCGGGTAAAGCGAAACTGACGTTGGAGCGTTGTTCGGGCTACCACGAGTCATTATGACGGCAACCGGCAACAGCCCGCGTTAAATATTTATACCTCTCTTACAGTAGGATGCAGCAAAAACAACAGATTATGAAGGACAATGACATGGTTTTGTAGAAACGAGTGTTGGTCGTTACAGGTACAACAGCTAATGAAGCTACGACTACAGCACTATCTTAGAGTTTCACAATTAAATATATATGTTGCAGCTACGTATGAAAACAGAGCTGTTAATGTCCGCGTTCCACATAGAAATCAGTGTTTCACAGTTTCGTTAAATGTGGAGAAATACGAAAAGCGACATGAATACACGAAATTAGTTGTTATGCATACATACAGCAGTTGGTAAACAAATTTTGTACGATCTTTTTACCGTACACAGTTCTTCAATAAGGTAACAGTGGTTCTTAATTGGTGGTTCGTAAGAAACTCGTGTGGTCCATACGACTAAACGCATTGACTGAACGAACGAGATGAGTTTCAATTTTAACTCGACTGTTTGACATTTGTCTACGTGTCTTTTGGGGTACGTCTCTGCTGGATAACTTTTGACCACATCAGTCGATTTTCGTAAAAGTTGGCACGCGTGTCTACACTTTTACCCCACACATCCCTATTTGGGGGAAGGGGATGACCCGTCAAAAAAGGAAGATGGTAGGCAAAAATGTGAGAGTCAAAATTTAGAACAAAATCACAAAACTTCATATGGATTGTCAAATTAAAATGAAATTCTGATCATAGTGTTCGGTACGGTAATTTAAAAGTTTCAGGATTTACTTTTTGTACTAGAGCACACAAAGAGAACAAAAACTTGAAAAATTGTAAAATCCATGTCAGGTTTCGGACTAAAGAGAATCTTCTTAACCCAGAGAGCTTACCGTTTACTCTGAAAATGTTTTAAGTTTTAGACTACGTCGGGCCTAAAATTGAATTCAAAATTTTCAGAAAATTTGTAAACGACTATGTGGAATATCAAATTATAAGGTACTTTATTGAAAATACGAACTCGGTATTTTTAATTATTCTGACAAAATTAATGGCTTTCAACACTCTTTGGAAATTTTAAATAGCCTTGAAAAAGTTTTTCGACTGTTTAAAAAAACCTTAGCATATACGTACCGGTACTTTTCAGTTATCTGTGAAAATATAAACTTAAAATCTAGAACTAAATAATTTGACATACAGGCAATATGGTTATAAGAACTAAAAAAAATCTAATGCATTAATTCGGAATTTTTAGCATTTATTTTATGATTTTCTGCTTTACAACTGTTATTTTACTACAAAATAGTTCTCGTAATTTTCGGTGTTCTCGTAATGAAATATTATATAATACTGAAATCTGTGTAACAATAAATATATTTTGTTGAGACTATTGAGCGATGATCCGCAATTCAGGGAGCTTACTAATCTAGCTTACTTTATAAAGCTGAGCGTGTAAGAAATCTGTTATACGCAAGTGACGTCAAGCAAGATTGGCTTTGAGCATTAGTATTAGCCCAAAAATTCTTGAGAAACAAATGCAAACCCAAAATGACACTGATTAATGTCAGGTAAGACAGTGACAATTTCACTTGATTTTAGTTATCTCAATAATAATTTTAGTTGATTTAAAATATTAAATTTAATTCAGTTTAGTTAATAAATACATTTACAAAAAAATACATAGTATTTTTCTTCTTCTTCTTCTTCTTCTTCTTCTTCTTCTTCTTCTTCTTCTTCTTCTTCTTCTTCTTCTTCTTCTTCTTCTTCTTCTTTATCTTTTATGGTGTCACAGTTCGGAGTCGAACCTTAGCCTCCATAATCATCAGCCTCCATCTTTCCATGTCCTTGGCGATCGATGTCCATCGTTTTATTTTAAGAAAAGTATCAGCATCACTCGCCACTCCGTCAATCCAGCGAAGTCTCTTCGTCTTCCGAGAGGCCTTCTACCCTCGATCTGACTAAACAGTACCTCCCTAGTTAGTACTTTTTCTTACTAGTCTGAAATCTTTGTTCCGTGGAAGGACTGCACTTTTCAACTGAGCGGCCCGCGGTCATCTAAGTTTTGGAACTGCGTACTACTGTACAAAAACAGAAGTTTCATCATTCTGCGAAACGGTCAACATTTTAATATGGTTTCTGTTCGTATTGTGACAGGAAACATAGCGAGTCAGGAGAGTAGTGTGGAGGAGTTGGAACCAGAACAAGGATGCCCGTAGGTGGTGGTGGTGGGGGGGTCAAGTTATAAGTTGCAATATCAGAATTTGAGGGGGAGAGAATTTGGCAGAATTACAGACTTTTGGATGGGGATATTAGATACGCAACAAAAGTGTAAAACGAATAAAATTGTTTTAATGTATAGTATCGTGTTATTTCTTCCTGTAACAAGCTGCTCTGCAGAAAGGCCAATGAATAGGGAACGACTAACTTTACAGTTTACTTAGTCTTTCGTGTGGAAGTGACATCCTCGAGAAAGTTCAAAACGGGGAAATCGTTAACAAATTTGCCATTTCGATTGTACAGAGAAAAGCACTGTTAGATTCGTGGGTGGGCGGGGCTATTGGCCTGGACGCGAGGGGAACCATCAGGCACCAATTAACCGGAACGTATATAAGGATGTAAGACCAGAATCTGTGATTCAGAGTACTTCAACAAGATACGTTGTTCGACCAAGATTAATTTTTGAAGTACGTCCGTTTAATTGTATTACATGAAATTCTTATTGCGCGTGTAACTACAATAAGTTTTTCGTGTTAAAACCGCAGATTGGTTTGTAGCAGTTCTCCACACCGATCCTCTCTGTTGTTTCGTTTCATCTCCTCATAGGAACTACAACTTACATCACCAATAATGTGTTTTATATATTGGAGTCTCAGTCTTCCTCTCCATCTTTTCTCTTCTTTGTAACCTATTATTATTTTTATAAAATTCTCGTGACGTACGATATGGCCAATAAGTTCAACCCTTCCCTTCACAATGTTTTGCAGGAAGCGGAGGTGTCTACAGTGGTACGGTACGTGTGCAACAGAGAAGTGATGACGACCTTAATTTAATTCAACGATAACGTGCCGGTGAACACGGTACGTGTCTCGCTCACTGGAGTGTAGACGTCGTCGCTCCTGTAGTAATGAGCTATGTGACTGCAACTACAATGAGAATATACATGCAGCAGCTCAGACTGACTGAAGCACACAGCACAGCCGTGTAGTTTTCTAAACAGACACGAGACATTCTGAAGTTTAATTTGCGTACTATCTTTGCGCCGCTCTCCGATAACCTGTTTGCCGTAAGCTGTTACTCGTCTGTTCACCTGACACTCGCGGAGGTTACTGCCTCATTGTATTTCTGCGCACGGTAAACAGCAGCTGCAGTTTGTTCTGCTGCTTATTCCTCTGACGTGTAACGTACGTGAAATACGAAACATTAATTTTTATTTTCTATGTTCTGTTCGTAATAATGTAAAAGTAATGGATTTTAACAGAACTGATTAGGCTATTATTCAGGGATCAATTTAAGTTAATTTCAATCCGTGTTTGTACCCTTGTTCCTGTGCCTCTACATAAATTCACATAGACATGAATCTAACACATCACGCCTAATGCCACATTCTTTGTTGTTTCTGCGATTTTTCAGATGCCATTTCATGCTTTCACTGAAGAGGAAGCACTTAGCCTCTCCGCCTCAACTCTACTCTCATCTTGGCAGGTGGCAGATTGGCAGGACCCATTAAGCCAAACAACCTATTCCAAGATGGCGATAGGCCTAACCAATCCTTGCGGCGGAATCGGTCGATGAACTGACATGAGAAGGGGGTCCTGTTTAGGCAGCAGGATGTGTAGCTTAGTGTGGTGTCGGAGTCGGAGGAACCTCAGTTAGGTCAACGGCAGCAAGTGTAATAAATTACCTTATTTCGAATCCGTCCTGTGACTTCGTTGCGTTGTTTTTGTTGTTACGCGTTTCGGGAACTATGTCCCATCATCAGACGTATCACTCGGGAAGAGATCGTCAAATATTAAAATTCATAAAAGTACATTATTTAAACACACGTGTCCGACTCGGTGCGCACCGTGTAACGTTCGGTCTGATACTCCAATACTTAACAATGCTTAACAATGTTTAAGCAAGTGTAGTTTGAGTTAGTGAAGTTACTGCAAACGAGGAGAGACCGCGATAGCCGTAGCGAAGGTAGCTCCACCTGATCCCCAGGTGGAGTGGTTGTGAGATGGGTTGACTCCCCATCGATATGAACATTTTAGGTTACGAATGTTCAGTCATCTAATATGATAGTTTGAATTAACTACTCTTCACTGTGAATATTAAAACTACGACAACAATCGAATGCTGGAAGTACAAAGACGGCATGCGATCGCCTAAAGGCTTAAAAGCTGATTCCAGCAATGGCAAGCGTTCTCTAACGTTTGACGCACAAACAAAAGCACTTGTCCGTAAGAACGCAGTCATACAACGATTGCTCAAACGAACTGCACCTTAAGGTAGACGGATCGTTTGAGCGTATCAGTTGGAGCGCTGGTTAATCTCCGAATAGGAGACATGTAAATCCGCAGGGAAACTAAACTGGGGAGCGCGTCTGAAACGACGAACGGCTTCTTAACCTTTATCAGCCGGCATGCCGAGAATAGGAGCCGCACATAGCCCTCTATCACTAAAAAACGTATCATCAGGTACCAAACTGACATACAAATGGCGACAAGATTAACACCGGATTAATAACGGCAATACTAACCATTACTACGGTGTACGAAAGTAATTTAGGAAGGGAACAACTAGAAAAAAAACTTTTTCATTCATCTTTCAAACTAACATTTTTTTTTCTTTTTATAAACATTATTTACATCCTATCTGAACGACATTTTGGAGCATTTAAAAAATAAACCTCTAAGTTTTTTGGATAAAAATAAAACAACTTTCGCTCGCCAGACTGTGGAAAATATCTTCCAAGACTAACCTGATTTCTTTCCCACGTCGTTAGCCGTCCACAGCTATACTCAATCAGCTGTTACTCTACACCTGTTAACCTGCCCAGTACGGTCATCAGTTGCCCTTGTTTAACATACACACCTGTTTCAAAAGTAAATTAAATTATTCTATAACGTGATTAATGGTGACAAGAGTGACATATGTCCATTTGTCTGGTGACGATGACACATTCATATATCAAAACGTAACGTGCACTATTTTCCTGGCGCAATACATTTCATTAAGCTTACAACAATATAGCCTACTAGTGTTTGTCGTTTGTTCTCACTATAAAGGCCTAATAGCGTCTGTCGCTACCGGCTCGTGTGCAATCGTATTTATGTGTTACTTTCAGACCAATTCGAATAAAAAAACATACTCTTGAGAGATCGTATACTCCAGTTACGACATGATAATAAGATATAATATATATGCAGTTCACGTTGGAAAAACAATCTTGTATTCAAGTTGTTTGGATAAGAAAGCGCTGCGCTAAATACGTGTTGTTGCCTCAGTACGGTGACGTTCAGAAACTAAGTCGAAAATTAATATTCTGAACATACGTACTGTGACTCGTATTTCTGTCACAAGACAGAAATGTTCTGACTCTAACATTAAATCATACATGTGAGATCAACAGATTATTCATACGTAGTATTTTAATAGTTTTGTAGACTGCACGATAATTTGTAGACTGTTAATCTACAGTCCACTAATAAAAGTTTGTTAAGGAAAAGGAATCAATTATTTGTTTAAAATATTATATGTAGACCACTACTCATCTCGGCTGACATTATTATTTGCCGGGCTGTTAGGCCGTGGTCTACTGCTTGTGTGCAGGACAGACGTTCCGGCCCCACTATCGGAGGCCATCTTCATGGTCAGAAACAACTGACATGATTGTCCACCAATTCACCCCAGTGCTGAGGTAGAGACTATGTATTTTCCCTGAGAAGGCTCACTTAAACAAACCTTCCGAACCAGCACGATCTAAGTCGGAAAGCGGCATCAACTAGCTTAGATCGTGCTGGTTTGGAAAGTTTATTTAAGTGGGCCTTCTCACTCATTCATGGTTACCCAGTAGTGATGTGACAGATCTTTAGTGTGTAAGTAGTGAATACGGAAATTTTTGAAAATTTGTGATTTTCATTTGTGAGTGTCTCTTTTGACGTTTGACGATCGATAATTTACGACGCTGGTATAGACAAACTTGGTTACAAAAAACTGTGAACTGGAAACGTTCACCGCTACACACAAACAGTAACGTCTGGCTGCGTCTCAAACATTTTTGTAGCGTTTTGAAAAAACGACGGGAATCGCTGTTTCAACATATCGTCACTGGAGATGAAACCTGGTTTTCCTGCAGAGAAACAACCCGGTCTGTAGCGGAACTGGAGAGTGGCTTACCGACTGGTTCATTACACAGGCTGTTGGAATCAAGAAGCTGTTGAAAAGATAAAAGCTACGAAAAATGCATGTAAGTCAATGGTGATTGTGTGAATACATAACACAGTAGATTTTTATTAACATATTATTATGTTTTATTATATTGTATTACTATTATCTTTATTATCATCATTATTACTGTATTTTCGGGCAGTAGAAGATAGTAACAACTAGAAGGAATAGGCTCCATCCTGAAGTAATACGCTAAGTGGTTCCAGGATGGATATGAATGCCTGAATTAGAAGTGGGTTTTTTAGTAGACGAAAGTCCAACACACCAGGGGAAGCAAAGCATTTTTCCCCCTCAAAAAAATTCAATATAACGTCTGTATGTAATGTCTCCTTATTTCAAAACGAACCTTACTTAGAAAATATGCCTCGTATTACTCGACGTGTAGTCAAGAACGGAAGACGGAAGACAAATGTAAAATGTTTTGTTTTATTTAAAAATCGAATTGTTTTTACTTAGTATTTGTTTTTTACTGACTTTAAAGTACCACCCTGAGTATTAATCAATATACTTACTGATCAAAAGGAACCAAACTTACGGTTCGTGTTTTGAAGAATGGCCACAATAAACCGGCGTACAGTTGCTTTTTATCTCCGAAAGTTAAAATACCCGAAAAATAATGAACCCTGATACATTGTGTGCAAGCTTAACACGAATATATGCAAGTACTCACGACAACAATATTATAAAAGGTCCTGTTTTTAATATTTACAATCGGAGGCGTCTCAGACCTTTGTAATGTTCGTCGCTGAAGAATGTTCCGCTTTTCCTGACCAGCCTGAATAAATAACTGTGTACATACACAGATGACCATGAGTTATGGATGCGTGTGACTACAGACTGCTCACTGGTGTTTCCATTTAATTCCAGACCACGTTTGGCACTGTGGAAACGAGATGGAATGGTGCCAAACGTAGACTGGACGCTCGCTGCACGCATGACACTGTCTACTGCGCCGCCAGTATACGTAATTCAATTACGAACACTCCTGTCTGAACTTGTAACGTATCCCTTTAGCTTCATACCAAACGGATCTGCAATAATACATAGAGAGTTTCACTCTCCTGAATCCTGTATACTCTCTTACCTTGCTGTACTCTAGGTCATTTTCTGTCTACAACTGTTTCATAATTCGAAATTTACATTACAGTACATACAATGCTACCCCAAATATTTCAAGACATTCACTACCTTTTCTACGTTTTCTCCTTTAAGTGCAATACTTTCGGAAAAGCAGAGTTAAATATATTCCAGATTACGTACAACGTTCAGAACGTAAACATTAATCGATGCCTCTGTGTGTACGCGTGCGTGTGGCAGACATACATACAGAGAGTTTGGTATACGCGTGCCGACACAAAACTGAGAAAACCTGTACGGTCGATGAGTTTATTTTTAAGCTATTTCTTTGCAGTGTGAAGCATATACCGTTTAATCCAATTTTCGTGAACTGAATGATTAAATAAAGTATGATAACACTCTGATTTGCCGTAAATAATAAGTCACGAAATAGTAATATATTCAAAAATAGGTATAACAAAATATTCTTAGTTAAGAAAATCGAATCGCGATAGTGTTGTACGAGAACGTCTACATGGGGGATAAAGTTTCGTCAAAAAGTTTAAACATATTAAACCTACTGTA
Source organism: Magicicada septendecula (assembly GCA_034769895.1). NCBI lineage: Eukaryota > Metazoa > Arthropoda > Insecta > Hemiptera > Cicadidae > Magicicada > Magicicada septendecula. The sequence continues at coordinate 163,156,777 of CM068371.1, read as the reverse complement.
GAAGAGGCAGATTTAAGTAAAGCGCGTTGATGTCTTGACTGGTTTTGACCCTCAGTATAGAGTTACAGACCAACATACCACCACACAATTTGAAAAAAAAAAAACATAATAAAGATCTTGTTTTGACATACACTGCGAAATATTCTATTATTATTCTAATGAAAGATTTTATTAAATTTCCAAATATAAATTTAATAACAATTAAAGACAGCGTCGAGTGATGTATTAAACGTCGACTAATAATTCGCTGTAGCTACGGTTTTCAGCCTGATATAAACCTGGCCAAGGTGTACGTCCAACGAACGGAAGTCAAGTTTGCCTGTCCCTGGCAAGCAGTTGCGTTAGGTAACTATTCCTGTCCAATTAGCGTATCCCTGGTCAGGTGAGGGAGAGCCGTTCAGGTGGTAAGTCGCTGCGTGGCTAACTGAACCCTGCCAGGTGGGCTCGGAGCTACGATTTGGGAAGGTGAGGGAGATTAGAGTGAGGAATATACCGTTAAATACACTTACGGAGCGCGGCTTACCTAAATTTAGGTGGTATCAGAAATGATGATCAGAAGCGTGCATCCTACGCTCGATGGCGCGAACCTGCCTGGAGTCTGTACAACCGGTACTGCTGAAGCATAAATCCGGCACCTGTTCGCGGCGGTTGGCCTTCCCTGACCGCTTGCCCGGGTAACGAAACGCCACTACCACGAGGTCTCCGCTGGACGCCGTTATGTCAACAACTTATGTTTTTACATATCATAGCGGTGAAATGTGTTAGTGTATTTTCGTAGGGATAGGGTCCCAGCCTGCTCGTTAACACAGCAAGTGAATGGAGAGCAAGGCCTTTTCCTGGTAAGTTTGCGTGGTTTCCAGCGAAGGTAGTTCGAAATATTAGGGGTTAGCAAGTGTTTTCGGAGCTGGTGTGGGGCTTGTACTCGAAGTATAGCGGTGACGATGTGTCACCCCTACAACTAGACATTAAACCGGCGCCGCAGCTATCGAAGGAGACTATAAATATCAGTATGGAGAATCAAACATGACTTCCATGTTCTAAGATTTATATTTAAAATCATATTCGAAATGAAATATTTCCATAGAAACTACGTCTTTCTACTTATTGCTTCAGCATTAACCACAGTACTGTGCTCACTAGCGTATACCACCACCACCTCACGTTTTCGCACTCGATTTTCACCGATGATGGCAGTCGATGGCACTGCCGAAAAGTCTGGTTTTGCAGAAAACATTGGACTACGGCTAAAGAGCCCGGGAAGCAATTTTAACAAAAAACTACTTCTTTGTTGCCGATAACGTAGTACACATATAAAAAATTCTCCCCTCCACCTTCAACTATAATTTTTAATAATAGAAAATTACCCCCACCCCGTTCACCTAACTTCTTCATTTATAGATATTTCATCTACGTTTCTACAGTGGATTACTATGAGCTTCTTATCAGGATACTTTATTTATAAAAATTAAGTACTTTACTCTTGTTAAATCATAAAATGTTTCAGGTAAACTACCCCTTTCTCTTAACCGATCTTCTCCAAAATCAACAGACCTTCCGTCCTCTACAATTCAGGGAAGCATGCAAAAAAATATTTGATTCTGTGTGAATGTGCGGCAGTTATCGTTCGTCATGGAAACATTTCTCTTGTTACAACATAAAATGTTGCAGGTAAACTACCCCTTTCCCTTAACCGATCTTCACCAAAAACGACAGGTCTTAGGTACTCTACAATTCAGGCCTGTATGCAAACAATTATTTGATTCTGTTTGAATTTGCGGCTGTTATCGTTTGCCATAGAAAACACCCTTGATAAAACATAAAACGTTGCTGGTAAACTACACTATTCCATTAACCGATCTTCACCAAAAACAATAGGTCTTGAGAACTCTACAATTCAGGGCTGAATGCAAAACATTAGTTGATTCTCTTTGAATTTACGGCAGTTATCGTTCGTCATAGAAAAAATGCCCTTGTTAAAACATAAAACGTTGCAGGTAAACTACCCCTTTCCCTTAACCGATCTTCAACAAAATCAACAGACCTTGAGTTCTGTATAATTCAAAAAGGTATGCAGAAGAGTAGTTGTTCTGTTTTAATGTACGGCAGTTATCGTTCGTCAAAAAAAAAATTACCCTTGATAAAACATAAAATGTTGCTGGTAAACAACCCTATTCCCTTAACCGATCTTCACCAAAACCAACAGGTCTTGAGAACTCTACATTTCAGGGCTGTATGCAAAATATTATATGATTCTTTTGAATTTGCGGCTGTTATCATTTGCCATATAAAATACCCTTGATAAAACAAAAAACGTGTCGGGTAAACTACCCCTTTCCCTTAACCGATTTTCACCAAAAACAATAGGTACTGAGAACTCTACAATACAGGGCTGTATGCAAAACATCATTTGATTCTGTTTGAATTTGCGGCTGTTATCGTTTACCATAGAAAAAATATCGGTATGGAGAACCATACATGACTTCCATATTCTAAGATTTATATTTAAAATCATTTTCAGCCAAACAGCCAGGCTGTGTCTTACCTGCCTTTTTATTGCTGTATTAAATGAAAAATATTATATTACATTAAAATGAAAAAATTATAATTTTATTGCCTGGCAACAAAATTATTTTATTTTTAACAATTACCATTGTTTCAAAAAGTTTAAATAAATTTTCAAGTACTTTACTCTTGTTAAAACGTAAAAGGTTGCAGGTAAACTACCCCTTCCCCTTAACCGATCTTCACCAAAATCGAAAGTCATTGAGACCTCTACAATTCAGGGACGTATGCAAAAAATTATTTGATTCTGTTTGAATTTGCGGCTGTTATCGTTTGCCATAGAAAATACGCTTGATAAAAAAACGTTGCAGGTAAACTACCCCTTCCCCTTAACCGATCTTCACCAAAAACAATAGGTCTTGAGTACTCTACAAATCAGGGCTGTATGCAAAACATTATTTGATTCTGTTTGAATTTGCGGCTGTTATCGTTTGCCATAGAAAATACCCTTGTTAAAAAAACGTTGCAGGTAAACTACCCCTTTCCCTCAACCGATCTTCACCAAAAACAATAGGTCTTGAGAACTCTACAATTTAGGGCTGTATGCAAATAATCTTTTGATTCTGTTTGAATTTGCGGCTGTTATCGTTTGCCATAGAAAATACCCTTGTTAAAAAAACGTTGCCGGTAAACTACCCCTTTCCCTCAACCGAACTTCACCAAAAACAATAGGTCTTAAGAACTCTACAATTTAGGGCTGTATGCAAATAATCTTTTGATTCTGTTTGAATTTGCGGCTGTTATCGTTTGCCATAGGAAATACCCTTGTTAAAAAAACGTTGCCGGTAAACTACCCCTTCCCTCAACCGAACTTCACCAAAAACAATAGGTCTTAAGAACTCTACAATTTAGGGCTGTATGCAAATAATCTTTTGATTCTGTTTGAATTTGCGGCTGTTATCGTTTGCCATAGGAAATACCCTTGTTAAAACATAAAACGTTACAGGTAAACTACCCCTTTCCCTTAACCGATCTTCACCAAAATCAACAGATCTTGAGAACTCTACAATTCAGGGCTGTATGCGAAACATTATTTGATTCTGTTTGAATTTGCGGCTGTTATCGTTTGCCAAACAAACAAAATTACCCTTGCTAAAAAAAACCGTTGCAGGTAAACTACCCCTTTCCCTCAACCGATCTTCACCAAAAACAATAGGTCGCGAGTACTCTGCAAATCAGGGCTGCATGCAAAAAATTATTTGATTCTGTTTGAATTTGCGGCAGTTATCGTTTGCCATAGAAAAAAATCTACAGACAGACAGACAGACAGACACACACACAGACAGACACACAGACAGACAGACAGACAGACACACAGACACTTTTCGGAAAACAACTTTTTTTCATGTTTTGAGTGTAGTAGAATCAGAATCTGCAATAATCTCGAACACGATTTTTTTTGCCATCACCATACTTCCATTCCTTAAGGAATATGGAAGTAAAATATCGGTATGGAGAACCATACATGACTTCCATATTCTAAGATTTATATTTAAAATCATTTTCAGCCAAACAGCCAGGCTGTGTCTTACCTGCCTTTTTATTGCTGTATTAAATGAAAAATATTATATTACATTAAAATGAAAAAATTATAATTTTATTGCCTGGCAACAAAATTATTTTATTTTTAACAATTACCATTGTTTCAAAAAGTTTAAATAAATTTTCAAGTACTTTACTCTTGTTAAAACGTAAAAGGTTGCAGGTAAACTACCCCTTCCCCTTAACCGATCTTCACCAAAATCGAAAGTCATTGAGACCTCTACAATTCAAGGACGTATGCAAAACATTATTTGATTCTGTTTGAATTTGCGGCTGTTATCGTTTGCCATAGAAAATACGCTTGATAAAAAAACGTTGCTGGTAAAATACCCCTTCCCCTTAACCGATCTTCACCAAAAACAATAGGTCTTGAGAACTCTGCAAATCAGGGCTGTATGCAAAACATTATTTGATTCTGTTTGAATTTGCGGCTGTTATCGTTTGCCATAGGAAATACCCTTGTTAAAACATAAAACGTTACAGGTAAACTACCCCTTTCCCTTAACCGATCTTCACGAAAAACAATAGGTCTTGAGAACTCTAAAATTCAGGGCTGCATGCGAAACATTATTTGATTCTGTTTGAATTTGCGGCTGTTATCGTTTGCCAAAAACAAAATTTCCCTTGATAAAAAAAACCGTTGCTGGTAAACTACCCCTTTCCCTCAACCGATCTTCACCAAAAACAATAGGTCGCGAGTACTCTGCAAATCAGGGCTGTATGCAAAAAATTATTTGATTCTGTTTGAATTTGCGGCAGTTATCGTTTGCCATAGAAAAAAAATCTACAGATAGACAGACAGACACACACACACTTTTCGGAAAAAGACTTTTTTTCATGTTTTGAGTGTAGTAGAATCAGAATCTGCAATAATCTCGAACACGATTTTTTTTGCCATCACCATACTTCCATTCCTTAAGGAAAAGTAATATGGAAGTAAAAAAATTTCCCTTTATAAAAAAAAACGTTGCCGGTAAACTACCCCTTCCCCTCAACCGATCTTCACCAAAAACAATAGGTCGCGAGTACTCTACAAATCAGGGCTGTATGCAAAAAATTATTTGATTCTGTTTGAATTTGCGGCAGTTATCGTTTGCCATAGAAAATACGCTTGATAAAAAACGTTGCAGGTAAACTACCCCTTCCCCTCAACCGATCTTCACCAAAAACAATAGGTCTTGAGTACTCAACAAATCAGGGCTGTATGCAAAAAATTATTTGATTCTGTTTGAATTTGCGGCTGTTATCGTTTGCCATAGAAAATACCCTTGTTAAAAAAACGTTGCAGGTAAACTACCCCTTTCCCTCAACCGAACTTCACCAAAAACAATAGGTCTTGAGAACTCTACAATTTAGGGCTGTATGCAAATAATCTTTTGATTCTGTTTGAATTTGCGGCTGTTATCGTTTGCCATAGGAAATACCCTTGTTAAAACATAAAACGTTACAGGTAAACTACCCCTTTCCCTTAACCGATCTTCACCAAAATCAACAGATCTTGAGAACTCTACAATTCAGGGCTGTATGCGAAACATTATTTGATTCTGTTTGAATTTGCGGCTGTTATCGTTTGCCAAACAAACAAAATTACCCTTGCTAAAAAAAAAACCGTTGCAGGTAAACTACCCCTTTCCCTCAACCGATCTTCACCAAAAACAATAGGTCGCGAGTACTCTGCAAATCAGGGCTGCATGCAAAAAATTATTTGATTCTGTTTGAATTTGCGGCAGTTATCGTTTGCCATAGAAAAAAATCTACAGACACACAGACACACAGACAGACACACACACACAGACAGACACACACACAGACACTTTTCGGAAAACGACTTTTTTTCATGTTTTGAGTGTAGTAGAATCAGAATCTGCAATAATCTCGAACACGATTTTTTTTGCCATCACCATACTTCCATTCCTTAAGGAATATGGAAGTAAAATAGGAGTGGGAGTAAAGTACGAGGTGAGAACAACGCTCATAAGAAATATCATTGCCATTAGATCCAATGCTTTTACTTCCATATTCCTTAAGGAATGGAAGTATGGTGATGGCAAAAAAAATCATGTTCGAGATTATTGCAGATTCTGATTGTACTACACTCAAAACATGAAAAAAAGTCGTTTTCCGAAAAGTGTCTGTGTGTCTGTCTGTCTGTCTGTCTGTGTGTCTGTCTGTCTTAGATTTTTTTTCTATGGCAAACGATAACTGCCGCAAATTCAAACAGAATCAAATAATTTTTTGCATGCAGCCCTGATTTGCAGAGTACTCGCGACCTATTGTTTTTGGTGAAGATCGGTTGAGGGAAAGGGGTAGTTTACCGGCAACGGTTTTTTTTTTAGCAAGGGTAATTTTGTTTGTTTGGCAAACGATAACAGCCGCAAATTCAAACAGAATCAAATAATATTTCGCATACAGCCCTGAATTGTAGAGTTCTCAAGATCTGTTGATTTTAGTGAAGATCGGTTAAGGGAAAGGGGTAGTTTACCTGTAACGTTTTATGTTTTAACAAGGGTATTTCCTATGGCAAACGATAACAGCCGCAAATTCAAACAGAATCAAAAGATTATTTGCATACAGCCCTAAATTGTAGAGTTCTCAAGACCTATTGTTTTTGGTGAAGATCGGTTGAGGGAAAGGGGTAGTTTACCTGCAACGTTTTTTTAACAAGGGTATTTTCTATGGCAAACGATAACAGCCGCAAATTCAAACAGAATCAAATAATGTTTTGCATACAGCCCTGATTTGTAGAGTACTCAAGACCTATTGTTTTTGGTGAAGATCGGTTAAGGGGAAGGGGTAGTTTACCAGCAACGTTTTTTTATCAAGCGTATTTTCTATGGCAAACGATAACAGCCGCAAATTCAAACAGAATCAAATAATTTTTTGCATACGTCCCTGAATTGTAGAGGTCTCAATGACTTTCGATTTTGGTGAACATCGGTTAAGGGGAAGGGGTAGTTTACCTGCAAGCTTTTACGTTTTAACAAGAGTAAAGTACTTGAAAATTTATTTAAACTTTTTGAAACAATGGTAATTGTTAAAAATAAAATAATTTTGTTGCCAGGCAATAAAATTATAATTTTTTCATTTTAATGTTATATAATATTTTTCATTTAATACAGCAATAAAAAGGCAGGTAAGACACAGCCTGGCTGTTTGGATGAAAATGATTTTAAATATAAATCTTAGAATATGGAAGTCATGTATGGTTCTCCATACCGATATTTTTCTAAGGTTTGAACTCGTATAGAAATTCGAAAACAGACTCTTCGTGTCAACAGACCTTGAAGTGTTCCTGCACAGCTACCACAATATTCCATCACATATATATTGTGGTATAACCATGTATAAAACATTATTACATATATCACTAGACATCCGTTGCTAAAAAATTATGTTTAAATATAATCTCACAAATTTTTTCGAAAATAAAATTGTGGATTTAGTGAAACTAAAAATTTCAAAATTTGGCGTGATCCGAAGAACGTTTACAGTGGTGTGATATATTCTTACTATTGTTTCTGGATGTTCTTATTGTCTTCGATAACAATCAGATTATGCTGTAAGCTGTAATCGTTTTTTGCATCGCTGTGAGAACAAACTACAACAGATCAATATTCGCAGCTGGTGACAAAACGAAGCACCGACGTGAAATGATGCACAGCCACGGCTACTGCACAACAATGTCGTTGCGGTGATTAGGTGTCGATCCGTGATGTTAACCATAAATCAGTGGTCGCCGTGTACCGCTCTAATCACGTGTTCTACGCAGAGATAGGCAAGACTAATGAACTTCAACACGAGAATCAATTACGAGATATTTCAGCGGACACCAGTCTGAATTACAATTGTGTCTCGGTTGTGTACACAATAGTGTTAACAACTGGTCTTTTGTGTCGTTTTCCTTCTGTCTTTTCTGGTACTGTAGCAGACAACATTTTGAATGAATTCCTTATGCCGACATTCAATCTGCCAATATTTTAAAATTAAAATTAGGAAGATTTTGCGATTCACCAAACACAACTCTACATAAGCAAACAAAAAGCCGGGAATCGTGTAAGACACAAATAAAAATGTAAGATATAACTAATTACTTAATAAATATCGCAAAAAACTGCTTACATACAAGTACCGTTGCCCTCAATATAAAATTAATTATCCACTTTCTTCGTGCCTAAGTTCCTTCTAGTACGGATATAAATCTTCTTAAATCTCATAAGAACCAATTAAAAAATGAAATAACTTTTGCCCTTTAGAATCACTAAAACTATTTTTATACTTTAAAGACTGACTGGAGTTTGACGAAATAGGAAGAAATCGGAAATCATAAATCAAAAATTCGTATAACGTAGTAAATTTCCAAAGTTTGCAGGAAGAATCAAAAGAGTTGGCAGGCATGCCAGTGGCAGTGCATTAAACGAAATCTTTTTATATTTTACTTTTAATGTCAACGATATGTTTCCTGATAAACCTCTTATCCTGGTTTACCCAGAATACCTTTCATAAAGCCAGTCTGTCTTTTGAGTGACCCCCACTTTGATATGATTCTCCTACTTTCGTATTCAGATTTTATAGACTTGTCAGAAATTTCATCATCATCAACACCACTCCAAGGATTAGGCCCTAGACCTGTTCCGGAACACACCTCCTCCTCGGTCTGCCGACATCTCTCTTTCCAGTAGGATAATCTCCCCAAGGCAGCCACGCGTAGACGGATATCAGGCATGCGGTTCAAGTGTTCACACCATCTCCTTCTGTGGTCTTCAGTCTTCTGGTGCAACGATTCGCGTCTAACATCCTCGTTCCTTTTCCGATCCAGGAGAGAACAACCTTGCGTTCCTCTTACAAATTACATTTCAGCTGCCAGATTCCTCTGAACGCGCCTTTTACCAAGAGTACATGTCTCACTAGCATACACGAATGTGGGGACAGCCACAGTTTTGTAAAATTACATTCGGGTAACCTTCCGTGTTTTATTTTTCAGGTACGTACAAATCGTTCCACGTCAGAAGTCATACAGACATTTTAAAGAAAAATTTTCAAACGTTTTTCAGAAATCTTATCCAATTCCTGTTTTTTATTCACTTTGTAACTAATAGTCATTATTAGAGTACATTATCTATGCTATAATTCCAATATTAGTTCGGCTGGAAGGAAACATGTTAGGGGAAGTGAAAGACAAAAGGAAGTTCTTGGAAGAAATTATATCTAAGAAAATTAAATTTCTTATGATACAGTGACTTAAAATCACAAACATTCTGGAAGGCAGGATCTTAAAATAAAGCAAAGAGGAAGAACTGCAACGCTGTCAAAATAAGAATAGGGTATGATAGTTACCTAATAATATGAACCAAAAAAGCAGCACAAACCAATGTCGAGTTTAATTAATCACCCTACTATGTCTCAAACTTAATCCAATAATTCCTCTTCACGAATAATCCAGCGCGCACTTAATACACTACTTTACGACTGAACTCATTAATTCTCAATTATTAACAATTAATCACTTAATATCACATAGAAGTAAATTATATACGATCCTTACAATTGTAGATGACAACAAACGCTCTGTAAGCAATCGAGGAGTAAGGCTGTCCATTATCACCTGCTCTCTTCAACCGGTAGGCCTATATGACGACCTATGGGATTAATATGTTATTAATACGAGAGAAGGGTGAAAAGTTCCATTCCTGACACAGAGGTAGCGCCACTATTCTCATTATTTTGATCGTGTTTTACGATTTCATCCTCTGCAGGCTTCGATTCGATGCTTTCAAGTCAATGAGTTGTTTGTTATTAGTTTCACAGTCCATCGCTGTAAGCACTTCGAGCATCATTTTAACAATGGACAGATTAGAAAATCGTTCTGTGGTTATTTTGTTTTTCTGTTTTGAAAGGCGTAACTGCAACCGACATAAAAAAGGAACGGAATTCAAAGTTGCGGGACTCTTCTCCATCGAATATAACGGTTAAACGCTGGGTTGCTGAATTTAAAATGGGTTGGATAAGCACAACTGACGACCCACGTGTTGGACATCCCATTGAAGTGACTACGGCAGAAAAAAACCACAAAACCGTTTCTGGCAGACCTTAGAATGAAAGTGAGTGAGATAGTAGAGACTGTTGGTACATCAACGGAATGTGTAATCCAACGATACAGCCATATGCTGTATTAAGTGTTGATTTAAATAAATATAAAATTTGTAAATTATTATAAGTTTGGGGTAAATGGACAGGTCTGGGATTGTAAAAAATGTTTCATTGTTATACTAGGGGAGAAATTAACCTGTTCCAACAGGCAAAGAACACATGCTCGATTGTATGTGTGTTACGCGTGTATCTTGTGTGTGTTAGTGATGCATGTACAGACAGGAATCTCAGCTACCCTCCCCAAGTAATTACTAAAATAATTATTTTAATTCACTGTGTGAAAACTAATTAGTGTATAAACAAATAAAAGGCACCAAAGTGTGTGTAAATTTTATAGCTATCCACAGTAAGAAAATAACGTTAATAGGACACACTACGCGAAGTCAGTGCGAAATAAATGTGCCAAAAATAAGCAAATTACACTAAGACGCTCAAATTAATATAGTGAGTGCTTAATCAAATTAGCTATGATTTGTGCTATCTCAATTCCGTACAAAACATTGCCACTTGCAAAAAATTGCAAATATATGAAAAGGTTCGGGAGTGGGGGCTAGCATGTGATCTGCAGGTCTCGACAGGACAATTTCGGAACCAACAGGTGCGGAATCTCGAGAGGGTATAAATTAAGGGTTCGACTGGAAACCCTTCTCTTCTTTTCAAAACACAGTTGCAGTCGAACACGCTGTCCGTCGGCAGAACAGTTTATTATATTTTGTTATAAGTCTCATCTATGAACGAATAAAGACGTTCAGTAATTATGTTTACAATATTACGGGAAACGTAGAGTACCGGGACCGTTTAAGTCAGGAAGAGTATCAACAGAGAAGCTACAAGAGCGCAACACGAGATGCTAGACGTTAGGAGATGCTTTTGAAACGCCTAACAGCCGTACGAGATCCACCTCGCAGCAGATAGTAATTCTCTGGGACGGACCACACACTACTGGAGAACGACGCTGGACTCTGGACATATCCAGGACCACGCCAAGCCAGGAGTAACGGAAACCCAACTCTGGGCAACGCTGGACCCCGTCAATAAGTCGTAAAGTCATCAAAACTCGAGGTGACATGCATAATGCATTTTTAAATGATTCTTTTAAAGAGCTCATAAAGACTATATAAAGAGACAATGAATTAAAACAAAAAAGGTTTATAATTAGAAATAATGTAATAGAGTCTTAGGTAAATGTTTTAGTCGTAAGAATGAGCGATCGCATATAGAGAAATATAACAAGACGCTGGTCAGTTTACCCTGGCGCAAATTTGAGCGTAAATAATTCTTCACCCTCTTCAAACCTGAAAAAGATCTTTCGCCACTGCAATTAGTGACGGGCATAGTAAGGAAAATGCGCAAAGCTATCTCAATATTAGGAAACATTGATTGTAAGTTAAGCGTTTTGTGTTAAGTTAAGCGATTCTAAGTTAGGCGGCACAGTTCTATGAGCGCCGGCCGCCGATGACTCCATAACCGGAGAAAACAGTTTGGAAAGCACTTCTATTACGTATTTATGTACAGTCTACCATAATTTCACGCAAACAGGCGCCTGTGTTCAAAATGAACTCAAATTTTTATCCTTGTAATTTATTAGCAATTTTACATTTAGCTGTAAAATTTTATCATTTTTTAGCTAAAATTTTGCGCCCCCTCCCCCCAAAGTTCCGCGCCCTAGGGTACAGCCTAGTCAGCCTAATGGTTAATCCGCCCCTGCGTCTGCCGTAACTGTGCAACTGCATATGGATGGAGCTATAACAACTGGCTGTTGCTTGAAATAAAGACGTGCTAGCGATATATATCACGCTGGTTGATTACACTGTAGCGTACGTGTTATCTAGGTGAAGTGCCTTGGGCGCATTTATATTAATGCATTGTCTGCGACTAATCGTGTAGGTACTGGAAACTAACATCCTCCCGTCATCACGGAGTCTGGACTCTGTGTGTGTGTGTGTGTGTGTGTGTGTGTGCGCGCGCGCGCGCGTGCGCGTGAGAAAGAGAGAGAGAGAGAGAGAGAGAGAGAGAGACACACACACACACACTTGATTTTCACAATTTCAGGTAAGCTACGCACAGGTTTTGAAAATTCGGTGAGATGATGATGGCCGAAGTTCCTTTTTTCATTTACTTACACAACATATATGTATAATGTGTCTTTTTATTCAAGAAATTATCTTTTTTTGTTACAAGGGGCGTCCTTGTGGTGTGTATTATGCGTTGTTGATAAAAACCTAATGTATGTAGGTATTACATTGTGAATATTCTGCTGGTAAAACGCTGGGGGGTGGGGGGATTTATTCAACAAACGTTCAGACTGCATCTGCGTAATCGCGTTTCTGTAAAAACCGTAAGCTCAAGAGGAGTTCAGTTGGAATCCTTCATCAGCCGCCAGTGATGACCTCCAAAAATTACTGATTCAAACTAGCTTTCTTTTCAGCACTAAGTATTTTGTATAAGTAGCTTACTTTGTATAATGTCTACCATTTTTCATAAGAAACATTCAGGTACGTCTTAATATATCCTCAATAAAAGAGTCATTTTTATGAAATAAACCTGAATTCTAAAGCTCCAGTCTTACTACTCATTCAGAGCCACACCTATAGGCCTATGAGTTTTCAATAAATAGAGTATAACATAATAACCAATATATAATAAGCTAATAATATGATCATAACGATATAATATTATGAATTATCACACTGAATAATTAAATATTCAAAAACCTATTTTATGGATTGCTTGATTTTTTTAAATGGAATACTAAATTTCTTCAATTTGTATCCAATAAATTGCAGGAAGGAATTCAAAGAGCCATTTTTAGAGGAGGACAACTATAGGGAAAAGAAAACATTTCTTTTTGACAAATTCAACCTTTAAAAGGGAACATTTTTAGACGTAGAATAGAGCATTTTCTATCATTCGCAGGGAGACGAAGAGGGTCCCAGTTCAACGGGATCTGCCTCTCATTATACTTACACAGAATAAATCAGAACACAAATAATCGAATTAGAAATAATAAAGACACACATGACTAAACGAACAAAACCCAAATAGGTACGTAGTATCTGCTGCACGTCATACCTGCAGAAAACGAACATACCTACTACTGAGCGTTTTGCCGGTTTATATAGCGACAACACATTGGATGGACGAATGTGTCCCCATCCGCAGTTTGCACAGTGACAACTACTAGGAGGTCAATGACTGCACGCAGTAAAACATTGCCAATGTCTGAGCCGGCAACACAAGACGGTGCAAGTGCCCAGCAGTTCGAAAGCAATGCTACGCTTTTCTTTAAGTTTCCCTACTAATATTGTTCGTATTTCAAATTACTCAATAACTGAAGTATTTATTCTGTGATATAATTAATATTATTTTCTCTTATTTCCAGTACTGTTTCCGCCGGCATCAGCGGTTACATGGACGCCACGCTATAAATTTATGCATAATATGTAAAAAGTATTCAACTCAATAATATTTTACCATTATAAACAAAAGTTATTTTATTTTGTTTCAACGATCCTGCTACTCTATTTAAAACCGATTCCGGCAAACCGGTATTGCGACAAAGCTCTCCGAACAAAGAATTGGAAACGTTTGAAATTGTGTTCAGCACGAGGAAATACAGTAATAGTGGTAAACTTCTATTTTCGTCAAAAACAAACGGCTTCGCCTATCAGAATATCCAGCTTAGATGGCGCCAGCGTAGGTGGAGCTTACTGGTATTGCCGTATGGAAATCAGAAGATCGGTAGCTTTGTAGTAGTTGGACATGTTATAAATATCGGAAAAGACATACGCGTATATTTATCTGAACCTGTTGCTTGAACGTTACCTAGAGTTCAGACATGTGCCTTTTACCCTGTCAGACCACTGCTAACAATAAATAACTTGGTCTGGCTATTCTTGGTTGAAATAATAAAGAATTGCTTCGAACATTTTACGCCATTGTTAATATTTCAAGATAAAGTGTATTATATGTTGTGGACGACGTTTTTATATAAAACTGTTAATCGAAAAGTTATATATGTTATATATGGTACAGCCTACTGTAATTTTTGTCTGTACAGTGCAGGTCTGGCTATTCTTGAATAGAAGTTTAATGAAGAAAGTTGTGTTAGTGGTTGAAATCACAATCAGAATGATCACTGTTGCACACCAGTATATAAAATTATCCCGATTAGCACTTTCAAGCTTCACAGCTCATCGTCAGATCGGAATTAAACCAAAAAACTGAAAAAAACCCTTCACTCACATCTCACTCCACCCTACTCACACACAACAAGCTATAATATAATTATTTTTATATAATTGAATGTCCCTTCCCCACCCTCAGCCTTGTCCCACCATCTGGACAGTTACATATTTTTCTAGCAAATTCCTTGTGTTTCAGTGTTGTGTGTGTGTGTGTGGATTCCTTTTAAACCTAGTCTTTCTCATCCACACATGTGTGCCAGTCACACACCCTTATTTTAAAAACACCTAATTAGTCCTAAACAATTTAATTCTTAATCTTATCTATCTGTCCTCTATCATTTACTTCTTAATTATGTTATAAAATATTTCTTCATTATCAAATTTAATTTTAGTATTAATTAAATTGTGTAACCCTTTTTCTCTTTCTTTCAATATTTCTAACTCCTCCCTAAGCTTCCTTTCAACTGTGTTATTTACTATTTTTACAATTTCGTAGTCTTCCAAAGGATTAACAAACTTATGGTTGTCTTCTATGAAATGTCTTGCATATAACGAATTCGTTGTTCTATTACCTTCACGTTTGTGGTGAGACAACCTGCATACGAATTTTCGTCCTGTCTCACCTAGGTACACTTTGTTGCAGTCTCTACATTTTAATTTATAAATTCCGCTTTTCTGTAATACTGGGATTTTTTCTATATTTTTATTCCTTATCTTATCAAATACCGTTTCACATTTTTTAATAACTATATCTACTCCGTATTTATTAAAACATTTTATAATTTTTCTAGTATGTGAACCTATGTATGTCGATGACCCTGTATAATTCTTTTGTTCTGATTCTATTTTAGCTTTTTGTATGTTAACCCTTTTCATAACTTTATCCACTATGTTGGTGTTATAATTATTATTCCTTAAAATTCCCTTCATCGTTTTTAACTTCCTATCTTTTGATTCGGTCTTTTTTAAACACTTCTGAGCTCTATAACAAAATGAATTGATTGCCGCCATTTTATATCTATAAGGGTGGTAAGACTCTCTTGGTATAATTATATCAGAATACGATTCTTTCCTAAATATCCCAAACTGTAGTTTCTCATTATCTTTAATTTCTATGTTTAAATCTAAGTAATTTATTTTGTTACCTCCTATCTCTTCTTTAAATTGTAAGTTTTTATCCTTATTATTTACCTCATTTATAAACTCATGCACTTCTTCTATGCTTCCTTCCCAAATTACTAATACATCGTCCACGTATCTAGTCCATAATTTTATATTGTCTTTATACTTAGTGGAACTTATTAATTGCTTTTCAAAATCATTCATGTATATTTCTGCAAGAATAGGGGATAACGAAGATCCCATAGGTAAACCTTTTTTCTGTATATAAAACTTGTTATTAAACCTAAAATAGTTCTGATTTACACATTCTTTAATTACTTTAATCAACTGCTTTTTATACCTGTATTCTCCCATATTATTATCGTTTATTAACATAATAACTTTATTTACTGTGATATTGGTAAACATGTCCTTAACATCCAGTGATATCAATTTTGTATTTACATTAATTCTAATATTTTCTAATTTTTCTATCAATTTTACATTATTCTCTATGCTGTATTTTGTCCCAAATTCATATTTCTCTTTCAGTACTCTGCTAACTTCCTTTGATAATTTATAAATAGGTGCATTAATAAAAGAAACAATGGGTCTAATTGGTTTTCCTTCTTTATGTATCTTAACCTGACTTTTAAAAGTTGGTGCTGTTGGATTACTTTCTAATAAATACTTTTTCTTATTTTCTTCTATAAATGTTATCTGTTTCATCATTTGTTTTATCCTTGACTGATACTTACTTGTATAATCATACTTTATTTCCTCATATGGTCCTTCACTTATAAATTCTTCCGTTTTCTTTATGTATTCGTCTTTTCTCAGTAGTACCATTGTATTTCCTTTGTCCGCCTTCGTAACTATAAAATCACTCTTTTTTATTTTATTCTTTAGTTTAGTTACAGTTGATTTGATTTTTTGTTCATTTTTTGAATTATACAAATTTTTCTTAAATATTTTATCTACTACATTCCCTACTTCCCACCTCATTCTTTTTTTATCATTTTCATTTCCTAGTTTTTGTATTATGCTTTCGCATTCAATAATCGTTTTTTCTTGACTTAATTCTGGTGGCGGCGCGTATTTTAAGCCTTTTGCTAACATTTCTTTTTCTTCTGTATTGAAAATTACCTCTGTAAGGTTTATTACTCTTTTTTCATAGGTATTCTTAGATAGGTGTTCCTTTTTTACTTCGTTTTTCCTTATTAATTTATTTAACTTATCTACCATTTTTTTCTTTTTCTTTTCCAATTTCTTTTCTACGTACCTCAAACCAAAATTATACAATATATTTTACTACATGGACTAATATTAGCCTGTGCTGACTGCTAATAATATAATAAACTGTTATAATAGTATGTAAAATAATACATTATTTTTAATACTCCATATAATAATTTAGTTGTGTCTATACGTGTTGTGTGCGCTAACCTATTTGTGAAAGCTGCAGCTGGCATTGAATGACGGTCGTACGTGTGAAACCGTAGCAAATAGAAGTCCAGGGGACAATGACAATGGATGTTGTCAGTAGCTCTGATTGATTCGCGCTATTCACTGGACTTCAAACGTGGCGCGTCCACTGCTATTATCGAACGGAAAAATTATGGTACTTACCAAGATTACTTCCCACGCTATACTGCGTTGTTCCACCTTATTGACTCTACAAATGTATGTCTATTAATTATTACATCAAAATATCCAACACGCTTATAAAATTTGTATATATTCTGAAGATGACAGTTGATACTTTTGAAACAGTGTAAATATCAAACAGGGGTTAGTGGTAAAACTACCCAAGTCCACTCATGTGAATTTACGCAAAAGTGAAAGTAAAGGTTTTCGAGTGCTATGATAAGTCATAAAGCTAATTTTAAAAGTTAATTTTTATTATTAACAGTCTGTTTTTTATTGAATACACAGCTGTTAAAAGGTAAAAAGAAAAAGAGAACGCATAAAGAATGTCTTTTTTGAAACATAAATAAAACTTTGACTTTGGTAGTTTTACTACTAACCCCTCAATATATTCTTGTAAAAAATAAGTATTATTTATTATTAACTGAGAACTGGACTTTAACGAAAGTCACACCAGTCGTACCCAAGCGGCTGAAATAAGATTTCTCAGGCACGTGGCTCTGTATACTCTACATGATATAGAAGAAACACAGATATACAGCAGGAACTGAATATTATGAGTGTAGTCCTACTCGGCAGGATTGCCCAGTATCGGCTGAATTGGTGGGAACATCTTAGCCGAATGAATGACTACCGCATCCCCAAACAACTATGGAACTATAAGCCGGAGGGACGGAGAAGTGTGGGACGTCCGAGGAAGATGTGGAGTGACCAGCTCTAGATTCTTTGACTGTTTGAGACCGGAACAAACCATCCTTGGTTTAATCTTTGCAGATGATGATGATTTATTATTAACAGTAGGGTATAATAATTACATAAGGCTAATTGTGAGAAAATATAAATTTATATAATTGTATGCATTTTGAAACCGAGTAGGTACTACGGCAACACATAGGCCTACAGTGAAATGAACGGTAGTCTTATACATAACTAGTCTTGTCCATGTAACGCACAGCATTCTGTTTACGAAGGAGTGACGATTGGCTACGAATCTAGAGATCTAGAGAGTCCGGGTTCAGTTCTCAGCAGTGCCATAGTACTAAAGTGCTTGATTAGTTTCTGGATCGTGTCAGCCTATAAAAATCGCAGCTGGGACAATAATAATCGGGTGAAAAATGATGGTGCCCACTACCTTCCTAGTGTGGCTAACGGCTCACAGTGGCAGCTAATCTTGCCTGCTTTTCCTCAGCTACATAAAGGTAATATGAAAAGTAAATACTATTATTATTTTAAAGTCTATATTCTCGGAAAAATGTAAAACGGAGGAGAGAGAGAGAGAGAGAGAGAGAGAGAGCGCGAGAGAAGAAATATAAAAAAAACGGTTATAGAACGAAAAAGGCTACCGTGTGGGCGTGGAATGTATAAGGCCATTATTGAACGTTTGTAAAAATATGGAACAACAGCTGCTACTATTGTTAACGAAAAAATCGCTTTAAAGAACTGTGTCTATTGTAGGGCCTATATATAAAATGTTTCAATACAGATAGTAAGTACACAGGAAACTGTTGGTTAAAAGCATCCCTCAACAAAATAATTGTTCATGCTGACACATATATCACCCTTTGTCAACAGTAAACAAGGGCCCGGTAGTCAACACCCTCTTTTTTTAAAACGAAATTCACTGAAAAACACCCAACAGTAGTTCTTGTAAGTAAGGCACTGTGACAGTATGTCTGTAGCAAATATTTACGAAGAAATGTTCCGTATTGCACGTCACTTAGAAAATATATTATGTTAGTGAAGAAAACAGTCTTTGTTATAAAAAAGAATCCTGTAAACAGCGCTGCTACGGACATCTTATAACTACGGTTACCCCTCGAAAACGCGTAGAGCTACGGTAAGTAATTTTTTTATTGGCAGGTGGTAAAATATGCTACAGTTTTAACAAAGGTGGGACTAAATGAAGAGTTATGAAGGGTTATTCACGGAAATTCAGATCATTCATAGGCTTAAACGTGGATACTGACATTTCTGCAAGCAAGAAAGAGTTTGGACCAATCAGAGACTGTGTTTTACACGGAACAGGATAGCAAAAGTCGATGTTTAATAGAAGTAGGAAGTAGGAAGTCGAGATACGAAAATAGTAACAGACATTAGTAAACTGTGGAACGTGGGAGAAATTAGGAAAAATGTTACATACCGGTATAGGATAGAGAAAGCAGCAGGGACAGGAATAGACCCATTGGTGGATGGAAAAGAGAGTTAGGAGTGTTTAATCGAAGAGAGTAAAGAAATTAGTTCCTTATACAGTCACACATACAGTCAAGTGTTATACTCAGAAAGTCACACTTATACATTCACAGTTTTTACATTTAACAAGCATTTTTTATTCGACGTTTTGCCCAAAAAGGGTCACACAGTGTATTACAGGTTTAGTTACTTCTAGTCTCCATTATTTACGAAATTATTTAATCACTGATACCGTGAGTGTATAGTAAAAAGTATAGTGAATTTACAGTGATTGAAATCATCGCCAAAGTGCACCATTCACAAGAATAAGCACCACCAAGGAGAAGGGAACACTTACGTCATCTAATTAAGGTTATTATAAACAGTGGCGAATCTATAATTTGGCCTGGGGGGGGGGTCCGGATCGAGTCGGCTTCATACAAAAAGAAAAAAAAGAAGTTAAGACTAATCAAAATTACTATCTTTAACGTGACTGAAAAAAGTGTGGTAACATCCTGAAATCTATCCCATTAAAGTAAACGGTAATAATACAATAAAAATACGCGTTATTGAAACATTGTTGAGAAGATACTGACTGAACTGATTTTCATATATTTCATATTTCAAACGTATACGCAAATGGTGTGTAATAAATCTGTTTGTACATTTAAAGAAGATTTACTAGCTGAAAAACACGGGTGAAAAAATAATAAAAGAGCTTAAAAAATTAAGAGATTATCAAAATTCGTCAACTTTTTTCGACCATCGGGGGGGGGGTCCCATTCGTCCCCTCCCCCCCCGAAAATACGCCTCTGACTAAAAATTATTTATTGTTAATCACTTAATTGCTTGAATGTCCCTGTCTTATTTGAAATATTCCACGATTGAGAATTTTAGCACACTACTTATAAGGTGTCAATCAGTAACAAATTACATTAATAAGAGGGAGTAAATTAAACCAGTATAATTATTTAGCAAAGTTATCATAAACATATTATGTACCAATTTTTGATTGACACCGACACACAACAAAAAATGTGCTATATGGTGAGGAAAGAATACTACACAACTGCCGAACTCAGCACGCTTCAGAGAACACACTTTCGCAAAAGTGGCAATAGTCGTCATCTGGTAATTCCTTTTGTGACGTAGCGTCTGTAGAAAATTCTATAGCTGGTACATCTGTGTTGACGTAATCGTGTTATATACAAACACAAAGGCTGCAATCTTACCGTGATTACAATGCGTTGCACACTATCCATGTAGTACATACTAAACTTAATGAAACCGGTTACAGAAGTGTTGACTGTCAACAAACTTATATCCATCCTCCAGCAAGGACAAGAACTAACCTTTCCTCTTAATCTATAGCAACAGCACTGTCTTCTTCTTCTTCTTCTTCTTCTTCTTCTTCTTCTTCTTCTTCACCGTTTCGTCCCGCTCTTCCGGGAGTCACGATTTGACTCCCAAGTCAAACTTCATTTGTTAATCTCCTATGATTCACATCTTTACGACTATCTTTCTCTTTAGTACCTTAAGTACTAGCTTATCTCCTTTTCAGCTACTATTATAGTATTACCTCCTTATCTCCTATTATACCTTCTCATAACCATTCCACTGAACTTTCTTTGAATTCGTGACTTCACAACATTCTCTAATTTTGTGCTCTTTGATTCTACCCGCCAATATTACCACTATTCCTTATACTATTACCGACACTAATCTTAACAATGTCACCTCAATCACAACAAGACGCCTCCACTGCTGTCCAAGCGCGCGCTTCATACAGGTCTCACTACGGTCTTGTATAACTTCACTTACGCCGTCAGATGCGCGTTCGAGACGTCCCTTTGGTTTACAAGTTCCGAGCTACCGGAAGAAGCTCCTGACTCGTGGTCCGGCCCAGAACGGAATATTTTATTTAAATTTAGGGGCGTTACAACGGCATGCTCGTACTAGGCCGTTCTAGTACAGTATTTGCCGAGGCCGTTTCCAAGAATCACCTGGTCGTGGGCGGTACTTGCCAAGGACGGCTATGAGAGGCAAGACGCCGCACGGTGTCATCTAAGAAGCGGACACCGAGTCCACTTCTCAAAAGACGAGAAAGAAACCGATAGGGGACTTTGGCCGCTGGCCGAAGTTCCCTATCGAGAACGCTTTGCAGCTTTCTTTTATGAACAGCGCCAAGGTAACCCCAGACGGGAATGGCATAGGTGACGATCGGCAACAGATACGCCTTGACGATCAATTTACCTAGCTTGCGGGTTGGCAAGTACTGGAAACAGAGAACCCAGACGAGCTGACGCTCGAGTTCTTACTGTCCGGGCATGGGCACGTCAGGTGAGCCGATGATCAAGGTGGACACCAAGGTAATTCGCTCCCTTCGACCAAGGCAAATACGTCCTACCGAGTCGCACTCGTCCTCACAGTTCTTCCCGGCGTTTAGAGAATATCACCGCGGAGATCTTGGTTTCGTTGACGGCAACTTTCCAGTTATCCGTCCAGGTCGTGTACGCATTGAGTGCGTGCTGGAGTCGTATGATAGCTCTGTCAGCGTTCCGATCGGCAGTGTAAACCGTCGTGTCGTCGGCAAACAGGGCGATCTGGACTCCAGCCTCTCTGGGTACGTCGTTGACGTAAACAGAAAACAGGAGAAGCCCTAAGACGCTAACTTGCAGCCGGTACCCCGGCTGTAATACGTCTCTCGGAAGAGACGTGGTCATTTATTCTCACGCAGAAGGTCCTCTCCGTCAGAAAGCTAGCAATCAAGCGAATGTAGCAGTCTGGGACTGGATTTCCCGGAGCTTCAATACGAGCCCGTCATGCCAGACACTGTCAAAAGCCTTTTCCACTAGGCGACAGTCCGCTCTTTCCGACAACCAGCGTCCGTGATGTATTCCACCAGTCTCATCAGCTGATGAGTAGTGAATGCCCCTCACGGAACCCGAACTGTTCGGGGATATAACTTCATTTGATTCAACAGGTCTCTTAAAGTACAGAACACGCGACAACGAATTGATCGAATCACACTGGTCTTTGTAATCACACTATCTCAGATGGTCAAATGGGGACTCCTCGAATGGAAGACAACTTGGACATCCACTATTGCAGTCTAACTCCTGTATTTTTCTTGTCTTTTATATCAGATTCAGACACGTAGATTACTTCACACCCGAGATATTTAAAACAGCTCATTTGTATTAAAGTACTTTTGTTTATAACTAACTTAGTCGTCACTGGATATTTGCTCTTACAAGCCTAGTTTCAGTCACATTTATCTTTAATTATTATTTAATTAACACGGACTTTAGTAACATCACTACACGTACACAAAAGGTTTCTGTTTTTCAAAGCGCAGGGAATTGTGTCTTTAGTCTAGAACCTGATCTACATAACTATCCCAGTCAAACTATATTCATATAAACATGTATATTCATTGAAATTGCTCCTGTACTAAAATACACATCTATCATGTAGGTAACTTTCCGTGTATACTCGTACTGCAGTGAAAATACAAAATGCGAACTTGGGAACACATCTCTACGACTCATAAACCATCTCGCTCTACCATTTGATGTGACACAAACAGGAATATAACGTTACGACTAATAATTTCCGTTACATGTAATACATACACATACGAATGATTCAAGGAATCCTAAAAGGGTTGGAAATATCACCTACACTCGCCATATATAGTGACGATTTTAAGTGAAATGGATGCGACGGACGGGGGGATAAAGGATAACTTTACGTGAGGACACGGTTAATGTGTCTATTCAAAAGACCGTGTAAATGAGTGAATACAGCTGGTAATCCGTTCACAATATGAAAATACATATAACAAGTCAGATAATACTAAGATTTTATCCATTAGTACAATTAATATTAAAATACCAATTGTTTTCGGATTATTTAGACTGTGGCATTTTGTGGCACAACGTACTCAGAAAATCACCGTTACACGCTATCAGAATTACAATGGCACTTTCAGAGAAAACGTATCGAGAAAACCGACGGAAGAAGATTACACTTAGTATTATTCTGAAACTGTTGTGTTAAATATGAAGACGTAAATAGTGGAAAAGAACGTCTGAAAGCCTGAAGATTGAAGACCAGCAGGATGTGTGGCGACTTAATTACTCTATACGACTTCAAACAAAAGAGGACCTCCTAGATAGAGCCCACTGGTAGCTCCTCAGGGAAGAGGCCCCATCAGTAAATTAAGAAACGTCTAGGGGCATGAGACTAGTAATTCCTGAACTTTTAGGAGCAGCGCATTTTGAATTCCGGTGTGGTGGGGGGGGGGGACGCTGCCCTACGGTGATCCCAAAGAAATAGCTGTTTAGACACTAGGCTGCGACAAGCGATCACGGGCGTCCGGTCTCACGCCTTGGATTCCAAATCAGTGTTATGTAAAATGAATGGAAAGTGCTATCTACAAACTTGGACAAGAGTAGCTGTCGAAGTACATCCAATGGGAGGGCAAGACGCATACACTGACATTCTGATTAGGTTAATATTTAAGGAGTATAATTCTTTCACGAGAGACGAGAGGCGATGTAAAACAAATATGTGATCAATGGTGTGGAGCGTCAACCCAATGACGACATCCTAATTCTCAGAACGTTGACAGCACACGGTGATAAACTCTATACGCTACTCAAATGTAAATCAAAGAGTAATTTCCCAGTAACTGAACCCGCACTACATTTTCGATGTTTTGAGTACGCGATAGTATCGATAGTATGAAAAAGAATAAGTGTACTGATTGTAAAAGATTGTAGGCCTAATACTTAATTTCATGTGAAAATATGTAATAATTTCACTCGTTAGGACAGGAAAGATTATTTTGATTGCCAGGGTATTTTGTAAACAAAACAATACTCATGTTATGACAAAGTAGATCATTTACTAACTAAATATAACGACTGTAACACAGCAGCATAGGAAAACACAGAACAGACGGTTGGGTGTTTTAGACTTAACCCCTGCATTTTTTCAGCTTTCATTAAAATCTATACTGTATATTACAACAAGTACACTCGGTTCATTATTTTCAAGCACCATATCAGTAGCCACCAATGGCGTATTTAGACTTTGGCCTTGGGGGGGGGGGGGGGGTAATCGGGTCGGCTTCATACTAAAGAAAAAACAAGTTTAAGACTAATCAACGTTATTGCCTTTAAAGTGGCTGAAATCAGACCCATTAAAGTACACGGTAATAACACAATAAAAATACGCGTATGAAATGAAACATTATATACAAGATACTTATTGACTGAATTGTCATATTTCAAATGTCTACGCTAATGCTGTGTAATAAATCTGTTTGTATAGTTAAAAAAGATTTACTACTATATTAGCGTACACAGATGACAAATATAATGAAACAACCTAAAAATTAAGAGATTAACAACATTCGTCAACTTTTTCGACCCTCTGGGGGAGCCCGGTCCCCCCCCCCCGTAAATATAGCACTGGTAGCCACGCGCAGTATACGTCTTTTTTTACTATTGTAATTTTAAACGTTGTAGCGTCACAGAACGTTCCATAAAAAGAAATCATTTATATAGTAAGTTAGCATAAGAGGAAAGTGAAGTGAACAGTATCGAACCCAAGTAGTCCCAAAAAATTGTGTAATTTTGTATAATAATTATTTCTATCAACTTGAAAAAAAACGACCAAACTATGACTAAGACAAAACCCCATATATATTATTAATGTGAATAAGAGTGAAAAAACCATAAGACACTATAAGAGAGAGAAATAATGTCAGAATCTACCAGAATAAAGTCAATAATTATTAAGTTTTATAACTATGAATATAGTATTAAAAACTATTTTTTGTGAATAAATGGACATGATCCATCATTATATTATGTGATGTAAATAAAATAAATGTATTAAATGACTTAAATACATTGTTAGAAAGAGTTTAAGTTAAAATAAAAATTGTATATTTGCAATGACAAAAAAAAAATATTAATGTGTTGGATTTGAGACCATACACCAAGATTTCATGAAAAAATTAATTATTATCAGATTTAAATAAAAACTATATGTAATTGTCAAGCAGACAATAGTGAACAGTTTATCTTAAATAAAGGAAGCTGTCAAATGAATAAAAAGCAGCCAAAATAGCCAAAAACAGTGTTAACTAAAAACATGTAATAGGCATCTAATATTGTATAATTTATGAATTTAATGTTGCCAAAATGCAACCAAACTGTATTAGAAAGCTGTAATATGATATAAAGCAACTATACTAATATACCTGACCAACTTTAACATTGTAATAGTCAAGTCAGCAAAATATTTACTTATACCATGTATGGCTGAAGCCAATTATCCAGTACAAAAATAATCAGATCTGGCTAAAATACTTACATAATACTAACAAAAAAAAAAAGATAGAAAGGTACAATACATCAGAATACCTTAATAAGAAATAAACTCAGTTGAAAGTAAAGTCAATTCTAAAAGAATTTAACTAATTAAAGTGAGATTTGTCACACCATAAAAAATGACATCTCAAGACAATCAATGATGCTATGTCATCTTGTGATAAATATAAAATATGTACAAAGTAACCAGGTATCACAAAAGATAGACAAAATAATAAACTCTGTGTGTATAGTGGTGAAATAATACAGGTATTAAGGAAAAAGACTAATCATTGTATTAGAAAACTGACAAGAATTTAGGCCATGAGCAGAGGCCATATAAAATTGTATTTATTTGTGTTTTATTGATGTTAAAATTTGTTTATTTTGTTGTAGGAGAGTAGTAGTAGTAGATGTCCAGCTTGTGAAGGGAACTTTATAACTCCACAACAATTTTTATTATAAATATTGCGTTTTTAATGACTACAACTCAAGGTGAAAGTTGTAAATTGTAATGTTTGTTAGACTTAAGTTAATTAGATACCAATCATATTTAGTATCGCTAGATTCAGTGTACACCCGAAGAGGCGAGATCGAGAAACTACCCGAAGGAAGTGTCCTGTGAGAGAATAAACGACCATTGGAACGTGAGTTACCAAAATTAAAGTCCTTTGTTACCTGGTTACAATTATCACACAGTTGTACTTTACACGCCACACATACACCTTCAAATCACTTAGTTTTTTTTTTTGTAAGGCATCTAATTGATATGTCTTGGTAGTTCAAAGGAGTCACGTCCTGAGATTAAAGTTTTTTCACATATTAAACTCATGCTTGTCAACTGAGTCAGAATCTGAAATACTAGCCGATACTTGATTGGACATATAAAAAATTGTCAATAATAATAACTTGTAAAATTTTTTCTCTGCAATTTTATAATTTTTATGAATGATAGTCCTTCAGACGATTTGTTTGTTGTTGTTAAAGAATTATTAAACTTAACTGATTTTTCAAAGCTAAACTGACTTGTTTAAATTTTTTCGTAAATTTAAAAATTTTATCAATCACATTTAATTTTTTCTTGGAACAAACGTTTCCAAGTGGCGCCCACAAAAGCATAGTTTTAAGTTGTATTACAGGACTACATCACTGCAGAGGATCCAGTCAACAGGGTAAGTAACAAAAGTGCGCGGAGGTAACGCCCGACACAGTTTACAACACAACATCACCCAATATTTCTTTTAGTTATAAATTGGCAGCCCAACTTGTGAGGCTTGAAAAAGACGGAACAAGCCCGGCAACTACCAACATATTAAAATGCCGCAACCAAAGGGAAAAAAGGTGAAGAAGACTGTGGAACCCGAGTTAAGTGTGGAAGACGGAGAGGCAGTACAGGTCGAGGAAACGGAATTAGAACCGCCCACACTAGAAATGGAAAGACCGGTACAAACGGCAGAGGAATTAGAAGAACAAACGGGAGAAGAACCCATACAAATGGTAGAACAGACAGAGAAACCCGAACCAGAAAAAATAATAGCAAGCGTTGATATGAATGCAATAATGGTGATGCTCCAAGAAATGAATAAAAACAGACAGGAAGATAAGGAAGAGAATAATAGAAATAGACAGGAAGACAAGGAGGAGACTAAAAAAAGTAATGAGCAAATGTTCCAAAGGATGGAAGAAAAAATGAACAAAAACACAGAATCTTTAAAGGAGGGTATGAACAAAAATATAGAATCCCTGAATAAAAACAGACAGGAAGATAAGGAGGAAATAAAAGGAAGCATAGAGTCCCTGAAAAAAGAAATTAGCATAAAATACGAAATAGTAAACAAAAGGATCGATGATAATAAGATCGATAGTGACAGGAAGGTCGAAAACATGGAGAAACAATTGGAAAGGTTACGGGAAGGAAACAATACACGTTTCGAAAGTATAGAGGAGCAAACAGTAGAGACCAAACAAGATGTTAGAAATCTCGAAAACAAGGTAAGGCAGAACCAAGACGCCATCATGCAGGAAGTCCAGAAAGACGTTAGCGAGAGGATGCAGGAAACATATGACATCGCTAACAGGCTGGTTGAACAAATAAAAACTAACAAAAATAGCATACTGGAAATAGACCAGAGAGAGAAAAACCTGCAGGAAAGATTAGAGGCGCTGAGAGACACACCAATACTAAACACTCATACGTGTCATGGTGAAAACAAGGAAGTAATCAACTTCCAGGACTATCGACGAAACCCAATGGAATTTTTGGAAAGAATGGAGGAGGTTATTGGGAGAAGTAGAGAAACAAGGTGGGACAGGATAAGAGAGATGCTTGACGAGACATTTAAAAATACTAAGGATAACTGGTGGATAGCGGTACGACCCGAAATAACGAATTTAGCAGAATTTAAACGTCAATTTAAGGAAAAGTATTGGTCAGAGACCGCACAAAACAGGGTAAGAATGGACATTTTCTATGGCAAATACGACGCGTCCTATGGACAGCCCCCGACGTCTTATTTCCTGGGAAAGGTATGTTTAGCACGGAAGTTGATACCGCCGATCCCAGAAGAATGTTTGGTAAGGCAGTTAGCTGGACATTACAGCTATGGGATCAAGGATGCCCAATTATACCAACAAATTAGCAAAATAGCCGATCTGGCCAAATTATTGGAAAATTGCGAATCCACAGGAAGGTTCCAGGATTACCAACCCCCCAATCGTAAGGTAGAGTACAACAACAATCATAACGGACCAAACCGGAATGGAGGTGGGAACGGTAATAATCTAAACACCAATAATCAGAATAATAATATCCCACCAAATGGCCGAAATGATACCACTCAGGGCCCAATTAACCGCAACTATCCGGGACCAAACAGAGGTAATTACACCGGGAATAACTACGGTAGGAACTTCCACCAGGGAAACGGTTATCGCGGGAATAATTATAGAGGAAGTAATTATGGCCAACGTAATGGTTATCGCAACGGGGGAAACCAAGGAGGAAGCGATAGGAGAAACCGAAATGAATATAGGCCCCAGGTAAATTATATGATGGCCGATAACCGACGGCCATATCCACCTAATTACATGTTTTACCCACAACAGGCGCCAGGTAGCCAGGGTGATACGGCGAATAACCGTCAGCAGTTTTCAGAGGGTAGGAGTAGCGAACCACCCCGAAACGAAAGTAACAACCAACAAGAGCCAAACGCTAATCAAAATAATAATGAGAATCGGGTAACAGTTCACGAAAGTCCAGGTTTTTCATTACAGCATAATCAGGCAAATAATGACGAAAAACCCCGAGTATTTTATGTAAACCATGTATTGGCAGAAACTGGCCGAGAACCAGATAATGATCCCCAAAACGAAAGTGAGAGAGAGGAGGAATTCCGCTATGCAGAAAAATTGTGGCCCAAACATGTGATGAGATGGTAAGGCCATGAAACCAATCGTCCAGAATAAATGTCATAGACCAGGCATTTGAAGGAGTAGAGGTGATAAACATCGAAGGTTGAATATTGAAAAGAGAAGGAATTAAAAAGGAATGGGAATGATAAATAAGGAATACAACCAAAAGGGGTTGAAATAATCAACGTAATTAACCCAAACTGACAAATATAACCCAAATATTATCAAACATGAAAACAATACCTACGAGGTAACTGACACAATCAGGAATAAGGTAAAAGGTACGTATAACCAGACTTCATTAAAAAGTACCATGATTAAAAAAAAAAAAAACGCAAGTCAGAATACTCAATCAGTGACCAAGTACCATGACCAAAGACCCAAGTTAGATACAGCATCATAGAGAAGGTACCTTGACTAAACATGTCAACGTGAATTTTTTAACTTAGCCATAATTAGAAAGGAGATAGAGATTTTTAAATAAATATAAATATTATTGTATAATGATTGTTATAAATAAATATTACGAGAAGGACACCTTACACCAAAGGCATAAAGATATATATAAAATATAGATTTATTTCCAATAGCCATGTCAACGTATATTTACCAGCTTACCCGTACTTAGAGAAGGAGAGAGATTATTATTAATAAATATTACGAGATGGACACATTCCATCATAGGCAAGATTTATTTCCAATAGCCATGTCAACGTATATTTACCAGCTTACCCGTACTTAGAGAAGGAGAGAGATTATTATAAATAAATATTACAAGATGGACACTTAGTAAAGGAGAAAAGAAGGAGAAATACTGTCATATATTTGATACTAAATGGAAATGATAAATGATAAATGGAAAAAAAAAAAAAAGGAAAACAGTGTGTTACATAAGGAGGTAATGATGAATATGAATATAGCTATTAACATTGAATGATTTTAAACGATAATTTTACCTGCGGAGAACGATATATTAATATAATTGTGAATTAATCAGAAGAGTTTAAGAAAGGGAATTTATGTGTAGGAGCCTATGATCTTTGAATATTGTATTTTTTTTTATTATTATTATTATTTGTTGCAAAGGTGCAATTATTATTTTCTGAACAGGGATGTGTTGCCTCTGATTTCAGTAGTTATAGACAGGAAGGGACAGAGAATGTATGCCATAGCGAGCCACTCTGACTCCCAACCCTCTATGTAAGTTAGGGAATTGATAGGGAATTATATCAAAGATTAATTATAAAACATCAAGGTAAAAAGGAAAGGAATAGGTGATATGACAAAGAACGAACTAGGAATATTGAGTTGGATTAATATATTAAAGGAGTAGTACAGGAATTTAATTATAAGATAAAAGAATGAGATATAAAGAAGCTAATAAAGGGTTATTATAGAGATGATAATTTCATCAAAACCAAAGATATGTTTTTCCAAAATTATCAACTTTAACGGTGAGGCATATGTAGCGTCACAGAACGTTCCATAAAAAGAAATCATTTATATAGTAAGTTAGCATAAGAGGAAAGTGAAGTGAACAGTATCGAACCCAAGTAGTCCCAAAAAATTGTGTAATTTTGTATAATAATTATTTCTATCAACTTGAAAAAAAACGACCAAACTATGACTAAGACAAAACCCCATATATATTATTAATGTGAATAAGAGTGAAAAAACCATAAGACACTATAAGAGAGAGAAATAATGTCAGAATCTACCAGAATAAAGTCAATAATTATTAAGTTTTATAACTATGAATATAGTATTAAAAACTATTTTTTGTGAATAAATGGACATGATCCATCATTATATTATGTGATGTAAATAAAATAAATGTATTAAATGACTTAAATACATTGTTAGAAAGAGTTTAAGTTAAAATAAAAATTGTATATTTGCAATGACAAAAAAAAATATTAATGTGTTGGATTTGAGACCATACACCAAGATTTCATGAAAAAATTAATTATTATCAGATTTAAATAACAACTATATGTAATTGTCAAGCAGACAATAGTGAACAGTTTATCTTAAATAAAGGAAGCTGTCAAATGAATAAAAAGCAGCCAAAATAGCCAAAAACAGTGTTAACTAAAAACATGTAATAGGCATCTAATATTGTATAATTTATGAATTTAATGTTGCCAAAATGCAACCAAACTGTATTAGAAAGCTGTAATATGATATAAAGCAACTATACTAATATACCTGACCAACTTTAACATTGTAATAGTCAAGTCAGCAAAATATTTACTTATACCATGTATGGCTGAAGCCAATTATCCAGTACAAAAATAATCAGATCTGGCTAAAATACTTACATAATACTAACAAAAAAAAAAAGATAGAAAGGTACAATACATCAGAATACCTTAATAAGAAATAAACTCAGTTGAAAGTAAAGTCAATTCTAAAAGAATTTAACTAATTAAAGTGAGATTTGTCACACCATAAAAAATGACATCTCAAGACAATCAATGATGCTATGTCATCTTGTGATAAATATAAAATATGTACAAAGTAACCAGGTATCACAAAAGATAGACAAAATAATAAACTCTGTGTGTATAGTGGTGAAATAATACAGGTATTAAGGAAAAAGACTAATCATTGTATTAGAAAACTGACAAGAATTTAGGCCATGAGCAGAGGCCATATAAAATTGTATTTATTTGTGTTTTATTGATGTTAAAATTTGTTTATTTTGTTGTAGGAGAGTAGTAGTAGTAGATGTCCAGCTTGTGAAGGGAACTTTATAACTCCACAACAATTTTTATTATAAATATTGCGTTTTTAATGACTACAACTCAAGGTGAAAGTTGTAAATTGTAATGTTTGTTAGACTTAAGTTAATTAGATACCAATCATATTTAGTATCGCTAGATTCAGTGTACACCCGAAGAGGCGAGATCGAGAAACTACCCGAAGGAAGTGTCCTGTGAGAGAATAAACGACCATTGGAACGTGAGTTACCAAAATTAAAGTCCTTTGTTACCTGGTTACAATTATCACACAGTTGTACTTTACACGCCACACATACACCTTCAAATCACTTAGTTTTTTTTTTTGTAAGGCATCTAATTGATATGTCTTGGTAGTTCAAAGGAGTCACGTCCTGAGATTAAAGTTTTTTCACATATTAAACTCATGCTTGTCAACTGAGTCAGAATCTGAAATACTAGCCGATACTTGATTGGACATATAAAAAATTGTCAATAATAATAACTTGTAAAATTTTTTCTCTGCAATTTTATAATTTTTATGAATGATAGTCCTTCAGACGATTTGTTTGTTGTTGTTAAAGAATTATTAAACTTAACTGATTTTTCAAAGCTAAACTGACTTGTTTAAATTTTTTCGTAAATTTAAAAATTTTATCAATCACATTTAATTTTTTCTTGGAACAAACGTTTCCAAGTGGCGCCCACAAAAGCATAGTTTTAAGTTGTATTACAGGACTACATCACTGCAGAGGATCCAGTCAACAGGGTAAGTAACAAAAGTGCGCGGAGGTAACGCCCGACACAGTTTACAACACAACATCACCCAATATTTCTTTTCGTTATAACGTCTATCTTTCTTTTCTCTCTTTTTCACTCTCCCCTTCCCTTAATACTTGTATCTTGGAAAGCCTGAACAAGTAACATAACAAGTTTTTAATGAGCATCTCATCTATATATATAACTCAAAGTTTGAGGATTTATGGGTACTGAATACAAATCCACACCGTTACACCGATTGCCACCAAATTTTGCACAGGTAACCTTTGACACAAGGCGCAAAATACTGTCTAACTTGGAATTTGATATTTTGCCCCGTTCGCACGATTTAGGCCCTTTTAATTATGCCTTTTTGTTGACGAGTATAAAGATGTCAAAAACACCATAGAGACAAGAATTAATTACCATAGTAACAAGTAAACAAACAATGATATTTAGCGGCATCGGACTATACCTTTATCCGTTCCTGCAGTTTTTAATGTTTTTAATATGCGATTGTATCGATATATTTTGTAATTTTGTATACAGGTACGTCCATATATTTTGTAATTGTCTTAAACGATTATAAAATGTATGTTTATATGTATTTCTGATGATGAAATGAATAAGTAATGAAATGTATTAAATACTACTACTAAAGATGTCAGCGACACCATGGAGACCAGAATTAATTACCATAGTAACAAATAAATAAACAAAAGCTATTTACCGGCATCGGAACTGTATACTTATCAATTCCTTCAGTACATTTTCGATGTTTTATATAATCTGCATTGTATCTATAAATTACGATGTGGAAAGTGTACCAATTGTAAATTATCCTATTACTTAAATACGTATAAATTACTTAAATACTTATGCAAAGCGAAAATACGTGTTGTTTTCATTTGTGAGGTTAGGTGACAACGGTTTTTGGTTTTTAGTTTACTGCTGAAATAAACAAAAACCATGGTTAAGGAAAACATAACGTTTAATGTGTTATACAATGCTTCTAACACAGTAACAGTTAAAATAAAGAATTTAGCGTTTTTGATTTAACAGGTACTTTATAAATATCTCCGAAGGTTTTATAAACGGGTACTTTTAAATCTCGTAAGGCTGTTGCACCAACATAATAATTTAGTACAAGTTAAAATAGCACAAGTGTTGAAAACAGCTTTGGAGAGAATTTGTCTAATGAGTAAAAAATTGTTATACGAACTGACAGAACGCCAAATAGACAATAAAAATTATATTAAAATACTTATTAAAAGTCAAATATTCGCGTGCGTAGCCGCGGCTAACTTTTTAATAAGATTATGCACGTATGACATACAA
The DNA here is from genome assembly GCA_034769895.1 of Magicicada septendecula. NCBI lineage: Eukaryota > Metazoa > Arthropoda > Insecta > Hemiptera > Cicadidae > Magicicada > Magicicada septendecula. Next base: position 163,122,808 of record CM068371.1, on the reverse strand, counting down.
CGTGCAGAATCTTATACCTCAGTTCTGCTTCACCAATTGCAGTGTTGCAACGTTCACGTTAATTCTTGATAGTCCTGACAAAGCCATTGCCGTTCGGTTTTTGCAAAATAAGCATATTCTTTACTGCGATACGCAGTGCGATCGCAGTCACCGAATGACATTTAGGCGATAACAGAAATCTGACAGGAGGCGATGTAACCAAAAAATATTGTACGGACGTTGCATTGGGCAAGGGTAGGTTGGTCTGAAAAATCGAAATTACTCTTTGATACTGTTATATTCTGTACCTATTTTTGGGTGAAACAGCAGAGCCTATACAACCACAGTTTTGCGCATAGTCTCCCTGTACTGTTACAGACTGGAAGAGTTAGAAGCACGAAGTTTTCATACTTCTGTGCTCCGTAATCCTGTAGTAATAGGGGGTGGGCGGAAAAAACTGTCGAGTATTTGAGTCGTGCTTTTCCTGCAGAAAATTCGAAGTAGACCACAACAGTGGGTGTTTGGCGGTGTCTGCCGCGAAGATAAAGAACGTTTTCTTTTTGTTGTGCCAGACAGAACCGTTGAAACCTTGCCTGAAACAATCAGGCCAGAGACTACAAAACGCATGGCACAACTATAATTCGATTTGTGCAGAGCGTACAATGGAGTACTGAATTTACAGAGGACGAATTTTGGCCATCTGACGGTCAACCACGTAGGTGGACATACGCAGTCGATCGAGACGTTAAACGTCACAACTGGCTTGAATGCGGAACTAGCCGGTATGAGCTACATTCGTGTGGAGGTATCGCTACAAGGAAAACGATTTATGCCAACAAATACGGACTGATTCATGCGTGCTGGCCACCTGAATAGGTACTGAATGTGTACTGTAACGAGTGCGTGTGTGTATAATAATGTGGATAGTTTAAGTACACGTGGTTAGGTTTTTACAAACTAATTTAGTGCTGTGTATCATCAACAGGCGTCATTTTATTTGTTATTTTTTTGTTTGTCTTTATGTACAGTTACATAGGGCAAACAAAAAACAACGGAAAAAACGTTATTTTGAACACCTAAACGCATACAAAAAACCAGAAATATACAAATCTAATTTGGCCACACATGCAATAAACACTGGACATGAATTCCCAGACATAACCAACATGACACTAATAAAACACATACCACACAAAGGCACCATAATGAACATTTGGGAAAATTTACAAATATACAAACATAAAACACAAAACAAACTAACACCTGAACAAATACAAATCAGTACAAAACATGACATAATATTCAAAGCACTCAACATCGAAAATACACAAAATACTAATACATACACCCCAACCACACACAATAATACCACTTTAAAATACCAGAGACCAACAAGAAACCAAAATAGCATCCAGCCAACACACAAATACTTCACCAGACGCAAGATCACGAAGGCTGAGGATGAGAACACAGGGGTTCTCGAAACAATAAGGAAAATAAAATATCTTGAGGTAATTTCAGTATAAATATTAAATATATTATATACATCAAGAAACGGATTGTAGCAAACAGTGTTTGAACACACACACACACACACACACACACACACACACACACACACACACACACACACACACACACACACACCGAGAAAAAACACACAAATCAACAACTGGAATTGTATTAAAACCTAAACGAACGCACCTTACTTTGCTCACGAAAACATTACTTAGCCTACCGTGTACAGTATATGTCTTTATGTACTGTATTAAAACGGTACACACAAGAAATATCACAAGTATAGTGTAGTGTTAGGAAACAAACGAAAGCCTACAAATAGGTTATAGCGAAAAAATAGTGTAAAATTTAACACTCAAAAGCAAAAAATAATATCTGTTACAGAATTGGATACCCTTGGCCTACCCCGCCTGACTTCAAGTTCATTTTTTGTGAATTTACAAAAGTGAATATTATTTTCAAGTGTATACATTTTTGTGCGTCACGCAGCATGTTTTGTTGTCAGCAACGCAGGTTGAACATGCAATGTATACAAGTTCTTAATCTTTTACGGCCGGCATTAACATTGTTACAATTACTAAAGTCCGTTCAACTAAAGAAGATCGCTGACTTTCAAAGCCTGCCGTTTCCAAATTTTCAAAGACAAAAAATAAATGAGCATATTGTTGGAATCGGCATTCCTTTCTGCGTTACTCGTGTACATTTCATATTTTTTTGATTCTTCGTTTTCATAACGTTAAGAGATATATTAAAAAAGTCACTGTTTTTTAGCCCTTCTACAACGATTGTCAACTTTGATAATTCATTACAAAAAAAGTACAGCGTCAACAAATTTTTCCTGTTCAACGATTATTTTTACATTCATCCTACATCACATATTCCCATTTGAACTCTCTGTGATTATTTTTATAGGCGTTATTAATTTTTTTGTTGACCTCGAACAACTCGTAAATGGGAGCACTAGAGTTGAAATTTGTGCCAACACTGAGAAGACAACGCTAACGAAAGTTCAAGTTGAGTAAAACAAGCTTAAACAGCTACTATATTTTACATCAACTTATATCTGAAGCGCTCTTTCGCTAAAATGTAAAGCGACGGACAAAGCGTGGAGTACACTCAGTTCCGTACTGGGTCCATTTTATCCGCGCGCCGACGACAACACGAACCATAATGTTAATACTGTAATAACTTGTGTGTCGAAATCTAATAAATCGAAATAAATATAGTTTTTATTTATTTGTCTTTACGGAGATGTATTACTGCTTTGTATATATTTGTTTTTGTGCTGTACGGTATTATAATAATGAAACGTTTTCCATTAATGAAACAGCCAAAGTTTTAAAAGAAATTAAGTCATTTCTTTTGAATTATGCTAACCTTTACTCGTCGTTGGACATTACCGAGATCCCTAATTCAATTCAATTGTGCCACAATGTTAACACTAATAAGATGATTTAATTATTGTCAAGTGTTGGTTATCGCATTTCAACAGAAATATCTTAATTATGTCAAAATTGCAGTAGTTTCATTTCTAGTACAATGGCCGCTGTCTGTGCGGCGGCGGCCGTTACTTCTTAGAACTAAATGTCACCAAGTAATTGTTATAGGCGTTAAGTGAATGTTAATTACGGTTGTATATAGCTACACTTTGTAATATATTAATTAAAAAATGTTATTAAAGATTGAAAGCACATTTATGCTTGCCCTCTGATTATGTAGGCCGAATTGCTTACCGCGCGCCACAACCTGATGAGTCAACCGTCTATAACCTGATAAGGTCACCGCTATCACACACCCCACCACATACACAAAATACCAACATACTTTAGTTTGGTGGAGTGTTCTGTTTTGTAAAGTGTTGTCGTCTGAGATAGCTGAAGTGTTTTTCATGAGTGAAAACTGTGTTTTTCGGAAAGGAAGTAGGATAAAGAGTCAAGGAAGAGAAATGATCGTGAGTGTCCGGGAGTTTTTTAAAAAGAAAATGATACCTTGAAAAAAACTGGTGAACCTGTAATACCTTTTTCAAAAATAGCGGAGAGGACCGCACGAGCTTTACAAATTGGAACTGCAACAGTGACACGAGTGTGTCGTGAAAAATCAGCAGCAGTTAAAGCTGGCCAAAGCTCCCTCTCGACGCCTGGGAAAGAGAAAACATGCGGCCAAAGTTACCGAACTAGACCCGTTTCAAGAGGATGCGCTTAGACGGCACGTCTACGGGTATTACAAACGTCGTGAACACCCCACACTGGATAAAATGCTGGTATCAGCGACAAATACAGGATTGTTTAGCGGTGCAAAAACTTCTCTCTGGACAGTTCTTCGCGATCTGGGATTCCATTATTCCGAAGTAAACGGTAGAAACGTTTTGATGGAAAGGGAAGACATCGTTGCTTGGCGTTGCCGTTATCTGAGCAGTGTTAAACAAAAGGATTTTACAAAAATTATACGGCTTGATGAAACATGGGTGAATGCTAGTCATAGCGAAAGTAAGGGATGGACTGACAACACTCTCGAAGGAACAATGACCGTTCCAATCGGCAAAGGAGGCAGGCTCATTGTCCTGCATGCCGGCACATCAAAAGGTTTTGTTCCCAATGCTTTACTTATGTTCCAGTCTAAGAAGACAGGAGACTACCATGAAGAAATGGACCATAACAGATTTTATAAGTGGTTTGAAGAGCAACTATTGCCGAACATTGACCCAAACTCAGTAATAGTTATGGACAATGCTCCATACCACACAGTGCAAATAGACAAAGCGCCTACAATGTCGTCAAAAAAATCTGCGATGATTGAGTGGTTGGAGAGACACGGAGTGCAAGCAGGGCCAGAACTCAAAAAAGGCGAATTATTAGACATGGTTTTGGCTCATAAGCCAAGATTTCAAATTTACAAAATTGACGAGCTGGCAAAAAGTCATGGCCACGAAATAATTCGACTGCCTCCTTATCATTGCCATTTCAATTGTATTGAAATGATATGGGCACAGTTAAAAGGACACGTGGCAAGGAACAATAAAAAGTTTACTTTGACGGAAGTGGAGCGTTTGATAAATGAAGGATTTGGGCTAATAGGCGAAAAGGAGTGGGCAGACGTCGTCTGACACGTGGAGAAGCTGACCAAGGAAGCCTGGGAAGCAGAGGGAATCCTTGACGAAGTAGTAGAGCGGTTCGTCATAAACATAACGGGAAATACTTCCTCAGAGTCAGAAGAGGATGACATGGACATTGGCGATGACTCAATTCTGGAGGGGATCGTACCTTTGCCACTATCACCTTAAGTACCCTTCATTGTGTTGTGGTATGTAGCCTATATAATTATGTAATTAATATTGTAGTACAATTTTTCTAATGTTTAAGAAATTTTATTTTGCCTGAATTGTTTTATAACGCATAAAATACGTTGAAATTTTAATTGTTATAAAATATAAAATGTTAAAAAGTCGTAACAATAATTTAAAATATTATTGAGGACATTAACAAAAATATAAACGTTTACGTAGCCGTAGGTCTTAAAATAAATAAATTCTGGTCACTTCAATGTTTTGGGACACATAATTCAGACACCAGAACATATACGAACAGACATCTGGTTAATCACTACTTTCTTTAATAATTCATAATGCACTTCACGGGTAATTAAAGTTGGAAAAATATTTAAAGCGCATCATAAAAAAAATGTCGGCAGTTTATTCATATCTCCGACAGGGAGGCTGAAAAGCTTCGTTTGTTAGGTTAATATAGGCTTACCGCAAACAGATTACAAACGCATTCCCTACTTACGGAAGGCCCCTGCATTCAGCACACCTAACTGGCGCTATGAGGCCGACCTGCTGCGCTGTGGTCTACTACGCCACGCCTGTTACTGTACGCGTCGCTTGACCTTTCGCTCTAAACTTATCTCACAGTTAAAATTCAGCAAAGCATCTTAAACTAATTTCAATAATTTAACCAACCTGTTGGGATTGTAAGCTTCAAAACGATATAACACTTGATTGTTAAACGTTTCTAGATTACGAGAAAACATGATCTTAGAAAAAAATTAATAACTAGTAAAAAAAGAAAATTTTATCTTGAAATGTTTACATGTTGTGTAGAATGAGTGGGTCAACAATCTTTGAACAAGAAAATTTTTTCAAGGCATTACACTTACTAAGAAATAAATTCATAAAATTGGCAGTTACGGTAAAACAATGAAAAAACCGTGACTTTTTCTAAATATTGCTTTACCGTGAAAAAACACTTAGCTGTAAAATTATGAAATATAAACCACTTAAAGAAAAGCGATTGACGATTATAACTGTTTCTTTAATTTTTGGCTCTACTTTTGTGGAAATGGCAGGCTTTGAAAGTCAGCGATCTTCTTTAGTTGAATGGACTATAATACTAGCCGGACTGGGGTCTACAGTTGTTGTTGACAAACGTTTCGGCCCCACCACCGGAGGCCATCATCACTGTCTGAAACAATTGGCACGGTGTCTGTCAATTCACCTCGGTGATGAGGTAGAGACTATGTGCCAATGTTAACACCGTGGCAATTGTTTCAGACAGTGTTGATGGCCTCAGGTGGTGGGGCCGAAACGCATGTCAATAACAACTGCAGACCACGGCTAGTAGTAGTTTTAACAATATAATAATATTGATAATAATAACCGATAACATCTGAAAATAGATTGCAGATGGGTATACATTTGTTACATGGAATCTGCAAAGACTCTGGATTGCAGATGTTCACAATTAAAACCAAGGTATGGCTTTTTGTGGAACTGATCCCGTACGGGCAAAAATTGTTATAGATGGTACTGCCCTGGAACAAGTTAGCAGTTTTGAATACCTGGGCTACAGTGTGTCTTATGATGCAAGCAACGACGTGGTGCACAAGTTCAACCTTATGTGCGGGACCATCAGGCGAATCCTTAAGTCAGCAAGTAAAGGAACACGCCTAAAATTCTACAAGGTGATGGCTCTTCCCACACTTCTTTATGGGCCTGGGAATGGGACTTTAACGAAAGGCCAGGCCAGTCGCATCCAAGCGGCTGAAACGAGATTTCTCAGGCACGTGGCAGGGTATACTCTCCATGATCATAGAAGAAACACAGATATACAGCAGAAATTGAATATTATGAGTATACGCGACAGGATCGCCCAGTATCGGCTGAATTGGTGGGAACATCTTTGCCGAATGGATGATGACTGCCGCATCCCAAACAACTATGGAACTATAAGCCGAAGGGACGGAGAGGTGTGGGACGTCCGAGGAAGCGCTGGAGTGACCAGCTGTAATATTTGCTATTTGAGACCGGAACAAACCATTCTTGGTTTAAACCTTGAGGAGGATGATGATGATGATGATGATGAAAAACCGATAACGATAAAAACCAAACTGTCTAATTGTTAAAAACAATCAAGTAACACGCTTTGTTTACTATGGGTGTGCCGACTGTTGCGTATTCGGAATATTGAAAATTAATGCAGGTGTGATTATTGGGAAATTACCGAATACTGTAATATAGGCAACACCCATAACAATAGAGCATCAATTGTTTTGACTCAGCCTTTTAGCTCGGTAAATCAGGTACAGTTCTTTGTTACTAATTTATTTACAAAATTTACATTCAGTGACAAAACACGGAAAATGTACTCAAGCGGGATAATTGAAACAAAACGGCCGATTTGAGGGAATTTGAAAATTGCTGGCAAACTACAACTGCTGCTGGATATTAACAGTGTAACAGGAATAATTTCCATCGACGAGCGGTTGACCTCTTCCTTAATTATCCCGTCAATACGATTATTCGCTGTCAGCAATACGGTTAGCCAATATCGTAAAAATAACGCGCACTGGCATTCCTCCCGAATTACTGACCGCCTGCAGTATGGAGTGGTTTTATGACCGCATTACGCCCGTATAACATGCTGCCTTCCAAATCTGTTCGCTTACATTTTTTACGATCACGCGGGTACTATCATACACAGTGTACTAGAATTACACAATCGTTCCACAAATGATACTAATAACGTTCTGTGCTTCTAAAAGCGCACAATCCTCTGTCTACTGATGACAAACTCGGTCTCTTTAATGATGAAACACGGTTGAGAAACTTGTGTATAGTTCAGAATAACGTGATTTTATCTTGTGTGTAGATTCCGTCATAAACGTTTCTATACTGCGCTAGTCGCGTGCGGAGTATTGCGTTTATTCGCTAAAACAAAGACCAAGTTGCAATTCGATTACTGAACACGTTATGCAAGAACTATCGAGATTACCTTTGTGCAGACAACGGTATTAATTTCAAGACAACTTGTAACCTGATTATCGTATTCAGCTGTAGTTACATCGCGTTTCTCAATAGCGGAGTTATTAATTAACTATTTCTGTCTCGTGTACAGACGATACATATACTCACATAGCGTCTCTAAGTTTTTAAGTGTTTGAGAAAAGAATTATTGCCTTTATGACATCAAGGTTAAGATCTGTCATTATGATCATCCTCTTTTGATTTCTGTTGCTCTTTAGTAGGATTTGAGAATGGTAATGGTCAAATTCTAGTCTTGACATAGTATATTTTTCTACGACTTCCCAGATTACAAGTCTTGTAGTAACTTCGCTGTTCTCCTTTGTTCCCTTGATGCATCAATAATACTTACGTTTACTTTCACTTCAACTAATTCTTGTCATTTTCAGCGGTAACCGTAACCACATTTCTTCTGCTTCCAGACCGAGTGTTCATTCCTTCTGTCTTATCAATGTCCAGCTGGCGCTTCCACAGAACGACGTTCACCGTACCAATCATACTGCACGAGTTTACTTCTACGTTGACGATCTTATTTGTTAACAGTGTTTTTTTCTTAGAACTCTTATTTTCACTTCTACCCATTATCTTTGCTTCTCTTCCAATGCACAACAGAAAAACACAATTAAAACATGTATGCTCTAATGTGGAAGTTAAAAATACTGTTCCGCCTATTACATTCTACACTTCTTTCTCTGGTTCCACATACGACCTTATGTGGGTTCTGACCTCTTCAACGATCTTATGCCATGCCCTTCTAAGGCCTCTATCTCTTAATTCCTACGATATCCAAATCTTCTTCAACACTTTCTATCCATGGATTTTCCTATCCATTCTGTAAATATGTCCTTGGCCTCTGTAAATAACAATACCTGTTGGGATACTTTACAAAATCTGCTTTATTGCAAAGTGTGAAAGACTAAAATGTCAAGTACGTTCGTCAGTGTACGGCGTTCGTCAAGTGCCATACACATTTTTTATTAGAGTAAAAACTGTCTGTAATATTTTACGTTCAAAACATTTTCGATCTTTTCCGTCTTTATTACTCATGTTCCACCCCTCACTGGTATTACAGATCTCATTAGGCTCTTATAGATTGACCGGGACAGGCATCGGAGTAAGTAAATTTCATATGATACGTAAAATTTGTTGCTACTCTCGACATAAATACAAAGCTAGAGGAGTGACAAACACGAATTTGCTCACACCGATTTTACGGCGAAGTCGGACGCTGACAAGAAAGCTTGAAAACGAAATGAAAATGAGACGGTGACGTGAATGAGAACTCTCGTGTACGGTGAAAGACTGTCATGGGTTGAGTAAGTTACACGATGTAACTGAATATGAATTGCGCTGTGCATGACAGAAAAGACTACCGACTAGGCTAGCAAACGCACTCCACATATGGTCCTCGGATACAAGCCTGTGAGAAGGAGAAGGTATTGAAGAATCAGGATCGGATGGCAAAGTCAGAACATGTGTCTCACAGAGCACAACAGGTGTGCGTGTACGGAGAACCCAGTTTAGACGTGCTGCAAGCACAATCATATTAATTGTGTCACAAATTCTTGTGTAGAAGATATATAAAAGGATACGTGCATAGTACCTTACGTATAAAGATATTTGAACATTAGGGGTGGTTCCCTTAACTTTGAAAGATAATAATAAATTATTTTAACAATAAATTTTAACTACAGCGACTAAAGCCTAACGCCTCACTTATGAATGTACATATATACTACTTTAATAAAGTTCTGCCTTTCCCATTAGGTATATATTCTATAGATTGCTGAAAAATGGATCAAGTAATATAAATACTATGGTGGAAACTTACTCCGCAATGAACACTGGATAGTGCAATCAAAGAAGAAACAGTGTAGAAAGCTTTTAGCCTATTAAACAGAATTATATGGGATAATAACATCATAAAAGAAATAAAGAACCAAACTAATAGCAGCCCTGAGTTAAGAAATAATCTAATAATCTACAGTTCCCAAATAACGGCCACTGAACATAAACGGATTAACATAAACAGAATTGACATTTGGAGATGAGCAGCCACGAGAAATTATACCGAAAGAGCGAATTATACGAATTACAGATTCAGTTACAGACGACGTTAGAACTAAACAGTTAATTTGGTATGTAGATGTCCAGCAAATGGCTGAACACATAAGCGAAAAAAAAGGTTGAACCGGCATGAAGAAGGGTATGAGGGAGGAGGACCTTGAACATTAGAACCGAGAATGATTCTGCGCTACACAAGACTGCAACAGTTTCTAGGAACTCGGTATGGTTGGTGGCACCTTCATTCCCTTTCTCCGGTGTTTTTATGAGGGTTAGTGTTTTCAGAGTGTATGGGGATCTTTCTCTGCTTCCTTAGCGTTACGTTAAAACTACGAGAAGGTGAAAACTGCTGACGCCAAAGAAATACGATATAATACAGTAATGTTTATTACAACATTCGTGTGTCAACGAAAAGCCTAACAACAAAAATAAAGCACTTAACCGTAAACGATTTCGAGCAATCCTGTTTAGCGTTGAAATAATTCAGCCTGTCCGTTGTTATTACGACTCTGACATTAAACATCTTACAAAAGTCAATAGCAGTATGTAATCGAGGTCACGTAAAGGCAGCGGAAGTGTGTGAGTGCCCCTTCTTGCGCTCAAATTGTTTCCTTGCACGCGAGTGTAGCAAATATCGACTATAAAGTTTCGTGTAAACATTGGTTAGCGTAATGCTTTTGTTATGGAAATTGTCAAACAGTACTTTTATAGTTGTTCTGTATTAAAGACGAAACTTGTTCGTACGTTACCAATCAGCGTTCCAAAATACAACAGCGGGTCACGTGACAGGATTTGCGAATCGTCTCGTCCCGTCGTGTGGGCAGGATGAATTTCGCTAACGGCGTTACAGAAATGAACGAAGCAGAACTATGCCGAAGTTTCGAAACTACTAAAACATTAATTTTCAAGGAAATATTCCGACAGTATTCCGCTATCACGATGTTTGCCTGTACTTCCGATGCGTTCTGTACTTTTCACGGGTCGTACGGGTTTTATTCTGACAGGTAGAGTATTGTGTCACAAATACGAAAATACCTACACGGGATGGGTAAGAAAGAAACAGTAAAACACAAAGATAAAACACGATGAAACCAGAAACTGGAATTACAGACTTCTGTAAAAAACGTATACAGACTACACTGTACGAGACATAATTACACTGTCGGATCTTCTACGCTTTTTGGAGCGGGGGGGGGGACATAAATATCAATATCAGTAATGAAGGTTTAAGAATAACGTAATACATTTACATGTGCATTAATATACACTGATAACTTAATATGTAAGATTCATTTGAGAAAATGCGTTTTCTACAAAGCAGTTCGGTGTATAAAATTAAATTAAAAATATTTTTCATATCATTTTCTGGGACTACAATTTTTTCCCCATCACACATTTACTGTGCGATAAATCAAAATTCCCTTTACATCTACTTGTTGAGTAATTTTTAAGGAAACAAAAATTTAAGGATTCAAATTAGATTCATTTGGCTATTAAGATCGTTCAAAATTGAATACTGAACTGAATAATTTTCATTCAATGTTTCGAAATCAAAATCAATTATGCCCAGTGAGGGACTTTAATGATTTGTGTCTAAAATCGGGACGTCTCGCAAAAAATCAGGATGATCGTTGATGTCTACAACCAACGATTGCCCTATACTTAAGCACGCTGAACTCTTAGTAGGCCTACTCCCTTGTCGGCGATATAATTCAGTACACTACTATTTAACAGTATTCTACGTAAAATATTCTAAAATACAATCACTTTCGTAAATCACAAAACTCTCCCATGATGATAACAACTTTCACGTATTATCTATTTATAATTTCTGGTGTCACGGAACCGTGACGCTTTTTGAGATTACACAGGTATTTTTGTCTTTAAAAAAAGTTCTTCCTCTTCCACAAAACTCCGAAGTTAAAATGAATAAAGAGAAATAACTTGAATTTTATTTAATTAAAATTGATGTGTGTGTTGTGTGTGTGTGTGTGTGTGTGTGTGTGGGCGCGCGCTTCATTGTTTTTCATATCTCTGTTGAAAAAATTCACTCGGACGCTAAAATCAATTTATTCATACAGTTTTTTTGTACAAATTAATTGATCCATTGTGAACCGATAACGTTGTTTCCAAGTGCCACGCGCTGGAATCTGAAATGAAACCATTAATGTAAAACGCATACAAACGAAGTCCGGGGACAATGGGCACTGCCTGATTGATTTACGCTATTCACATGGCGATACGATCGATGTCATCGCTCTGACGGTTTTCACCGAGATTACTGTTCAACCAAGAACGGCGCGATATTATACTGCGCTTCGCGTTTTGTAACGAAACCATCAGAATTACTCAGACCTCTCAAATACAATGCACAAATCGTACTTACGCTTACGTACGCTTTTATGGTCAAGCAGATACGGGCAATCACTGACAGCCCAGTTACATACAAATCTAATAGAATTAACACACATATTAAGTTTTCAAACAGGAAAATTTTAAATAAAGACAATATTTCAATAGTAAACGGCTGCAATATCTTTATATCTTTTATAGTGAGGCAATACGTATACACATACATCCAATGGTTGCGATAACTCTGACGCCTCCCCCCTCCCACCAAATCTTTGAAATGTAGAATTGCGTCTTTTCATTACTGGATCTAGCGCCCGCAGTATTTTGGCCCCTTGCAAGGTACCCGCAGTACTTTTAGTAACGGGTACTGCGGTCTCTGTAGTTCCGCCTACGCTCACAACACTGCGCGGAACAGTGTTGCCACGTGACAGATTTTTACCCGCACAGTTCGGTTTCCAAAGATAGTTGCTGCTTGATTGTCCGGTAATTCACAGATTTCTTGTTGTCTTTGGTTCGTTTAAAAAGAAACACTGCTCAAAACAATTTGGTAACCAAAAACTGTTGCAACTAATGCAACTATAAAACAAAAGTGAATGACACGGATTTTAGTGTTCTTAATTATTGTTACACGTACATATTCTCCATTGCATTACAGAAATCTTGGTGTGTAGAAATGTCGTATCTCGTATAGTATTGAAGAAAACGTCGATGCAGACTAACAGAATAATGAATTGTACTATTTGCAATAACATTTGAAAAAAGAAACAAAATATTTATCCTAATGACACTCAATTCACCATTTGCTGCAAATTACGTATTTGGAGCTCATCACTTATACACTCCGTCGGTAGGTCTTAACCGTCAGAGCGATGCATACCTCTCTCAAGCGCTCAGTCAGTGCTAGAACTGCTGTACTTAGCGATTAACGTGCGTTGTATCAGCGAGTGTTATATAAGCGTTTACCAGTTATAATGCGGTTCAATAAATGTACTAGTTTTTTTAGATTTAAATGGTTTCTTATCAATAGTGCGCAACTGATATTTCAATTCAGGTGGGAACTGTTATTTCACAAGTGTCAAGTTTTATAAGTGTTAGTAAAACTTGTGACGGCTGATTTCTCTTTACTTCACATTATCTAACATCATCATTAACTCAATCCTTGTAACAGTATGCTCATCATATTCCTTATTTTGCTGTGATACCTTCTTATAATTTACAGATCTGTGCATTCGATACACTGAAATACACGGCGTGGCCATCATTAGAACAGTGGTACGATTAATAATGTAATCGTATTGTTACGTTATTGTACGTTACTGTTGAGCGTAAAGATACCTTCCCACACACGTTTCGCGGGATCACAACCTTTGGGGAGAGACAATCGCTATTAACTGAAACACAACTGCTAATATGATTAACGAACACAGCTTGTTACGCCGTGTTTCTCTATTACATTAATAACCTACTATTCCTATAAGTTCATGTTCTTCGTTCAAAAATTAACACCCATATGCTATTTACTACTGTACTCCACTAAAATGATTAAGATTACAGGTTTTATTGAAAGTACAATGTTACCTTTATTTTCAAATGAGTCTGAGATACCTAACAGCCGTAAAATGTAAAATGCAGTTAACAGAAGTGTAGGAAAACTAGAATCAATTTCGATCTGCATTTTACATATTACAAAAATGCATCTTAATGCAAATATATTTATTTTAATACTTAAACTCAAAAACTTCAGCACTTCGCAACCAATGGGTAATGAATGTGCTCAATGGGGCTACCAACACAGATACAACTAATAAAAATAACGTACACACACACACACACACACACACACACACACATTTATATATAATATTTAATATTTATAATAATTTTACCTCAAGATGTTTTTTCCTTATTTGAAACATGTTTCGGGACACTTAGTGTATCCATCCTCAGCCTTCCTAATTTTATATTGAGGTAAAGATATTATAAATATTACATATATTATATAGGCTACATCACGAAATAGACTGTAGTAAAAAGTATTTGAATATAAATACTGTAGGCCTTACATTATCAAATTATAAATTACTTATGCAGGTGAATGTTCTTATTTCTTATCGTTTTATTTTACCTGTGTGTGTGTGTGTGTGTGTGTAATATATTACCTATGTTATGTGTATATATATATATAACCTAATAAGGTTAAAATAAAACGATAAAAAATTAGAAAATTCTACTTGCAGAAGCAATTTATAATTTGATTATATAAATGAAATATTAGTAATAACAATACAAATGACAGTAATAATGACGACAACATACACTGTTAGCTTAAACAATTTTTTTTAAATACTGACTTCGATTCATCAACCGATAAAAATTAAAACTTCAATTCCGTATAAAATTATAAAAGAATCAGATTAAATACATAACAGTGAAAGAACCGAGAAGGCTACTCACTGCTAAAAAACAGAGAAAGAATTTGTGTCACATCACACATTACCGGGGAATCTTCAATCGCTTCGTTAATGCTCACAAAATTTAAATTAAATTAATGCTCCTGTCAAATTAAATTTATACTTTGACAAGAGTGAGAGAGGCCATAGGGTTATACGTTTGCTACCCGGGTGTTTGAACTTTTAATTCTGCAGGTTTAACACGGTCACTTACGCCCCAAAGGATACCTATCGAGCCGTCCTCTGATGTACCGTTTATTGATGGTTACATTTCGTTTGAAGGATACGCCTAATCTAATTGCTAACCGGAAACCAACAGAACAGAACACACTACAAAAAAGAAACCAGGAGCAGATCACGACAGGTATTATGTGGAGGGAAGAAGGTAATGTTTAGTTTTTTAAACTTCTTTTTAAACTCAGTTTTTTTCTTTGAACTATGTATTTTCTTGAACGGCATTTCTGAACAATTTACAAATAAAACTAAGCTAGAATGAAGAAAAAATATAATTTTACTTCGACATAATTGTGGAAATTGTTTTTCCAAGCTTGCATGGGAGAATTTCCCCTGACAATTCCCTTTTCTTATGTACGCTATTCGCACTGTCATATTCCAGCCATTCTGTATCACTTCTTTATCCAACACTAACTGCAATATTTTATGCAGCATTTTGTTCCTCTCCTCGGAACACGTATTTGATCAATTCCGGTCTGGTTTCATCGAAACCAGGTGCTATTCCCACTTTAGGTTCCTTCACTGCTTGACAACTTTTATCCTCTCATGCTTCTTTCTTGGCCTCCCGCTCCCATTTTTCACCATTCGCCAGTACTCGGTCGTCATTCAAATTCCTCATGCGCCACCAGTAAAGCCATTAAATACTACTTCCATCTACGCCATGATACAATTTTCTTCTGTAATAATTTGTTCGTTTCTAAACTTAATAATTCTCAAACATTAATGACGACATAATTCTTAATCCTTCCTTAGTCTTCTTAATCCTTTTAGGGTACGACAAAGCACTTTTGAATTTCCTGTTAAGCCCCTTTGCATCTTCGTTCCAAAATCTTTCCACTTTCTATGCGTGGTTCTTTTATTACCTCCCTGACTTTATTTCTTTGAATTGTGTACTCCTGATAAGATCTCACATATTTTTAGTCTCAAAAAACATTTCTCCGCAGGTACTCTTCCTCCTAATCTCAACTCTTATTTTTTCATTCCATCATGACGTTTGTCCCTTTTTATTCTGCATTAACTTACCCACAAATCAGCGGTGACACTACCACGATTATTTCTTTAAACTCCTTCCACGACTCCTTTACGACCAAACTTCCAAACGTCTTATGATTCCTTATTTCTTCAGAAATTATTTCTGTTATGTCTTCCTCACCTCCTCCTCCTCTATATTCTTTAATATTTATAAATTAACATCAGCACAAACAACTGTTACCTTATTTACCACGTTTGGGAAAATGAATATAAATAATTGAAACAATCTTGGGTCGTAAAATGCGTTTAAGGAATCATGGAACTCGTAAAAGGATGATGTAAAGTTTAGCCGATCTGCGCACGCGCGCTGAGTTATTAAAAACGGTTACAGTCTGCCGTAACGTCGCGTACACGGGGAATACAAATCTTTGTTTAAACGAAGACGTATCCGCATTACGAACGCTACAGTGTCACGTTAAATTTATTATTATAAGAGTTTATCTCGTAAAGTTACGGAAGCACAACTTTATGTACGCGTTGTATACGTTAGTCTTGTATGACTTATACACGAGAACGAGCACATTACTCCGTATAATCGGTACAATTAGATAACAAATTACAAAATGCTCGGTAATATAACTTTCTATACTAGTTTAAATAAAGGACGTGAACATATTTTTACAAAATAGACGTTTATTTAACAGGATTTCAGAGAAACGTTTCAGTCATTTAATTAAACTTACCGAGTAATCTCTTAATGATAGAATAACAGGTCCAATATGTACTGCAACGATGATATATTCAGTATAAACACACGAGCATCTATAGCACATTATCTAATATGTCGAAAACTGGCCGTGCCAAAAGGTCGGCCACTGATAAGAGTACGATTCAAATAAGTATATCTCACTCATGCTAACACGATTACACCGTTCTTGAAAGATTAAAATTTCTCTCCTCTACATATTAACGCAGCCCTGTATTACATGACTCCAATGAGTTTACGTTCATTCGTTTAACATCAACAAGATTGAACCAGAACTAAGTTGCATTAACACCGGCGCCCCAAAATTGTACAAAATACTGAAAAATTAAATCCACGTGGAATAATAGACCTATCAGATTAAACAGAATTTTAACCACAATCTTGATATAGTGTTTAGGTTTCAAAGTTTAAAAACTGTTACACACGAAAAAAGTGTTAAAATAAAAAAGAAAAATTTTAATTCCCCTCCGAACAACAGACTGAAAGAATTATGTTAACTCACATCCGAATGTAGTGTTTGCTTTGACAAGTTTTATCTTTGGAGGCGTCAAAAATGGAATCAAAGTTTTGCAAAAATTGTGAGCGAGTTCTGCAGCTCAGGGAGTTTAGTAGTTACATTACGGAAACAGGGACATTGCTTGCTGCTGAAATTCGGAACTGTATCGCACAAACGATACACCTACACAAGACGCTGACCTTAATTGAGTGTTTCGGGAACACTGCATTGAACTTAAGGAAATATGGTAATGCACGCTGAGACTACGAGCTCTCATAACGAGCATAGTGCACAAAGCCTTCTCCGTAACAACGCGGCTCCCCGTGTGTGTGCACTATGCATACGGTCGTTTGACTTTGTGAAGAAAATTAATCTGTAACAAGGGCACACGCAACTGGAAGTGCAGTATTATTAACACAATCGTGATATTAATTATAAAATCCTTCAGCTGCACTGTAAACTACACGCGAGTAATAGGAAACCCGCAAACGAGGATATAGCCTACGTTTCAACGATCCGCCGTCTTCGCGAATAATGTTGACTTATTGAAAACAACATGTAAGCTATATATGACTCTAGATCTTGTTGAATGTTATACAAGCAATGCCACCGTGTCGTATTGTTACAAGAAGACCTAACTTTAACAAAGTTTTACACAAGCCACCAGCGCTAGTAACCTTATGTACTTCGTATGTGCACATATCGTGTAGCATTACATTACGCGCGCGCGCATAAGCAAGCTATTATTATATGTAAGCATTAAAGGGTGGACTACAAATCCTAACTACCACTCTATTACCAGTTTGTACAGATAATTTAGAAAAATAATGTAGAAGAGTACGTATACGCAAAACACAATCATAACACAATTATGTCTCTCACAGTCTGTCTGTCTATTTGTCTATCTCTCTCTCTTCCTCCTCTATTCACCTAAGGCCCAGGCGTTGTCGTTTTCTCTCATTCCTTTAGAGCATCACACATTCGTCAACAACCGCACATTCATCCCCTCTCAAGGGACCTTTTCTGTTTCCCCAACAGTTTCACTTCAAGAATATTCAGACTAAAAAAACCCGTCGTATAGCCTAGAAATTTATTTGTTTCCTTCCAATTATATTTACAATACACTAACATTTATTGATTTACTTCCTTGGAAATTCAACGTTTGTTTTTCATTACATAACTTATCTGTACGTCCTTCTACATATTCTCCATACCCTCACTGCCTGTACCCAGTTCCATGCCTTCGTTCCTCTTCCCACAGTTTGCATACAGCAGTAGGTGCAACCAGATTTCTTTCTGGAGGGGTCCTTCCGCCTCCTGGGATTTTAGATTTTTGTGAACAAAACTACAAGAATTAAAATCAAAAGAACTCGTTATTTGCTATTTATAGGCTGTTTGTTGTAATCAAGAAGATTGGTGGGGACACATAAGATATAAGAAATACATGAATAGGTACTACAAATTTAACAAAGTCTGGAACCAATAAGACGACACCCTATATTACAATAAAAAAAAAAAAAAAATAAACGATACCAGAAAACAGTTACAAATTTTTTCCAGTGGCGTATCTAGAATTTGGCGTTGGGGGGGGGTTAGGGGTCGAGCCGGCTTCATACAAAAGAAAAAAGAAGTTAAGACTAATAAATATTACTATTTGTAAAGGGGCTGAAAAACGCGTGATAACATCCTGAAATCAGTCCCATAAAGTAAACGGTAATAACACAATAAAAATACGCGTCGTTGAAACATAGTTTACAAGATACTATTGGCTGAACTGACTTTCCTATTTTTAATCTTTCAAACGTACACGCAAATGTTCTATAATAAATCTGTTTGTATATTGTAGAAAAGAGAGTTACTACTCTATTAGCGTACACAGCTGAAAAAACAACAACAAAATAGCCTAAAAATTAAGAGATCAACAACATTCGTCAAATTTTTCGCCCCACTGGAGGAGGGGTCCGGTCTCGTTCGTCCTCCCTCTTACGCCCCTGATTTTCTCTCGCCTTCTGCAGACGTCGACAGTGTTAAGTACTCTGTAGGCCTACGAACTTTTTCAATTTCGAGTTAGTGAATACGTACATGCATGTAAATATTGCGCCAATTGGGATTAAATCGGTTTACTCGTTTTGCTACAAAAATGAATCAAAAGGTTTTCATAAAATGAGTAGTAGCCTACGGGTAGTAAAAAAAAGTCTATAGAAGAAATAAAAATAGAAAAATAAAAACGCCCGTCCGCACTACAGGAGCGCAAAATACGTAGTTGCCCGATTTTTTTTTTATATTAGCGTACAAATTAGTTCACCTGTAGAGGCTTTAGAGCGCTTGTTAACGACGCGGCGGTCCGAATGTTCCGTTAAGTCATAAGTTTACGTTTGTATGTAATAACGGACACATTTTAAGATATTATTGATTTTTTTTTCGAAATGATAATTGAGCACTAAATCAAAAAACACGAAAAAATCATTAAGTACAATTCAAAAACCCGCGTATACGAGAGTCATTCAATAAGTAGCTGTACAGGTAAAAAGGTTGGTAGGCGAAGTACGATAGTTTCACTACTATAGGTTGGCATCCCTATAATGAGTTCTAATCACCTGTTTGATTAGAACTGTTTTGTTTATAACCACAAATTCTCATTTAACGATGGCGCGTCCTCTTGAAGTTTCTGAATTAGTTGAACAACGTCCAGTGATCCGTTTTTTGCTTTCTGAAGACGAAAACCCGACTAAAATTATTCTCGTATGACTAAAGAATACGAAAAAAGGTGTGTGAACCGCGAACTTTTTTGTAATTGGGTAAAACAGATTAAAATCGGTCGAACTGACGAGCACCGTTCTGGCCGTCCAGCTGTGAGCACCGTTCAGGTCCGGTTTTTTGTGATTTTTTTAAAAGATTGGCGGACAATAAACTGTACTTACAACTCTGACGTGGTTATGAATAAAGTAAAGCCGACAATGATGCGGAAACGTCCTGGATTCTTGCGCAAAGTAGTCATTCTTCTTCATGATAACGCCCGTTCGCACACAGGTCAGTTAACAAGTGCAACCATCAATAGGAAGACTCTACCTCGCCTTCCCTACAGTCCAAACTTGGCTCCACCTGACTTACACTCGTTTGGTCCACTCAAAGAGGCATTACGTTGTACGAGGTTTTCTTACAACGACGAGGTCACAGAATGTGTCCTAAAATGGCTCCGACATCAACATAAAGATTTCTTTGCAACAAGAATAAAAAAAGTATTCCGAGATGGGACAAGTGTATTAATGTTGTGAGCACTATGTTGAAAAGTAAGTAAAAAAAAAATCCATACTGATTAAATAAACCGTTTTTCCTCTACAGTTATGTGTCTCTTTAATTACTGAATGACCATCGCAATAACACATCTATATAAGATTCGACCAGAAAGCAAAAAATTATTTAATATAGACATTTTTTAAGGTGTGACATAAATTACGGGACTATAAATAGCGCAAAACGAGTTGGGTATACTGCCGAGTTAATCATGAGACAGCTACCTTTTTTCTATTCTTTAAGAGGACACAATCTCAAAAACACCGATATAAACATCTGAAGCATCCCACAACTAACAAAGCGACTCCGTGCTCGCAAGACGGCTATAGCGTACCCCAAATTAAATATGGTTCCTTCTCCCATAATTAATTAGCCTAAATTAATTCAGTCGACTTACATGAGTACACTTTTACGGGATCTATTTTACCGGAAATTTCATTTTTTTATCCCTCTGAGGGGGAGGTGTAACGCCTAAACCCCCTCCCTGCACCATTGTCACCAGTATTATAATCTGGGGGGAAACAGAGGCGGGAAATAAAAAAAATTGCGGCATTCAATTTTTTTCTTCCAGGCTCAGGTTTATTGTTAAATTATGTTTATTTCTGAATTCGCCGTTTAAGAATTATCATAAACTATATTTTCGAAATAATAAATTTGAAAATAGAACTACGCAGGCCTATTTCAATTTTAGAATATACACATACGGTTTTACGATTAAATATTCCTATCGTTCAAACATGTGATGTCTTTTTATAATTTCCAGTTACATCAGTACATAAATTGCCCCTTCCTGAATAAATGTTTTCTGGATCCGCCATTAGAGGCACACACGATACTAATAATGCTTGGTATGTATTATATGCTTGGCTTATATGCAGTCTTTTGTAACAAAATTTCTTATAATATGAAGTCAATTATTTGAACACTTTCTTTATTAATGAATACACACTGTTATATCTGTGTACCGCATGTTTAAAAGGCCTGCCTGTATTGTGTATTACCACACGAGCGCATGCGCGCAGCACTGCAGCAACTCTGACTGTGGTTGAGGCTGCACGAATCAAACGCATACGATACAATGATACACTGCAGTCGGCCTTTGCACATAGCCGTAATGTTCATAACTGTGTTCGCTCACATCCGGTAATAGATTTCCAGAGACTTATATATACAAACGTGTACATACACAAAGAAACGAATAATTACGCTACAAAGCCTGAATGCGTATAGATGCGCTTGTATGTACCGTTAACATCTGGAAATTCAACTGAAAAACGCATGCTATTTTTCGTTTTCAAAAATTTTCTATCCCCCACAAAAAACATCACTTCACTGGTTTGAAATATGTAGATCAATTAACCGTTAATGTAATTTATGTAAATTATGCTAAAAAGATCGCTTTTAACGTCCTTTTACTGCACTCGTTTAGCACACATAAAATGCTTATAATTTTTAATATCACAGCTTCAAATTCGCATCAGATGGGATGCGTAACTGAGATCACATAAGCCACGGTGTGTGTGTTACTTTCTAGTGTCACGCATATGGATTACGTGTAAGCACGTAAACAACGGAGTACAAATAGTGGATCTGTAACAGTCGTACAATAGCAGTATTCTGAGGCTCTCTGATTTCGTTATTCCCATACATGTACAAGTTAAGGAAACAATTCCTTTTGGTCTTTTGCCATCCATACTCCCCATAAGGAGTCTTTTAGGTGTTCGTTTGTCATCCATCTTACGACGTGGTTAGCCGATTGTAGCCTTCTCAGTTTTACATACACTTCTACCGTTGGTTCGTTGAAGTGACAATATATCTCATCATTATGCCGTATCCTCCATTCCCCATTTATGGGGCCCAGGATCCGTTCAGGAGCTTCCTTTCAAATATCTTCAGGCGTTCAAATGCTTTTTGTGTTAATATCCAGGTTTCACTTCCATAGTACAGGACGGGTCGTATGACAGTTGTGTATATGCGCATTTTTGTCTGCCTACGAATAACTCTTTACTTAAAAGTGGTCATAAGCGTGAAATAGGCCTTGTTGGCTAGAGTTATCCTTCTTCTTATCTCTGCCTCTTCATTCTCACCTTCAGATATTGTCGCTCCTAAGTATTTGAAACCTCTGACTGCTTCTATACAGTCTTCTTCTATAATCAAATTTTGTCTGGGTCGGGTAGACCTTGTCTGACTTATCACTTTGGTTTTATCCATATTTATTGATAGTCCCACATTTTGTACTTATTGAGTGAGGTAACTTACTCCTGATGTTAAGTTCGGTAAGTTCAAGACGATCTGTGGGACAATCAACCGTATTTTTAGGAACAAGGTACGCCGAGATACAAAATTAAGTTTTGTTTTACAAAGTTACGCCTGTCCCTGTGCCTATGGGTGTGAATATGGACAACAACCAAGAAACAAGAAAGTAAAATAGATGCCTCGGAAATGCGTTCTTAAGAGGAGTTAAAAGGTGTTCTAAACTTAATCGTATAAAGAATGATGCCATAAGAGAAGAATTAAAAGTTTTTAACTTGCACGAAAGACTACAAGATTATAAACAACGGTGGAAAGAACACGTAGAAAGAATGTCAGATTCAAGACTGGTCAAACAAGGTGATTGGGTAGACCCAGGAAGAGATGGGTGGATGATCTTTGATGGCGGAACAGGCAGCACTTTACCCTTATCGTGATGTGAAGAGATGATGAACTTACTCATTTTGTCCATTCGGCTTGGTTTGTGCTCAGCCTCGCAGTTCAACTTCACCTAGTCTAAGTATCCCAACGCAACGGCCAGAGTCGTATAGTGATGTGCTTGCCTACGCAACCGCCGCTTCCTTGGCTACCTCGGCTTTCCTTGAGTGTATGTATTTTCTTTCAGCTGCAAGATCAATAGGATTTACCCTTGCGACCAAAAGAACATCTGATTCCGATAATGTGCGGTATGAGCTAACTACCCTGACAGCTCCACGCCTCTGTACTGTGGCCCCCTGCCACACACAGAGTTGGTTGTGGTTGTGTGCCTGCCTGTGGCTCTGTGTGTTCTCTTCCTGCTCTTCCCTTGCTGAAGTGCCACACACAACGATGGACTTACTTCCTGTTGTATCCCCTACGTTTGCTATGAGTCTGATCCGGTTGTATTGACCTTTGTAGTTTTATCCGTTCCCAGTATGAACCTTATATCTAACTACACGTTGTCATATATAGGTAGCGTCATTACGAAAATATGGAAATATCACCAACAACTCAGACCAGCAAGTAAGTATCCGTCGGGCGTAACGCTACTACACTATCAAAAGCTCAGAGAACTTCTAAACATTTAAATTAGGCATATTATTGTCGAACTGCAGGTAGTTCGTAACTATTGTGAACACACATTTAGACTATATACAGTTGTCTACAGTATACAATTCTATTCTAACTTATTTCCTTGGTCAGGTCATTTGATACATAAAAGGGATTGATTTATTTTGTATCATGTATCACTCGCTTTTGGCAATAGTGTTGTCTTTCGCAACAGTATTATAGCCTACTTATTTGATAAAACATACAACATTCTAGTAACCGCATCTACAGTCTTCTAATCTTGCAAGTATATACGATTATTAAAATTTTTATCAATGTTGTGCTTATATTATCATTATTAACGTTGTGCTTTAATAAATCTAACACCTAAGAGCAAATCACCGACTGGTCTATACAATAGATACATTTTTAATGACATTGTTTTACTAAAATAACGTAGATATACTAACCTGGAAGACCCTAGACTAATGAGAACAGTTCAAAATATTTACAAGAATCCGCAAGTAATTACGCAAAAGTCGACAAACGCATATAGATGTTGTTCCATCCGGATAATAGTTTATTTTGTCTCTCTACCCAAAACTATCGCAAATTCTTATATCAGGTTCACCCATCAGTTCTCATCAGAAGAGAAAAATAACTCCTCGTTTTGAAAATGTGAAAACTGGTAATATGAGAACAGAACTCTCAGACTAGACAAATCAGTCTGGATTATTATGGCATTACGATTATTTCATTTATTAAATAAAGGTCTGTAAATCAATACGGTCGTCCAAAACCGTCGCCAGCATTACTGAGTAAATGCACATGACAAACAAATTTAAATAATTTATAGCGTACAATTACAATTCGCAGTGCAGTGACCCGACAGTACAATAAAAACAGCACAAGAGCCAGTACAAAAACATAATTATAACAAGCATATTTTTACAAATCACACACAGTGTATGTAGGGTGTGGCGAACACACTGACGTTATCCAAAACTGTAGCGCGGCCGGCTGTAAAACACACACACCAGTCCCGGCGCGGCTGGCAGACGTCCAGGCCATTCCGTCGCTCCGCCGATACCCTATACACATTTAACCCAGTTTCATAAATAATAACGGTATTGTATCAGATTTTAATCCACATAACAACGTTATGTACGCATGTACGTTTCTGTAAACAGGTAGCTACGTACAACAGTTTCCGTAGACAGAAACGCGTTCCGTCCACTCGCCCAGTATCCCTTTTGTTCTACCATAAATATATGCACGCGCGCGCGCGCACGCACACACACACACACACACACACACACACACACACACACACACACACAGCCGTGTAACGACAGCACAGTAAATAACTAACCTGTCGGTGTAAATATGATACGTGTATAATGAGTCTAACATCAACCAAATTTTGATATTAACTACGGTATACATAACTAATACCCTCCGAACTCCCTAAAAATCCTGTTTTGCTTAATAGCTATGTAAATAAATTTAATACAATCAGACCTACTGCATGTAGTCAGACCTGCTGTCTGAAAAATTAATGTCATGATGAGAAGGAGTACTGTCATCAGAGATGAGATTCTTAGCGTTAACAATAAACCTGAGCTTGGAAGAAAAAAATTGATCCCCCCCCCAGATTATAAAACTGTTGACAATGGTGCTGGGAGGGGGCTTAGGCGTTACCCCCCCTCCTCAGAGGGATAAAAAATGAAATTTCCTGTAAAATAGATACCGTAAAAGTGTACTCATGTAAGTCGACTGAATTAATTTAGGCTAATTAATTATGGGAGAAGGAACCATAGTAATGGAATTTTAGAAAAAGTACAATATTCGGTTTAAAAATTATAATTGATGATAATCGTATTCAGCAATCTGAGAAATTCAAGTACTTCGGGAGCATTATAGCGCATTCAGTAAATGATGACAAAATATAAATATCGGTATGGAGAACCATACATGACTTCCATGATCTAAGATTTATTTTTAAAATCATTTTCGAAATGAAATATTTCCATTGAAACTACTTCTTTCTTCAGCCTTAACCACAGTACTATAGTCATTAACGTATACCACCTCACGTTAACGCACTCGATTTTCACTGATGATGGCAGTTGATGGCACTGCCGAAACGTCTGGTTTTGCAGAAAATATTGGACCACAGCCAAACAGACCGGGAAGAAATTTTAACAACAAACTACTTCTTTGTTGCCAATAACGTAGTACACATATAAACAATTATTCCCTCCCCATTCAACCATCATTTTCATTTTTGAAAATTACCTCCTCCCCCTTCAACTACCCTTTATATTTATTGATATTTCATCTACCTTTCTACAGTGGGTTATTATGACCTTCTTTTCAGGATACTTTATTTACCAAAATTAAGTACTTCACTCTTGTTAAAACATAAAACGTTGCACGTAAACTACTCCTTCCCCTTAACCGATCTTCACCAAAATCAATAGGCCTTGAGTCCTCTACAACTCGGGCATATATGCAAAAAAATAATCGATTCTGTTTGAATTTGCGGCAGTTATCGTTCGCCATAGAAAAAAATCTACACTCAGACACTTTTCGGAAAATGACTTTTCTTCATGTGTTGAGGGTAGTACAATCAGAATCAGCTCTTATCTCGAACACGATTTTTTTCGCCATCACCATACTTCCATTTCCTTATGGAACATGAAAGTAAAAAATGAAGATGTTCGACTATGTAATAAAGGCACCATTATGCAATAAAGTCAGGAAGGAAATAAAATTACATAAGGTGATGCCTGTCCCACAATTAATGTACATAAGTACTGAAGAAAAATGACATCGAGCTGCACGCGAGTGTAATGACATTTTTAGGCTGGAAAAACAAGATTGGACATGAAGAGGAATGCTGAGGTATTTTATTTAAACAGAAGAGTCGTGGAGAACAGAAACAAATGGATATCTCACTTATATACACTTGATGGACCCATCAAGACTTACATATATTTTTGGACACTATCGGCCACTGGATAAGAGAAGTGTTGGCCATCCGAGGAAACTATGGGCGGATCAGCTGTAGCCCAAATATAGATCCTATAGCAGAAATTCTTCACGTACAAAGGAAGAAAAATATGATGATAGGGTGAGGAACAATGGTAAAAGACGAAAGGAAATAGTAATGAAAGGAATGTCAAGGAAAGGGAATACCAAGACACGAATGAATCAAGGAAACATAGGTGTATCCGTCTGGAGCGAAAACCGCAGGACTGATTCCCCAGCGGCAATGACTTACAGGCCGAAGAGAAACGAACGTAGGACGGTCCTCGAAACGCCGGGTACCGGACTGGTTCAGTTGAAGCCTACTCAATGTAAATGGAGAGAGAGAGAGAGAGGGGGGGTTGACACACAATACTAAACAGATAAAAGCATGGTATGGTATAGTTCGCGTGTTCAGAACTTTTACATACAGAGCGCTTTGATGCGGTCTTAGAACAGTGCTACTGTTCGAGTAAGCCAATCAGATAGTCCCGTTAGTAAAATGACACGAAGACGTCTTGTCCACGTGGACTCAGGGTTGCCACAGTTAGTTGCATTCAGCAACTACAACTTAACACCTTCTTCAATGAAGCTGATCCGACGTGTCGTCGTCATTCTGGTTTTAGTGTAGGCATTTGTTTAAGGGGACACGGAATCCCTATCTTCCATCATGTTAACATAAGGATCATTTTCTAAAAACCAATCTGTTTGAAATTTTCACAGCAGTTTCTGTAGACCGTTTCAGAAGAGCTGTGTTTTTTTGTTAAAAAATATAGCACAGGAAATGAAAAAATATTCTTTCTCATTCAACTTTTGAAAGTTGATAAATTTTTATGAAAACTATTTTTAGTAATATGTAAATTTGCATTTACCATGACAGAAAAAAAACTCAGTATATATACTCACATACTGTGAAAATTGTGTGAAAATGTCACCATGTTTGGTCCAGTGGCTGGTGAGAAAATGTACTGAAAAACCATACTTTCGGTAATCGAGAAAAAATTAAAAACATGAAAGTTAAGTTTTGAGTGTTTCCATGGAGACACTTTTTAAATAATTCTGGATTACCAAGATCTCTAAAAATTGGTTTGATTTCAGTCAAACAACTTGTGACAGTTCTTTGGGCAACAATTTTAGCATATCTACCCAGAATGTAATGATACGGTGTGAATTTAGTTGGAGGGGTTGAGGAAGATTCAAAATACCACAAAGCATCTGAACTCCTCTCTGTCCCTTGCCAATACATCTTAATGCATAAACTAACCTAATATTAATATCATACAGTTTTAAGTTAGATTCTGTTATTTAATTTCCGGTGAATTATAACAATTTTCTGCTAAATTGCAGAAAGAGCAGTAAATTTCTAGCTGTTGCTGCTTGAACATGTACATTTGTACTCCTAACATTTAAGCCACTCGATTTACAATTTCTGCACAGAGATACTTTAACCAGAATTTGAGATGATATATTTAAATTTAAAAATTCGTACACTTCATTATCATTACCTGAAATATATTTTTAGTAATCGAGGCTAGACAACGTTTTGGATGAGGCGGATGGAGTATCTTGTTTACGTAAAGTGGGTTCGGATCATTCGGACTAATGAATGTTTTCAAGACTTTTGGGTCTACCACCAACTCCTTTACGTTTGTTTGTAAGTTTATTAGAAAATCGAGGCTAAAAAAATTGAGACCTAAAAAAATATTTATATAACAAGTGTTTTCACATCAGTGCATTCCGAAAAACCTCAGCTTTTAATTGGTGCTAAAAACGAAAATTTGAAAAACATTTTTTTTTGCTTTCGTGTCCCCTTAAGTGTTACGGAAACGTGACAACAATGTGACTATATGGGCGTGACTGTATGGCTAAAAAGTTAATTACGAATTGATAAGACTAGCTTTGATAGGCGACATACAGGTTTGAACGAGGCAGTAATAACCAACACACATACCAGTTACATTATATCGAACCGAAATTTTACTTTTTGTGTATCCTTCTGGATGTAGACGTCCTTGTTGGATTCTGAGGCGCCGTTCCATTCTACAAGCAAGACCTGACTACTTATAACAAGTGGAATCATGATGCTTTGTTATTTTTGATTAATATTATTAGAGCTCTGTCGCTTTGATATTTTATCTTTGTTTCATTAGACTTTTATTTTATTTTTGTTTCATATTAATTTTAAATAATCAATTTGTTGTAAGTTTTATTTAATTTTATTAAATAATTATTTATTTATTATTTTAATATAATCATACAGTTCTTAGTTACGTATCACGGTATTGTGCAGTGTTTATCTGTATACTTATATAATATAGCAATTTCAATACGAAATAAATTATTGTTTTGCTTATTTTTGTAAATTCTTGAAATTAATTATACACGTTGCAATACACATGCATCAAAGTACTACTAACTTACTCATTCGCCGATTGCTGCGTCTCCAGAACTCCTCAATTTAGGAAGTTAAAATTTTGCAGGCCTTTTTTGCAGAGTGAAAAGTTACTCTGAATCCTTGATGGACACTAAGAAAGTTTTCAAGAAAGCCTACTAATATCATCTGATGGATCAAATTTATGGGAATCTGAAACCGAACATGAATCCCAGGTTGAAATATCTGCGTGTAAAAAGTTTACATCCGAATGGACACATATGAGAAGAAAGAGGGTCAAAAAGATACCGAGGTTTAAAGAGAATTGTTGACACGATGAAGAGTACTATTATCAGAAGGGTTAGGTCCGACTATTAACATCGTTAGAATGTATCACACAATGTTTTAACCGCTAAACGATTAGTGGTTGTCTTCAGGTGTAAGTTAAACCAATATTTTAAATACAAACTTAAGCCTACCTCAGAATCGTTCACAAACGTGTTGTTCGTTGTGTGAACTTCTGTCAGTGTGGTTGTGGTTCCCAGTTCTGACCAAAGCGGACTTAGAGGGCAAGAAGTGTTTTTTAATATAGTTTTTTGTATAATTATGTTTAACTTTGTAAGTGGTGGTGGTTTATTAAATTGTTTGACGGTTGACGCTTGTTAGTGAACGAATCTCGAGTAGGCTTAAGTTTATATTTAATGTTTAATAGTTTAACCAGGGACGGATCCAGCAAGTTTTTTTTTGGTGGGGAGGGGGCGAAAGACTTGACTTTGGGGGGGGGATATGAAAAGTTGGACCACTCTTTAATGGTCTAAAGCATAAATGATACGAATGAGTGAAGATAAAAGACTATATTATTATCAACACAAGAATCTTATTAAAGTAGGAAGTATGAAATCCATATGTGTTTATCATTTCATTGTTATTTTAGTAATATTCTCTTACAGTTTAAAATATACACTACTCATTTAAGTTATACATCAAATATAAATTAATATGGTGGTAAGGTATAGTTATAGTTTAAAGCAATTTTAGAGTAAAATCATGAAACTACATAACGTGATATGACTTTTGTATTATATTCACAATCACAAACCATTCTACAATCACAAGACAACAAAAACACTTTCGCCTGATGTGACCATTTCGGGGGAGGGACCCCTAACCCCTCTCACGTGGATCCGCGCCTGAGTTTAACTTTTACTTGAAAATGACCACAGATTGTTTAGTGGTCGAACCATTCCGTGATAAATTCTAACGATGGTGACTGGCCAACCTAATTCTTCTGATAACGTTCACGTACCATCGAAAGTTAGGTTTATAGATCGTATAGACTAAATGGTACTATATTGTAGCGTATATTTCTGCACAAGGAACTGCCGGACACGGGGTAGTTGTACTAAACTGCAACAGACAATTGCATCAAAGCAAAGTCAATTAAAGACAATGTTAAATTTGAAGTAGTCAAACGCTGTTGCGAAGGACGTCTCTCCCGCTGGTGTTACGGTTAAGTACAAAAACGTCGTGTATTCGACACTAAACCGTACTGAACGATCTGGCTTCAACGAAACTGAAACAACGTTTTTACGAAAGCCGCTACAGCAGAATAAACAACAGGCGCTTCCGATAATTAATGCCAGTAAGAGGAATGTTTACACGCGGCTTACCGTGATTAATCAACCGGCCCTAAGTAATGTAATTCATTTACCTAAGTAGGCCTTAATCTTTATTGAAACTGAGTGCGGGGCAGACAGTTTGTACATGCAGTAGCATTATTCAAACAAAGATAAGCTCCGTCACACTTTCCCTCTTCGTCACCGTCAAGACAACGTGACCGCTTCTTAATAAAAACACCGCAGGTTTACAGACTTTAAAAACTGTCGGCCGTGTTCTCAAGCATTAACCCCTAACGCCACTAACACTCTTTTAACTACGAACAGCACAACTAAACTGTCATCGCAGGAGAACGTTGCTAAACAAATATCCATTTTCAGCTACTTGGAATTTATATGATAACGATGGAGGTTTAGAAAAAAACTGTAAAAATATCAACCAGTACGTAACCTAATGTCTCTATTACACTATGCAACTAATTGCAAGGCTACGTGAAACGAGTTGCAGAGTAAATGTGTCATCAGGTTGCTTCAGTGTAGAGTTGACAGTTCATCCTCATCATCTTCACAACATGGCACAGGCAAGGCGCTGCCTGTTCCGCCTTCAAAGATCCTCCAGCCATCTCTTTCTGGGTCTACCCACACATCTGTGAAATCGAGGGAATTTGGAGAGAGTACGTTTGTACCGGTTTGACTGTGCACTGGTCCTCACAAGTTCCCAGGGTTGGATGAAGTGATGTTAGCTCCCAAAGGAGCCCTTAGCCTTTCTCCAGCCAAGACCGTACTGCGTGTTGAAGTGTCACACTCTACAAGAGGTAACGATTCAGAACAGTACGGATGTAGACCGGAAGGTCGATAAATATTCCTGATGAAGGGCAGCATTAGCCACCAGTACCAAGTTAGGGGATAAAGGAAATGATCCTGGACCGGCTTACCTTTGGAGTAGGGCCTATTACAGGGAGTAATCTAGTTGGATTTAGCCGGCTGTAATACTGCGTCCTATTATTACAGGATTGTATTTGGTGCTGCTTTGCAGTTGGGTGTTGGGTCGTAGTAGGGGGAAAATGGGGGTTCAAACGCAACACAATGTCAACTAATAGAGTCCCGCACCAATCACTTTCACTTTCTACTGGACCACAGCATCCGCGACTTTTTCGCGTATATGCCGTCTTTCGTGAGCCTAGATCACTTTCACTTTCTACTGGACCGCGAATTTCCGCGAATAAATTTTTTTAATTTGATATTTTTATTTTTTTAATTAAATTGATTTGTATATCCGCGAATATATGCCGCCTTTCGCGAGCCTAGATCACTTTCACTTTCAATCAGCTGGACCCGCAGCATTCCCAAATGGACCACCCGCATCCGCAAATATATTTTTTTTATTTTTTAAATAACGCTGATTTGCATATCAGAGGTGGGTGGTGGGTGGGTGGTTCCGACTTGATGAATTATAGTGTATATATTAAATATATGATCAGGGTTACCAACCTTGCATGAGTTCAAATTTGTTGTATGTTATAATGTATATTAAATCTATATGATCAGGTTTACCAACCTATGCAGGGTTCAAACTTGATATGTGTATTATAGTGTATATTAAAATATATGATCAGGTTTACCAATCCTGTATTATTGTGTGTATAGAACAGATCTGCCAACATTTTTCTTCGGTGGGAAATTCAAACTATATGAGCAACGCATTCGCCAGAATCTGAGACTCGAGAGAGTATGTTTGTCGTGCATGCTTTATTTTTTATTCGCTCGCGTCATCCGTATTTAAAGTTCGCTACTTCCAGTACACATGGCCTCCGTAACAGATTTGGTCTCCAACAGGTGTGATTCGAACGGTAAGAGTTAAATATAGTTTACAGACGATTGTAATTTTAAAAATTCATTTTTGCATTAAATATGTATATCGTAAACAATGAAATAATAATATTTTGTCATTGTAAGATTTTAATAAAACAATTATCAGTTTAAATTCTCTCTCTCTCTCTCTCTCTCTCTCTCTCTCTCTCTCTCTCTCTCTCTCTCTCTCTCTCTCTCTCTCTCTCTCTCTCTCTCACTTGTTGTGTATGTTTCTCTCTCTCTCTCTCTGTGGTCAGTACCGCGCGCATGTATATGAAATTAGAAAGTTTATATTTATTCGACAAATATTAACGCCCTCTCTCTCTCTCGCTCGCAGACGAAGCAATTCGAGGTCATTGACACGACTTTACACTGACACATTGCAGTCTTTCTCTCTCTCTCTCGCTCTCTCTCTCTCTGGGTTAAGCTGGTGTTGTACGTTACTAAAATCATAGCAAATATTTTCATTCTAAGCATGTATTACTGTTTAGTAATAATTACAGCCCCAACAAAGGATATATAAGTTTGTGTACATGGATTGTATATTGCAAGTACGGAATTATTATTTAAATCCGATATCTGTTTTTATTAAAATCATACAATGTCAAAAAAGGATAGTTGTCTGTTACGAACCAGTACTAACTCTCATATATGGCCGTCGCTCGCATCATCCGTATTTAAAGTTCACTACTTCCAGTACACATGGCCTCTGTAACAGATTTGGTCTCCAACAGGTGTGATTCGAACGGCAAGAGCAAGAACAATATGAACAAGGCCAAGGACATTATATGTCTAGTATCCCAGTCTGTAATTTAGAGGTAGCGAATCTTTTTGCCATTCTTCTGCCGATGATAAAATGTTCTCTGTAGAGTTATTCGTCAAGTTGTTGGTGTAACAATAACATGGAGTAAGCTACCTCTCGTTTATCCATGAGAATGAGTGTTCGGTGTCATCTGCCGTGAGGGTAAATAGCGCCTTATTTTCGCTATTATTTACAACGGTACGGCTAAAATACTAGTAAGCGTAATCAAAAATTACTTCCTACCCTGCTAACAACATCAATGGATGCATTTTGAGTACGTGGCTATGAAAATGATCCGGACACAGGTTATGTCAGGTTGTAATAAGTTAGGCCTCTCCAGTTCTATAATTTTCTACAAAAAATTAGCTTTTGTTTCCGATTAAGTATCTCCATTTTAATTACTTTTAACACTACACTGAAAAGTTTGTAGTTGTGGGTAGAGGAAAAAAATCAGGAAAGGTATCCGTAGTATGTCATACGATAGTGAAGGAAAGATTTCATCGATATTTTGACATGTTCTCTCGCATATGTTATAGGTTACAGTGGATATGAGATTCGGTTAGAACATGTGCACACTAAATAGGTAATTGTAAGGAAAATAAGAAATTACTGTAATAGGTAAGTTGTTCAGTACTACAGGAGTAGAAAAATATTTTCATATTCATCATTGTCGTAAGGAACTCACACCCTGATGGAAGGACACACAAGGTGCAGTACAAAAATCCTCCCAGAAGGTCCTTCCAGAGGGCGACTGACTGTACGCTATCATTAAAATTATACAAAACCACTGCTGTCCCGATTCAGATGTACGACAGTGAGGAATGTAAGCGAGACATGTCTACAATTTGAAGCAGCTGAAGTGCTTTCCCTGAGAAGAGTCAAGGGTTCCACACAGTTGGACAGAACGACTGCATTCGGAACGAGCTAAACGTCTATAATCCGAACCAGCGAATAGACGATTACAGATTAAAATGGTGGGAACACGTCGACGGAATGGACGAAAACAGGCAAGCAGTCCAGCGGGCAAGTGTGACATTAGAAGTCGTGGAACGTGAGAACAAATTTATGTGACTTTACCGAGACGGAAACAACCATTTATGTCTAAACCATGAAATGAAGAAGCAGAAGAAGAAACGACGTAGTTCGTTTTGTCGTTATTTGATAGTTGTTGCCTAGCTATGCAATAAATTGTTACCTTCAATAAAGGAAATTCTGATTTTTATGTAGTCCTTCGACAACGCAGGCTTTACATTGTACCGAGCAACACTCCGCGTGCTTTTACGGAAAATGTAACATGCGCATGCAATAACGTCACTTAAGCTGCTAGTTGGACATGTTTATGACAGCAGTTTCATGGGATGATTTGAACGGTTTGTTTCATCGAAAACTGTCTGCAGGCGAACATATATTTCTGATGTACACGGTTATGTAAACAGAATAGAGAACATGAACTATCAGCCCAAGTAACCTACAATAAATATTATATTTAATCGCTTATCGTTATAACTGATATGAAATGCCACAAAATGACTACAATTATTGCGTATAACGGAGGATTTATGCCAGCTTTAAATAACAGAAGATTTATCTGAATGGTCAGGCGGCACTAAACGTAATTTCGATTCGTTCCAACGTGCCGTTATTTACCGGTTTAAATACTATGTATTCCACAGCGTTGTGATTTATACAGTAAAAGTGATAACGAAAACGAAACGTCGGTCGGAACGGTTAATTAGGCAGCATAATGGTAGGCGATTTGACACGTACGGACAAGTTCATGACAGCGGCGGCGATGATTATTGTACGTAAGAAGAAATGTAAATGAGCTGTGGAGTCATGACGGCTGTACGCATCAATTGCTTCACAACAATGCGGACTACACCGTTATCGTACAACAATGGCTTTATACAGTGATTATTGTTGTATTGATTTTTATTCAGCGATTGTCGAAGCCTTTCAGTTTTCTTTGTCTGTTTAATTTCAGTTG
Source organism: Magicicada septendecula (assembly GCA_034769895.1). Classification (NCBI taxonomy): domain Eukaryota; kingdom Metazoa; phylum Arthropoda; class Insecta; order Hemiptera; family Cicadidae; genus Magicicada; species Magicicada septendecula. The sequence goes on along the minus strand of CM068371.1, from coordinate 163,087,452 downwards.
AAGCTAATTCGAAGCGATTACCTGTTACATTTCGTCTTGTCGTCTTTACATTTCCTTAGTGTAACACATAGTTTTGTTTTGTGGCACGCGTATTATCTTCAGAAGAAGGTCCGTTAAATTTATTTTTTAAGACAAACCTTAATCCCACGTCACCGGATTACATATGACCTATGATGTTGGAATCGTTGTTAATTAACACGTAGACCGATTTGTATTGGTTAATTTGTAGGCGTGTTGAATTTGTTTAATAAAGGACTTGTCGGAAAATTTCTTTCCGACCACAACATTAATCCTTTGCGTCAATTATTTGGTCATTAAGTAGTTTTATCAGTAAGTAAAATTTCGTCATTTCTTGAAGTGTTGTTTATAAAAATTCCATATGCGGCAATTACAGTAATTTACAATGCAAAAGCGATGTTGTAAGTAATCTTACAGTTATAATTTTAAATTCTTTTTTATACAAAATTATTAAGAAATTTTAAATAAAATATTTAGTATCTAAATTTAAACAATACATGTGTATGTATTTAAATAAAATATTTAGTATCTAAATTTAAACAATACATGTGTATCTAGTAACGTAGTAAAGTTATTGAAATAATAATATTGTGGTTTGGAAAATTGTTCACTGCTAGTCGGCAAAAATGAATTATTCAGTCGGTGAAGTAGTAGGCCTATGATTGCAGGGTAGCGCGTGTTTAAAGTATACCATTATTTTAATATTTCTGTAGTTTCTTACTTCTGTTTTTCATTTTGACGTTTATTTGTTTTATTTACTTTATGTTATTACAATTTAGTTTATACGAGAATGTAAAAGCAACAAGCAAACCAGCACTCTTTTATGAAGCCATAGTTTAATTTATTTTATCATTTTATTGATACGTGTATCAAGATTGTACGTGTTTTGTTTTTAATAAATTTATTTTCTGCTTTTCTACATCCTCCAATTTGCAACACGAGTTTATAGTAAGTGCTGACAGAAATGGAAATCGACAAGAAATATCTCGCAACATAAATTGAGCTTGACGTTTGAGGCTGACGGTAGTTATCTGATTTATATGCATTTACACCCAGTGGTTGTAGTAACTTGAAAATAAATATGAGATTGTTGTGTAGCGTGCGTAAAGTAGGCCTACCACTGAAGACCTGTCATTAAGCGGACCAGTGTGGCACGTGATTCTATCTTTAATCAGATTTGGAAAGAAATATTTTTATTGGCTATGTTGAGAGAATGCACACTGCTAGTCGGCAAAAATGAATTATTCAGTCGGTGAAGTAGTAGGCCTATGATTGCAGGGTAGCGCGTGTTTAAAGTATACCATTATTTTAATATTTCTGTATTTTCTTACTTCTGTTTTTCATTTTGACGTTTATTTGTTTTATTTACTTTATGTTATTACAATTTAGTTTATACGAGAATGTAAAAGCAACAAGCAAACCAGCACTCTTTTATGAAGCCATAGTTTAATTTATTTTATCATTTTTATTGATACGTGTATCAAGATTGTACGTGTTTTGTTTTTAATAAATTTATTTTCTGCTTTTCTGCATCCTCCAATTTGCAACACGAGTTTATAGTAAGTGCTGACAGAAATGGAAATCGACAAGAAATATCTCGCAACATAAATTGAGCTCGGCGTTTGAGGCTGACGGTAGTTATCTGATTTATATGCATTTACATCCAGTGGTTGTAGTAACTTGAAAATAAATATGAGATTGTTGTGTAGCGTGCGTAAAGTAGGCCTACCACTGGAGACCTGTCATTAAGCGGACCAGTGTGGCACGTGATTCTATCTTTAATCAGATTTGGAAAGAAATATTTTTATTGGCTATGTTGAGAGAATGCACTGTTTTGTTTGGGAAATTCTAATCAGGCAAACCGGAAGATAGTCCGAGGTGGGTGTGACAGCTTCATCAGTGTCTGCTACTAGCGATGCAGTTAACAAAAAATATAGCAGGTTGTGAAAGCAATAAATAATTCAATAGACATTTTATAAAAATTCATAGTAAACGGTTGAATTTTGATGATGCTGAAATTGAGTAATTTATATACATCAGTCATTACTTAATATGCAAACCATTTTACCGGATCTTGTGCGATTATGATAGTAGAATTTGTGGTTAATGGAGTGTTATACTCAGCATAAAAAAAGTAATGGGCGCACTGAAGCCTATACTAACTGCTAACCAAATGAAATATTTACAGACGGACAACAGGAAGACATAAAATTTACCCACGAGGTTGAAATATAAAATAAACTTAATTTTCTCGATCTAACAAGGTTGGGACAATAGTTTCAATACCACATAAGAAAGATCTTTTATAAAAAGGTGACAGCACGTGCTGAAAACCGTATGCTTTCAGTATTCGCGAAGATGAAGATTGTACAGTAAGCAAACAAATTGTCAATAAAAGATATGGACTTTTTGGTAGGTGACGAAGCAGCACTGATCCGCTATTACCGAACAGTATTCGTTGTACACACACACACACACACACACACACACACACACACACACACACACACACACACACACACACACACACACACACACACACACACACACATGTTAGGTTAAATGCAACCTCTATACAAAAACAGATATCGGATTTAAATAATAATTTTGTGCTTGCAATATATACTACCTATGTACACAAATTTAAAATATAGTTTACTGACCATTGACACGACTTTACACTGGTTTAGCATAGTTACTCATGTTAGGTTGTTCGCAACACACACACACACACACACACACACACACACACACACACACACACAAATACTATACATCAGACTGCATGTATCTGTCATTAGCAATCTAACGTTACGACGGCAGCATAACAATAATGAAAGCCATACATTATCGTTTGCTAACGTTTGTATTTTGTCTAAGCTATGTTAACTTCACACACACACACACACACACACACACACACACACACACACACACACACACACACACACACACACACACACACACACACACACACACACACACACACACACACACACACACACATCATTAGCAATCTAACGTTACGACGACGACATGTTAAATATCAAATTCAGTCTACTTACGTTTCACGTTAGGTTAAAAAATGCAAACACACACACACACACACACACACACCTGTGTTATTTAAATTATTATTTAAATAACATACACACGTGTAGTGTTTAGGTCATCAGTACATGACGCAACGGGAGTGATAAGTCCAATTAGGTTTGTTACACGTTGTGTGTTAGGTTAAAATGCAGTCCATTCACGTTCATGTTAGGTTAAATAACATACACACGTGTAGTGTTTAGGTCATCAGTACATGACGCAACGGGAGTGATAGGTCCAATTAGGTTTGTTACATGTTATGTGTTAGGTTAAAATGCAGTCCATTCACGTTCATGTTAGGTTAAAATGAAAACAAACACACACACACACACGTGTATGTTATTTAAATTATTATTTAAATAACATACACACGTGTTAGGCTACAGCCTAACACGTGTGTGTGTGTGTGTGTGTGTGTGTTTGTTTTCATTTTAACCTAACATGAACGTGAATGGACTGCATTTTAACCTAACACATAACATGTAACAAACCTAATTGGACCTATCACTCCCGTTGCGTCATGTACTGATGACCTAAACACTACACGTGTGTATGTTATTTAACCTAACATGAACGTGAATGGACTGCATTTTAACCTAACACACAACGTGTAACAAACCTAATTGGACTTATCACTCCCGTTGCGTCATGTACTGATGACCTAAACACTACACGTGTGTATGTTATTTAAATAATAATTTAAATAACACAGGTGTGTGTGTGTTTGCATTTTTAACCTAACGTGAAACGTAAGTAGACTGAATTTGATATTTAACATGTCGTCGTCGTAACGTTAGATTGCTAATGATGTGTGTGTGTGTGTGTGTGTGTGTGTGTGTGTGTGTGTGTTGTGTGTGTGTGTGTGTGTGTGTGTGTGTGTGTGTGTGTGTGAAGTTAACATAGCTTAGACAAAATACAAACGTTAGCAAACGATAATGTATGGCTTTCATTATTGTTATGCTGCCGTCGTAACGTTAGATTGCTAATGACAGATACATGCAGTCTGATGTATAGTATTTGTGTGTGTGTGTGTGTGTGTTGCGAACAACCTAACATGAGTAACTATGCTAAACCAGTGTAAAGTCGTGTCAATGGTCAGTAAACTATATTTTAAATTTGTGTACATAGGTAGTATATATTGCAAGCACAAAATTATTATTTAAATCCGATATCTGTTTTTGTATAGAGGTTGCATTTAACCTAACATGTGTGTGTGTGTGTGTGTGTGTGTGTGTGTGTGTATACAACGAATACTGTTCGGTAATAGTGGATCAGTGCTGCTTCGTCACCTACCAAAAAGT